>JAHRBC010000008.1:0-745560 GCA_022702545.1 Phycomyces nitens | reverse complement strand
GTTAAAGATGGCTAGACAGAAAACTGTGCTTCCCCTGGCAGGCAAAACCCACAGTAGCACATTTGGTGTGTCACAAGTCTGTTGATGTGGCAAAACCCAATAAGAATAAGAATAAGAGTAATCTATAATAAGAGTAATAATTTAAATTTAAATATATTATATATTTATATATCTATTTGTCTATTTGTCTATTGTCTAGAAACCAAATCAACAATCTTTATCAATGTTAATTGAATTTCTATATAATTTTATTATTTTATTATTTTATTATTTTTACAAGATATTAATAATATGGGCCATTTATGTAATACATATAGATATATATGCCCCCTAGCATTTTATTGATATTCCATACATTTTAACCTCCTTTCAAAAGAAGATCGACTCCTCCATTTGTCGACTCGGCGCCGATACTTCCTTCGGACATCCCGCCACATGTTTCCGGAGGCCTAAGCGGGGCATCTGTTTCCCCTAACATTATAAATCTCTTTATTATTTCATATTAAACTTTTTTTTATTGTAATTATATTGAGCAATTCCAAGGTCTGATTAGAGCATCATCTTGATTTTCATCTCTGTCATCTTGTCTTCCAGGATACGATCTAATTGGACCGAGCTCTTTATCAAGACCTTTACGTCCTGCGGTGTCTTTCTGGGCAAAGATTCTTCTTCAAAGTCTTTGGTCGAAAAGGTATATTTTTGGTCATAGATTGCTGTCTTTCGTCGTTTACGTTCAATTGGTGCTGCTCTTGGTTTCAACTATAGTTATAATAGTTAGTAAACGGATATTTATCATAATGATTATAAGCACTTGCCCAAAACAGCCCAGAATAATCTTTATGAGCGTACAAAATGTTAGTATATAAAATCATAATTACCGCCATGTCAGCCCACCTTACCTTTATCATTGTTCTCTCTAGACGTAATTAAATCATCATCGACATCGTCATTGTCATTGCCATTGTCATTGTCATTTGTATCTGTATCTGTATCTGTATCTGTATCTGCCATGTCCTTTGAGGGTCTGATTATTCTCCAGGAATTACCAAAGGGTACAAGGCCTCTCTTGAGACGGCAACGAGAACAATTGCATTGTCCTTGGCACCTATACATGTCCATCAGTATCTAGAATGGCAATATTTAATACTTACACTGGACAACGCCACTTGGGATTTGCCAATGCAGTCTTGAGTTTTTGATCTATAGAAAACCCCTAAGCACCCTTGAATCCACACAATATACGTACTATACTTTAACAGGCAGGACCTATCCCACTTTAAAGAACAACGGAGGCCTGTGCTTGGTTTGATGGCTGTGCATTGTACCTAAATCCAGCCTGTCAATCTCATGTTCCCCCCCGCTCCCCCCCAACTGTAATGAATTATCTCTTTATGGCGCATAATGAATATTACCTTTCTCAAGTCAGACTTTGTTCTTGTGGATCAGGATCCGTCTAGCAGTCAGTGATTTCTTTCATCAATCCATCCTACCAACCACCCTTACCGGCACTGATGGCATGAGTCTGCATTTTCCGACCGGTTTTTTTTTGTGCATTTTCGGATGGCTTCCAGGCTTAAAGAAGGGTAAAAATCGTATTTGACAGGCGAGGCTTCAGATCTTAGAGAACGCTATTAACTTGTGTTAGTGAACATGGATAGCTTTAGCCTCGTCTTACACGTAGCTCAGCGGTCGTCGGTATCTTTTTTTGTGTTGGTCTTGCTGGCTTGGCCTTTCTTTCTTGATCTGTTTCTATGGGCTAGATATGTATTGAGTACTCTGTCATTTATCAGTTGGCTGTCACTAACTGTGTCTAATATATCCAGCCCAAGACTGGCCAAGAGTCTCTTGTTTTCCAGGATGCGAGCCTCTCGCTGCTTTTCGTAATCATTCTCAACCTGCTAATGAATCCAATTAAGCATTCAATTAAAAAAAAACCCCATCTCAATTCTGCTGATTACCATATTATTGACCAAGGAGAGAAAAAAAATAGAGTATGGGCTTTTTTGCTCCAACTGTTCACAAATGCACATTTTCGCGGTCACACAATAACAGTCATTCAAAGCTTTTTTTTTAATCTGTCGTTGGCCATTTAATGCAATCAATCACTTGTTCATCACCAATTGCAATAGTTGATTGGAAAAATGATCTTCTTTTTTTAGAGGGTTATAAAAAGTTGCTTTCGTTATAGTCAAATTCAAATGGAAGGGCCTTGAGAATGGCTCTGGCAAGGTAGGAAAAGGTACTCTCGGTTCCTTGCTGAGGCAAGTCATAAAACAATCTTGCTGCCAATTCTCTGTGTCTTTCATATTCTGGGCCCTGTGCCAGTAATGGGCATTTCTGTAAGCGATGGCTACTATAGACCCACTTTTCCCAGAATATACGAATGGCTGTATTCATGATTAGGGGAAGATCAATCATTGCTTCCATAGTCTTCATCTCTGGATTTCGCTGTTGAACCTTGGCCATCACAGTCAGGGTTTCAACTGCAATCTGACGCTCGGCTGGGTCACTGTACCATCCCAAGAAGCCTTCGACTGCGAGGGCAAAGTTGAATTCCTCTGCTGTCATCTCGAGCACAGTAGGATCACGCAATAGGCGATGGTCATTGATCTTTAACCCCTGAGAACGGTCAAGAAGTTTCCAAGTGTCGGGAAAGAAATGGGGTGGGACACGGTTCAGAGCGCCGTCGTTCTTTCGACGATGGTGCCATTTGCCATTAGAATGAGGGAAACAGGTGTTGATGTTGTCTGCAGTGATATTGCTGGTGTCTACAGTGGTATTGATTTGTTTCTCTATCCATATTGTTGGACCCTTTCCTGCCGGGGCATGGACCTCAATCATATCTTTTCTGCTGCCACCTATCGATATAAATACAATTAATACAGTTAATATCTGAAAACAATGGGCTCCTTTCTTATTTACCCTTTTTGTTGATAAACACAAACGAGTCCCGGTGTCGCACATCTCGGATCTTTTCACTTCCAAGTGCTTCTAGCGAAAAGAGCGCCGAAGAAGTGATGTGTTCAGCCATGTCATCCTTGCAGGCAACAATCACAATAAAGCCTGGTTTTATGGCCTCTAGACACTTGCTAAATGATTCACTGGCATCTTCAGATATATGGGTATCAAATGAAGCGTGCTCGGTCAACATTCTTTCTTCTGGATCTATGCACCACACATGAACACCACGCCCCTCTGCTGTAAGAACCATGCCATTTATATCAGCCCTAGCCAGGTTTCCATCCAGATATCCACCCGATTGCGCACGGATCACAATCACATCTTCTTGGACAGGAATAGGAATCGAGCTCGATGATTCTGGTGCCTGGAGACTGGCAATTGACAATCGTCGACGCTCTGGTGTCGACATACTTGGGACATCGCACAGATGAGGAGAAAGGATGGTTGCGAGTAGAGATTTAAGCTCGAATGGAGAGAGCTGTAGCAATTGTTCTACTGCCTCTTCTTCGTCACAGTGATTCATACGACGGACCTCTTCACGCAAGGCAATAATGATATGATGTGTTCTGAGACGGAGGATGCCGTCAAACATGTCGGGCTGGGTACGGATAAAGCTACCAAGATATATCAAGATTTCCTGGACTAATGGACCTTCCCGGACGTCTTCAGTGCTTGTGACAATCGAGATTAGATGGTACTTCTTGTGGGTTTGTGCACTGGGGCTCACCAATGTTCTGCTAGCATTGCATTTAGGGCTTCAGGCCCTACTGGAGTGGAGATCAAGTACTCGCCTGCACCCGATCCAATGCTAATCTGTTTTTGACGAATGATAAGATCGGTGATGTTGATGGTGAGGGAGGGTACGTTCTTGTGCAAGAGGCCTGCTGCCTGCCGGGCTATAGACCAATATTGCAGGCGTCTTGATTTGAGATAGACTTCTTCGAGTAGCTCTCGAAGGGTGGCATCGAGTACTTCTATATAGCTCTCTAGTGATTCACATGATATCAAGTATTGCAACAAATCTGGAATCAACAGTGAGTATACATTGGGCTGTGGATTGCACAACATTAGGTTTTCGTGGGTTTGTTACCAATCTGATCATAAAGATTGACTGATTGCTCTAGACTCTGAATGGCCTCGTTAAACTGAGTTGGGTCTCCTAGAATGAGAGCCAACATCGCAAAGTTGCAAGTATAAAAACTATGGTCAACTATATAAGTCTGGGGGAGGGTTTTTTTATATATATGACGGGGATCTAAAATAAATATATATATATATAAGGGGGGGCAATATAAGCTATACTCGATAATAAAGCATGCCTATGATTCCAAAGACAAAAGACAAAAGTCAAAAGATTATAGTCAACAATTGGGCTTATTTCGCAGCCATTTTTTTTATACAAAATATATAATAGGGGTTTTTTTTTCTGTTTAATATTGTGAATCAGGATTGCTCTTTCGTGGAACAGACACAATCTCATGATCCTTGAGGCGAAACGGAGGTTCGGCTGTGGAGGCTAGACGGGTGAGAGCATGGCTAAGTTCCTGAAAGTGACTATCATCGAGTGGGTTGATTGGTGACGTGAAAGCGTTCTGCTGAAACGTTGAGCTTTGGCGTTTTGGAGTCTTGTGGCCAGGGGTGTTGGCCTGGGTCATTGTCTCACTGTAGCCTAGTTTTCGATGGATTGTCTTTTGGCGAGAAGCATGGGCAGCCAAGAGAATACTCTTCCAGTCAAGGTCAGGTTTGGATATCAAAAAGTCAAGCGATTCGATATTGCTGGTGTTGATCGTCTCTGATAAACGCGAGAGTCTGACACGAACCCCATTACAAGTACCACCACGCAACTGCATAAAGAAGTTTAAAAGGTTCTTTCGAGACAGCTGAGTGGATGTGTTGTGGCTAGAACTCGAATCATACAGCTGGAGTGTCCGCATGGTACCCAGGAGAGCATGTGAAAGTAGGACGACAATTGTAGGACGACCAGGATAGAACCAGTGCTTGCTGGTGAAAAGAAGCTCGCTCTCAAATGCAGAGACCAGATAGTCTGGATCAGAGTTGAGATAAAACTCATCATTGTCCATAAAGTGAGGTGTGAATGCATATACATGGCCCTCTATCCTGTACAGACGAGACGTTCCCAGGACACCTATGGGCCTATTCAACTTGTTACCATCAGAAACCCCCAAAGCCCTTGTTCTTTTTTTAAATCCTTACCTTTTTGGTCGTCCACTCATCTTTAGCTTACTGTTCATACCCAGACCAGCATAGACATCTGCCAACGCATGGGCTGGTAACACAGTCAGGGTAGATGAGATTTGGTCCATCGTTTGGGTCTCGAGACCATACAGAGACAGCGTGTTCTGCAATGCCTCATCTTCTGATAGCAAGACGATCTGGACAATGCTGTCCTTGGGAGGTCTGGTTGAATTCAGACTTCGGTTCAAGGGATCAACTTCAGAAGGAGACAAGAGTCCTTCGTACATCAAATTGCCCAGGAAATAGAGCGAATTGGCCCAAACAAGAGGCAGATTGTCGTTTGGGACACGCGTTTGTGAGTTGGGGCAACTCTTCTCGGCCTCAATCTTATCTCTTGGTACAAAATATAGCTCGGGAATCAGCGGGACTGTAAGAGGAGCTGTCCAGGCAGCAGGTGAAGACGGTGTGCTACCTCTGCTGGATACAAGCGAGCTGGGAAGCTTGGAATCAATGATCAGAGGTTCCAGCTTCTGTCGATAGTATTCGACCTGTTCAATGTTCCCCGTAAATAGGCCATCTAACACTAGATAGGTAAAGAAGAGGGGCCATTCGGATTCAATGTGCTCAAACTGCTTGAGTTCGTTGGCATCATAGTATAATCTCGATGTATCTTCCAGTTCAGTCTGATGGCCATCTCTCAAGAACCGCTTCCACCCATATCTTCCCTCCAATTTCAGTCGAGCCTCTTCCTTTGTCCGTCTAATGAGATCCATGTCTGAGCAAGCGAATGCAGGGAACCCAATGATGGACAGCACAGAGCCATCAATCTCTTTTGAGTTTGATTCTCTTGGAAGAAAGCTGTGGAGTGTGGTAACATTCCGAGTCAACTCATCTGGAAGGACATGGATTATCTTTATCAAAGCACATAAGTCTTACAAAGATGTTTTTTTATAACAACCGGCTTACCGAAGAAGGCCCACCTCTAGGCCCAAACAGATTTATGCCATTGATTGCCCTCAGTGCAGCCACAGCCATTCCAATAGAGGAAGAGTTGAGTTCAGGCTGGCCATGATTGATCTTGTTGCCTCGTTCCCAGATGCCATAATCCGGTGTACGATAGGCTCCTAATCTTAAAAGATCAGGATGAGGCCAGCCATTTGGATGATAAACCATTAATAAAACAAATCGATTACGTACGCTCTATATAAAACACCAAGTTCTGGATAAAGTCCACTTCGTCTCTCGTATAGATCATCATCAGTCCACTGGTGGTCATGTCTGCTAAGGCAACCAAGAAGATGCTGGTGGCGTCTATTTGCAAATGGCCCCATTCAAAGTCTCCCACAACTGTTTCACCTGTTTCTGTATTGTACTTTGCATGGAGGGCATTGTCCAGTGTCTGTGTCTTTTTGAACTGTTCTACCTTGTGGGCCTGGCGCATCATGGCAAACAAGAGTCCTCGCATCAGCTTAATAACCGCATGCTCCAACTCGACTATAAAGTGGTAAGCGCATCAGATATCACCGTACGATGCTTATTGGTATGTATTACATGCTCTTCCACTGTCGTCGTCTATACGTCGGTAGGCCAATGCCAATCCATAGACGGCATAGATTGAATATACATTATCGCTATTCGATGGCTATGAGGATCGTCTTGATAGGAGGTATTTGGTCTTACCGCACCCAGGCATCAGTATAGTTTCCGTGGCTCTAAGGGCAGAATGTCGGATAGCTTGTTAGCAATCCAGGTCGTATTAAAAAGGATGGTTATACTTGCTGTGATTGCTACAGAAGCAGGCATAAGACCACTGGCAGGATTCTGCTTGGACAGAATTGTGGCATGTATTACTGCATAGTGATAACCAAGTCTTTCGATAGACGTCTGCCGAGGAGACGCTATTGTCATCAGTCAATGAAAAATAGAGTAAGGAAAAGGGAAGAAAGGCCCACACCCTGTTCTTCTGTGCCTTTATTTTATTTCCCCGCTCCGACATCTTTTTATAACTCTTGTGCGACTATAAAGTGACTATTCTTTAATCTAATGAGCCAAGATTCGCTCAAGCTCCTATAAACATGTCAATCGACAGTCTGAGATCCTCTAAACAGCTTCACTTACTTCTGGATCAATAGACACCGGATCAAGGCAGCGCATATAGGCCCCAGAGACGATATCCCGAAGAGTAGAGCTTGTCCTAGCATAATATGCACCCATTAGCCTATTTGCTTCCACAAGTACCAAATCATTGCCTACTTTTCGTCTCCAGCATAAGAACGCAATGCGATTCCTAGATACTCTACATCGACCTGCAGCTGCTGGTATATGTTGCAGTCCACCCACATCTCTCGGACTACTTCCTGGAGTGCCTTTAGGAGGATCCTACAGAGGGCCTCACATGCACCCACTGCAGAAGGCTCAATAGGTCTATAGACATCCACCCGGTCCTCAAACAGTTTGTGGATTGTGTGCATCATATTCAATGTCACATCGTTGCCAAACTTGGAAACCTTTCCCAGTGGTTCGCCTGTCCCGGAAGACATGGTGGCTAGACTCTGGCTAGAATGAGTGGCCTGGATGGGGGGTGCTTCAAGGGTGGAGGCCAGGGATCCAAACCGATAATCGTGCTCTGAATCAGACATATCCCGTCCCTCTGGAGAACTAGGCTGTGGAAACGCAATATTCACAAGCTGCTCAACCGATTGCAGCCTTCCGAATACCTCTTTCCATATACCAGATGGCTCAGTGGGAGGGCTGGATTGGAGAGAGAGATAATGGGTCTGGATTTTGGCTGAGAGTGCATAGCCATCTTCCATTATTTGGTTATTTAGTAGGAATTGGCCAGTCTGAGAGAACAAGTCTCCAAGTTCCTGGCAATCTGATGTGAATATGGTGTCAATAGAGTCTTGGCGTCCTGAAGGGTTAGGTGATCTACGACTGAATTCACTATATATCCGGGTAATGATATGGTCTGCAAAGTCAAAACAGAGTCGAGAGCTGACAAGGCAAAGAATGTGTCTGTTCAACTGGTTCACCTTGGCATCATAAGGAAATTTCTATATATGAGAATATCAAGTAAGACCATTGATGCCAATGCCAGTTTAGAAAACATGCCTTGAGATTATCTGCCAATGATTGCCACATTTCATTGAGACCATTCGAAACACGTTCGGCAAAAGAGGACTGGTCGATATCTTCTTGTAAGCATTCTCTCAGAGGAACCAAGCAATGACTATAGACATGTTCTGTGCACCAAATCTCTGTACTGTCAATGAATTGAGACAGTTTTGCATGCAGTACATCGTACGGTGTGTCGTCGGTAACAGGAGGTTCGATAAGTTCTGCCATACGATCTAGAAAAGTGTATGTAGTGTATTGATAAACACGTTTTTTTTCTACTATTACCATTGCACTCGTTCAATGCTAAATATTATCTAGTTACTACCTTTCATCCCACTCACGACGGTGCACAAGAATCGATTCACAAGTTCGTTTTCCCATCGCTCTGCAACTTGGGTCATTTGCTTATCCATTGCAACTGCTGCTGATAGACAGCTCCCTTTCTCAACAAGAGCCTTGTTTAATACTTGAAGGTCTTTAGTCTGCTTCAAGGGGCGCTTCTCGTCAATTACATTGTCCTATAATGTGCTCATAAGTATCTTGGTTATCTTTTTTCTCGCCTATCTAGAGTTTTTTTTTTTTTTTTTTTTTACCGGAAGGGCAATGATATTAGCGGCCAATTCAAAGAATCTATCAATAGAGGGCTGAATTGCTCGAGATAAATCTTGGTTGGCGTCTTTTATTTCCTAAGAATAAAGGCATGGCAAATGGTAAGTTTTCTATAAGATTGTTTCCTGTCATCACACCATCTAAGGCTTAACCACAACTTACCTGTTTGGATTTTGGCTGGGAATCTTGATCATCTTCAACAAATAAAATCATATAGTGCTTGACTAATTTATCAAGAGGTACAATATAGGCATCAACCAGTTCCTCGGCTAAAGTTATCGGTTCTGTTTGATTTTTTTCGATCACGGAAAGTTGTCTAATCTTGTCCAAATTGTTGAATAAGAGTTTGTCCATCATTTTTGCCCCATTTTAATTTTCAAGCTTACAGTTCAAGATAATTTTGCCGTAGTGCAGGTAGATCTTCTTTCAGTAATATCAATAGTCGAATATTCTCTGCGATATCCTCTATATTGTCTTCTTTACGCATCTTGTTCTCAATTTCTGACTTGACCTTGGCCATGATTGTCTGACAATCTTGTTCGATGCCCTTAAATGCAGCCATGTGCTTATAATGATCTAGTAGTTGTGCCGCCCTTGCATAATACTTGACGGCCTGTGCAAGCTGGCCTTTCGAAAGACAGCGACTTAGTCGATTAGGTAGATCAAATATGAATTGAAGTCTCTTTAGCTGGTTGTGGGCTCTTGACAATTGTTGGATTTTGTCTCGGTTGGGACCAAGCGCCTCATTAATAGTGGTGCTTTGACGGTTCAGACTATTCATGCTCTCGTTCAGACGATCCATTTCAGACTCCATGTTCTCTACGTTGGATTTCATCTATCCAGAACACATGGTTTATACATATGTAAACAACTGGCTTTTCACACCTCTTATTTCAAAACAATAAATAAACCTTTCTGATTGTGTCTGTCGCACTGATAAACTTGCTGTAGTTCTCGTAAACCAATGTCTTCATGTCTCCGTCAATTTCCCTAATCTCTAACCGTTGGACATCATATATTGGTTTTACTCGAGGAATATAAAAGGGCTTTTATGTATAGCTTACCTCCCGTAAGCACATTGTCTTCTTCCATAAGACCGTTTAATGTCTTTTCCTTCATAATCTTGGTAAAGTATTTTCCGCTATTGAATGTCTTTCCATCTTACAGAGATGGGGAAGAAGAAAAAGCTCATATGAGATGAGAATCAAGGCATGTGATCCCTACCAATGTCGAGAGGACGTGGTTTCTCTTGGGATGCCGTCAGTCCATAGTATTTCTTTAGGTTAATGTTTCGTTCGCGTGGTTGTGCTTTTTGCCCTGTGGAATGGCCTTCTGGTGTGGTCATTATCTAATAAAAAGCTTGGTCCTGAGCATTTTTACAAACTCGGCATCCCGTTATGGCAATCATCTCACCAAAGGCGCCGTCACACACGCGTCCCCTCCCTCGCACTCTTCCTACCTGGTTGAATGAGGAAAAAGAAGTATGATTGCCATGCAACGCACATTTTGCCGCCTGGCACCAAAGAATCTCTCAAGACTTGGTCAGACATGTATCATAAACGCTGGTCATACACGCGCATTCAATACATCGCGTGCATCCAACGATGAATCTCCAAATGAAAACCAGTACAAAAACTTTCGTGAGTTTGGTGTTAAGTTGTCTCTATAAGCATGTATTGATTGCTTTGTACGAATTGAAAGCTTGGAGATTGAGTACAGATTCCCCTCGTATTCCTGATTACCCTTACAAGTCTGCACCCGAGGCATGGTCAATCCTCAACATTCTGCCCAGGGGTATCCAACACTCAATGAGCCAGTTTCTGTGTAATAGAATGCTTGAATTAAACACTGGTTCAACATACTTTCCAGAGCAATTCCTGGTTGGAGGTGTGTTTTATACTAATTGTATTCGCAAAAGGATCCTGATCAACTTTTATTGTCTTTTTATATCTAACATTGGGAATATCTAGCTAGCATGGCATCTCGTCGCGCACTTGAAGTCCTGTCCAAGCACCTGAGCAACCCTAATGAGCCTGTTCCAGCTGAACTACAAGCAATGTTGAGTCCTGCACTTCTTTATCGATTGACAGAAGCAGCTAAACAAACGTTAAAAGAAGGCGACGTGGTGTCGATGAGTATACCACAGGTGTATGATGTTAACGTGGGCGATATCTGGGTGACCCTTGGAAATTCCAATGCAATCACCAACCCCCGACAGTATGAACTCATTGAGTGGATGACTCTTCAACTAGCCTTGAAACGGTCATTGATTGATGAGGCTGATGAGCCTTTCAAGGACTACAGGGCACGCGTCTCAAAAGGGCTCATGGAGGGCGCCCATGTCAGTGTGGATGTACTTGTTGATGCGGATGTAGAGTTCAGTATTAGACGTGGTGAAGATGTTTTGGTCAAGGACCAAGGAAGACGAGAGCTTATTATGCGATTTGAGACCCCATACTTTGAACCTGCCCATGACATGGTATCTGGACGGGATGAGATGGGTGAGCCAATTAATGAATGGAGTTGGCGTATTGCAGATGTGGATCATTGGTTGGAAAAGGAGAAGCTTGATAGAGAAGAAGAAGAAGACGAAGATTAAATAATAACATTAATAATGTTCAAGTCGTCTTTATATTATTTGAGAATTTATTTCTTTAAATATTGCAAAAAAAAACACACATCTTTTAATGGATCTTTAGACAGCAACACAGTAAGCCTTTCCAGTATCAAGGTTGTCGCAGATGTGGTCTCCGAGATGGTGGAGCCCAGCGTTGAGACTGTAGAACTTGTTCATGGAAATCTTGTTGGCCTTGGCAACGCTATAGCAGCTGTCGGTGCTCTTTACAACATGATATTTTTTGCAGTTGGGATCAGTGCGGTTAGCAATATTGAGACCGGCATGGCTAGCTTTCTTGGTGGTCTTTTTTGTAGTCTTTTTTGTCTTTTTGGCGGATTTTTTGGTAGTCTTCTTGGTAGTCTTCTTGGCCTTCTTGGGCTTTTTCTGGACCTTCTTTGTAACCTTTTTCTTGTCCTTGCTGCTAGACTTTGAGGCTCTCTTTTTAAACAAAGAGCGTGTAATCTTGGGTTTTGTGGCCAATACGCAGTAAGGAACACCGGGGAAAAGGGTGGCACACCTATCCTTGTGGTTGTGAGTCAGACCATGGTTCCATTTACGCAGGTTCTCAATTGAAACAGAGTATTGATTGGAAATAGCATTGCAGGACTCTCCAGGGTTAGCTACATGGAAACGAATGCAAGAGTGGACAGGGTGAATGGCAGAAACCATGCCAATCAAGGCCATGGTGGCAGTGGCAATCAGGGTAAATTTCATAATTAAAAAGGATTCGGTAATGGGTTTTGGTAGTATGTGAAAAGGAAAGGATAGAGTCTAGTATATACAGAGTGTCGATAAAATGAATGTACGCTTATATACTCGCTTGTAGATACTATGAGAAACTTTTCTCTACTGCTGCTTACAATTTCTAGGCAAGCAAGTTTGCCTTTCTGGTCTTTATGATCTCATCAAGAACTAGACACCATGTTACACTGTCAAATTGAAGAAAATATATTTAATAGACGCACCATTCGATCTACTAAAATAATGTCCAGGCCACGATTTTTTGTCTTACCTGTAAGCAATTCTAGTTTTTCGGGGGAAGTATGATGGTGTATGGGTGTGACAGGTCTCAGACAAATGACAGTAGCGAGTTTGGTACACAAAAGATACGGTGTAAATGAAAGCTAACCCATGATTTTAGAGATTGCTTTCTATACTTATTTTCTATCACGCCAGACATTTACGAAATACAGAATCTCGTACTTCTTTGTCGCCTAGATACCATATGGTCTCGGTAGTCTTGCAGCCAAATCAAGTAAGATTATATATTCAACTCAGCGAGTATAATTCAATTGCCATGACAAACATGGGATGGATCGACAAGTCAAAACTCCGGGCTGCCTATATCAAGGCAATCTTCACTCTTTTTAAATGAAAAAAAAATTGAACAGAATATTTAGATCATAGTAGTGAGCTTGGATCAAAAATTAACCACCAGGGTTCAAACTCGCTAAGCCTAAAAGCTACTTTTTTTCTTTATAAATATTGGATAAAAGATATCTCAATCCACGGGCACGTTTAATATATTTGTTTGTTTGTTTGTTTATTTTTGCAGCTACAGTTAGATCAATAATCTTGCACCCTGAACGTACTCAAGTTCTTGGAATCTGTAGCCAGCTCCCGAGGAACTGGTATGGACTCCAACTCGAGTATTTTTCATTACCAAACACATCAGTCGTTATAGTTTTAGTAAGCAACTTGTATTTCTTTTTTTAACATGGGTTACTGTCTCACACCCAGATCAGTAAGAACAAATTTGGTACTCCTGGTTTATACAACTCAAAAATTTATATGAATATATCTCGATTGCACGCTATAAAGTGTGTATATCTACCAGTATTTATAGCTCAATTAATCTATTTATTTATTTATTGCCTCGCACTATTTTTGAAGTCGTGTTATATTCATAAACACTCTTTTCGTTTGCAATTATATCCAAATTGTAGGAACGGAATGTTATTAAGCTTTGGGTGGTTTATATATCATTTTACTTACTTTAAATCCCACAAAATTCCGTCAGTCTATTAGAGCCAAAGTATTAATATATATTTTTAGAAATAAAGTTCTGTCTGTATGTTCTTTATAGAAAACTGGCTACACAAAGTTTAATTAATTCACAAAAAAAAATCAAGTAACCAAGGGCGAATTCCGGGAGTGCGGATATTCAGAAATCAAGTAGGACAAACCTATTCGAATATAATAAAGAAACCGCATGTTCGTCTTTGGTATTGAACTTTTTTTTTAATGTAGGCGAACAAAGAACCGTCAAATTACCGTTAATCTCTAAAGTATACTTGTTGGTCTATAATAGCATATGAAATAATTGAATACATCTAACTCTTGAACAATATACTAGAGTAATATATATTATTTTTTGTTTAAAATCGTTTAAAATCCACCAAAATAATTTACAACGTGCTTTTTGGTGTCTAGTCTAAAAGAGAATACTAAAAACAGGATAGTATAAAAACTTGTTAAGGTAAAATGTACCTTAAAATCCCTCTTACATTATTTTATAATATTAGTCTTTGATATATAATGTGATAATAACTTTATACATGTAAAAGTATACACTTGACAAGTATCTTTTAAAATATTTAACGGCTTAAAAAATAAACAGGGAGCTGTATTAAAAATGGTGATGAAATATTAATATATAAGCATTACAGATTACCATGTCAATTACTAGATATCTTTTTTATAAAGGACATACGCATGCTATTTGAAATACCAGGTTTGATCTTAGGATAGCGTTTCTAAATAAGCATAGTTATTTTCCCAGGGTTTTCTAATGGTAATTATTTAGATTGTGATTCTATTATTTTATAGCATAATCTGTAATACTACTAATTCAAGTCTCTAATAAACTGTTTACATTTTATTGTGATTATATACACTAAAAATAAAAGAATTGGTTTGAATTCTATGAATTTAATAATGCAGGACTATGTGTTGTGTTGTGTTTTTGTTGACCTAAACAACTATTGAATTCTCATGTTTTTATTTGTCTTCAATTTCTAATGCACCTGGTCAACTTAACCCTGTGTTTTCTCATTCAAGAACAAAGGCACCCGTGTGTTATTGCGACTGGGATGGGTTTACCAGAATGTATTATTTATGATGTAATACCAAGCTGTCTTGAAACAATTCAGTCAGTATAACTACTATTATGAGTGTCAGAAACAAATTATATTTATCGATTTCTCTTGGCAGCATGCTTGCACAAAAATATATTTTTTTGGTTGATCCGAGCAATAAATCCTTTCAAGGCAACTTTGAGAGACATAAAAAAAACTTTTTGCGCTTAAACTCTAGAATTTTGCCCATAAAATGTTTAAATATAATATAATGCTTTTACTTGAGATTGAGACAACATGATTTTTTTAGACGAATTAAATTTATTTTAGAGACACGTTCCGAAGAAAGTTTAGATAGGTCTAATTTTCTTAGACAAGATCAGTATTTACTGCTGCGATCAGTTTAAACCCTCAAATACGAAGATGTACTAGGAACCAGCAGCATCCCATGGCAGCTGCTACAAACTTCACACTACGGCTGAAAAAAAGGCAAAAAGAGCCTGACATAGGATTGCTAGAGAGTAACCTTCCGGCAACAAAAATGTCGAGTATTGTAAAATTTGAATAATACATCAAGAGTATTTTTACACGCCTAGATGTTCTGCTTAGATTTTACCATCAAGATACCGTCAAAGATATATTTTGTCATTATCGAGGTTTCCAAAGGACCCCAGAACAGCTAGTAAACATCTTGACGCATGGCACTGCAAAATACAACAAATACTAATAAAAACAAGTAAGCAGCCAATCCTTTTTTCAATCAATTTTAATATTTTTTGAAAGGTTGAAGAAATGAAAGTCCCTTCCTTTTAGTCAGGACAAGAAAAAGGTTCAATTGGTTGTGTTTTCTGATATGTTTAACAAGGATATCGTGAAGCTCAAGGAACTCTGGAGTGGCATTGTGCGGCGATTTTACAGGACATTGAATAAACGTAAGGCTGGAGCGAGTTGATTGTTGTAACAATCAACAAATTCAAGACGCCAAAAACAGACAGTCTATGTTTTGGTGATCTGGATAGCATTAAAGCCCCCGAATTCAAATGTTCCAGCGTTCTCTATTGTGTACAATGTAGCAAGATATAGTAACGCGGTGTTAATGTTGCTATTAACATGATGACAATCGCAAGAAGCATTTGAATGGATCAAGGAAGACCACAAGTTTTTAAGCCAAAGAAAAAGGATCAGGAGGAAAGCTGAACTTAATATTTCTCCTCAACTAAAACAAGTATCGCTGTAATAAACACGGTTTCCCTTTTTTTTAAAAAAAAGAATGAAGGTAATTTCAGGTAAATGTATGTAAGCATAAATCTCTATTCTTAAAATTAATTTTGATTCATCTAAAGAAAAACCAACATAGTCTCAATCTCAAGTAGAAATACTGTAGTAGAGGTCCGATCATACTAAAAGTTACAAGTAAACTATAAATCCCTAATTCGGTATATACAAAACTGTTATTATATAGATGGTGTGGTAAAACCACCTTTAAATACTATTACAAATTGGCTTAACAAAAGCTAAGTAACAAAATCTACTCAAGTAGATTTAAGTTACACTAATATCTAAAAGCCCTATTAACACCCAGTCAAGTATTTATACACAAATCCTACAACAGACAGAATTTTAGTTTCTCTTTTACTTTGAGAAATAAATATCAAGTAAAATTGACTTGTCGTGTTTTAGTAATTTTGCTACAGATGGCTATACTTATTTACGCGTTTAATAGAATATTACGCGTGACTAGGTAAATCACGATCAATTCCAAAAATAAATAGGTTGTTAATGGGAAATAATGGAAATCATATATCTGTATACTCATATGTAATTAAAAAAAGGACTTGGAAAAATGCAAAGTTTATATCTTTATTTCTTAGGTTTCAAAATAGCCTCGATTTCTTGGAATTCATCAAAAACAAATTTAATGAAGTGCTCTAATTCACCGATTGTTTAGCAACATCTATAATACATGGTATAAGGTTCCTAATCATCCAATATCATGAGAGTTTGAGGGTAAAATTAGCACTAAAAACTCCTTTCCTAATGGGTAGAGAACAAATAATATATAACAATATAAACCCATTTTCATAATATTCAAGATTGTTCAGATTTTAATAATCGGTCAAGACAATCCAAAAATAATAATAGTAATAGTAATAATAAAATATTTTGACATTAATTATAGAAATTTTATAAATACATTATCCTTAAGAACCCTACAAATATTCACTATCTTTGAATCTCTAAAAGATATAATACACTAGAGGCGATATTTTATTATGTTTAATTAAATTCGTATACTCTTTCTTACATTTGCAAAAAAATACTATCTCTGCAAAGTATTTGGCAAAGTAGAGTATATAAAATATACCTATAAATAAAAGATACATGTATCTCGCTCTTCATACAATTCTAGCCAGTTGATTTACACATTTGATAAAAATCTCGATTTTTTATACCTTTTCTTAAAGAAAGTTCTCTATTTCTCAATTATTTTATTAATTAAGAATACAAGACATCTCAAGACTCAGAATATAATATTTATATACTCTATAAAAACCGCCATTATAGAAACTTATGGTGTTATAGCTGTATATTTACAAAGCCAAATATTCTCTCCAGCAGGTTGTATACATGGTCGATATACATCGGTCAAGTATGCAAACAATTGACAAATGTATCAAAAATTTTAAAGTCTTTTCAAAATTAACCTAAAAAAAAAGAGAGCGGATAGGCATTTGGAAAGGGTCATTTGATATAATTCTTTTGCAGTTTATAATCAGCTCAAATTGTTGTTGGGACCATGGAGAGTAACATATGCACAAAATCAGTACTCACTTTTTTTTAATCGATTAGACTTTCAGTACTTTTTTTAGTACATAATCCTAGCCTGACAAAGAAACACAAAAACTCTCAAATGTGGTGGCATGAAACAAGTAAATTTGTATAATAGTCAATAGAAGGTTGGGTTATAGTCAAATAAATCGCGCTTCTGTTTGAATGTAAATAATAGTGTCAAGAGAGTCTTTCGAATAATTGGTGAGAGGTATGAAAACAGATACGCCATCTCAACGGTAAATATAGGTGGTGATGAAATTATTGTTTGGGGCTGCTTCTGTGTCGGAGGAGTTGGGCCGTTTACAATCGTAGAATTACTCACAGTGAACAAAGGTGTTTACATTGATACCTTGACAAATAAATTTTATCTATGGGTCGAAAATATTTTCAAAAAAAATGGTACAAGCTGCCACATGGGTAGATATGCTCTTGTGGAAGGATACTCATTAGATCAGAGATTTTGGGTATTAACCCTCTCAAAGTTATGATCTGAACCTTATTGAGCACCTGTAAAATAATCTAAAGATGCTTGTTGACAAGAGGAGAGCCCTCAATTAAACATCATAATGATTTAAAGGTGGCCTTGTAAGAAAAATAGGAAAGACTAAGCTTGGAATATACAATACTTTTAGTTGGTAGTATGAAGAGTACATGATGAGCTGTAATACATACCAAGGGAGGTACAAAAAGGTACTAAAATGTCTTCTTTTAGTGCCTTTTTAAATAAATGTTCCAAAATATACTGTCATAAAATCTCTGGTTTCTAGCAGTATTATATATGGAGTACTTCTTTATTTAATATTGACTACTCAGATTTTAAAAGAATGGCTACTGCGTGTAGATCAACTGCCTGTAATTGTACTTTACTGTACACGTAAAACGATATCTATGTCAGTTTTTCTGAGGTTAAATATTATGTTTTATTGTGAGATATGATTGCTGGCAGTCTATAAACCATATAGCATCTCAAGAACTAATGGAAGGGAAACAAAAAAGTCTCTTGAGCAAAAAGAAGACAAAAAAAGTAGAGAAAATGTAGTGAGCTAACAGTACTAAGATGAAAGCTGGACCCTACTCTCCACTTCGCAGCTGCAGAATAGTTGTAACAGTGGAAGGGAGGAGATAGGAGAACAGACAGACAACTTTTCCTGCGCAAAAAGAACTAGAAAGGGATAAAATAAAAAAAATAAAAAATAAAAAAATGCTAAGCAGCATGCCACAAAGCACCATGGCTCCTCTCGTGAGTGAACTCCCTATCAGGATTGCACAATTGATCAATGTGCCAGAGGATCGTGAGCAATGGCACCCAGTATGGTGGACATGGGGCCAAGGAAGAGGAAGGGAGGGAGGAAATGGCAAAATCAATGGGATGATTCGCAGGAGATGGAGGGAAGCAAATAGTTCTGATGGGATCCTAGGGCAGATGGCGAGATGGCGGTGAGAAGTGTGGTCTGTCTCACATGCACATGGATGAGGGTTTCCGGGTAGCCAGCCCATTCGCCAACAAACAAGGCAACCACGTTCTACTCGGGAAGCAGGAAGGAACAGGATTGGGTCAACCCCAAGGTCAGGGTGACATGCTTGAATCAAGACTTGGGTGGTTTGGAGAGGAAGGCGGCAAAAAGGGACTGTTGTGGGTAGAGTAAAAATAAGAAAGATACGAAAGAATTCGTGAGAACTTGTGTAGGGTGTTTATTATCAAGAAAAAGGTTATCTTTCTACACAGAACTAACTACTGATATTTATATGTTTTCTGATTTATAATTCAGTATATGCTTTGGTAATATTTATCACGATGAGTCATCTTCCAGGAGTATTGTCTTTCTGGAAAGATCCAGAGAGACCTATTGATATGATACTTCTCCAGTCAGATCAGCCAGAGAGCTTTGGTAAAGAAGAGCATTTATGCTATTGGTAATATTTTAATATTCCGACCCAGATACTTGGGTAATGTTTTTAGAATTACTAATTCATTGTAGTTGTAGTCTCTCAATCAAGTATTCATATAATCAACGAAATATGTAGATGGAATATGATGATGCCATTAGATAAATATGTGTATATCTGTATATCCCATATTATGGTGATAACAATAATAATAAATAATAATCAATTATGTGTATGATGATCTGTGTATTGGATAATCTCATAAAGGCAGATCCGTTTGACTGGAATAGCTGAGGATATTATTTTATCCTTCAGTCTTACTCTCAGATTCAGCAGTGATCAATACTCATTTACAACAGGGACACTTGACGGGAGTCAAGGTATTTTTGTACAGTGTTGATGCTACGTACATTGAGAGAAGCTGGCATATTGAGAAGGAATGGATGGTTGCTCAGTGGGACAAGAGAGGAATGGGAAAGGTGGTGTTGGTGGAGGAGAGAAAGGAGACAGCAGGAAGGAAGGGTATGGGCCTGAAGGCAGAACTTGGTAACAAAGATATCCTTGTGGAATCTCATGCTGGGTATATTACAGATGTGCTGCAACACAATAGTGGAGGACGTGGCATGCCCCCCAACTATCATGCGAAGACACTTATCTTGTATCAGTTCTAGGGCCTTAAAGTCCTTTTCCAGGAGAGGTGTGATTGCCAGGCCATATTCGAACTTGGGGCGAATAAATGTTTGGTACAACCGAGAGCTCAAGAGCAGGGAAAAACCAGAACGGCATGCACCAACAGCATGCATTGTAGCCATGACAGCAAGGGTACCAGCTCGGCGATGGGTGACGATGGAGGGGAAATAGATTCCCTTACTCCGGAATGGCATGCCAAGGTAGATAAACTCATCCACTGCAGGGAGTAACTCACCATACAGGGAGAGGGAGGGAGGAGAGTGGGAGCGGGAGTTTTGGTACACGAATGCACATTTGGATGGACTCCAACGGTATCCAAGTTCTAGAGAGTGGGCTGCAGCCAGATCCAACATTTTCTGAACGTCAGGAACAGAGCCAAAAATGGCAGCGTTGTCAGCAAAGAGAAGAGAGTTGATTGGCGTGGGAGAGGTGGAATTGTCAAAGTCATCCACACCTGAAGGATCCAAAAGGGCGTGGTAGGAGTCCAACGAGGAGGGAGAGGATGATGGGACATGGGCAGCAGATGTAGACAGAGCAACTGTGCAAAGAAGAGGTGACAGGGAGTTGATGTAGATGGAGTAGAGGTGGGGACTGAGGACAGAACCTTGCAGTACACCTGTGGAGGGAGAGAAGGAATGGGAGGAGAAGTTGCCAAGAAGGACAGAGATGGAGACGTTGTCAAACATGTTGACAAGGAGGCCAACAAGGGCAGGGGGAGTTTGGCGGCAGACAAGAGCATCCCAAATGACATGTTGGTCAACTGTATCATAGGCTGCCTTAATATCCAGGAAGGCGACTACAGGGTAGCGGTTATGGCGATGGTAGTGGGCTTTGACAAGGACATGCAAGCAGAGGGCCTGGTCCAGTGCTCCACATTGGGGGCGAAATCCACCTTGTGCTACGTCCAAGGGAGGAGAGAACTTGGTGAGATCAGGTGCAATACACATCTCAAGTAATTTCCAAAGAACAGAAGTGAGAGAGATTGGCCAATAATTGGCAGCATCGTTTGGGTTACCCTTCTTGAAGATTGGGAAAACTTGGGCTTGGCGCCAGAGAGAGGGGACATAAGAGCACTGCCAACACAGAGTGAAGAGCAGGGCAAGGAGAGGAGAGAGTTTGGACTGGACGGGCTTAAGCATTTCTGCACGGATGTGGTCAGGACCCAGCGCCTTGCGGCTAGGCATAAATCGCATGTATTCTTCCACCACTGACGAATCAAATGGGGAGTCACCAGCGGCGAAAGGCAGGTGAGGGGAGGTTGATGGAGGAGGAGGAGGATGGGAGGAAGGGAGGATGTGTCCACTGTACACCAAAGCAAGGTAGTCACACATGATGGTTGCTGCAGCAGCTGGGCCATCGTCATGTTGGAAGACATGTTTGGGTTGTTGATGCCATTTGATCTGTTTGATCTTGGAAGTGGCCTTGGCAAAGTCCCATTCCAGAGACCTACAGAAGGCGTGCCAGGATTGACGTTTTGCTGTCTGGACTTGTTGACAGAACTCCTGATGTGCATGTTGGTGCCGGCTCCACCAATTGATCTTGTCAATGCCACAAGCGTGACGCCATTGCTTGTAACAACCATCACGATGGTCGGCTGCCGCTTGAAGGGCAGGGGTCCAGAATTTCTTCCATTTGGATGAGCGGTGAGGGCGGGTACCTATTGAACTACTAAGAGAATCATAAATGAGTGTGTTGAAATCGTTAGTAAGGGCATCAATGGGGGGAGGAGAGGAGGGCGGGTTCTGTACAATGTCTTGCAAGGTGTTGAGGAGGGGTGTGGCGTTGAGGATGAGGGAATCGGTGTAGAGTTGAAGGACGTCTGGTTCCTTGAGGCGTGAGAGGTTCCAGAGTCGGCGGAGAGGGGGTGGAGATGGAGGGGAAGGGTCAAGGTCATAGGTGAAGGAAAGTGAAAGAAGTCGGTGGTCAGAGCCTAGGGAGAGTTCGGTTTGAATGTGGAGAGAGGGATTGGCGAAATTGGTGTTGGTGATGAATAGGTCAATGATACTGCTAATTTCGACTTCACGGCGAAAGGAAATGTAGGTGGGTGTGCAAGGAGAGAGTGAGCCATTAAGGACAGTGAGGGATCTTGCTTCTAGCCATGCACTAAGTGCTAGGCCGCGAGAATTTGTGGCATAATCTCCAGTGATGGAACCCAGACGGGCATTGAAGTCCCCACAAAGGAGGGTGTCTTCAGTCAAAGGAATGTCAGAGAGAACAGAGAGGGCATCGGCAGTGGACATAGAGGGGGGGAGGTAAACACAAACCAGTCGAAGGGTGCCAATCTTGACGGCGAGGGCATAGTTGTTGGGCATAGGGATTTGGGTGACGGTGTAAGGACAGGAGGGGGAGAGTAACAATGAAACTCCCATCGACCCATGGTATGTCCCAGCAACAGGGGGTCCGTACAAATGAAATTGGGACCATGATGTGAGAATACGCGCAGGTGACAGGAGCCATGTTTCAGTGATGAAGAGCATATGGAGGGACTGACAGTGGTTGAGCACGTTGTTTATGGCACGGGGTTGAAGCCCATTGGCGTTCCATAAGCCTATAGAAAGCTCACTCATTCTTCCATGAGGTTGCTTGGAGCAAATGCGCGCTTTCTCTTGAACAGTGATTCACCATCACCACCAAGAGCAGAACGGGTAGGTATCTCATCGGCGCTAATCCACCCTTCTTCAACAAAGAAGTGGGCAACTGGGAGGGCAACATGGGGGCGGAGGAACTTGAGAGTCTGGAGGCAGCGTGCATTCTGCACTTGAATGGCAGCATTTGCCCGCTTGTCCAGAGAGAGATCGTGGTACTTGGGGTCTGCCAAGTGTTGTGGGTCAACAGGATCAAAGTCACCAATGACCTCAACCTTGGCTCTATCGAGTTGTGCCTCGAATTCTTCAACGAACTGGAGATGGACAAGTATGCCAATAATTCCACGAGCAGGGAAATTAATGTCCAACAGACGAGCAGTGTCAATTCCAAGGGTGCGGAGAGAACTATGCACTTCCCTGTGGGTGAGGCGACGGGAGCGAGGAATATAAACATATTTATATCCAAGGGGGCCAGAGGCTGCAGTGAAAATACGCTGAGAAGCAGCAACTCGGCATGGGGAAGGACCCTTACGGGCAGGAGGGGGGCGGTTGACGCTGGCCTTGGCAGCCCAAGTGGAGGCTTCCAATCCGGGTTCCTGGGAACTGGGATTTGGGGCGTGGTCGGAGGTTGAAACATTTGGGCTATTGCCCAGGGGAAGGGAAGTTTGAGAGGTCGTAGCCTGCTCAAGACGTTTTCGGGTTTCCGCCAATTCTGCTTGGAGGCGGCTGTTTTTGGCTTCAAGAGCCTTCACTTGGTCAGCGAGCTTCTCAGTGTTGTCAAGGCGCGTCAACATGGAGGTCAAAAAGGACATGAGCTCATTAGATGCGCCTGGGATTGGGGGCATCATTGAGGATGACATCGGGAATCGGGGAAAATAAATGTCATTCGTTTGGGCTGAAACTTGGACAGTGGGTGCTTGGACTGGTAAGCTTAATGGAAAACTTGCTACGGAGGCGGGATGGGGCGTGGTAGGCGATGGATGCGTAGTTGTTGGCAGTGTTGGTTAGGATGGATGGAAAGTTCGGTATAATTACTATAAAAGGAAATTTGTGGGGTAAAAAAATCCTTAAGCAAAAGAGCTGACGCGTGTTGAGTTTGTTGTGATGTGAAAACGAGTCAGAAAATATAATAAATTAAATACCACTCGTTGACAATAACGATGGTGCGATAGAGATAGACAATAACGGGGGTAGAAACCGAAATTTGGACAGCAAGAAACGGACAAGAGAAAGAAAAGGTGAAAATATGGATAGAGATGTATAACTTCGCTCGGGACAGTTGAATATATTCTTGACAGCAATGGAAACAGGGAGGAAGAGATATAATAGGAGAGGGGAACTAGATAATTTCACTCAGGACAATTACTAAAGTTGACAGCAAGGTACTGGGAAGATACAGATTTGGACGGAAAAGGGAATTGGATGAAAAGAAAAATCAATCTTGGCACAGGTATGACTAGGAATTTCTATACAAGACAATTCACTAGTTCAGGGACGGAAATTAAGAGAGAGGTAACTGATAATGTTTATTGATTGAAATTTTGGTCTCTTATATAGACTTCGTAAAATGTTACTTAGTGATAAATGGTGAATTGATTAATAATAAAATATAGGAATTGGGTGTGTGAATGAAAAATAGAACAGTATATGAGATAATGGATAAGGATAATAATGACTTTGGGGGGAGAGGTATGAGATGATAAGACAAAATAAGATATGATAGTATGAGAAAATGGGATATACAGTGAAGGTGATAATATAAAAATGGAGGACAAATATGATAAGACAAAATGAGATATGAAAATGTGCGAAGACAATGTAAATATGAAGTATGAAGATATGGATAACAGTAATATGATAAAGTGAGCAGTGTGAGAGAAGGGACAGAGATATGAAGGGGTATGAATAAAATGAAGTGCCGATGTGTGAGAGGGTGTAAAGAGGTAGATAACATGAAGAGAAAGATAAGTGCGCACAGACAGCAACGTGGGGAGAAAGGAAGGGAAGATAGATGACAAAAATAGTGTACAATGGATAAATATGGAAATGGATAGGAGGGGTTTGAAATGAGAGCGAGGGTGACAAATATGGAAAATCAAAGAAGTGCGGAGAAAAGGGAGATATGAGAAATAAGGTGACTTGCAAATGGAGAAAGGTGACGTTGCCAAGTTGATCAGGATGCTACGTCACGCTTTCTAGCAGGGAAGACCTTGGAAAAGTCACGTGAAATGGAGAGAAGTGGGCGAAGCTGGAAACCCTACAACACCCGTGTCAGAGCTGAAGCGTGATGTGTGTATACGGTTGTGTATAGTGACAAACGACGGCAAATAATAAAACGATAATAAAGATAAAGAAAATGACTAACGAAACTCAACAGTATATTCCCAAAATGTAACCGGGCAAAATATCACTGCTCTTCAGAGATCGAAAAGTACAAATAAAATAAAATAGAACCGGTATTAAACCCAACGAAAGATATCTTTTATTGATTGAAAACTGAATGTCTTTTATAGACATTCAGAATCGAAAAGGAATAACTGAAAATAATAAAATAAATGGATGGAATTGTGCCATCGCAGTCAAGGTAAAACAAAGAATAAAGAAATAAGTGAATAAAATGATGTAATTCTAGACAAGTGTGATAAAGTATAGTATAAAAATATTGTAAAAATAATAAAGGTAAAAATGGAAGAAGTACATTGTACAAAGACAATTGTTTAAAGAGGTGTAAAATGGTGCAATCCTGCAAGAAGGTGTCAAGGATTCACAAAAGAAATAGGAAAGGAAATAATATAAAAAAGGAAATAAATAAATGTGATAAAATAAAAACGGGAAAAGACTGGGAAGAAAGAAAAATATAGAAACTCGGGGATCGCCCAGCCAACGTCATCTCACCGGAAACCCGCCCAACTCACTCGGCTCGGACTTCTTACTCGGACTTGTCCGGCCACCGACCCCTCCTACGTCTATGTCCGGGCCCTTGGTCCGGCTTCATGGTCGAAACCGAACCTGCCCACAACACACGTGTCAAATCTCCCCCGTCTAGGTTGAGACCATCCTCTCAGGAGTCACCCGGTCTAACCATGCTTGAAATTGGGCTTGAGCTCTTCGTACTTGCACATCTGGGATCATGGTTCTATGTTGATAGAACGGAACCAGGGAGTCACCATTGACGGCACCTTGCAGCCTGAGATAGTTCGGCCCAGTTAAGTGGTAGGTACCATTCTTGTTCACCTGGTTTACCACCATAGGACCTAACCAACGGTCTTGGAGCTTGGTTGCTGGTTTGTTGTCTCTCATAAGCACTTGCTCGCCCACCGAGAACCTCTTGCGCGGCCCCACTTGCCCATCATAACGCCTCTTGTCTTGCTGCTGTCTGTCCTTGGTTTTCTGTCTTGCCTCCTCACGTAAACCATCTGTCAGCAACTGAACTACTTTAATCCGGCTAGCCACTTCATCCATTGCCTCTCCTTCGACAAAATCCGTACGAGGAGCAGGCCAAATTGCCGGAGTGCGCATGTCGTATCCAAATAGCAACATCGCAGGGCTAAAACCAGTAGAATCATTGGACATGGTATGGAGGACCAAAAGCGCAGAATTGACAAACTCGTCCCAACGGTCTTGAGCATCGGCATCGCGGGTTATCTTGGCAAGGGTTTGCACTAGAGTCTGGTTGAGACGTTCGCATAGCCCATTAGTCTGCGGGCGGTATGCAGTAGTAGTAATATGGCGGCAACCAACCAACGAAAGAAACTTGCGGACAAAACCCGAAGTGAAGTTACTACCTCTGTCAGTGAGGATGTAACTCGGCACACCATAGTTGACAACCAGTTGATCATACATGAAGTCGGCCGTGGTCTCAGACGTGATGTCTTTGACTGGTATAGCAATTGGCCATCTTGTCAGGTAATCAACTGCCACCAAAAGGTAACGGAAACCATTCTTAGAAGTCTTGATCGGCCCCACAGCATCGCACCCTACCATATAAAATGGCTTGACTGGAGTATTGATCGGTCTTGCTGGCTCCCACCTCTTGCGGATCTTCCTTGCTCTCACCTGGCAAGTTATACAACTCTGGACCACCTTGCGCACCAACTCATACAATCTAGGCCCGGTATACTGCAACCTTACTTGCCTCCATGTATTATTGACGCCTGAGTGTCCTTCACAGTGAACTCGAGTTACCACCTCCTCAGTGATACCCTCATGCAACAGTTCTTGACCATAAGGAACCTTGGAGTCTTGACGGAACAATTTACCATTGAATGCCACATACTTCTTGGCCTGCCATCTCACCTTTCGCTTGATTGCTTGTGTGGAACCATTGGGGTATTCGCCGTTTCGAGTTAAAAAATAAAAAATTGAAAGATATAAAGGGTAATCCATAATAAGAAATGTTAAGAGGATACACCTTTGAAAAATATAAAAAGATAGATAGGACCAATGTCACGAAAAAAGAGTAGATGCGTACTTGTAAAATCAGAGAGTTTGATGGTTTTTAAAGAGATATATTGATTGTTACAAGTAGATCACAAGAGAAAAATAAGGAAAATTTGAGGGTACACAAAAAAAATGATACAATCGAGTGGAAAAATGGTGGATAAAATATAAGAAAATTGGGGAATACAACAAGATATTGAAGTAGGGATAAAATAATAGGGATAATAATATAGGGTAATAATATAAGGGAAAATATAAGAAAAAGGAAAAGAGTGCCAAAAGAAGAGAAATCCGAAAGTCAAAAGTCGAGATAAAGCCTGCCAAAACGTAGTTATAGTAACTAGTTACTGGTTCACAAAGGGAGAAGACGAGAAAGGGCATCAGCCGGATTATCGCGGCCAGGTTGATGCTTCAAAGTGAAGTCATATTCCATCAGTGTGGCGGCCCATCTTGACAACTTGGGGGAGGGATTCGGATTCTTGATGATATAAACCAACGCAGCATGATCCGTGCGCAGGATAAAGTGGCGGCCAGCAAGATAGTGATGGTACCTCACTACACCCCAAATGAGAGCTAACGCTTCCAAATGCGTGGCAGCGTAGTTTTTCTCAGAACCCCGGAGACCTCGAGAACCATATGAGATCACCGTCTCATCTTCCAGGGAGTCCTCTGGTGCCTGCGACAGGACAGCCCCAAGACCACGAGTGGATGCATCGGTGGTCAGGATTTGCACCTGCTGTCTGTCCGGAAAGGCCAAAATTGGGGGACTCATCAAGGCAGCTCGCAGAGCCAGGAACGCCATTTCCTGCTCGGGACCCCAGACAAAGGACACGTTCTTCTTCAACATCTTTACCAACGGTTGCGCCACCTTGGCATAATCATGCACAAACCGCCGGTAATAACCTGCCATACCTAGAAAGGTATGGACTTCGTTGGTGTTCCTAGGAACCACCAGAGCCAGCAACTTCTCCACATTCCGCGAGCAAGGCGAGAGACCAGAACCAGAGACAACATGCCCAAGATACTCCACACTGGGCTGGGCGAAGAAACACTTGCTCCATTTCAACTTCAGATTCGCCTTCTTGCACGCTTCAAAAACCAGGGACAGGTGCACCTCATGCTCAGCCAGAGTCTTGGAGAAAATAATTACATCGTCAATGAAGACGTAAACGAAGTCTCCAATATATTCTCCCAAGATCATCGACATCGTTCGCTGGAACGTAGACGGAGCAGAAGTCAACCCAAAAGGCATCACCGTGAACTCAAAGGTTCCTTGCCTTGTCACGAAACCAGTTCTCTCGATGGACTCTTCGGCAACAGGAACCTGCCAATAGCCACTTGCGGCGTCCAATGTCGAGAACAGAGAAGAACCACCCAGAGAATCCAAAAGATCGTCGATATGGGGCAACGGGAAAGCATCCTTGATGGTGACTTGGTTCAACTTGCGGTAGTCCACCACCAACCGAAGGGTATTGTCCCTCTTGCAAACAAAGAAGACAGGAGACGTCCAGAGACCACGCGACGGACGGATCAGGCCCAAGGCCAACAGGTTATCCAGCTCCCGTTTCAACGACTCGTCCTCCTCCCAAGTCAAACGGTACGGCCTAGAACGGATTGGCTCACTTGTTGTCACTGGAATCTCATGGTCCAAGAGATTCACCTGACCCAAACCAGAATTCTCCACAAACGCATCTTGATGCGCCTCCACAACGCTCGCAATCCCCTGAGGAAGCACCTCTTCCTCCTTCTCTGAAACGGACATCACCTCCTCAACGTAGTCCAACAACTTTTCCTCCTGAAGAGTATCTTTAACGTGGGCTCTTCCCCCCACGACAGACTCCTTTCGGACATTAATCGAGTAAATGGGTGCGCCAACACCACTCACCCCAAACTCTCTCGTTTGTCCTTGCAACTCCACACTGCTCGCTCCGTGCTTGGTCGGGATAATGATGCACCCATCCTTCAACCGCAGTTGAATCCCGTACTTCCTAAACCAGGTCATACCCAACAAGCACAGATCTTGGTTGCCAGGGCCCTCCTTGATGCACATCGTGTCCGGTCGCAGTTTTCCGGCCACACGAATGGGAACGTTGACAGTAATGTCACAAGGGGGGTGTGCTTGACCATCCAGACTGGAGAGAGGGAGACGATCGCCATTTGGCACCAAACCGAGCTTGACGGCCAAAGTCTTGCTAATGACGGACACGCTGGCCCCAGAGTCGAAGATCGCCGGCAAAACTTGGTCATTGATGGTTATAGGCGCGCGCAACGGTTGGCTTGAGGCGAAGTCTTGATAGTCGTACTTGTAGCTGTAGACCGTATCGTCGCTGTCGTACCCGTCCAGCTCACTATCTGAACTGAAGTTCACTTCATCAGACACCACACTCTGCGACTCCCAGTCGTCTGAGTAGAACGAGGCGGACTCCTCCGACGAATCCTCTTGATGCTGGACCAAGTTGACACCTAGCGCGGGCACCTTCTTCTTCCTACCAGTGAGGAAATGCAGTCCGTCCTTGACATCTTTGGACGCGGTCCTGTCCAAAAGTAACCAATCGGCCACCGAGAGCCCAGCATCCACATTCTTAAGCTTCTCCCATACATCCTTTCGGTGCAGCTTGACTGGGAGATGCCTTGGCGGCTGGCGAGGACGGCGCGGTTGGGTTGACCCTCCCTGTACAGGACGCATATGGACATCTTCTTGTCCATGTACAGGTTGGGCGGGGTGAGTGTTGAACTGTCCCTGGTGGTGTGATTGCTGTTGAAGCGTTGGTAGCGGTTGAGGGTTGAGGGGAGCAAAGGGACTGGGGACCATGGTCTCCGGTGCCTTTCCTTTTCTCCTTGTGGTAATTAAGGGTTTTTGGGGAACTTATAGATACTGTGAGAGTGTTATTTATTGAAGAAAGAATATTATGGTGGTTTATATAGTTATTATTCTAGTTCCCTTGTTCTATTAATCTCTATTGTGTAATGGTCGGTTATCACTGTAGTAGTGTGAAGTGTACGTGTGCCTGGTGTGTAACTGCTCCTGGGATGTTATCTTGCCATGGTCATTAGCAAAGAGGAACCAGATATCGGTTGTGGAGTTTGTATTTCACTCAAATGTGGTGTGTATACCACACTCCTGGCGTAGGGCTTCCTGGGAGTTGAAGGTTCTCCGACCTTGACATGCTCTGCTGCATATACGGGCATGCTCTCTACCATGTTAACCTCGGCGTCGTCTTGTGGGGGTGGGGGGTAAGTTTGATTGCGGGCATCAGCAAAACTTACTGATGCCCTTTGCCTTTTCCCGACTCAGCTTCCTTATTGGCTCTCTTGGGACAATTTGGCTTGATGTGTCCCTCTTCGTTACACCAGAAGCATGTAACAACTCGAGGACCAGAAGGAGCAGAACCAGAAGCACCACCACCAACACCAGACTGTCCGGACGGACCAGGACCACCATAACCGGACGGACCAGTACCAGAACCACGAGAACCACCAAAACCAGATGGACCAGAAGGACCAGAGCCACCAAAACCAGACGGACCAGAACCACCAGAACCACCAAAACCAGACGGACCAGAAGGACCAGAGCCACCAAAACCGGACGGACCAGAAGGACCAGCGCCACCATAGCCGGACGGACCAGAAAAACCAGGACCACCATAACCGGACGGACCAGCAAAACCAGGACCACCATAACCGGACGGACCAGCAAAACCAGAACCACCATAGGTGGACGGACCAGCAAAGCCCGGACCACCGAACCCAGACGCATGGGTGTCCACCAAGTGGATCTTCATGGTCTTAAACTCCTTTATCAGCTCCAACAACGCATCCTCCACAAAACTGTTCTTCGCCAAAGAACCAGAGACAGAGAGATTCCCAAACTCGGGACCAGAACGAGCACCAGAACGACGGTACTTCTCCTCGACGGTTTCCACCTTCGTCGCCATGTTCACCAGATCGTTCCACGAACGCGGCACACCCATCTTCTCCACCTCGTACGCCACCTCTTCTCTCAGCGCCTTCAACAAAATTCTGACCTTTTGCGACTCATTGGAGAGCGCAACCAGGCCAAACAACTCCTGCAATCTCAGAGCGACGTCGCCGACACTCTGTCCTTGACCCTGGCGGATCTGCTCAATCTCGTTCCACCAGATGTCCTCCATATGCCTTGCGGCAAACTGTTTCTTAAACTCCTCGACGAACTTCTCCCACGTAACAATCTCCTCCTCGTGGATCGCCCACCACTTCGCAGCTGTTCCCCGGAAATGCGTCGCGGCCACCAGGATTGCCTCCTCATCGCTCATTCCGACACCTCGCTTGAGCCGCTCCATGTGTTGTAACCAAGAAAGGGCCTCAGCGTTGGGTCCTCCCACGAAAATCTCAGGAGCTGAGAGGTACTTCGAGATGTTGGACTTATGCTCGGGCGTAGGAGTTGTTGTCTGACTAGGGGGCATCTTGCACAGCACGGTTTAGAGTTGAATATTTTAAATAAAAGATATAGAATCCTCGGCACGACCTCCAATTTGACGCGTGATGTGTGTATATGGTTGTGTATAGTGACGAACGACGGCAAATAATAAAACGATAATAAAGATAAAGAAAATGACTAACGAAACTCAACAGTATATTCCCAAAATGTAACCGGGCAAAATATCACTGCTCTTCAGAGTGTCAGGAACGGGACTAGGCAGGAAGAACAGACAAGAGAAGAGAAGAAGAAGTTCCTTTATTTAACGTGTTGTTCGCTTGATCTTCTAGGGATCAAGCGCAATGGGTATTTATATGTTTTTCTAACTAGGTGTCTAAGAGATATAATTATAGTATAGGTTGTACTAAGATATAATAAGAAGAGGAAACTGAGTTCCTAATGGTTCGTCTAGCTACACAGCGGAATGCGTTCTGATTGGTATTGTGTTTTAACGATTGGAATTGGTTCGACTCAGTAACCAATGAGCTTGGTTCCTTACATCACCTCCTCCTCAAGGGGGGTCTTGGAGAGCTCGTCCTGGTCTCAAAGTCGTTGACTTTAGCTGGAGCATTTTGCAAATGATCAAGGGGTTCCCAGGTCCGTTCTTCTGGTCCATAACCTTTCCACTCGACCAAGTACTGGATCTTGTTACGGTGTAATCGTTTGGCCAAAATCTCTTGCACTTCATATTCTTGTTCGTTATCCACAATTACTGGCGGTGGTGGGGCTTGGTGTCTTGCAGATAGAGTATTCTTGGTTACGGGTTCTAGAAGGGACACATGGAATACATTGTGGATCTTCATGGTTGGGGGAAGCTTTATACGGTATGCCACTGAGTTGATCTGTTCCATAACCTTGAATGGTCCAATTCGCTTGTAATCCAGTTTCTTGCTGGGGCGAGCTGTGCGAATGTTGGAACTGGATAACCAGACTTCAGAGCCAGGGAGCAGGACAGGAATGTCTTTTCGACGCTTGTTGGCATGTCTTGAGTATTCTTGTTGAGCTTGCTTCATATTGGCTTGGAGATCTTCGAATGTCTTCTTCATAGTCAGTACTTTATCTTGAACCATTGGGATTGTGTCTTCTTTGATCTGACTAAGATCCAACCTTGGGTGGAAACCATAATTTGCGAGAAACGGAGAATACTTGGTGGCTGAGTGGGTTGAATTGTTGTACGCGAATTCTGCAATTGGCAAGAGTGTACTCCAATCATTCTGGGCATAGTTGGTATAGCATCTTAAATGCTGCTCTAGGATCTGGTTCATTCGCTCTGTTTGGCCATCAGATTCTGGGTGGAAAGCACTGGACAATGAAGTAGAGGTCCCAAGGGTCTTGTGAAAGGATCGCCAGAATCGGGATACAAACTGAGGGCCACGATCAGATACAATATCCAGGGGTACACCATGTAATCGGACCACATTTGCTATGAACAAGTCTACGGATTCTGCAGCAGTGATAGTCTTATTGCACGGGACAAAGTGAGCCATCTTCGATAGGCAGTCTACGATTACCATTATACTGTCAAAGGAACCAGATTCAGGGAGATCGGTGATAAAATCTATGGATACTGCTGTCCAAGGCTGTTGTGGTACGGAGAGTGGCACCAGATGTCCATGTTTTGGGTGCCGGGAGGTCTTGCTTCTTGAACATGTTTCACAGGTAGCGATGTAGTCCTTGACATATTTGCGTAATCCAGGCCACCAATATGCTCTAGCCACCAGATCATGGGTTCGAGCAATACCAAAATGACCAGCGAGTAAAGCATCGTGGCGAGCTTTGAGAACTTGAAGTCGGCAATCACCCTCTGGCACATATATTTGCTTGTCTTTATATAATATTCCATTGCTTGAGGATAGACTTGGGTCTGAGTCGAGGTTCTGGATGAGTTCTTGGGCGGTGGTGTCTGATTTGGTAGCTTGTTGAATGCTTTGGACTAGGGATTTGACTTGACTGCGAGTGGTTAAAGCACCAATGATAAATTGGCTAGGCTTTAACAGTACTTGGTTCTGGACCTTGTATACTTCATCTCCTCCTTTAGGCTGGAATTCCGGGCGGCGGGACAGTGCATCAGGTTTCCCTTGCATGTGTCCAGGACGGTATACAATTTCAAAATCAAAATCAGCCAAAAAGAGGGACCAACGAACTTGACGGCGGTTAAGTCGGCGGGTAGTAGTGAAATACTCCAAGTTCTTGTGATCGGTATAGACAGTGACCTTGTGTTGAGCCCCGATCAAGTGATGGCGCCAGACTTCAAAAGCATCCATGATTGCCAGCATTTCCTTGTCATATATTTCATAATTGATTTCCGCAGGAAGCAGTTTACGGGAGAAGAATGCAATTGGATGCAACACATTGTCAGAGTCAACTTGGGAGAGGACAGCACCAACTGCAAAATCCGAGGCATCGGTTTCTAAGATAAATGGACAGGAGAAATCAGCATGGACCAGGATGGGCGCCGAGCAAAATTGCAACTTTAGGAATTCAAAGGAGTTCTGGGCTTCTGGAGACCAACTAAATGGTATCTTCTTTGACAGGAGCTTGGTCATTGGGAGCACCACTTTGGAGAATCCTTTAATAAACCTTCGATAGTAGTTAGCAAATCCAAGGAAAACCTGTAGAGCATGGACAGAATCAGGTGTTTTCCAGTCTTGAATTGTTTTTACTTTGGCTGGATCCATGGATACCCCAGCTGCTGATATCTCATAGCCAAGGAATTCCACTTGTGGTTGGTCAAATGCGCATTTCTCGAGTTTTGCATACAGGCCATGGTCAAGAAGGCGCTGGAGGACTTTGCGGACATGGATATCATGATCGGTTTGGTTGGCAGAGAAGATGAGAATATCGTCAAGGTAAACTACTACAAAGTCATCGAGCATGTCCCGGAATACATCATTCATCATGTGTTGGAATGTCGCAGGGGCATTGCACAGTCCAAAAGGCATGACAGTGTATTCAAAGTGACCATAACGAGTTCAGAATGCAGTTTTCCATTCATCACCAGGTTTAACTCGGACGAGGTTATAGGCTCCACGAAGGTCAATCTTTGAGAAGACCTTTGTGTTACCAAGACGGTCAAGTAACTCATTGATCAATGGGAGGGGATACCGGTTTTTTACTGTTACTTTGTTAAGACCTCGGTAATCTGAACACAGGCAAAGAGATCCATCCTTTTTTTTCACAAATAGGATTGGGGCACCAGCAGGAGACTTTGAGTGGCGAATAAACCCCTTGGCTAGGTTTTCGTCTAAATACTCGCGTAATGCTTTGAGTTCAGGTTCGCCGAGATTGTATATTGGGCCCCAAGGAGGTTGGGCATCTTTTTGCAGTTGGATCTCGATATCATACTTGCGGTGTTCGGGTAGTATGTCGGCTTTTGCTTTACTGAAGACGGCTGACAGATCGCAGTATTTCGAAGGAATCTTAGAAATGGGGACGGAAGGGACTGGACTTGAAGACACGGAGACGGGGGACACGGAGACGGGAGACATGGGAACCGGAGACACAGAAACAGGAGACACAGAAATGGGAGACACCGAGACGGAAGACATGGGGGCAGGAGGAACGGAGGCGGGAGATACGGAAACTGTGGGTGATGGAGCTGGAGGAAGGGGTATAGAAGATAATCTTTTTAAGTAATTTGGTTTTTTGATTGATTGTACGGAGACTAGGGTTTGACAAGAGCTTGAAGAGTATGTTGGGCGGACAGGTGTAAATGAGACAGAGTGGCTTTTCCAGGATAAGATTACAGGGTCATGGCTAGCACACCAACTGGTTCCTAGCACTACAAAAGTCTAAGGGTATTATGTAGATAAAACTTATAAAATAAGTTACTTAATTGTATAGTTTTACTATGCTTTTGGTAATATATAATCGTGATCCGTAGTAGACTAAAAAGATATGGGGGTGAACTGAATCATCCTACCTACTGGTGTACAAGAATCCAATGTAGAATATTGAAATGCCCTCAAACAGCGCAAAACTTAAATATACATTGTAGCCACAATATATTCCTAGTCGATCTACCCTTTTTTGCATTGTATTTTACGATACACAGACAGTTTGTGTCAGGGGAGATTGGCCACTTACAAACAACCAGTTTTATCTTTCATTATATTTTATAGTGGGTTTTATAGTATGTTTTAACAGTCCATCAAGGATGATTGTAGACTATGGCAAGGTAATTGTAGTTATTCTATGCAAACAAGCCTCCCTGGTTTGTTGTTTTTTTTTGGAGCAATAGATTCTGAAAATTTTTATTTTTCGTTTTATTTGATAAAAAAATACATTTGCGCTATATATTCTAGTCTCTAGATTATTTCTTTGGTATATCTATTCTACCAATCGATATTTCTTGGTCGGCACCATCAACTGGTTCTTAATAGAGCCAGGATACTTACCTAGCTGAGAGAAAGCCAATACTGTCTAAAGTAAAAGAGAAGATTGTTAGTAAATTATTTTTATATAAATCATTCATTCTTATACTTACATTTTTAATATAATAAACAGAATATTTGATAGACTCTCTGTAATATGTCAAAAAATGATCATTGTCTAATAGATATATGTTAATATTTGTAGATAGGCAATATATAATACTAAAATATTGGTTCACTTACAAGATATAGTCGTTGGAATGGCCAGATAATTTCAATCGGGAATCCATAGAAGAGCATAGTAAGATGTCTGTGATAGATGTTATTAAAGAGAACATATTTATAATATAAAAGGTTTACCAGAATATTATATTGAGATGGATAGAAAAATAGAATTTGCGGCTACATACAAAAGAGTGATTTAGTTAATAAAGAAGAGCTTTAGCATAATATGATCTTACCTTTGGATATACAGCCAAGTGCAATAGAGAGACCCCATTATATATTTATAAGCATTTACCTATGAATAATAAAATATATTGAGTAAAAAAAATATTTACAAGAGAAAGAAAAGAATTAATTACCAGAGTATTTTGCGGTAATATTTAGGCACAAAAGAATATAAAAAATAAAAAGGAAAAATAAATACTTTGTATTAAAAGGCTGTTTGACCCTGATAAAATGCGGGCAATAAAAATGATAATCCAAAAGAATATGGCTGCCGTCATTTTCATATCTTTGTGATTTATAGTTTATTAGGTTGAAAAAGATGTCTAGATATAGAACAAGAGTGTACACAAAGCTGTTAAATAACAATAAAACTACAAGACGATTCATTATTTTCAGTCAACCTCTTTACTTGCAAGTATACTAGCCATATTCCAATTGTCAAAATATATTAATAATTATTTATTGATAGAACATGAACAATCGTATTCCTCCTCCTCCCCGTCAGCGCAACCCAAGACTTAACGCCGTTGCACGCAGTGCATTAGCTGCCACTGAAGATGTACAAATGTCAGACACCACTACAGTCATGGCACCAAGCATTCCTCAAGATATGGATGCGACTGAGAGAATGTTTGCTCTGTTGACTGCCAACAATGGAAACTTTGTAACACTGGCAAAAGAAATGGCTGAGATGTCAAAGAGAATGAGTGGTGTAGAAAATGGTATTAATCTCACCAACGAGATTAATATTTATCTCAAGAAAATGATCAAAGAGATCATGGCTGCCCAGGACAAGCTCAGCAAGTCCACCGAGAATGGAATTTCTGAGGCAGATTCTGCGATAAAAGCAAGCTTTTCGTCTTTGATGGAGGAAGGGTATACTCCTGGAAAACGGCACGTCGGCATCTCTGTAAGTAAATCAATGATAGTAAATATAATTACCAATATATCTAACAGACATATATTAGCATGCACTCAATAAATACATGAAGAACCCAAACCTCACGGACACAGATCCATTAAAAGTTGCCGAGAACAATGAGAAGCCAGGATGGTCAACTAATGGCACCTTCAAGGAAGGCTATAATCAAGCCCTTGCAATGGCCGTGATTTCGTACTTGCGACAACAGCAAAGTGCAATTGGTGTTTCAACCAATGATATTGCAAGAATAGTGAAGAATCACTACAGGAACCAGGTTCGACATTACAAAACATCACCTGATAAGATTGTAGCTCGGCAAAGAACATCACGAAGACGCAATCGAAAGATCTCTGTAAGAATAAAAATAAATAGGCCAATGTTTTATTATATATTCTAATATAGTATTTATGTCTAGCTTCTCAAACGTCGCACTGTTACGTATCAGAAATACACCGAGGAGATTACAAGATTGATGTGAGGCTTGGATTGCAGCAATGTTCTTGTATTAGAGGTGATGTCTGACGATGAATCTGACACTGAGAATGAAGTTCGGGCACACCGTCCCAGTTGGAGAAGTGATAAGGTAATGTACTATATAATTAAAATTTATATTAGCTTTAAGTTCACTAACTAACATTTGTTTAAAAAATAGCTCCAAGAGTTTATCGATGTGGTTGACAAATTGTCTGTCAAAAGGTTGCAAAAGAAATCCAACAGCTTATTGAAGCGTGTTCGTTTTGTAAAGGAAATGAGTGTCTCTCAGCATATGTCAGTCACGTTACCAGAATGGTGTATTTCTACTGAATAAATAAATAAAAAAATTTTAACTAAGAATTTAATAGCTTCTTGTATACGTATGCACTTTTTGATGGATGCATTACAGGCAAATATATAAAATAATCAAAGTTATACTGTATGTGAAATATACATTAAAGAATATAGAAATATTTAATGATATTTAATTGTAAGTCTTTATTGACGTTAATTTATTTTGGAATATTATATATAGATCTTACGTAACAAGGGAACAACACACATCATCACTCGACCTCCATCACCTATGTGTTCACCTATAGCTACAGACAACAAAATCCTATGTACAGGAAGAATATTTTGAAGACTACTCGGTTCAAACTCCAGCTCATTCACCTCTACGCCCTCATCACTCCTGGGTTGCAGATTAGCCTCTCTATACCAACGTACATATGCAAACACATGCCGACTCGATTGACCAGCAAATGAGTTTGTGGCAGTATTCACAAAGAGGTACTGAATCTGGCCGGTGTATGCATTTGTATACTGATCATTGCTTGTCTTGAACAGTGCCTGGATGAATGAACCGCGTTGCATGGTTCCATTACTTCCTTTATACACCTGGCCAAGAAGATTGATCGATGAAAATTTTTGGATGCGGTTGTTGACTATGGTTTGTGAGGGACTGGCCTGGCGATAATGAACAAGTTGCTCATTGTCATACACCTCACGATAGTACTCCAAAAGGTACTGGTACTCGCTCTCCTTCATCGATACCTCTTCCTTCAAAGCCAAAGGAAGCGCAGATGGTGGCAATGACTCGTTGCCCTTCACAATGTCAAAGTCTGTCTCTGCAGCAGCAAGAAATGCGTTCAGATCAAATGGCGTGGCAATGGTGGTGGCAATGGTGGCAATGGTGGCAGTGGTGGCAGTGGTGGCAGTGGTGGCAGTGGTGGCAGTGAACTCAGCAAGGATGCTGGCATGAGAAGGCACAAGAACTGGTGCAAGTATACGCAGGAGGTCTCCTTTGTACGCGTCTTGATGGTACCTCTTCATGTATGTGGCCTCAAAGCCATCTCTCTGGTTTGTTGAGAAATTCTTGAGAATGCCGTTGAATCTCTCAAAGCTAAACAGCCAGTATCCATAAACCGGCCCAAAATTGCTGACGGTGTCTTGAAGATGCAAATGGAGGTGCATGTTCGGCGAAATCAATTGGGCATCATACAATACTTGGCACTGTCTGCAAAATGCCTCAAGAGAGCTGTGCGCTTCCTCCAGCTCAACCACGGAAATGCTTGGCTTGACAAGGTACTGACAGGCATTGACAAATGATATCCAGTTGCCAAGGTGGACATCAGGCAAACGACCGCGCAGGAGAACAGGAGAGTACACCAAGCACCAGGACTTCCATTCATCCGCCTTCATAAATGGAAAGTCCTTGCCAATCTTCTTTCTCAATGGTGTATAGTCAGGAGGGAGGACCATCTTCTCCGAATCTTGCTGCATGGCGGCCAGGTCTCTGTTTGTGATCAGACCAGTCGATCTCCATTTCTCCATCATCCTTTTGGCGGTTCCCAGAAAGAGGTTATGCATTGGATCTATTATGGTGCATTCCACTGCATTAAAGTACTCAAGATCATGGAGTTCCGACCAGCGGACTCCATTCTCCTTTTCCATCCTCTTTCTTTCTACCTCACTGGACGCGTTCTTCCAGGCCACAGCATCACGGCGATTCTCTTGATCAGTGCGAGCCACCCACTCGGAGAAGACGAACCCAGAATAGTCAACACCACTGTTTCCTGGGAGGCGAGAGAACTGGCGATTGCACTTGTGGCATGCATTGGTACTTGCATGGGACGTAAATCCACATGTTTTCCTGGCGGCAGGGATGTCACAGGCGACAAGAAGAAGGGCGGCACGAACCAATGCACCAGAAGGACACTGCGCCGTTGGCATCACCACACCCACATACAAGGATTTGAGCTCGGCAACAAGGGGACGGAGGTAGTGGTTGATTTCACTGGTTTTGGCTTCTTTTGGCCCAGGCATCAGACCAACAAGAAGAACGTTCTCTTTCTTATAACGTTCGGCCCTCGGCAGATTATTGACAGAGAGATAGATGGCTCCGCAAGAGTATGTGACCCCATCGAAAGGCTGGAACCAATCGATGTTCATGGTGAGCATGAGAGATCGCTCATGATCCACAAATTGCCTGTCATTGGCATCTTTCAACTCACTCCACTTGGCGCCATCGTAGATGTCGAACATCATTCCAGAAACTTGCTGTCTTGCTCTCCAATGGTTGATTGCTTCCTCAAACCCAGGGCGACGGAAGAAGATTGACAGTGCACTGATTACTGAGCTGTACATATATACCTTGTTAGGCAAGGACGTGTTTTTGGAGGAGCCTGGAAGAGCTGGCTTCCACAAGTATTTCCAGAGAGCCTCTCGAAATCGCAGCATCGGGGAACACCTTCAGACTCCAAGTATGTCTTGTGACAATCGCCGCATGCCACAAAACGCTGGATACTCTTGGATAACGATGTCATGCCAGTCATTGAGTTGAGGCCACTCAAGCTGGATGGAAGACTGAAGGATTGGCCAAAGTGAGACAGGACCTCGTTCAGAAACTTGATCAAGATCGAACCACCCGAATTGACGACATACTTTGAGATAAAGAAAGCAGCAAAGGCGGCAACAAAGGCATGAAGAGGGTCTGCAGGCATTGATGTCTCAAATTGCTCTGTTTGGTTTTCGTATTAATATATGGTATATGCTTATTTATTTTGTACTAACCTTCAAGTTCTTCAACCTCATCTTCAGAATCGTCCGAACCATTCAACTCATTGTCATCGGCATCTTCACTTTCAACTAAAAATAATAATATAACAAGAGCAAAAGGTAAGTATTCGTATTCTGTTACATAAAGAATATCCTTGCAAGTCATTACAATTTATTATATTGTGTAAATAAAATTATATACTTACATTCAAAATTCTCTTCGGCATCATTGACTTCAATGTCAATCTCCATGTCATTCTCATTCACCATCAGAGAAGCTTTAGAATACGATTATATATTTTAAAGAAAACGGTTAATTATGACAAAAAATAATAATTTACGGCATACACTTACAAGAACTTCTAGCTTGAAAGCTTCTTACAATATCATTGGTGATATGTCTTCGGTATGTTTGAGTTGATACCATGACAAAGCCTCTGCTATTAGAAGAGCAGATAGCACACTTGCATTCGACTTGATTGTTTGAGTAGCTGGACATATTGATTTTTAATAGTCTTTTTAATTGACAAGAAAGGCAAATGGCTCAGGAACATATTTTAATATATATCATTTTTAGAATATCAACTGCCAAAATGACATAGCTAGCATTGACGCCCAAAACTGGGATTTGTCTATAAGCAGAAATAGTTGTCTCATTCCTGGTTACAGGATTGTGAACATGTGTTTGTTTATATGCCTTTTATAATATACGTCATTACATCTCTCTTACAGAACTGACATCACTTATAATAAATCGAAAAGAGAAATATATACTCTTTAAGCAATTAATTATTTCAAAAGGGGTTTTACAATAATAAACTAGATGTTATCTTGTAAAAAATCTTGTTTGCTTATAAAAATCACTATTCTAATTGATTCTGCGACATAGTTACAAGGAGTATAAATTACTTACAAACGAATATCATGCCTAAAAGACTCTACTTTATTATTCTATCCAATAGAACATATTGAATATTATAATCGCCGTCAAAAATAAAAAAGTTTATTATGTTTAACTTCAGTCTACTAATGGTAAGATAATACAGTAGTTTGCTATAAATGAAACCACTCAATTTTTGTAGTGTAGTATGATAGGGTAGGTGGAGAATGGCAGGACATGGAAGGTGGCAGGTTCTGTGTGACCACCAACAGAGAACAATAGGGTGGTAGTTTCTTTAGTTATAGCTCCGCCTGCCAGTTCTCGACCATCAACTACATAAATTGGTAAAGGAAGGTTTTTATTCTTGATTGGGATTTGATATTGATTTACCAAGTCAGCACTAATAAATGAGCTATGGGCACCAGAATCGACTAAGGCTTGAGTGTGTATTATTTTATCATTAAAGGAAATTGAAACAGGTAGGACCAGATGGTCTTCAGAACGAGTAAGGGGTGGTGGATCCGGAGGGGAAAGAGGTATATCGTCCATAGTGTTACCCCTTACTGGTGCACTTGGACCTGGTCTTTTCCCTGTTCAGTTGTGGCATGGACAGACATAGGGGTGCTCTTGACAGGACATTGACGAGCCATGTGGCCAGGCTGGCCACAGTACAAGCACAGACCAAGGTTGCGACGACGATCTTTCTCTTCTGGTGTTAAAGGGCCCCTGGGAGCCATACGAGTGGCATCAATCTCCATTGGTGTTGGTCCGGTATATTGATGAGGGCGAGTGGCTGGGTTGATGGTTGGCTGATGGTGGTTTGCACGGAACATGTTGGCTGTGTTGTACGAGTTTCCATATGTACGATTGGTACGTGCACGTTCCAGGCGACGTTCCTGGATCCGGTTATCAATTCTCATACAGGCTTCAATGAGTTCGTTGAGAGTTCCGGGTCTTGGTGCTCGGGCCAATTCATCTTTGAGTTCCTCGTTTAGAGCACGATAGAAAGCAGCACAAAGGGCAGATTCGTTCCACGAAACGTTTGCGGCTACACGACGAAACTCTCCAGCCATCGTGGCTATTGTTTGTCGACCTTGACGCATGGTATCAAGTTTTCTTTCAGCATTTCCGACTGCATCAGCTTCTCCAAATGCCATGTTAAGTTCTTGAATAAAGCGTGTGTAATCTTCCAAGACCTCATTATTGTTCTGACGGAGGAACGGGGCAAACCAGTCAAAAGCAGCATCTCTGAGAAAAGAAGATGCATACCCAATCTTTGCTCCATGGCTAGCGTAACGCAGAGGTTGGCAGGTAAAGACAATCTGGAGTTGCAGTATGAACGTGCTGGTCAGGCGGGGGTCACCATGGAAGCAGGCTGGGTCGTTAACCTTGGGTTCTGGGCTTGATATCACTTGTTGTTGTTCCTTTGACTTCAGTTCGGCATTCTCCCTACGGAGGTTACTGATCTCATCAATAAGTTTTTGGAGTTCAATGTTATCGGGCATGGTGGGACAGGAGTAGAAAGACGCAGCAGAGTTTGAGGACAACACAGATTCGGAGTCTGAGTTGGGGTCGGGAGCAGAGTAAATTGTGAGAGAGAGAAGCGAACAAACTGTCAGGAACGGGACTAGGCAGGAAGAACAGACAAGAGAAGAGAAGAAGAAGTTCCTTTATTTAACGTGTTGTTCGCTTGATCTTCTAGGGATCAAGCGCAATGGGTATTTATATGTTTTTCTAACTAGGTGTCTAAGAGATATAATTATAGTATAGGTTGTACTAAGATATAATAAGAAGAGGAAACTGAGTTCCTAATGGTTCGTCTAGCTACACAGCGGAATGCGTTCTGATTGGTATTGTGTTTTAACGATTGGAATTGGTTCGACTCAGTAACCAATGAGCTTGGTTCCTTACACAGAGATCGAAAAGTACAAATAAAATAAAATAGAACCGGTATTAAACCCAACGAAAGATATCTTTTATTGATTGAAAACTGAATGTCTTTTATAGACATTCAGAATCGAAAAGGAATAACTGAAAATAATAAAATAAATGGATGGAATTGTGCTATCGCAGTCAAGGTAAAACAAAGAATAAAGAAATAAGTGAATAAAATGATGTAATTCTAGACAAGTGTGATAAAGTATAGTATAAAAATATTGTAAAAATAATAAAGATAAAAATGGAAGAAGTACATTGTACAAAGACAATTGTTTAAAGAGGTGTAAAATGGTGCAATCCTGCAAGAAGGTGTCAAGGATTCACAAAAGAAATAGGAAAGGAAATAATATAAAAAAGGAAATAAATAAATGTGATAAAATAAAAACGGGAAAAGACTGGGAAGAAAGAAAAATATAGAAACTCGGGGATCGCCCAGCCAACGTCATCTCACCGGAAACCCGCCCAACTCACTCGGCTCGGACTTCTTACTCGGACTTGTCCGGCCACCGACCCCTCCTACGTCTATGTCCGGGCCCTTGGTCCGGCTTCATGGTCGAAACTGAACCTGCCCACAACACACGTGTCAGAGCTGACGCGTGTTGAGTTTGTTGTGATGTGAAAACGAGTCAGAAAATATAATAAATTAAATACCACTCGTTGACAATAACGATGGTGCGATAGAGATAGACAATAACGGGGGTAGAAACCGAAATTTGGACAGCAAGAAACGGACAAGAGAAAGAAAAGGTGAAAATATGGATAGAGATATATAACTTCGCTCGGGACAGTTGAATATATTCTTGACAGCAATGGAAACAGGGAGGAAGAGATATAATAGGAGAGGGGAACTAGATAATTTCACTCAGGACAATTACTAAAGTTGACAGCAAGGTACTGGGAAGATACAGATTTGGACGGAAAAGGGAATTGGATGAAAAGAAAAGTCAATCTTGGCACAGGTATGACTAGGAATTTCTATACAAGACAATTCACTAGTTCAGGGACGGAAATTAAGAGAGAGGTAACTGATAATGTTTATTGATTGAAATTTTGGTCTCTTATATAGACTTCGTAAAATGTTACTTAGTGATAAATGGTGAATTGATTAATAATAAAATATAGGAATTGGGTGTGTGAATGAAAAATAGAACAGTATATGAGATAATGGATAAGGATAATAATGACTTTGGGGGAGAGGTATGAGATGATAAGACAAAATAAGATATGATAGTATGAGAAAATGGGATATACAGTGAAGGTGATAATATAAAAATGGAGGACAAATATGATAAGACAAAATGAGATATGAAAATGTGCGAAGACAATGTAAATATGAAGTATGAAGATATGGATAACAGTAATATGATAAAGTGAGCAGTGTGAGAGAAGGGGCAGAGATATGAAGGGGTATGAATAAAATGAAGTGCCGATGTGTGAGAGGGTGTAAAGAGGTAGATAACATGAAGAGAAAGATAAGTGCGCACAGACAGCAACGTGGGGAGAAAGGAAGGGAAGATAGATGACAAAAATAGTGTACAATGGATAAATATGGAAATGGATAGGAGGGGTTTGAAATGAGAGCGAGGGTGACAAATATGGAAAATCAAAGAAGTGCGGAGAAAAGGGAGATATGAGAAATAAGGTGACTTGCAAATGGAGAAAGGTGACGTTGCCAAGTTGATCAGGATGCTACGTCACGCTTTCTAGCAGGGAAGACCTTGGAAAAGTCACGTGAAATGGAGAGAAGTGGGCGAAGCTGGAAACCCTACAACACCCGTGTCAGAGCCGTGGTGTCAGTTTGTCCGAGGTTAAAGATTATGTTTTATTGTGAGATATGTTGCTGGCAGTCTATAGACTATATAGCATCTCGAGAACTACTGGAAGGGAAACAAAAAAGTCTCTTGGGCACAAGGAAGACAAAAAAAGTAGAAAAAATGGAGTGAGCTAACAGTACTAAGATGAAAGCTGGACCCTACTCTCCACTTCGCAGCTGTGAAATAGTTGTAACAGTGGAAGGGAGGAGATAGGAGAACAGACAGACAACTTTTCCTGCGCGAAGAGAACTAGAAAAGGATAAAATAAAATAAAAAAAAATGCTAAGCAGCATGCCACAAAGCACCATGGTTCTTCTCGTGGGAGTACTCCCCATCAGGGTTGCACAATTGATCGATGTGCCAGAGAATGGTGAGCAATGGCACCCAGTATGGCGGACATGGGGCCGAGGAAGAGGAAGGGAGGGAGGAGATGGCAAAATCAATGGGATGATTCACAGGAGAGGGAGGGATGGGGAGGGAAGCAAGGAGTTCTGATGGGATCCTAGGGCAGATGGCAAGATGACGACGAGAGGTGTGGTCTGTCTCACATGCACATGAACGAGGGTTTCCGGGTAGCCAACCCATTTGCCAACGAACAAGGCGACCACGTTCTACTCGGGAAGCAGGGAGGAACAGGATTGGGTCAACCCCAAGGTCAGGGCGACATGCTTGGATCAAGACTTGGGTGGTGTTGGAGAGGAAGGTGGCGAAAAGGGACACTCGACAGGAGTCAAGGTATTTTTGTACAGCGTTGATGCTACGTACGTTGAGGGAAACTGGCATATCGAGAAGGAATGGATGGTTGCTCAGCGGGACAAGGGAGGAATGGGAACGGTGGTGTTGGTGGAGGAGAGAAAGGAGACAGCGGGAAGGAAGGGTACGGGCCCGAAGGCAGAACTTGGTAACAAGGATATCCTTGCGGAATCTCATGCTGGGTATATTACAGATGTGCTTCAACACAATAGTGGAGGACGTGGCATGCCCCCCAACTATCATGCGAAGACACTTATCTTGTATCAGTTCCAAGGCCTTGAAATCCTTTTCTAGGAGTGGGGCAATGGCCAGGCCATACTCGAACTTGGGACGGATGAACGTTCGGTATAACCGAGAGCTCAAGAGCAGAGAGAAACCAGAACGGCAGGCACCAACGGCGTGCATTGTGGCCATGGCAGCAAGGGTACCAGCTCGACGATGGGTTACAATGGAGGGGGAATGAATTCCCTTACTCCGGAATGGCATGCCAAGGTAGATAAACTCATCCACTGCAGGGAGTAGCTCACCATACAGGGAGAGGGAGGGAGGAGAGTGGGAGCGGGAGATTTGGTACACAAATGCACATTTGGATGGACTCCAACGGTAACCGAGTTCCAGAGAGTGGGCTGCGGCCAGGTCCAACATTTTCTGAACGTCAGGAACGGAACCAAAAATGGCAACGTCGTCAGCAAAGAGAAGAGAGTTAATTGGCGTGGGAGAGATGGAATCGCCAAAGTCATCCACACCTGAAGGATCCAAAAGGGCGCGATAGGAATCCAATGAGGAGGGAGAGGACGATGGGACATGGGCGGCGGATGTAGACAGAGCAACTGTGCGAAGGAGAGGCGGCAGGGAGTTGATGTAGATAGAGTATAAGTGGGGACTGAGGACTGAGCCTTGCAGTACACCCGTGGAAGGAGAGAAGGAATGGGAGGAGAAGTTGCCAAGAAGGACAGAGATGGAGACATCGTCAAACATGTTGACAAGGAGGCCAATGAGGGCAGGGGGAGTTTGACGGCAGACAAGAGCATCCCAAATGACACGTTGGTCGACGGTGTCATAAGCTGCCTTGATGTCAAGGAAGGCGACTACAGGGTAGCGGTTGTGGCGGCGGTAGTGGGCTTTGACAAGGTCATGCAAGCAGAGGGCCTGGTCCAGTGCTCCACGTCGGGGGCAAAATCCACCTTGTGCTACGTCCAAGGGAGGAGAGAACTTGGTGAGATCAGGCGCAATACACATCTCAAGTAATTTCCGAAGAACAGAAGTGAGAGAGATTGGCCGATAATTGGCAGCGTCGTTTGGGTTACCCTTCTTGAAGATTGGGAAAACTTGGGCTTGGCGCCAGAGAGAGGGGACATAAGACCACTGCCAACACAGAGTGAAGAGCAGGGCAAGGAGAGGAGAGAGTTTGGACCGAACGGGCTTAAGCATTTCTGCACGGATATGGTCAGGGCCCGGCGCCTTGCGGCTAGGCATAAATCGTATGTATTCTTCCACCACTGACGAATCAAATGGGGAGTCAACAGCGGCGAAAGGCAGGTGAGGAGAGGTTGATGGAGGAGGAGGAGGGCGGGAGGAAGGAAGGATGTGTCCACTATACACCGAAGCAAGGTGGTTGCACATGATGGTTGCTGCAGCAGCTGGGCCATCGTCATGTTGGAAGACATGTTTGGGTTGTCGACGCCGTTTGATCTGTTTGATCTTGGAAGTGGCCTTGGCAAAGTCACGTTCCAGAGACCTACAGAACACTACAAAAATTAAGTGGTTTCATTTATAGCAAACTACTATATTATCTTACCATTAGTAGACTGAAGTTAAACATAATAAACTTTTTTATTTTTGACGGCGATTATAATATTCAATATGTTCTATTGGATAGAATAATAAAGTAGAGTCTTTTAGGCATGATATTCGTTTGTAATTCATTTATACTCCTTGTAACTATGTCGCAGAATCAATTAGAATAGTGATTTTTATAAGCAAACAAGATTTTTTACAAGATAGCATCTAGTTTATTATTGTAAAACCCCTTTTGAAATAATTAATAGCTTAAAGAGTATATATTTCTCTTTTCGATTTATTATAAGTGATGTCAGTTCTGTAAGAGAGATATAATGACGTATATTATAAAAGGCATATAAACAAACACATGTTCACAATCCTGTAACCAGGAATGAGACAACTATTTCTGCTTATAGACAAATCCCAGTTTTGGGTGTCAATGCTAGCTATGTCATTTTGGCAGTTGATATTCTAAAAATGATATATATTAAAATATGTTCCTGAGCCATTTGCCTTTCTTGTCAATTAAAAAGACTATTAAAAATCAATATGTCCAGCTACTCAAACAATCAAGTCGAATGCAAGTGTGCTATCTGCTCTTCTAATAGCAGAGGCTTTGTCATGGTATCAACTCAAACATACCGAAGACATATCACCAATGATATTGTAAGAAGCTTTCAAGCTAGAAGTTCTTGTAAGTATATGCCGTAAATTATTATTTTTTGTCATAATTAACCGTTTTCTTTAAAATATATAATCGTATTCTAAAGCTTCTCTGATGGTGAATGAGAATGACATGGAGATTGACATTGAAGTCAATGATGCCGAAGAGAATGTTGAATGTAAGTATATAATTTTATTTATACAATATAATAAATTGTAATGACTTGCAAGGATATTCTTTATGTAACAGAATACGAATACTTACCTTTTGCTCTTGCTACATTATTATTTTTAGTTGAAAGTGAAGATGCCGATGACAATGAGTTGAATGGTTCAAACGATTCTGAAGATGAGGTTGAAGAACTTGAAGGTTAGTACAAAATAAATAAGCATATATCATATATTAATACGAAAACCAAACAGAGCAATTTGAGACGTCTATGCCTGCAGACCCTCTTCATGCCTTTGTTGCTGCCTTTGCTGCTTTCTTCATCTCGAAATATGTCGTCAATTCGGGTGGTTCGATCTTGATCAAGTTTCTGAACGAGGTCCTGTCTCACTTTGGCCAATCATTCCGCCTTCCATCTAGCTTGAGCGGCCTCAACTCAATGGCTGGCATGACAGCTTTATCCAAGAGTATCCAGCGTTTTGTGGCATGCGGCGATTGTCACAAGACATACTTGGAGTCTGAAGGTGTTCCCCAATGCTGCGATTTTGAAAGGCTCTCTGGAAATACTTGTGGAAGCCAGCTCTTCCAGGCTCCTCCAAAAAACACGTCCTTGCCTAACAAGGTATACATGTACAGCCCAATCATCAGTGCATTGTCAGTCCTCTTTCGCCGCCCTGGATTCGAGGAATCCATCAACCATTGGAGAGCAAGACACCAAGTTCCTGGAATGATGTTCGACATCTATGATGGTGCCAAGTGGAGTGAGTTGAAAGATGGCAATGATAGGCAATTCGTGGATCATGAGTGATCTCTCATGCTCACTATGAACATCGATTGGTTCCAGCCTTTCGATGGGGTTACATACTCTTGCGGAGCCATCTATCTCTCTGTCAACAATTTGCCAAGGGCCGAACATTACAAGAAGGAAAATGTTCTCCTTGTCGGTCTAATGCCTGGACCAAAGGAAGCCAAGACAAGCGAGATCAACCACTACCTCCGTCCCCTTGTTGCCGAGCTCAAGTCCTTGTATGTGGGTGTGGTGATGCCAACGGCGCAGTGTCCTTCTGGTGCCTTGGTTCGTGCCGCCCTTCTTCTTGTCGCCTGTGACATCCCTGCCGCCAGGAAAACATGTGGATTCACGTCCCATGCAAGTACTAATGCATGTCACAAGTGCAACCGCCAGTTCTCTCGCCTCCCAGGCAATGGTGGTGTTGACTATTCTGGGTTTGTCTTCTCCGAGTGGGTGGCTTGCACTGATCAAGAGAATCGCCGTGATGCTGTGGCCTGGAAGAACGCGTCCAGTGAGGTAGAAAGAAAGAGGATGGAAAAGGAGAATGGAGTCCGCTGGTCGGAACTCCACGATCTTGAGTACTTTAATGCAGTGGAATGCACTATAATAGATCCAATGCATAACCTCTTTCTGGGAACCGCCAAAAGAATGATGGAGAAGTGGAGATCGACTGGTTTGATCACAAACAGAGACCTGGCCGCCATGCAAAAGGATTCTGAGAAGATGGTCCTCCCTCCTGATTACACACCATTGAGAAAGAAGATTGGCAAGGATTTTCCATTCATGAAGGCAGATGAATGGAAGTCCTGGTGCTTGGTGTACTCTCCTGTTCTCCTGCGCGGCCGTTTGCCCAATGTCCACCTTGGCAACTGGATATCGTTTGTCAATGCCTGTCAGTACCTTGTTAAGCCAAGCATTTCCATGGCCGAGCTGGAGGAAGCGCATAGCTCTCTTGAGGCATTTTGCAGACAGTGCCAAGTATTGTATGATGCCCAATTGATTTCGCCAAACATGCACCTCCATTTGCATCTTCAAGACACCGTCAGCAATTTTGGACCGGTTTATGGATACTGGCTCTTCAGCTTTGAGAGATTCAACGGCATTCTCAAGAATTTCTTGACAAACCAGAGAGATGGCTTTGAGGCCACATATATGAAGAGGTACCATCAAGACGCGTACAAAGGAGACCTCCTGCGTATACTTGCACCAGTTCTTGTGCCTTCACATGCCAACATCCTTGCTGAGCTCACTGCCATCACTGCCACCACTGCCACCACCATTTCCACCTTGCCATTTGATCTGAACGCATTTCTTGCTGCTGCAGAGACAGACTTTGACATTGTGAAGGGCAACGAGCCATTGCCACCATCTGCGCTTCCTTTGTCTTTGAAGGAAGAGGTATCGATGAAGGAGAGCGAGTACCAGTACCTTTTGGAGTACTATCGTGAGGTGTATGACAATGAGCAACTTGTTCATTATCGCCAGGCCAGTCCCTCACAAACCATTGTCAACAACCGCATCCAAAAATTCCCATCGATCAATCTTCTTGGCCAGGTGTATAAAGGGAGTAATGGAACCCTGCAACGTGGTTCATTCATCCAGGCACTGTTCAAGACAAGCAATGATCAGTATACAAATGCATACACCGGCCAGATTCAGTACCTCTTTGTGAATACTGCCACAAACTCATTTGCTGGTCAATCGAGTTGGCATGTGTTTGCATATGTACATTGGTATAGAGAGGCTAATCTGCAACCCAGGAGTGATGAGGGCGTGGAGGTGAATGAGCTGGAGTTTGAACCGAGTAGTCTTCAAAATATTCTTCCTGTACATAGGATTTTGTTGTCTGTAGCTATAGGTGAACACATAGGTGATGGAGGTCGAGTGATGATGTGTGTTGTTCCCTTGTTACGTAAGATCTATATATAATATTCCAAAATAAAATAACGTCAATAAAGACTTACAATTAAATATCATTAAATATTTCTATATTATTTAATGTATATTTCACATATAGTATAACTTTGATTATTTTATATATTTGCCTGTAATGCATCCATCAAAAAGTGCATACGTATACAAGAAGCTATTAAATTCTTAGTTAAAATTTTTTTATTTATTTATTCAGTAGAAATACACCACTCTGGTAACGTGACTGACATATGCTGAGAGACACTCATTTCCTTTACAAAACGAACATGCTTCAATAAGCTGTTGGATTTCTTTTGCAACCTTTTGACAGAAAATTTGTCAACCACATTGATAAACTCTTGGAGCTATTTTTTAAACAAATGTTAGTTAGTGAACTTAAAGCTAATATAAATTTTAGTTATATAGTACATTACCTTATCACTTCTCCAACTGGGACGGTGTGCCCGAACTTCATTCTCAGTGTCAGATTCATCGTCAGACATCACCTCTAATATAAGAACATTGCTGCAATCCAAGCCTCGCATCAATCTTGTAATCTCCTCGGTGTATTTCTGATACGTAACAGTGCGACGTTTGAGAAGCTAGACATAAATACTATATTAGAATATATAATAAAACATTAGCCTATTTATTTTTATTCTTACAGAGATCTTTCGATTGCGTCTTCGTGATGTTCTTTGCCGAGCTACAATCTTATCAGGTGATGTTTTGTAATGTCGAACCTGGTTCCTGTAGTGATTCTTCACTATTCTTGCAATATCATTTGTTGAAACACCAATTGCACTTTGCTGTTGTCGCAAGTACGAAATCACGGCCATTGCAAGGGCTTGGTTATAGCCTTCCTTGAAGGTGCCATTGGTTAACCATCCTGGCTTCTCATTGTTCTCGGCAACTTTTAATGGATCTGTGTCCGTGAGGTTTGGGTTCTTCATGTATTTATTGAGTGCATGCTAATATATGTCTGTTAGATATATTGGTAATTATATTTACTATCATTGATTTACTTACAGAGATGCCGACGTGCCGTTTTCCAGGAGTATACCCTTCCTCCATCAAAGACGAAAAGCTTGCTTTTATCGCAGAATCTGCCTCAGAAATTCCATTCTCGGTGGACTTGCTGAGCTTGTCCTGGGCAGCCATGATCTCTTTGATCATTTTCTTGAGATAAATATTAATCTCGTTGGTGAGATTAATACCATTTTCTACACCACTCATTCTCTTTGACATCTCAGCCATTTCTTTTGCCAGTGTTACAAAGTTTCCATTGTTGGCAGTCAACAGAGCAAGCATTCTCTCAGTCGCATCCATATCTTGAGGAATGCTTGGTGCCGTGACTGTAGTGGTGTCTGACATTTGTACATCTTCAGTGGCAGCTAATGCACTGCGTGCAACGGCGTTAAGTCTTGGGTTGCGCTGACGGGGAGGAGGAGGAATACGATTGTTCATGTTCTATCAATAAATAATTATTAATATATTTTGACAATTGGAATATGGTCAGTATACTTGCAAGTAAAGAGGTTGACTGAAAATAATGAATCGTCTTGTAGTTTTATTGTTATTTAACAGCATTGTGTACACTCTTGTTCTATATCTAGACATCTTTTTCAACCTAATAAACTATAAATTACAAAGATATGAAAATGACGGTAGGCATATTCTTTTGGATTATCATTTTTATTGCCCGCATTTTATCAGGGTCAAACAGCCTTTTAATACAAAGTATTTATTTTTCCTTTTTATTTTTTATATTCTTTTGTGCCTAAATATTACCGCAAAATACTCTGATAATTAATTCTTTTCTTTCTCTTGTAAATATATTTTTTACTCAATATATTTTATTATTCATAGGTAACTGCTTATAAATATATAATGGGGTCTCTCTATTGCACATGTCTGTATATCCAAAGGTAAGATCATATTATGCTAAAGCTCTTCTTTATTAACCAAATCACTCTTTTGTATGTAGCCGCAAATTCTATTTTTCTATCCATCTCAATATAATATTCTGGTAAACCTTTTATATTATAAATATGTTCTCTTTAATAATATCTATCACAGATGTCTTGCTATGCTCTTGTATGAATTCCCAATTGAAATTATCTGGCCATTCCAACGACTATATCTTGTAAGTGAACCAATATTTTAGTATTATATATTGCCTATCTACAAATATTAACATATATCTATTAGACAATGATTATTTGTTAGCATAATACAGAGGGTCTATCAAAGGTTCTGTTTATTATATTAAAAATGTAAGTATAAGAATGAATGATTTATATAAAAATAATTTACTAACAATCTTCTCTTTTACTTTTAGACAGTATTGGCTTTCTCTCAGCTAGGTAAGTATCCTGGCTCTATTAAGAACCAGTTCATGGTGCCGACCAAGAAATATCGATTGGTAAAATAGATATACCAAAGAAATAATCTAGAGACTAGAATGTATAGCGCAAATGTATTTTTTTATCAAATAAAACGAAAAATAAAAATTTTCAGAATCTATTGCTCCAAAAAAACAACAAACCAGGGAGGCTTGTTTGCATAGAATAACTACAATTACCTTGCCATAGTCTACAATCATCCTTGATGGACTGTTAAAACATACTATAAAACCCACTATAAAATATAATGAAAGATAAAACTGGTTGTTTGTAAGTGGCCAATCTCCCCTGACACAAACTGTCTGTGTATCGTAAAATACAATGCAAAAAAGGGTAGATCGACTAGGAATATATTGTGGCTACAATGTATATTTAAGTTTTGCGCTGTTTGAGGGCATTTAAATATTCTACATTGGATTCTTGTACACCAGTAGGTAGGATGATTCAGTTCACCCCCATATCTTTTTAGTCTACTACAGATCACGATTATATATTACCAAAAGCATAGTAAAACTATACAATTAAGTAGCTTATTTTATAAGTTTTATCTACATAATACCCTTAGACTTTTGTAGTGGAAGGCGTGCCAGGATTGACGTTTTGCTGTCTGGACTTGTTGACGGAACTCCTGATGTGCATGTTGGTGCCGGCTCCACCAATTGATCTTGTCAATGCCACAAGCGCGACGCCATTGCTTGTAACAACCATCACGATGGTCGGCTGCCGCTTGAAGGGCAGGGGTCCAGAATTTCTTCCATTTGGATGGGCGGTGAGGGCGGGTACCTATTGAACTACTAAGAGAATCATAAATGAGTGTGTTGAAATCGTTAGTAAGGGCATCAATGGGGGGAGGAGAGGAGGGCGGGTTCTGTACAATGTCTTGCAAGGTGTTGAGGAGGGGTGTGGCATTGAGGATGAGGGAATCGGTGTAGAGTTGAAGGACGTCTGGTTCCTTGAGGCGTGAGAGGTTCCAGAGTCGGCGGAGAGGGGGTGGAGATGGAGGGGAAGGGTCAAGGTCATAGGTGAAGGAAAGTGAAAGAAGTCAGTGGTCAGAGCCTAGGGAGAGTTCGGTTTGAATGTGGAGAGAGGGATTGGCGAAATTGGTGTTGGTGATGAATAGGTCAATGATACTGCTAATTTCGACTTCACGGCGAAAGGAAATGTAGGTGGGTGTGCAAGGAGAGAGTGAGCCATTAAGGACAGTGAGGGATCTTTCTTCTAGCCATGCACTAAGTGCTAGGCCGCGAGAATTTGTGGCATAATCTCCAGTGATGGAACCCAGACGGGCATTGAAGTCCCCACAAAGGAGGGTGTCTTCCGTCAAAGGAATGTCAGAGAGAACAGAGAGGGCATCGGCAGTGGACATAGAGGGGGGGAGGTAAACACAAACCAGTCGAAGGGTGCCAATCTTGACGGCGAGGGCATAGTTGTTGGGCATAGGGATTTGGGTGACGGTGTAAGGACAGGAGGGGGAGACTAACAATGAAACTCCCATCGACCCACGGTATGTCCCAGCAACAGGGGGTCCGTACAAATGAAATTGGGACCATGATGTGAGAATACGCGCAGGTGACAGGAGCCATGTTTCTGTGATGAAGAGCATATGGAGGGACTGACAGTGGTTGAGCACGTCGTTTATGGCACGGGGTTGAAGCCCATTGGCGTTCCATAAGCCTATAGAAAGCTCACTCATTCTTCCATGAGGTTGCTTGGAGCAAATGCGCGCTTTCTCTTAAACAGTGATTCACCATCACCATCAAGAGCAGAATGGGTAGGTATCTCATCGGCGCTAATCCACCCTTCTTCAACAAAGAAGTGGGCAACTGGGAGGGCAACATGGGGGCGGAGGAACTTGAGAGTCTGGAGGCAGCGTGCATTCTGCACTTGTATGGCAGCATTTGCCCGCTTGTCCAGAGAGAGATCGTGGTACTTGGGGTCTGCCAAGTGTTGTGGGTCAACGGGATCAAAGTCACCAATGACCTCAACCTTGGCTCTATCGAGTTGTGCCTCGAATTCTTCAACGAACTGGAGATGGACAAGTATGCCAATAATTCCACGAGCAGGGAAATTAATGTCCAACAGACGAGCAGTGTCAATTCCAAGGGTGCGGAGAGAACTACGCACTTCCCTGTGGGTGAGGCGACGGGAGCGAGGAATATAAACGTATTTATATCCAAGGGGGCCAGAGGCCGCAGTGAAAATACGCTGAGAAGCAGCAACTCGGCGTGGGGAAGGACCCTTACGGGCAGGAGGGGGGCGGTTGACGCTGGCCTTGGCAGCCCAAGTAGAGGCTTCCAATCCGGGTTCCTGGGAACTGGGATTTGGGGCATGGTCGGAGGTTGAAACATTTGGGCTATTGCCCAGGGGAAGGGAAGTTTGAGAGGTCGTAGCCTGCTCAAGACGTTTTCGGGTTTCCGCCAATTCTGCTTGGAGGCGGCTGTTTTCGGCTTCGAGAGCCTTCACTTGGTCAGCGAGCTTCTCAGTGTTGTCAAGGCGCGTTAACATGGAGGTCAAAAAGGACATGAGTTCATTAGATGCGCCTGGGATTGGGGGCATCATTGAGGATGACATCGGGAATCGGGGAAAATAAATGTCGTTCGTTTGGGCTGAAACTTGGACAGTGGGTGCTTGGACTGGTAAGCTTAATGGAAAACTTGCTACGGAGGCGGGATGGGGCGTGGTAGGCGATGGATGCGTAGTTGTTGGCAGTGTTGATTAGGATGGATGGAAAGTTCGGTAAAATTACTATAAAAGGAAATTTTTGGGGTAAAAAAATCTTTAAGCGAAAGAGCCGTGTCAGTTTGTCCGAGTGGTTAAGGAGTTAGACTTGAAATCTAATGGGCTTCGCCCGCACAGGTTCGAACCCTGTAGCTGACGTTTTGTCTTTTATTTTTTTTTGTCATAATTTCAGCCAATTAGAATTAGCCTTTTTTTCCAAAATATTGCCATGTTTCGATCCGATATCTCTTTTTTTGGCACTTGTAGCGAAGTTGTAGAATCAATACCACCGGGAATTGTTAAGTTTAATGAATATTTTTAGGTAAAACACTCAAATATAGAAAACTATCAATCTGAGTTGGATTTTCAAAATATTGTCTTTTTTTTTATTACCCCAATTTCACTTTCTTTTCTCTATAAACATGTCAAACTCTTTTATTTGAACAAAACAAAAAACTTAAAACAACTCACACACACATCAGTAACCTAACCACCAAAAAACAAGAGTTTAATGCGTTCATTATGGACCGAATTATAGGTCAATTGAAAAAGACGCTACTTATTCCGAGATTTTGGAATCCCTTGACATTCCAAAGAGTATTGTTGGCAATGTTATAAGAGCTTTTAGAAATGGAGGAATCTCTGAGTCTGCAGCATGCTCAAAATTACCCATGAAGGTCACCAAAGCGGACTCAAGCTGTGATACTTCACATTTCGCAAAGAGTCATTCATGTCAATTTCAGTCCAGCGTCAGAGATTAGTAGATGCAGGAATCTTCATGTGTTTTGACACATTTCGTATGAACATGGAGACCCTTGGCCTTGGATCCCATGTACCAGCATATAAGCCCGGTCCGACAGAAAGAGATAAAGAAAATTGATTGAAATTGTATCAGGACAAGGCCAGGTGCACAGCTGTCCACTGGAAATCAATTGTCTGGTCGGATGAGTCGAGATTTCTTGCTATTGGCAATTATGGTAGTATTAGAGTCATCGAGAAGAAGGGTGAAAGGTATGTAAATAAGATCATTGTCCAAAGATACAATTTTGACAAGAGTTCTGTCATGATCTGGTGTTGTTTCTGGGGAGGGGGTCTTGGGTCTTTGCTTACCTTAAGGAAAGCATCGACCAAGACAAGTATGTTGATTGTCTGGCGGAGGACTTTCTCCCATGGCACGAAGGACTCGCCAGGAATACAAACATACAGTTATTGTTCCAAGAAGATGGCGCTCCATGCGATATTGATGCTTATACCACATGGTATAAGAAAGAGATGTGTCTCATTGACAGCTTTGGTTTTTTCGCCCACACATAGTCCAGATCTTAATCTTATCGAGAATATTTAGGCCCATCTTTTGCAGAAGATTTGCAAGAGCCGATAAAAGTTAATCACTATGGATAATCTTGAGGGTATAATCCACAAAACATAGTTAGAGATACCTCTTCAAGGTTTAGAGAAGTTGGTATCCAGCGTGCCAAATTGAGTCCAAGAAGTAATTGCAAAAAAAAGGCAAAGCAACCAAATACTAGAAGTTTTCGTTTTTATTGTTGTATTAAACATGTAACCAACTGCATTTTCACAAAGTTTTGCTTTATTCTGAACATATTTTATTATCAAGATTGTTGAAAAGAAAGAATAAAAACAAGGAAAATCAAATTCCATTTGGTGATTTCATATGTTTGAAAGTATACACACAAGATATTCTTTATGCTTAAAGATACCTCTATATCGATCACTATGTAGCATAAAACCAATGTTAAAGACATGTTTATCTTTTACACCTTTTGACGGAGGTTACAATTGCTTAATATTTTTATAGAAGTTTTGTATATTTTTTGAAACAGCTTCAATCTCAAATTAAATATAATTTAAATGTTTGCTGGTTTTTTTTTCTTCGGCGAAACATAAATTGGCATAATTATTTCTTATTTGATGATTGATTGTATAATGTCCTTTTACCTTTGACATGACCCTTGATAACAGCGGTAAAATATCACTCACATACCAATACTACATATAAAAAAAAAGACAAAGATCAGATCAAGTGCCAAGACCAAATTGCTCAGAAGAAGACTACGAGCTTTACTTTGTAAAAAAAATCTATCATACGGGGAATTAGGAATGAGATCATCAGATACAACTATTTCCCATCAGCAGACAAGTACTCAGGTTATTGAACTTACTCCACTACCTACACATGAACCAATTGATATCGATTCGGTGGATATACTTCCAATACCCGGCGAAGAGCCTCCCCCAAGAGACGAAGAGGAGAATGAAGCAACAAAGGCCCTACCTTTTTATTTGGGCGGAATAAGTGATAAGCACAAAAAGATTCTTACTTTTGTTGGACGCTGTGGATTTATTGCCAAAGGAGTGGTCTATGGCATTATTGGTGTTTTATCATGTACAAATGTCACTGGTGCTTGGACACCAAATGGTAGCCAGAACAACGAATCCCCACAGGTACTTAAAAGCTGCTAATCTTCTCAGCCTTTTAGACTATTTCACAACTCATTCATGCCTTTAAAGGGTGCCTTTCTTTTGTTGGGTGGAATACCCTATGTAGGGCGGCCAATACTAGTTATCCTAGCGATAGGTCTTCTTACTTATATTATATGGCGGTAATAGACATTGGGCTGCTTTACAGTAGGCAAGTTAGACTAATATCCATGTCCTATGCATTGTAGTTTCTGGGAAGCAATAACTAGCCAAGGAGCGGATGCCAAAATGAGTAAGCCTGCCAATTTCTTTCGGTACAGACTTTCCCCTTTTGTAAGCGGCTGTGTTTATGTTGCATATACATACTATGTAATCCGAATGATATACGAAACACCAGAAGAGCAACAACAGATGACTTCCAGTAAATCATTTCCAGGATCATGGACAGATTCAGCTCTTGGGAAAGCTGGAATTAGCATACTTGGGATTGCCTTTATGATCGCAACCATTACACAGATTGTCAATTCTGCGACAGGTAATTTTCGTCGTGATCTATGTACATCAGAGCCGGATTCACGACAATGGGAAGCAGCAATTGTCAATACAGCAGGGCGTATTGGATTTGCAGGTAGAGCTGCAGTATTTGGTACATTGTCAGGGTTCTTTTGGGATTCAATTGCAAAACGAAATGAATCCGGAGCAAATAATGTCATTGGAGCAGCCATGAGTAAACTGGCAACATCAAGTGGAGGCCAATTCTTTTTGATGCTAACTGGAATATCCTTGGTAATATATGGTGTATTTTCCATTTCGAATGCATATTACAAGTATTTTCCAACACCACCCCCATCACGGGTACCAATGTATACACCACCAAAAGTACGGAGAGTCTCACCTATTAGACCATCACACCAGAGTACAGTCATATCTTATCACAACCGTTTTAAGTGGTGGAATGGATTAGCAGAACGTATAAAGAAATATACTTCAAGTACAATACATAGTAATGTCCATGTTGAGAATGTACCAACCATGGGATCCTTACATTCTCAATCATCTTTCTTGCCTAATCAGATTAACACTGACTACGGTTCCTAATACAGTTTGGATTTTATCATAACGTAAATGGAATTGGTCGAGTTGAATGTACTTTGGGCAAAGTATCATGGTTTATTTCAAAGTAGTAAAAAAAAAACAAGTATGTAAAATATCTAATTAATAAAACTAAATAACCCTCACAATATATATGTCCTATCCAAAACTACTTATGCTTTTTACAAGACAACCAATGTCTCCCAAGACTTATGTATCTAATTTGCACTCTTGGCTGACCTGTGCAAAGCATCTTTAAGTCCAGATATGAGCTTTCAAGTGACTTGCTAATATGCAAGGGATATCATTTGACATAAAAGTCACACTCAGGGTGACTGGCACATTAAATTAAATACCCGAAAATTTATTTTCAAAAAACTATATAAACCCCCTCTAAACTGCAAACCAATTTTTTCTTTAGTGACCGTACTCTACAGGATCTGTATGCAGTACATAACCGTTCTACGTTTTTCAAACTAGACACATTATTCAAGTTAGTAGATGAATACTAACAGATCTTCTAAAGAGTGAAGTGTGTTGATTGTTCGTTCTTCGGAACATACTTTCAACAGTTGATGATCTCGTCTGTCTCTATTCCAGGGCATGACATGGAAGAGTCTGTATTCTGATAACTTATTTTTTTATAAATAAATAAATGAAAATAAATCTATTTTTATGAAAGATAAAGCAGTCATACTTCAAGATTTTTGTATTATCGTTTTGTACGTAACATTTCTGAATGTTTTGTTGCAAGTAATTTTTTTATTAGACTGTCAAAGATCCAATATACTCAAGTATTAAGAATAAACATTTTTATGTGCCCCAAGATATTTAATAATAATTACACGATACTTGAATCATGATGGCATTTTATTTGATTCAATCTCATTTACGTACTCTTGTTTGTAAATATCACTGAAACAGTTATATTTTGATTTATATCTGATAATTCCTGACCTTGCATGTTCAAAAGTTGATTGATTGCAGGATGGACTATCTACCAAGTTATAGTTATAATTATTGTGGCTTGATCTGTGAGCACTAATTTTGAGTTTATTATTATTTTGGGGCCCAAGAAAAAACTCGCTTAGGTTGTTAGCAATCAGATCAATTAATCCCAAAAAAACATTGTTTTTATACTATTAAGTTGAATTTACTCACACTGGAACTTGTCTTTAGGGTACTTTGGTTTTAACTGCTCAATATTTTACTCGTGATAAAGTGTATTATGGTTGTTCTTGGTGCTTGTTGGCAATTTTTGACTTTAAAATATATATTGCTCATAAGTTGTTTGATAATGACTGACCTAATGACGAGCGATAATTGCATGTTTGATCAAAGTCATTCTAGCATAAATGAGAAAACAAGAATATATTCATATCTCATTAATTAACTACAGTTACACCCACCATTATTATATATTGATGAAAATGGCAAACTCTTTATTTTAAATTTATACTTTATTTTATCCATCAATTGGTACTAATGATTTAGGCACGACACTTTTGCTCGTGCGTGACGTTTATCTTGTAGATGACATTCCTTTTTTTTTTTTTTAAAAAAAAAGAACACTTATAACATATTGAACTCATAATGACTCGTAGTCTGGCATTGAGTAATACTATCTGGTCCCTAACAGTTCAAAGTATCACATGAATAAATTCAATTAAATACGTGTTATTTCATACTAGGGAATACTGTAACATAAATATGGGACAGCAGAAATGCTTTTGATATATAGTTCTCAATATCTTATTATACCTATTGTATAAGTAATACGTATAAAGTACCTTAATTGAAAGCGTAGGGGTAGAGATAAATCTTGTGTCCGAAAGAAACATTGCGTATGAGAGAAACTGTCTAAGGTTCTCTCTACCACAGCTCTGACAGTTGGGGAAAAAGAAAAGTTGCCCAAGTGGTATAACTTTAGTAATTAAATGGTTTACAGTACCTGTTGTATTTTGCAGTGCCATGCGTCAAGATGTCTACTAGTTGTTCTGGGGTCCTTTGGAAACCTCGATAAAGACCAAATATATCTTTGACGGTATCTTGATAGTAAAAATTAAGCAGCACATCTAAGTGTGTAAAAATACTCTTGGTGTATTATTCAAATTTTACAATACTCGACATTTTTGTTGCCGGAAGGTTACTCTCAAGCAATCCTATGACAGCCTCTTTTTTCCTTTTTTTTTCAGCCCTAGTGCGAAGTTTGTAGCAGCTGCCATGGGATGCTGCTGGTTCCTAGAGCATCTTCGTATTTGAGGGTTTAAACTGATCGCAGCAGTAAATACTGATCTTGTCTAAAAAAAATTAGACCTGTCTAAATCTTCTTCAGAATGTGTCTCTAAAATAAATTTAATTCGTCTAAAAAGATTCCAAGGTTGTCTCAAACTCAAGTAAAAACACTGTATATGGTAGTTAAAATACTAAATGTAGTAGACAATTTCCAAAATGAGAATCACAAAATCACTATTGTCAGAATATAAAAGGGTTATATATCCACTGGATGGTCATACAAAATGAATTAATACCCAATAAAAAGAAGTATAGACCCCAGATAAATCTGCTAAACTAACATGCTACACTATACATTCACATGTCTTTTATTTTTACTACTTGGTATCCTATATATTTTTTCATTTGCCATCTTATTACTCATTTATTCAACAATGAGATAAAAATTAATACCAGCAACTATAAAAACAATGCATTTTACATTAATAACAAAGAATATTAAAGCTCCAGATATATTCGACAACGTTATTGCTAAATGTCCAAAAAACATAGAAATATGGCATAAAAGTATACAAGGAGATTTTAGCATTCAAATAATTTAGTTACATGCCCATTAAACAACTGCTTAATAGCCACAGATTTATAAGCCAAAAATAAAGGCCATGAGAATGAATAATGTAACATGTCAGTTTAGCAACTTTATTTAGGATGTCTAATTCTTTTTATTGGTCATTAATTCATTTTGTATAACTAGAGAGTGTATACAACCGTTTTATAGTCTGACCATAGTGATTTTGAGATCCTTATTTCGAAAAATGCTTACTACATTTAGTATTTTAGCTACCATAATAGACAACTAGATTACTAAATTAATACCACCAAGGCTCCCTTTCTTTTTCGACGAATAGCCAAGTGTGGTGGAGAACACTCTTTGATTCGTCCAAAAAAAAAACTGATATTGTCTCAATCTCAAGTAGAAACCCTGTATTTTCACAGATCCCCGCTCTTTCCTCTTCATCCCTTTACTTGTACTATGGCTGGCCTCCAACCCAAAAAGATCTTGGTCGCCAACCGAGGAGAAATCGCCATAAGAATCCTAACTGCAGCCACCGAGCTTGGATTTGACACGGTTGCTGTCTTTTCTGACCCTCAAGATACATCTCACTGTGATGCAGCTCGTACTTCTATAAAGCTTCGTACCCCTGCTTCCTTCCTTGACCCAAAACAGATTATCGATGCCGCCAAAAGGTTGTTTGAGAACCTCGTATTGTTAGAATACATAAATGGGTTACTCATAAAGCTATGTTTTAGTGTAAATGCCGATGCGATTCACCCTGGGTATGGCTTCTTGTCAGAGTCTGCTGATTTTGCCGATCAGTGCAAAGCACAAGGCATTTTGTTTGTTGGGCCATCCCCAGACTGTATTAGAGCAGTAGGAGACAAGATATCAGCTCGTCAGGTCGCAATTGAAGCCAATGTTCCTGTTATACCTGGAACCGAGCATTCGGTATCTAGTTCAGGGGAAGTTTATGACTTTGCAGAGAGAGTTGGATACCCAATAATGTTAAAGGCTCGTGACGGTGGAGGTGGTCGTGGAATCAGAATGTGTCTTGGACGGGAGGATGTTGAAGATGCCTTGAAGCGATGCATAAACGAGTCCCCATCCAAGCAGGTGTTTTCTGAAAAAGCAATCCGAGGCGCAAAACATATTGAAGTCCAGATAATTGGAGATCGAGACGGAAATGCCATTCATTTGTTCGAGAGAGACTGTTCTGCCCAAAGACGCTACCAGAAAATCATCGAGGTATGATAGAAATGCACGGGTGGGGCTATTGACTCAATATTGGCTATTTGTGTGTAAATATCTAGGTAGCACCTTCCTCTCTGTCCAGAGAATTAGCAGACGCTATTCGTGCTGCTGCCATTCGAATCTGCCGACACATCAAGTACGATTCGGTTGGAACAGTTGAATTTCTTGTCCACCCAGATTCCAACAAGTTTTATTTTCTTGAAGTCAATCCCCGTATCCAAGTCGAGCACACCATCAGTGAGCAGATTACACATGTCGATATTGTCCAGACCCAGATCAAAGTTGCTTTTGGCGAAAGTCTTGTAAACCTGGGCTTACATCAGGAAGCTATCCAATCGAGCCGTCTGGTAGCAATCCAGGCTCGAGTGGTAGCCGAGAACCCTATGCAGGACAATATGCTTTCGGTCGGAAAGATCACTAATCTACGTTTCCCAGCCGGCCATGGTATCCGTGTCGACACATGGATCAAGCCTGGGTGCACCGTAATTCCGGTAAATAGATCTCGATCACCATAGAGTATGATCTGAACTTCTTCTTTTTTTCAAACACATTAGACCTTTGATTCATTGCTGGCCAAAATCATTGTCACCGGCCAATCTTTTAATGATGCTATTTCCAAGCTGGACAATGCTCTCAAGCATACAGTAATTACCGGAGTTGACACAAATATCGATTTCTTACGAGCACTCTTATCAGATACTGAATTCTCTGATAATTCCATGAGAAACATCAATGTCAAATCACTTGAAGACAAGATGGACAGCCATCTAAAGGTCACTGATGTTCTATCCAAAGAGAGAAAGCTACGACTCACCGAGGAAGTATTCGTTAGCATCACCCCTGCATTAGGAACATCTTCTTTACAGTTCAAGCCTGGAGATTCATTCAATATTGAAACCAGTGACCCAAACAACAAAGAAGCTTCAGTAAATATTCACACTTTCCAGATTGATTCCATCTCAATCAATGATTTTCCAAACGAATTCTCGGCACATGTGCAGACAGCATCTTCAGACACATCAGCTTTTCCAAGCAATCCATTTGCAATGTCCATCACACGAAAGTCTGACGTTGGTTCCAATGGGTCTCAATTGCGCAGAAAGGCCATCGGACGTACGATAACTGATATTGGGTGCCCTGTTACCGGAATGCTAGTTGAGATTAGTGTCGAGCAAGGAGATATTGTAAAGGAAGGCCAGGAGCTCTTTGTTGTGAATGCTATGAAGATGGAGACAGTTATCAAGTCTCCTATCAATGGGCGTGTAAAGCACATATACGGAAAGCCTAGTGAGCTTGTGGAAGGTGGAGACCTAATAATTGAACTGTCAGAAGCCAAGGATAGCAAGCTTTAAAAATAATAGTATGGAATAGAAAAATAAATGCCTGCTCTTGATCTAAAGAGATATTCGAGAAAAACAGTACGGTAATTGGGGATTGAGAATACATAATAGCCAAACCCTTGTTTAAAGTAATGGTAGCAAGAGTATATATTTGTATTCGATTAAGAAAGATGATTTCCTCTTAATTCTAAATGTTTAAAATAATTAAGAGAATTCTAGCACACAGAGGCAAATTTTCCAATGTAATAGCAGAGAACCATTGCAATAAACACTACAGCCAGCTGTTGGCCATTGAATGAGAGCTCATCCGTAATAATAATTATATTGTTGTTCTATCAGAAATAACCAAACGTTAAGAAGGCAAGGGATAAACAGAATAAATTATTTACCTGATGTTCAGGAACAAGCATGTATCCTTTGGGAACACGCAAAGAAGCTGATGTAATGTCCGTATTAAGAGAGTTGAGATATGACGAGGTTTTGGGTTCTATATATGAGCCTGGTGGCCTTTGTGTTGGTTCAGCCACCTGAAGGGGATGTAAGGGATGTGTGAGAGGAGCCGGAGAAGCCGTTTCTTTGGGTTGGGTATCTTTTATAGTAGAATCTACAAAAACCAGATTAGTATAATGCATCGTAAGAGAAACCGTTTGAATCTTTACCAGACTCGAATCCATGATTTTCATTCTTGACAGAGTCCAAGATATTAGTGTGTTTAACTGTACTATCTGTAGACAAGACCTCTGTTTCCTGGACTTCTTTAGCCATATCATACTCCGAAATAGACGCAGGATATGTGGCTACAGAGGTTGGATGGATGGTAACTGTAACATTCTTTCCTTCTATTGTGGCCTGGGTGGTGTATACCCTAACTACACTATTCTCCATAATAAGCTCGATTCGTGTCTCGTCTGATGGTTCTGCCTGGATCTGCACGCCATTGGGGTACATGTAGCTGTGGAACCGGATCTCCGTACACCAAGTTCCGGGCATATTGCCTTTACGAGCACGATATGAACTCGATGGTTCGTGTTTGGCAATATAGCAGATCTTGTACACCTTTGTATCGGACACAAATGCCTCTTCAATCACTTTTCCAGCAACGCGACGGATATAGGGCGGGAATCCTTGGTTTTCAATATAATTACATGCATTGTCAACACACAGACGAGGATAGGTATCTACCGGGGAATGCAAAAGAGAAGCTGCATTTGTACTGTAGACCAGTGTCACCGTAACAGATTGTGTCCTTCCACGCTCATTTACATGTGGGAGAAATTTCCAGCCATATAAATGCATATGTACACGTTTATATTTTCCTGAACCATCTTCAGGTACCTGGGTATCGATAACACTAGTTGTTGCTGTATATACTGCTCCATTTGTAACATCGGTATCAATACTAGTAATTGCTGATATGTCTTCTGCGATCTCCTTGTTTTTTAAGAACCAGTGTACGAGATATTCTTTCTGACTGAAGCGTTCTACAACATGCCCGTTTCCAAAGAATTCATCCCCTATGAAATTAATGTGGGGTTAATATTGGTTTGCAGCAATTATAAATATATATTAAAGCCGCAAATATGATGAGCTTACAGACATGGCGAGCACCGTAGCAGTGTATTACTGAGCATAGTTGCTCTGCAGTCCATTTTCCTTGGATAGTGTAGTCAGCGCGAATAAACGATATTTCGTCGATATTTTTTGTGAGTTGGTATGTATTAATGCCATTTGTCGAATCCTTGAGTGTCCAATCGTCGAGAGAATTGGATGATAGTCGTTTAAGTAATGCTACACTGTCCGCTCTTTTGGAGACATGCCGATGTGATGGATAGAGGTGGCGTGAAGGCATGGGTCTCAATCCCATCGGCTTGGGCGGATCTGGTAACGGTCTTCTCGGGACAGAATCCAGAGATGGCCTATCGGAATCAAGAGAGGTTCCAGAGGGTGAATCTGAGGAGTAGGTGATATCGTTGTCTGCAAATTTGATGTGTCTCTTTGTTGTTGACTGGTCTGGCAAGTTACCAGACCCAACTAGGATGGGTTTTTGAGAAGGAGTTGGGGATGGTGTTTGCCTGGATCCATTTCTTGATGTTGAAGATTGGCCAGAAGGGCGTCTTATGCCACTGTTCAATTTGGTTTGGTTTTAGTTTACAACGCTTTTTACGCGATATTTTGGTTCAATTCTTATCGAAACAACTGCTTACTTTTTGGATTGTTCAATAGACATTGGGTCCAGAGTAGGATTCATGACAGAGGGTCTTTGGTTATATTGGGATATGTTACCTAGGAACGAACTAGAAGACCTTTTCTGTGCCCGAGCACGTTCTGCCTTTTTCTGAAGATAATCGTTGACTAGAGCAATCACTAGAGGCCGTCGGGCCAATGACTTTTTTGCGAATCCCGGAACCCATCCTTTCATGCTCTCTTGAATGACATACGTAACCTTTGTTGCAGGCTGGGCACTAAAATGCACAGGTTCTAGAATCCAGCCTTGTAGCTGATGGATTTAATAAACGAAGCACGATTTTTAATATGTTGAATATTTAATTATATATTACAATGACACAAATTACCTTGATCTGTGTACGAGTGCGTCCTTGTATACGAGGTATCCGTGGTGTTTCTACACTTGTGCACGCGAATATAATAGCACCTGTTGATGTACACTCGATTCTTTCCACAAGAGATAAATCGCGCGCTCTAATGGAGCCAAAAGGGCGGTTAGGACAAGGCTGTATGATGATTTTTGGTTACTTTGAAGTCGAGGTTGGTTTGTTGACTTCGTATGTCAATGAGGTCGTGTCGTTGAGGTTATCGACAAGGTTTCCATCTTCATATCTTTTTTTTTTTAGTCAGAAAAGATATTTTAATCAGAGATCTATCTGGTAGACCTTTTGATCGTGCGCACAGACTTACTGTTCATCCCACAGGCGTCTTAAGCCAATGACATAAAACACCGACTGAGGAGAGAAGCCTTGGATGATAGATTCGCCTTTAAATATAGGTGCCTTGTCGCCCTTGAATGCACCGCTCTTCATATGAACAACAACGCCACTCTTGTGCTTTAATGCCTTTTTCCAGCCATCCTCTCGGACAACTTGCTTTAGGGTTGCCAAGGCAGTGTCGGCCTGGTGGATATAGTAAGAGGCTGAGCTCAATGGGGTATCAGCAAATCCACTGGACGCTGTGGGGTAAGGAAAGGGTAATGAGCTGCCTGAATCAGACCGCTTTGTTTGATGAGGAGGTAATCCCGGGGAATCATCTTCGTCATCGCTAAAGATGGCATTAAAGTCGCTCAGTTGAACTAGTTTTGGGTAAGCGGGATAAGAAGCGGTTGGATGCGAATAGTTTTGGAGGTTGAGTTCGTCCCAGTCATGCATGTCGTCTGGTGGGTAATTGTAGGCATGAGCCGACTGCGATCTCATTGTGAGTTGTGTAGATTAAACAAGGTCAGGAATATATAAATATAAATCCAAATACAAACACAAATATAAATCTTTCTCTATCTCTATAGTTTCAAGACCAAGAAAAAGAGTTGCAAGGCACTTTTTTTTTTCCCTCTTTTCTGGATTGAGAATTGCAGCACTTTTTTTTTTGAATAAATAAATAAATGAGGAATTAACCAAATCTATTGGTTTTCCTCGGGTGGGATGGTTGGCTGTTGTATAAAGCGAAAGCCGTTTTATTAATCTAGAGAGCATTTTGTAAATTGTAGAGCCAAATTGGAAGTAAGGCACGCTGCCATCAACTTGGCCGTGTCACCGATGTTCCTGAACAATCGTGACGGCTTGCATGTGACTTGTTGAGAATGGAATCAAGAAGTCGCAAATAATTTCCAACATATTTTATGCGCTTTTTTATGCATTGACGTAGATCGCATATTTTCAAAAAAGGAAATGTTCTTAAAACAAGCCTGTACCCCAGAAAATTCAAATTTGACTTGCTGAAAGTTTCCGCTTCTAATTGCAACTGCAGCCGGCAAGAGATTGTTAATAGAAAAGCAAGAGGTCTTGCGGGTATTTTTTTTCCCAATTGGAACCTGTCTAGTATCGTGCATACCATCTAGAAAGGGAGCTGGGGTCTATTGTGCAGATGACCAATGTCAGAAAGGCACAATCAGTGTCCACCACACATTGTCTGTGATTATAAAAGTGAATATTGTACAAAAGCCCAAACCAAACGCTGGTTTCTAGTATTATGATCATTATTAATAATAGTAGTAAAAAAACACTCTTTGAGCTCAAACAAAACTTTGCAAATGCCAATATTAATTATCCAATTGTACCTTTTGCAGTAAATGCTTAATGCCATCAAGGTATTTGCATGTACAGGTGCTCATACACTTATTTATTTTTCAGTTTTTAATTTGAACATGGTATTCTGCCCCATGAGATTTGTGTGCTCACCTTTCACATTGCTTGGTGTATGACAGATCTAGAACTACCACATTGTTTACCTTTAGATTTGCCACACTCTTGCTAGATTGGGTTATGAGCGCTTTTTGCTTTTTGCTAGATCATTACAGACATCTGCCGGGAACTCGGTTTTGGTTTTGGTTCAAATAAGTGTATTTCAATTGCCAAAACAAACAAAACTGGCTTGTACATGTCTGCAAAAACAAAAATGAATTTAGATTTTATTGGAAATGGTCGTCGATTATACAAAATGTTATTTCAAATCATGACAAAAAAAATAAAAAATAAAAAATACGAGTTCTGATTGGACAAGCGGATCTGATAATTTATCTGATACTTTTATCGTTAAAAGTGAGAGATTATTCACAAGAAATTCCCTCAAATAATTTGCTCAATTGTAAAGAAGTTTCTATTTTCATTACAAAAAGAAGAAAAACCCGATTTTTTGTACATGATGGAAAGACAAGAAATCGTCCAAAAGCTTAAGACGCCAAAACTTTCAAAGCGCCCTTTCCGTGTTTATATAAACAAGCATATTACATGACCAGGTATAGAAAATACGACTTTATACCTTGGATACCAGTATTGTTTGTAGCACTATTCAAAGACATAAACACGGAAAAAAAAGGGAGATTTATACCAGTTTTTAAATAAAAACTAATTTTAGACAATAGAAACAAAAGAAATGATTGGTGAATGTTGGTAAAACGCGTATAGAAGATATGGTTGGTGCTTGGGGTAATTACGACCAGACAATTCTTTTTCTAAAGGTCTCTCCCATTTTTTGAAAACAGAACAAGTTTCTGTGTTGGGAGACTCAAGGTTACAACTGTTTTTTTTCTTCTTCTTGTCGAGTTCTTATGGAAGCCGACGTTTTTTTTGGTACAACTACGATCAATTAGTTTATTTGTATGATTTATAATTTGTTCTTGATCAAATCCCCAATCGATATATAACCTGATTTGAATATAGCAATCCTGATATTCATTAGTATTAGTCAGGGTATTTTAGACCCAATATACGCCTTGATATATACTGCTCATCCATATAATGTTCCACACTCCTCTACGCCAAATAGACTATATAATTGATTATGAATACAGTTTCATATACTTTTGGGTTGGGTTTGGCACCCATACATAAAGATCTTTGTATAAAAGTATTTTTCTCTGGATCCACAGTAAGCCAAGACACCATTCTAAATATTCAAACCAGGCCTACCAGTGGCTCTGAATAAGAAACATTTCTGACAATTGGTTTTCAGGACAAATCTTTGAATATTCTGAGAAAGAGACTGATATTGTCGTACGTATATATTAGCTCTGGTGCATCTGGTTTTTATAAACGCCTGTGTCAATACGGCTCCAAAGCGGGTAAGTGTTGACCTGGAAGCGGAGAAGATGAGTTATTTTCGGGCCAGGTGGGGTCTGTGAGTTACAAGTTTAAAAAATGATTATATAGATGGACAGTGCGAGCTCAAACAGCAGCTGGCAGGGTCTATGTGAAACAGGGGATTGCTTACAAAAAGATGTAAAATAATGTTTTTTTATATATATATACAAGAAAACTGGGGTTTTTATGGGCCACAGAGGAATCTATTGATGCTACTCTTTTTAGTACGTGTCGTTCAAGTGTCTCTATAAAATATCCAATAAATTCCACAGGAAACTTAATTTGGGAATTTGAAGAGTACTTGGTGATCCTGTTTACTCTTGATGGAAAACAATAAGCATAATAAGCAGCGGCCCACAAAGACCAAGTGTGACCAGCAAAAGGTAAAGACATTGCCAACTGTGATACCAATTGACTGGCCACTTACCTTGAATTCTTTCCATCGAGAATTCCAACCAATTGATGTCTATTTGATATAGCAATTGAAGGATGAGTTTGCCAATTGTGTGCTTCCCGAAACCAGCCTTTTTTTATATATGGTATTAATAACAAGCGCAAAGCTAGTTACATACAATACTCTATTTTATATGTGATGATGTCGTACACATTAATAACCAAGTACACACACTGGATAAAAATGGAATAAATAACCAGCAAGGTCTTTTTATACTATAAAAAGATGTTTTTGTCTAGGCCCACTTGTACTGGCTATCTGCCTTATTATTATTTTTTTGCCCTATTGGTAAAGATGGACAGGTACTTTGCAATGTTTGTTGATTAGATGCCTTTAGTCACGGATCTATTTTCTCGATTAAGCACAGACAATTATTCTTACATGGGCTGATGGCGAAAGATAGATACAAAACAGACAATTATACCGAGAAAGTGGTGTCCAGTGAGATACCCAGACTGCCTCCACGCTGTACAATGGGTACAGATGAGTGGCTAAAGTGAGAATATTCTGCGAGATAAAATAAGATTGTTGTGCAATTGTAACAATAGACTTCCGATGCACAGAAACAGTCCTCTTTGTCAGACTGGAAACTTTAAAGATCTAGATAATTTCCAGCTGTCATGGCAACATGTTTAGCTTTCTTTATTGATCTGCTATAAAGTAAGATTTCAATAGACATGAAAGCGCCTTTCTGTTTTCATTATTCATGTCTCTAATGGCCCGAATTCTGCTGCATACTGACGTACAAAAAGGAATACAAACAAAATCCACGAATTCATTATCGAAATAAGGGGGAGTTCATATATATATTCCAAAAATCGAGTCGCAGCTTGAGCGGAACGGAATAAGACAAGCTGAAGATTGAAAGAGATCCAATAAAGCTCCTAAGCGTCTTTTCCTATTGGTCAACTTTTCTCCTCACGTGGGGTCGAGTGAATTTATAAAGCTTTGCTGTCCGTGCCTCGCTTTGAAGTCTATCACTTTCAAATTCTTTTGCACAAAATAGCACCAAAATTTAAATTCCAAATGTTCATCCAAAATCCATTCGAATCCTACAAGGAACTCCCCAAGCAGGTCATTTCTCCTACCAGAAACCAGGAACATTCCTCTGTCCAGCACGCTCTTCAGCACGCTCTCCAGGCTACCTCTAGGATCCATACTCGCCACACTTCCTATGTGTGCCATGGCTGTGATGCCGTAGCAGCCCAGTACCTCAAAGCCATCCGGTTTGTCCGACAGAATGAACCCATCCAATGCTCTTCTGATCTTCTTCAGCTGGTCTGCAAGATTGCCGACCTCGCATTGTCCCATACCAAAGCCAGCCACCACGAGTATCTCAACTGGTCCGAGATCATGCTCCAAGACTTGTGGGATTTTGGTAAGCAGCTCAAGGATGAATCCCATGAGGCATCTCTTTATCCTACACTTGGGGACCAGTACCAAGCCAGGCTGTGTGGTCAGGACGATTACCGAAGAGCCATCCGGATCACAATCTACAGCTGCCGTGCCAATGTATATGAACAGCTAAAGGATGTCCCAAGAGCAATGGCCTACTACCGTAAATGTCTAGCAATTTCTGCACCCTTTGATGATCAGGAGAATATCCAGGATTGTGCTAGAGCGGCCATGGCTGCCAACGGTATCAGTGAGGATGTGGATTCCATGGGTCGCCCAGCAATTGGTTCATCTTCATCGTCCTTTTCGAGCGTATCTTCATCCTCATCTGCTTCATGTGCAAACTGCGGTATCGAGAAACGTGCGATGCCAATTTGTGCAAAGTGCAAGACACAGGCATACTGCAGTGCCCGCTGTCTAGTCTCCCACAAGCCAATTCACGAACCCTCCTGCATTCGTACTAGAAAATAGAGTCAGTTACGTATACATTATTCTGGCGCATTTAATTCATCATTAGCATAATACTAGCATGCGTGTTCAAGATACCAGCACTATATATATATATATAAATATAAACTTATAGATACACTCATATATACAATATATATATTTATCTATATATATATTGCATTTCAATTTAATTCATCTTTTTTTTTTTTTCAAATAAATAAATTATATATATATATATATTTTCAAGTAAAAAATACCAATTGCAAGCGTTAATTGTGTTTCTGGTGGACTTAATAACCGTCAATTGCATCAAGGCCATCAGAATGATAAAACAAGGGGCGGCTCTGGATGTCCAATGGACTACCTGACCACACGACAAACTCATCCCCTAGACTTTGGGTCGTATCTTTCAAACCATATATCTCCTGAAGGTTCATCGTGACCATCTTGATAGCCTCCGATTCTGATATATAGCCTGGGCTACCCTTGTCCTTGCTAGTCACTGACAACCAGCCTGCATCCCATGCCAGATTGCGGGTCCAACCATCATACGAAACGCCTACTCCCAACTTGACGCCATGGCTAAACAGAATGTGGGCAGCAGTCTGGTCTGTGAGGGGAGGTCCTGTCAGACAATGAGCCGTATCAAAGCTGCTGGGTGTACAAAGGGCAGGTCGAAGAATAACGCTGATCCCAGCCTCGGCAAGGTGCGATGCTACCATGTGGGCCTCTGTGCCACCCAATATAGCCATTCGTAGCTTTGGAAACTGGTTTAACTTTAGGCGAATAACAGATGCAATTTCGTCCTTGTTGTGCACATTCACAATTGTTGGGATTTCTCCTCTGGCAGCCTGGCCCACATAGTTTGGCTTTGACCTGTTTTCCAGCAGAAGTTGGCGGATATACGAGATCTGAGAAGACACGGTTGGCAAGAAGTCTGATTTAAAGTTGTTACCAATCTGCAGATGAAGTGCAACGGCAGGTGCGATAAGAGCACCATCGGAAAGGACTAGGAAATTATAAGTACATATATAGATGATTAGTACTTGAATATACACAAACATGTGTGTGTGTATGGGCAATCAAAGGGCTCTCTCTTTCTCTCGCTATATATAGCATTTTGATATCCAAGAGATAGAAAACAAAGATTCCAAATTACTCACGGCTGTCAGCAGAGGTCTTGAACGCAGCACTTACACCAACCAGAACTTGGTTGGACAAGGGCTCACTGATAATGGTCATCACACCTCCCTTGTAGGCCTCTTCCAAGTGACGCGTCCCCAGCTTGAGTCCATCAACAGCCTGGGGAAGGAGAGAGATGTCGCGAGTGGGCGAACGATTCACGCCATCGCCTGTAGAGCCCTCGGACGGAATCTCCACCATTCCAATCTTTGTACCTACTCCAATAATCCCCTAGAACACTATCAGTAACGCCCCCCTTTTTTACAATGCTTTAAAGGCAATAAAACTCACTGGGAGCACATAGCCGCCCTGAATATCGATTGTCTCGTAATCCGATGTTTGGAACACAGTCGCAGCCTGATCCACACACCCAGACCCACTACACACAATCTTGCCATCTCTGACCGTAATTTGCAAGCCCTTGTCAGAGTTCTCGCTGGCCTTGACCATATCATCATTCAGCAAAATACTCCCAACATTTGTCAAGACATAGTTTTGGAGATTTCGTATGTGCTTATAGTCAGACATGGAAACAAATGTCTTTTGTTGAACTGTCTTTGGTGGAGTGATTGTTGGCTCATCAAACAGAGCAACGCCGTCCACAAACACCTGAAGAGGAGCCGCACCAAGTGCAAGAGGTTCGCGGTCCCAAATGACAACATCAGCATCGTATCCTTCCTTGAGTGAGCCAACTCGATGGCCAAGCCCAAGAGATTTGGCAGGCACAGAAGTGACGGCCTTGAAGGCTTCTTGGGCAGGAAGACCATAGTGGGTAGCCTTGGCTGCCTCGAATATCAGGTGCTGCGAATTGATGACTGGGTGGTCTGTCTTGAGAGCAACAGGAAGTCCGGCCTCATAGAGAATCCGTGGTGACTCTGGAATGCCTCCAAATGCTTCCTTTTTAAATCCCCAGTGGTCAGCAAAAGTGGCAACAGTAATGTTGTTTGGTGCCCGTCGAAGGATGTCTGGGATCCGATAGGCCTCAAGAGCATGGTGAAATGCACTAATGGTAAAGTTGAACTCAAGTGAGTGACGCACCATGGCCTCAATGTCGTGGGTCTCGTAGCAATGGATATTCAGCAAGACCTTTCCACGCAACAAGGCAACAAGAGACTCAAGGGATAGATCAGTGGGGAAGTGGCGATTGAGTTCAAAGCCACTGTTGTGCTGAGAGAGTTCGTTGGCTGCATTGCACCAGTCGTCCTGCTGCTCCTTGAGTTTCTGGGCTTTCTGGATACGTTGGCGAAACAAAAAAGCCTCTCCAAGACCTATTTAGATGTATATTGGTTAATTGAAGAGGTGAATTGGAGTGGCTTACGTGTCATTGGCATCCTCTTTCCACCATACACCTTCTTTGGGTTCTCTCCACAGGCCATCTTCATCCAACGCCATCTTGAGTCTATGTCCTGGCCTGCTTGGACCAACATGTCTTCATTACTAGAGGTAGGCATTTGTCGGAGTTTGAATGCATATGCCTCTCCGCCCATAATATTTCCAGATCCAGGCATTACCAAGGCAGTTGTGACGCCTCCAGAGGCAACAATGCGAATTGCCTTGTCAGAAGGATCAAATGCGTCCAGAACGCGCGCAAAGGGAGTCAATGGATCTGTCTCTTCATTTAAATCAACATTGGCCTTCAAGGAGGGCCAGCCCATTACGCCCAGATGCCTAACAATCCATATATTAACCACAATTCACTACTTGAATCGAACTTACGTATGCATATCCACCAATCCAGGGCTAACTACATGCCCTTGAACATTGATTATCTTTGCTGCATTAGGGGCAACGATGCCTTTGCGGATCTCTTGGATGATGCCATCGACCATCAAAATGTCAACATCTTGTTGAACGTTTCCTTCTCCGTCCCAGACAACCGCGTTGGTCAGCAGGACAGACTGTACATCCTTGGGAGCTCTTGGATTAGTACGGCTAGATAATGGAGACTGGTTGATCTGTGCAGGAGGTGTATTTAGGTTAGAGCAGTACTGGATGCGTTCGGCATGGATGATCTCCCAAGGAATTCCGGGCTGGACAGGTGCTCTAAAGGTAGGAAGTGGATGGATATTGTCATCGGGCAGGAAAGGAAGGATAATGAATCCAAGGATAAGAAAGAAGCCGATAAGGCAGGTAAGTATATATGCAAGGTGGGTCCTTAGGAACCGTTTGTATTCAAAGTCTTTGACGCGTTCCCAGAAAGTGGGAGGAGGGGTTATAGGTACAGGAGGTGATTGGCCGTCAGATTCTACCGAGATGGCATCGTAATTTGGCTCGCTTGATGCCATTGATTAACAATTTGGCTTGACAAGATAGGAATCGAGACAGTCTAGGTGAGTTATGCTTCTGTAGCCAAGGTGTGCCCTTTTTTTTATTTTGGAGGAATTGAAGAACGGTGATACTTGAAGGAGGTGGGGATGTGTATCAAGATATATATATACGTACAGAGCAGTCCCGTAAGCATTGATTTATAGAATAAGACAATATAAATATACATGATGTATAAATATATATATATCAGTAAAATAAAATAGATTCATAGCATTTATCATGGTATACAAGAAAATCAAAGTGGGTTCAGACTAGTAGCCTAACAACAACCTCCTCCAGCCTTTTGTTGTCCTCCTCGGTCTGTCTGGCCATCCTCCTGGAAGCCAGACGTTGGTGGCTTGAGTTTGATGGTGTTCTGAGCTGGTCCATGAGTACCAACATTGCCCTCCTGTGTCACCGATTTGGGAACAGTATCAAAGATTTCTTCAAATGCTGTATAGAATGCCTGGTTGACATTGGTGGCATCCAGGGCACTGGTCTCAAAGAACAGCATTTTTGAATCAGCAGCATATTCCTTGGCCTCCTCGGTGCTGACTGCACGCGAAGTCTCCTCCAGATCAGACTTATTGCCAACCAACATTAGGGCAATATTGGGGTCTGCATGATCACGGAGCTCCTTTAACCAGTGCTCTATATTCTGAAAGGAAGACTGTCGAGTGATGTCTTTAAATTCATTATTAGCCCCCAACACACAAACACTGATGGCTTTTCCAAAACTGATTTACCATAGACCAGTAAAGCCCCAACAGCCCCACGATAATAGCTACACAAGCATAGTTGTTTAGCCACTCTTGTCTTCTCACTTGGCGCCAAGATACTTACGCGCCAGTGATTGCTCTGTAGCGTTCCTGGCCACTGGTGTCCCATATTTGTGCTTTGATAACATGGTTTTTCTATATAAGCAATATGTATTTGTCAGAATGGCAATTGTATACAATGCTGAGCCCAATTCCGTCTTGTGTGTGTGTGTTTTTTTTTGACATTGAATAATTACAATTTTGATGTTCTTTGTTGCGAATTCGACACCTAGTAATGAATCAATGAGCAAAGATTCTTTGCTTAAGGCCATGTGCATTTACCAATAGTACTCTTGGATTCCAGATTAAACTCATCATTCTACACATGTTCTGTCAGTCAATCTCTTTCCGTCTATTTGGCAAGTAGCCAGACAAATATATATATATAAAAAAAAGGGGGGGGATACCTACTGTGAAGCGGGACAAGAGGTTGGATTTCCCGACACCAGAGTCACCAATAATGACAGTCTTGAACAGATAATCGTATTCGTCTTCAGACATGATGGAGAAGGAAGAAGTAGTAGTAAAAAAAAAAAAAAAGAAAGAAAGAAAAAGTTCCGTTGGCTTATTTTTAGAATCTTACATGGAAAATAATATATATATATATATATATATATATATATATAAAAAAATCCGTTTGCTTTTTTTCTATTTTTTTCTTTTTTGTCTTTTGACCAAAAAGAGAAATGTGATTTTAAAAAAAATGATAACCCTGAATGTTGGTATAAAAATTAAAAGCCAACAACAATGAGATGCTTGCAAGCCCTCTTTTTGTTTGCTTTTGGAGAAATTAAAGAGAGACTTTGGGACATGGAATTCAAGTATACAGAGTAATATTGCGATTATTGTTATTATTGCTATTAATATTAATAGTAAGAAACAGGAAAAATAAAATAGATAATAATATATAAAATAAAATAAAGGATTATAAGACAAGAAGAGAGAAAAGATCATCAAGACATATGTAAAACGTAAGGTGTGATAAAAGAGAGAAAGAATGAGAGAAATTAAGATAGAGTGTTATGCATGGTTCATATGTGCATAGTAAAAAAAGTAAAAGAGAGTATTAAAAAAGAAAGAAAAGCTATGTACAAAGAGTAATTATCCTCTTTTTAGGAAACGAAATCAAGAATGCTTTTGCTCTTCTTCATCTGATCCATAGCACGAAGAAGCAGTAGAAGAAGAGTTTGCGAGCTGGTAAGAGGGAAAAAAACCAGCGTATGGGTCCAAGGTCTGATTGCCAAGGAAAAAGTTGCCTGGGTGGACAAGGCAACCGGGACACGAGCACGAAAGACCACAGTAACACGTGACAATCCGGGTGGCTACACCATTGTTCGAGTCGGGAGAGGAGACCATGTCCTGTGGGTGGCTTGCGGGCCCTGACAAAGGGGTTATGGTGATCACCACGGACTCTCCAACCCATTGGTCTGACGGAGGGGTGCAGGACGGATGAGGGGCGAAACTGCCGCAATGAGGAATGACCGGGTCGGCCATGGAACTCGAGAGATGGTTGACATGGTCAAGTACGCCCGGAAGAGTGGCCGGCAGTGCGGGTCGGAGGTCGCTCGGACCCCAGAAACGATCGTCCTTGTCGAGCAGTGCCCCAAAGGGGAAGGAGGCCATGTCGATCGTCGGGTGCATGAGAAGATTGCTGTCCTGGATCAGGGCCGTAGTGGGTTCAAAATCCATGAGGCTGTCAATCCGTGCATCGATGCCATTGAGAGTATTATGCGAATTACTTGTATTATTTGTATTATTATTTGTATTATTATTAATATTTGTAGTAGTAGTTGTAGTAGTAGTAGTGGTAGTGGTATTAGCGGTGCTGCTGCTGCTGCTGGGCGAGTGCTGGAGACCAGGGTAATCCGATAGGACCGGAGGCGATGCCTGGGACCGGCGTCCATTTGAACTGCTAGTACGGGACAAGGACGATCCCTTGCGGGTCTTCCGAGGCAGGCCTTCGAGGAAACGCAGGCTGGGGGTCTGGCGTGGCTTCTGAAATACGAATCCAAGACTAAAGTTCTCGTTGCTGTCCCGGGAAGGAGGGTGCTGGAGATGGTCAACTGGAGTGTCGTAGGGATGGGGGTGCCCGGGGGTGACGAGAGCCCATGCGTACGGACCATCAGAGGCAGACGAGGGTGTTTCATGCAGTTCTGGCGGAGTGCCCGGGGTAGGGGTGGGGGAGGGGGTGGGAAAGATGGCCTGCATCGAGAGGGCTTCGGATGCCAGAGGTGCCACATGGTTGTTGGACAGGAACTCCAATGGTGCTTGGTCTGTCCTACCAGAAAGAGGCGCGGTGACTATCCTTGATGGACGCTGCTGTGGCTGTGGTTGCTGCAGCATGACGAGGGTCGCTTTCTGAGGGCAGGTGCACTGTGATGGAGAGTCGATACGCCCAGTCTCTGGGTCATCAGCATAACTCTGGGCACAGGATGGGAGCTCGGTTTTGGACCCATGGGAGTGTCCGTCGGTCGAGGAGCGTGAGGGTGAATCGGCTGAGGAAGAATGAGAAAATATTTTTCAAGATAATTAATAGTGTATTTTTTGCTTACATTTCTTTTCTCCACAGGCACATTTGATGTGGGCTTGTTTTGTCTTTCGAAGGTCGCGACAATAGGCACACTGGGATATAGGACGACCTTTTTTGCGAATCTCAAACAGAGGACGTTCGGTATGATAGCAGTGAGACGACCGATGACCCTTTATATTTTTAAAAAGAAAAAATAAATAAATTATTATTATTGGTATTTAATATTTATATATATATATATATATATATTTATTTAATTTTTTATAAAAAAATATTTATTAAACATTTTAAATATTTATTAAACATTTATTTATTTGTCAAGCATTTTTGTATTATTATTACCTTTATACATGTCGAACATGCAAATTTTGTGCCGTTGATAAGCATAATTGTTTATATAAAATAAACAGATATTTATATATTCTTATATATGTGTATAAAAAATAAAGTAGAAAAATCAAATAATAATAATAATAATAAATAAATAAATAATAAAAAAATAAAAAAAAGCAAGATGCTCAAGAGAAAGAATAAAGAGGGTTTAATAATGCAAATCCAAATAAATGGAGTCGTGCCATCGGAGTTTTACATCACACTACACTGTTTCAATCTTTTTTAATTTTTTTTTAAAAATGTGAAAAACTCATTTAAGCTCAGACTATAATAGAGAAACAAATAAATAAATAAAATAGGTTGACCCACCAGACTGGCATTTTGGCACCATCACTGTAAATAAGCAGTCATGGTCACGTGAGTAATAGTAAACAGTAAATTGCATTTAAATGCCGACCGTGGAATTATGTGTCGTCAAATAAATATTATCCCAAATACATCTCCGCCACAAATATATCCCATACACACCATTCAACCTTTAATCCAAACGGTTGTCATGTCGACAAAACAAGAGGATCGGTTGCGCTCAATTGCACCCTTGCTGGTCACCCAAATACCCTAGATACCATAATCACAGTATAATCGGCTGGACCCTTGACGACAGTGCTTGTTCCTTGGACAGCACACCATAAAGACATAAAGAAAGATTAGGTAAGACAAAAAGATGATCAAAGCAAAGATTTGTAGCTTCAATATATAGAGTTTTGATGATCCAGGTATCAATTAAAGCAGAGTCCAAAGGGCTATTTACACTGATCCATGGTCAGTCACAAGCGTATTGAAAAGAGCTGTTTTTGCCAGGGATGACTAGATAAGGCCTTTATTTTGACCAGATACAATGGGCAGCAAATAGTCAATATTTTTTTTCACACCTTGTGGTCCTCAGATCTTGTTCAATAGCGATTAGAGCGCATTCGGGTGGTGAACTTGATCTCCTTTAAATTTTGATAGTCTCAGTGGTACAGTTCAAATCACTCTTATTGCCAGCATTTTTTTTTATTCCATTGAGATCCACAAATATTGACCATTTTCGACCAACTTGTACCACTATCACCAGCCACGGGTATTTTTAAATTTTAGTAGGAGAAATTATTCTCTCTTATTGCGTTCAAGATCCATATTACAAATTCAATAGTGTACAACCAATGGTTGATGTTAAGAAAGAGTCAAGCAAACAAGCTTTTTCTTGGCATGTCGGCTATTTTCCGTTGTACGATGTACCCATTAACTTGGAAAGGAATAGTCAATGACTGAAATATACACGTACAGGATGAAAGCAGCATTACTTTTACTCCCAAAGGCACCAAGGTGTCTTGCAGGCAATGGCACCAGAGCTGGTGCAGCAAGAGTGTTGCATTACATGATGCCCCCCCCCTGTCCCCCCTCCCTTTGAGCTCAATTGTCATTGACATATAGGGCGTCATTGGTAGCATGGAGTGCAAGCTAGCAAATCACGTGAGATACTGCTAATAGGCATTCCAATTAAGCCTTGAGCAATCATCATAATCATCATAATCATAATAATAATAATTCACTGGATGTCGAAAAATAATAAAGCGATAATCATTACATATATACAAATTCATATGTGTATCTTGCACACAAGCCAGTTAGGCTAGTAATACCCGACCCAAATAATAAAAATATTACAAACTTTATCGACGGGATATTTGTTTCCAATGTATATTTGGCTTTGGTTAGATTCATATATATATATATAACCCTTATACATCCATTTGTATTACCCCTTTACATTTTCCCGGTCAAGATAAACATTTATATATAAATGTGTATCATCCGCACCACCACCACCACCACCACCATAATCATCATAATCATCATAATCATCTGCACTATTAATACTCGGTATTTGCACCTCACAATTACTTTTATCACGCCCAAAAATTGTACAACTTTGTTCTAATTGTTTCATTCTGAATTGAAAACCTGAGCAATCTCTCATTCCCTTCTTCTTCTTCTTCTTCCTACGTCTCTTTTTGGTGCACTTGTCAAGAAATATTTTTGAGAGTCTAAACTATATGCATATATGCCAGTAGATACTAAGCATTAAAATTAAAATAAATTATGATTTTATTATTATTATTGCAATTATTATTATTATTATTGTTAAATATCAGTAAAAACAGGGCATTAAATTAAGCATTTTATTTGCAGATCTTTTTTTATTTTATTTTTTTATTTTATTATTTACTTTGGCGCAGGAAAGTGATCAAGACTGTGACGTCACTTGCAGTCCAAATCAATCTCTATCATACAATCCTACCCTTCCTTTGTAGTATTATCCTCCTGAAAGATCAATAATGCAATTGACAATTGACATCATCCAAGCGTTCCTATTCGACCTTCCCTGGGTTTCCCAATTCTTTCTAGCCATCATTGGCGTCCTCATGGTCGCATTCTCTCTTGCCCACACTTTTGCATTCAACAATGTCGGCTTCTGCGCCTCTCTTGTAGATACTCTTTTGATTATAAAGAAATGTCCAGCAGATCTCGGCTTCCACATAATCTGGCCCCATGTGTCCAATTCAGTCGGTCGATTGGCAGTAGACTGTGGCAGTTTGATCTTGATGCGAGATTCGGCCATCTGGTCGGGCTATCTCTTGTCATTGGTAGGCATGCGCAAAAATATGGACTCTCCCCAAACAAGAGTCCATTTTTCCGATAAAGCCACCTCTATAGGATCACTAAATAAAGAGTCCACGCTATTCCTCCCCTTTAATCCAAACGACGTCTGTCTCCTGCCAAAAGACGGCACGCCAACCCAGCCGCTGGTTGCAGGTCTTGCCAACATTGGAAACTCATGTTTTTTAAACTCAGTCCTTCAGGTACATTAAACAATCAATATTAATAGCCTTGGCGTAGCGTAGGGTTATAAAGATGCTGATTTGATTTGATTTGATTTGATTTGGTTTGGTTGATTTGGTTGATTTTTATCCAGGCATTGTCCTCCCTGACACGGCTGCAGTCTCATTTGGATAGGATAACCAGAATGCCATATGGAAAACCATTGCCGGTTACACGATCGCTCCTAAAGACTCTCCGCCTCTTGACTCTCCCGATCCACAAATCAGTGGTACTCGAACCAACCGAGATCATCTCTGCCCTCGAATCAAAGAGTCTCTTGAACCGTGAGCAGCAGGATGCCGAAGAGCTTTTTCAGCTCGTATCGGGCCAAATTGACCAGGAACGGCGTCTTGTAGAGGCAACCGGGCGCAGTGGTGGGGGGCTCAAGGACATTGTCAGCAATGGGTTCTGGAAACCAGCTGTGGCCGGCAAACGCATCTTGTCTGGAAATAGCCGATCCGTTACTGCAGGAAATGGCTGCTCTGCAAAGATTGAGAATCCATTTACCGGTCTTTTGGCCAGTAGGCTGTCGTGTATGCAATGCGGTTACACCGTAAGTCCTGATCTCGGTTTTGCCTCTTCCCGCCCCCCCAATCTATTTTTTTTGCTGATCTTTGTTGCTTGTATTATTATTATTATTGTTATTACTATTATTTTTGACAGGAAGCAGTACGACACTTTTCGTTTAACAATCTCCAGCTCAATTTACCCGAAACTGTAAGTCTGGTTATCTAGGCTGGTATTCTTGGCTCACAATAATGAGAAAGATTAGTGCACCACTACCCTCGAGGCATGTCTAGAACAATTCATATCCATGGAGTATTTGAGCGATGCCTCGTGTCGCAAATGCTCGCTTATTAATGCCGTGCATGAGATGTCCGTCGAAGCAGAATCATTATCGCAGAAACTAATGACCATCACTGACACTCTGGCCATGGAAAAGATCCAAGCCCATGTGGACCACCTCGACAAAATCTGCCGTACACTTGAATCTCGCCTAAACTCCAACATTGTCGATGACGTCCAAGAAGTAGTACCGGCTAGTGTAAATGTACCACGGACTGTCAGCCGAGCATCGTCCAAGCAGGTCATGATTGCCAAACCACCAAAGATTCTCTGTCTTCATATCAACCGGTCCTCATTCCATCCCAGCGGCATGATTGTAAAGAATCCCTGCCAGGTCAAGTTTCCCGAATATCTCTCGCTTGCAGCCTATAGCACCACCAACACGCTCAACACCCAGCCCCAGCTTCCCATTTCCTCTCTGGACGAAGCAGTACTGGGTCCTAGGTACCGTCTAATGAGCATTATTGTCCACTTTGGTAGTCACAACAGTGGCCACTTTATTGCATTCAAGCGTCAGATCAGCCCAGTTGCATGCAACTGCAGTCAGTGTACCGACCGGCCATCTGAGCCCTGCCTCGAGGCACAAGACGGATGGTACAGGGTCTCTGATGAAAGCGTCAAGCCAACTACGCTCCAGAATGTCCTGCAGGCAAACCCTTATATGCTTCTGTACGAGGAGCTCGACCAGGAGATTCTTGAAACAACCCAACCCACTGTAGCCGAATCAAAACTTATGGCCGAGAAATCACAAGAAGAGGAAAACACCTCATGGCCAGAGTTCTACAACGACCAAGCCTCTGAGCTGTCCTCAATTGAGGCCCTTAGGATCGCAAACACACTTCTTTCGGACGACCAAAAGCCAAAGCGACCCAGCATGCCTATGATGCACTGGACCCACCAGAGAAAGACCATGGCACATTAACAATCATACAAATCACTACAGCAAAACCTTTGTGGTCTGGTACCCTTTATTCTTCAACTATTTTGCGTGTATTTTATTACTATTTTATTTTATTTTATTTACTATTATTAGCAGCCAACTTAATATATTGCATTGTATTTATTCTTAAAGGTCTATTTTCTTCATGTTTAAAAATATATATATAGAGAACAATTTTTGAAAAACATGTCATCGATGGCGATTGTTTATTTTTCTCCCCCCTGAAATGCCAAGGAATCACAATATCTTCTTTCTTTAACATTTAAAATATACATATATACATATATGAAGGGCTACAGCGTGGATGTCACAAAGGCAGTAGGACACACTTTTACGCCAGACACAGTATGGACTAAACAAGCTTGGGCCTTGTAGAGACTGACAAGTTTTAAAATAGGTTGCATGTACAAAACGAGACTATCTGCTGTATGCCTTGAGCGTGGGGGTACCTGAAGAAGACCTGCGATGGCTGTATGAACTAGGTAAGGACATCTTGGGTATTTAGTCAGCTACTGACAATGCAGACACTGAGTTTGGACCTCTTCCAACCTACCCACTGTGCTTGCTGCTCAAGGGAGACGACTGGGACGTAAACTTATTCTTTGAGCGCTGGAGTGCTGGTGGTCCTCTGCCTGGTGTACCACCCTATGATCCCAATAGAATCCTCCATGGTGGGCAGTCACTCGAGGTCATGGTGCCTTTTCCAGAAGAGGGTGGTCGTTTCAAATCTCTCAAGAAATGTACAGGTGTCTATGACAAGGGATCGGGCATGGTAATCGAGATGACGGTGGACCTTTATGGAGAGGCAAATGATGTTCATTATTGTCGCATGGTTACGTCCATGTTCGTACGTGGCTATGGTGGCTGGGAGGTGAGTTTGTTTATTTACGCTTTATCCCAAAAGACGTGTTGAAACCAATCATTTTTTGCATAATATAAATAACTAAATGATAAAAAAGGGACCCAAAGGCCCCAAGGTAATCATCCACACCCCACCCAACCGTGCTCCCGATGCAGTAGATCACTTTCACACCACTGCCAATCAAGCCCTCTTGTATCGTCTCTCTGGGTAGGCATTATTGGATATTTGGCTTGTACTGATAGTCTCTACTAGGGATTTCAACCCTCTCCATGCAGATCCCAGTGTTGCCTTGGCTGTTGGGTTTCCTCGCCCTATTCTTCACGGCCTGTGCTCCTATGGTAAGAGTTCCCATGCCATATTGAAACATTTTGGCAACAGCGATCGGCTCCGCTTCAAGTCCATTTCAGCTCGATTTGCCCAGCCCGTCCTACCCGGCGAAACAGTTACAATAGATATGTGGCAAGTGGAAGGACCAAATCCACAAACGATAGGCGTAGTTTTCCAAGCCAGAGTTGGCGACCGGGCAGTATTGAGCAACGGGTGGGCCGTCCTAGAGACCACTAAAGGCCAATCAAAGCTGTGAAAATAAATATTTTGTTATACATATTTTTTTTGTACTGGTAGATAGTAAAACGGTTTCTATTGGCTACATGTGCCTATGTGTATGTGTAATGGAGCCCATGAACGGCTTCCAATTAATTCCTCTTTAAAAAAAACACAATCGGTTGATATTCGAGGTTAGTTCGAGTGATTTGGGTAACAGTAGCATTTTGGGACAAATGGCACAAAGTGCTCTGGAGAAACCCTCGTAGATTTTACAAAATTGTTCCTTGTTCAAATTCCAAAAAAAATAAAAAAATAAAAGAAATATTCTCTATACAGTCATTAGCGAAATAGGAATTAGAGCGGGTTTAATATGTCATTAGCTCGGGTGTGCTACATTGTCTGTGGCGGTTGGATACCAAACAATATCTTGTAGAAATCGTCTTTATGACCATAATATTGAATCAAGCGTGTCACCCAAAGAAATAAGCTTTTTTCTTTCTGGTGAGGTATATAGCAGCAGTTGAATGAGCTTTCAATGTTACCTCTTTTGTTGGACAAGTGAAAATAAAGAAAGCTTCTTTTTCGCTATACCCTTAATTTTGGGGAGCCAGCAAAGTAATACAACTCAAAACCATATATCTTATGATCTTTACTGTTCTTCGAGCCTTGCCTAAACTATATTCCAAAGGCATTCCAGATGATCAAAGGCAGTTTTATACTGGCAAGGCTTTTTATTTATTTATGCTTAAAAATGACAATTAGAATGGTATCAAAAAAGGACTTTCTTGTAACCACAAAGGAAACGTTGAATTGTATACAAGAGATAAATAGCGCAATTAACGCGCTATTTTAGCTATGTGTCTCAAAATAACTGCAATGATCTCTTCATCATTATATTTATTTTATTTTATTATATTGTGATTGTTATCATTGTATTCACAGATACCAAGAGTAGAATCCAATAATTTCTTTTTTCAATGAAAACAGAAATATTTAAAAGTGTATCTAGGTGATAAAATGCCGGCGGATATTCCCTCTGACACAGATTGCTTCTTTTTTTTTTCTTAAAAAAAAAAGGGAATAATGATCAAATCTGCTACGGTCAGCTTAATGTTTGTGTATTCACAAGACAAGAAGTCTTGATAGTCACATTCAAAACGCTTTCTTGATTGCAAACAGGTAATACTTTGCAACTCCTATCTATGCAAAATAAATGTTTATGATAAAGAGGCATTTGAGGATATCTTGGGAATCCCAACAGAACCCACGACGTCTTTTTTGTTATTATTTTTGTTATTTTTATTATTATTATTCTTATTTTTTATAAAAAATAATAATAAATCAATAAATTGAAATGTTTATTTATTGTTCGCGTCCGTGCAGATCAAAAACTATTATATTTACATCTCCATCACATAGGTTGCGAGTAGGTCGTATTAGCCATCAATAAAAACACGACGGATTGTTAAATTGGGCCTTGAGCTAACCTGAAACAAAATGGCAGGCGCTACGACATTGGATCAGTTTTCCCAGCTTAATAAAACGTAATTTTCTTATTTCTGCAAGTAGAATAAAATACTATTAAAAAGAATTCTTGATCTGCTTTGTGCCTTGAGTTTTTGGCAGTATACCACAGAGCATCGCCTTCTGGGAGTAACCATAGAAACCCCAGCTACACGTGAATAATTCTTAAAGTATCCATAATATATTCGCGCCACATTAGAACAAGAACGCTCCCGGTTTCGCGGAGCCGGAGTAGCCCTTGCTTTTTTGTAAGAGACTGGCGCCGCAAGAAGATCATCCTCTCGCTACCACCTTTATTCTATTTGTTCATTGCTGCGCCGCAATTGAAACCCGGTTACAGAGATATTGCCGCAATTCTATGTAATAAATATCGCACAAAACTCAACTGCAATCCGTCTCCGCATTATATATACATATATACATATCTGTATACATCTGTGTATATATATATATATCTGTATTTATGTATTATTGTAAAAAAGGCTGTAGGGCTTTATAAATATATATATGTGTGCAATGTCGATTCATGCCGAAATATAGAGCTTCTTTAATATCCCTCTGGTCTATCTTTCACCCCACTCCGCCATTTACCTTTTTTTTTTTAAAGAAAAAATTCTTTTTTAGGCTCTAGTTGTCTTGGCATTTTTTGATTGAATCAGTTAATCAGGAAATAGCGGCTGATATTATATCTGCCATTACAAATACCATTGCACAATCGAATTACTTTGGCACATTTTTATAAACCTTGTCAATAGAGAACCCTTTTGATAATCTCAATGAGAATACTTGACAATATTGCATCTGATAATAATAATAATAATAATAATAATAATAATAATAGTAATAATAATAAAAGGGTTTGTAATATTGGTAAAATAGAAAAATATTTACAAGGGCTATAAAAGATTTTTTTTTTGGTAAATAAAGAGGGTATAATTGTCCTCTTGACGTGAAAATACACCAAAAAAAATGACTATTTTTTTTTATTATGATTATGATTATTGATCCAACTTTTCTACTTGTACGGAATAACCCTTTTCCACGCTTTGGCATGATAAAAAAAAATACAATTATTTCAGCAAGTAATAATTGGTTATTGAGTACCCTTTTATATTTTAGCTGTAATTTTAATTTTAATTTTATTCTTAATTTTAATTTATGGAAAAATAATATGGGGGGTTTCACTGATTTATACCTCTTTTAATTTTAATTTTTTAATTACCCAAAAACAAAAATTAAAAAAGGGGGACTCGGATTTTCAGAAAAAAAATATATCATTTGAATACATAATACATAATACATAATACTTAATATATATATGTATATATGTGCGTGTACTCTTTATTATCTTTACTGTACATGCATAGGCAACACTGTTGAAGCCAATATTTGTATTAAGCCATACTGTTGACAAGAGGTGTACAAAGTGTACATGGCTGTGATGGTTTTGAGTGTCAAGACACTTTTTATAGTAATCTTGGCTTGGAAATTAGTATGCATAATTTGTCACACAAAAACTTGTTTATTTCCAAGCATTGAATTATATTACTCCTTATTTCTTCTTTTTCTTCCATGATAGTGGATCTCCCCGATGAGATCCTGTATAAGGTGGCAGCCTATCTGGATCCAAAGGACATTCGGTCCTTTTCAAACACTTGCAAGAAGATGACAGCTAGCGTTGAATATCTCTTGTGGACACACATGATAATAGGATTTCCCAAACAAGACGGACTACAAAAGGACGAAAAGACGTATTGGAAAAGTAATGGAAATCGCTCGGTTTCTCTACTGTTTCACTATGAAGGCATATCTGCAAAGACAACACAGGGCTCTCATGTCGACAATATACAAGATGTCCAAAGCTGTTTTCCCAACATCACCACTCTGCAGTTTGATTTTGAGCAAACACTCTTTCCAATCATGGTGCTGTTTGAAAATGGACCCGGGTGGCAGTTCTTGACAAGTTTAATCCTCAAGGCGTTTAATGGTCCATGTAAGGACATCAAGTACCTTTATCTTGACTCATTGTATCCATAGGCATCTTTACACGAAAGGATTTGGTTCATTTGTTTCAGGACCTTCCAAATCTAGTCAATATCGAATTCAGAAATATAGATTTTGATCGTAGTGCTTCAGAAGACCTAGAAAACGCATTGCTTTCGAACAATCTCCAGTCTATTGCGATAAAAGATGGTGCCATTCCTTGGGATTTCCCTATTTTCCTTTCAAGTCTTCCGGATCTGTGCTCACTCTATATTGATACGATTGATGTATCAAACTACCTAGACAGGCACATCTCAAGTGGTTCAGTCCGTAGTTTCCTGAGGAAAAGCTACACCCCACATCTGGAGACTGCCGACATACGGCTCATTGATAAAAATGGGACAAATGTCTTTAAATTCATCCGCGCTCTAAACCTCTTGATCCATTCTCCACTAAAATATCTTTCAATGGCCATCTCAATTCTCGAAGAAGATGATGGCGATTCATTGAACAAGCCATTTTTGCACCTAATATATGCTCTACAATCCAGCCTGAAAACCTTGTGCCTGAACTTGTCAACCCCGTTTGGAAAACAGTGTTTTATACTCGACATGCCTCTCTCGCCTTACCTGAGGGAACTGACTATCCGATACCCGGAAGGATCAATCAATTTCAGCCACGTTTTATCACAAGCCCCTGGACTAAAGAAAGCCATACTTGAACTAAGATTCCTCTTATTCGAGGTCAAGCTTGATGAGACGCATAATCTGGAGAGCATTGAGCTGATTGGATTGTCGATAAGTAGACAGGCCCTTGACCATATTGCGTATTATTGCATTGCAATTAAAACCATAAATATGTCTCCAACTGTACAAGTCTATTGAAAATAAACCCCAAAGTATCATATCATAGAGATCCTTTTATTATTATTATTGCTGCTGCTGCTGCTGCTGCTGGTATACAACCAAGGGCCAATAATAATAATATATCGACACACAAGATAAACCCAGTATATAATTATATGTCGGCTCCACTTGGCAAGACTTGCCCAAATTTAGCTTGATAGGCCAGCCGTTTAATGTCTTGGAGTGCCTGGTGAATGTGGTTTAATGATTAGGTTCAGTCTGTCGATGGCTTACCTTGCTCTTGATATAGCTCTCGCATTGATTGCACCAGACCGAGAGATCACTGTAGCTCAGGCAAACAGAATGTCCAGTCTCTTTGCAGTGCTCACTCATGTGGCCCTTTATGTACCGAGAACACAGGATTGCTCCACAAGTCAAGCATTGCCAATTCTCCCTTCCATCTCCACATTCCCCACACAAGGGTTCACTAGACACACTTGAAGTAATTGATTCTGGAATATGTTCACAGTCTGAAATTGGTTCAACTGCGAATCCAATAGGTAATTCTGCTCGAGATGATGAAGCCATGTCTTGACAATCAAACTTGACAAAAATGTCTTTATAAAGAAAGGTGTACAAATATGTCTACATAATATTAGACTGCGTCACTCATTCGATCAAAAAGGCGCAGTTCTGTAGCTCGCTTGACCACATTAGACCAAGTCTGTCTGCCTTGGATTCATCCAAAGCCCCTGCCTGCCATCCAATCGTAGCATGCACAGTTCCATCAAAAGTGATTGTATTGAGTCCTATTCCAGTAGTGAAGGTCTGTGCACTCTGGCAGAACCACACCTTTTCAGCCGTCCAACTTCCAGAGGGCAGGACAGCCCGACCAAGATCAGATAGCTCAAATCCACCTTCACGGCCCATATCATTGGCCTCACGCTTCTTTTGCCAAAACAAACAATAGTCTTGCGGAAATTTCTCGAGATATTTGAGTAGAGCCGCTTGTTTGGCCGAATTGGTCTTGTTGGCCTGAAGTTTTTTATGATAGGATTTGGCCAAGGTCCATGGGTCCATAGCCATCTGTTCGGCACTCAACAAGTTTCCAAAAGTACCAACAAAGTTTCCCATTTCATCTAGAGAAGTATCCTTGCATAGCAAACGACAGTTGGTGGGCGTAAAGGTTTCAAGAGAACAGGCTGGATAGAGTTTAGACCAGGCAATCACAGCCGTTGCGTACAATATCGCATGCACCGAGACACCATTCTCCTTTGATTTCTTGACAATGGCAGCCCACACTGGTCCACCACACTCCATGGTACGCACAACTGTATTATGCACAACATCCGGAGGAGCAGGATAGTCACCTCGCCAAACCATCATAGAAGGGTCCAGGTATTTTCTCAAGGATGTAGGCAGGATCTTTATAGATTCTCCGTATACCAATTGGCAAATGTCAAGAAAGCCAGGCACAGGTGGGCTGCGTTCATTCATAGGTACAGGCAGAGGCTTTGAGGAATCGACAGTTATAGTGGTGGTGGGAGAAGGACTAAGCTCAGGGCCGTTTAGGTATCCCAGAAATGCCTTTGAGAAGATCACCAGACTGCCGCCATCGGAAATCACATGTTGCAAGGTGAGTGTAATTGAACATTGGTCAAGTCGGTCGGGATGAGTGCAGACTAGTAGATGCCAAAGAGGCAATTCTGCATCGAGGTCGAATTCATGTCGAGATTCCTTGGCAATTATTTGATCTCGCTCTTCCCAGAATCTGACTTGCTGAAAAAGAATCAATTTCTCGAGATTAACAGACTCTAGGCGAATGAAATGAGCAAAAGACTTGTCCGAGTCTTTAACTGCTACCGAGAGAAGTGGGTGATCTTTAATAAGCTGAGCAAGTACAGGATAGAGTTTTTCAGTGTAAAATTGTCTTGTACTGCTATCATTAGCAGGGCGAGGGGAATGATGGAGGTCGAGTGTGATATTGACACTGCCATAGCATTTTACAAGGTGCTTTGAAACTTGGTATTTCTCTAGAAGCCCGAGTTTACGATCGGGAGTGTGCATTATTATTCAGTATTTTAAAGCAAGAGGGATAAAATGTGTAAAGGATAGTAATAAATAGGAAAAGAAAATGCCAAGATATTTTTCTTCTTCTTCTTCTGTCAATTCTCAATTTCCAAAAATGGCAATGGGAACCAAAAACGACCAGCGTTCCTTTTATTTTAGAGGACAAAATTAACCAATTCACCGTTCTTTGCCACAATTGCTCTACGGATAGACTTTTCTCCTAGCCATTTTTGACCTACTGGCGACTCTCTGGCTCTCTTTTCAATCTCTTCTGCATTACCTACCAGAGCTGCAGGCAAAGTGACACTCAAACGGGTCTTGCCATTGATCTTTTTTGTTTCGTTTTCGTTTGGTAATTAAATGTTGGTAAATATCATTATTATTTTTTGTATTCTTGATATAATTCATATGTACCTGGATCATGCATTCTACGGTATCTTTTTCCAAGGCCTTTTCTTCCCATTTGGGCCATTCCTGTTGGAACACACTTTCTTTTTCTCCTAGTCCTTCCCAGCACTCTTCACCGACAGTAGGAGTCATTGGAGCCATCATCTTGACAATAGTCTGGACAGCATGCTGAAAGACAGGCGACGATGCCTCAACCTTTGAGCCACTCACACAGTTGCTAAGTTTAATAAGGTCTGATATGGCAGTATTGAAGCCAAAGGAAGTTGACATTGACTCTGTTACTTGCTTGATGGTCAAGTGGGTCATTCGATAAACTTCTCTTTCTTCACTAGTCATCTTTTCGATATCAGGCATTTCGGTGCTCAAGCGAGCATCGCCTGCTGTAGATGACAGCTTGAGGACCTTTGAAATCCAACGTTGCATGCCAATAATACTAGCATCATCCCACTCGAGCACTTCAGATGGAGGCGCCTTGTAAAGAATGTGAAGACGAGTAGGGTCAACACCCTGTTCTTCTACAATGGTCTATTCCAAATGAATTAGACATGACAAATTTTAGTCAATTACGCCTTTTTTACTTACAGTAGGATCAACACCGTTGTATTTGCTCTTTGACATCTTTTCAAATGAAACTGAAGGAGTCTCTCCAGTGGCAATGATCTTTGGCTTGTTAAAGTCTATAATGTATTTTTAGACTTGGTTTGAAGATCTATTGAATGTACCGTTCTTACCTGATAGGTCAATCTCTTCTGGCTTTAAGAATCTCTGTGTGGTAGGATCCTTGTAGGTACGTCCATGTACCATGCCCTTTTTTGTGTATGTTTATCACTTGTGAGCACGTATTGGGTTTCAAGAACCAAATTGTATATTTACCTGAGTCAAGAGAACATTAAATGGTTCTCCATTTCCAGGCAGTTTTCCAGGAGAGGGCGCAATTGCACCTTGCTTGTACAGGAATTTTGAAAAGAATCGAGAGTACAATAAATGAAGAATGGCGTGTTCAATTCCACCAATATAAATATCAACAGGTAGTCGCTCCGAGGCAACCTTTGGATCAAAAGGCCTGCAATACACCAGAGTTTATGCCATTTCCAATTTAATGCTTGGATTAATGTACTTACAAAGAGGTGTTTTGAGGGTCGGTGTAGCGCATAAAGTACCAAGACGAATCTACAAAGGTATCCATAGTGTCTGTCTCTCTGGTAGCCGGTCCATTACACCTATTTAATAAAATCATATATGTTATTTGGTTAGCTAATCATTTATACAGATTATCCTCTTTTTTTTATTATTTACTTTGGACATTTGCAATTGAGCCAGTCGGTAACCCTTGCAAGAGGTGATCCACCCTTTCCAGTAAAAGTTACATTCAGAGGAAGAGGAACGGGCAAGTCTTCTTGAGGAACAGGCACGACCTGGATATGCCATGACCCACCCACAGTTAGTCATCCAGATACAAGTTCATTTGGACTAATTTACCTTGCAAGTAGGACAGTGGATAATGGGAATAGGAGCTCCCCAGTAACGCTGGCGTGACAAAAGCCAATCTTTCAATCGATACTAGAAAAACACACATACTTTTAGTCAATAATTGTAACAGATAATCTCAATAACGGTTACCTGAGTAGCAGAGTGGCCAAACCCGGTTTGAATCGCCTTTTTCAAAATGGCCTTTCCAGCTTCTTTTGATTTCATTCCTTTGTAAGGCCCCGAGATATCAGTGAGAATACCTTGGGCAGTAAAAGGCTCGGTTGGTTCTCCAGTAACACCCACTTCTTTAACAGGAGATTCAATCACAAATTTAACCTTTTCAACCACATTGTTAGCATGACAGAATTCCCAATCACGCTTGTCATGAGCAGGTACACCCATTACAGCGCCAGTTCCATAGTCAGAAAGCACATAGGGAGCCACATAGATTGGAATCTGTTCATCTGTAAGAGGATGGTTGGCATACAGACCAGTAAAAACACCCTTTTTGCTGTTCTCTGCTTCCTCCATGTTCTGAACCTTGCCAAGTTCTTCTACAAACGTCAAGACCTCATCTGCATGAGAAGCGGGGAGGTGCCTATCCACATTAGAGTCAGTCTAGGCTCTAACCAATACAATAAACTTACTCTCTTTTTACCAATTCATGCTCTGGAGCCAGAACAAGATACTGCACACCATACAGTGTGTCAGGACGACTGGTAAAGACCTTGAGAGGTGCCGTGTTTTCTGCCATCTATTTGGACAATCCTTTTTATTAGCCCTGGGGGAGGTTTTTTTTCGGTTGATCCTTTTACTTACTACAGGAAACTCAAATTCAGCACCCTGAGACTTTCCGATCCAATGGCGCTGCATTTGTTTCACACGCTCGGGCCAATGGGTCAACAGCCCAATGTCATTCAACAAGTCCTTTGGAAATTCAATTTAGCCCCAAGTCTAACCATCTGTTTCCTTGGCAATAAAATACCTCTGCAAAGTCAGTGACTTTGAAGAACCACTGCTTAAGCTTCTTGCGCTCAACAAGGGCGCCTGAACGCCACGATTTTCCTTCAGCATCAACTTGTTCATTTGCCAAGACAGTCTGATCCACAGGATCCCAATTGACAACAGCTTCTTTTTGATATGCCAGCCCAGCCTTGTACATCTCCAAAAAAATATACTGGGTCCATCGATAATAGGCAGGATCGCATGTCCTGACTTCCTAGATACCAGCGCTTTCATTAAATAAAGAAGAAGAAGAAAAAACTCTTTGGATAATAACAATTTTTTGTGTTGGGACATTCCCTTACCCTTGACCAGTCAAAATCTAATGTCAAATTGCTCATTTGTTCCTTCATGGCAGCAATGTTCTTTACTGTCCATTCTGCAGGGTGAATGCCACGTTCAATGGCTGCATTTTCGGCAGGAAGTCCAAATGCATCCCAGCCCATTGGGTGGAGGACCTGAACAAGTATTAGACATTTATCTATGCAAAGAGGCTAGACCCTACATTGTAGCCTTGCATGCGCCGGAAGCGGTGCAAGGTGTCAGAAATGGTATAGACACGGACATGACCCATGTGCAAAAGTCCACTTGGGTACGGGAACATTGAGAGAACATAATAGCTAGGTTTAGAGGGATCTGTTGGGCGAGAAGGTGCGTCTGCCCAGCGTGCCTTCCATTTGGCCTCCATTGCACCAAAGTCAATGCCATTGGGTTTCTTGGCAGGGGATGCAAAAGAACGCAGGGTGTTTGTACCAAGAGGCCGAACAAGGCCATGTGCACGCCTCATTGAAGCTGGGCGAGTAAACATTGGCTAAGCAATAATATAAACTATATATTATGTAAAGACAAAAAGTTTAAAGATAAAAAAAAAAGAGACAAGGGGGGGAGGGGGGGAGAATGACAAGAGTGAGACTGCCATGACAGATTTATGGACATGGCAAGTCACGATTGATACGGATCAAAAAAAAGGTACTTAGAAGATAAATTAGTATATAATAATTTGTTTATTTGAAATATAAAGAAGTTCAAAAGAAAACATTTATTTTTTATTGGATTTGAAAATGAATATCTAAAATTCAGGGCAGAAATTGTCCATGTTTTTGAATATCCAAAAGATAAAATATATACATGTATTTTGGCTTTTATAATTCAAATTAGTACATGCAATAATCAGATCGTTGATTGTGTTGCAGATACTTTATGCATTTTGTATATATATATATGTGTGTGTGGTCTGTGCTGCTGGTAACACTCTTTCTCAAGGACAATTGGTTTTGCATTCTACGATCCCATTAAAGCGTCCGAATATTAAAGGCTGATTTTAGTTTATTTTTTATTCCAGAAATGTTCACTTTGTCCTTTATTTAACCAAAACAATCGTTGAAGGCAATATACATGCACATGAGAGAGATGTGTAGTATTTTCCATGGATTTCAAGTGTGACAATGACCTTTTTAGAAGACAAGAGCAGCGCCCTTGGTCTTCTTATCACCACCCAACTCAAAGTGCTTGCAACGCTTGATAGACAACTGCATCTTGTACTTGCAGGCAGTGCACTCGAGACGGAGGACAATCTTCTTGGTAGTCTTGGCCTAAATTGACAATGATTCTCAGTACTAGATCCCTTGACAATCTCTAATTCGTACCTTTTTGTGGAAGACGGGCTTGGTCTGACCACCATAACCAGACTGCTTACGGTCGTAACGTCTCTTACCCTGGGCAAAGAGAGAGGCCTTACCAGCCTTGTACTGGGTCACCTTGTGGGGTGTGTGCTTTTTGCACTTGCCGCCCTTGCAGAAGGTGTTTCTGGTCTTGGGAATGTTGACCTAATCATCGACGAATGAATAAATAAATAAAAAAGCGTCCATTGAGTCGTCAGATGTCGTTGGTTGGATGGTTGGATGGTTGGATGGATGGATATATGATGTGTGTGTGTGTGTGTATGTTGCTGATTCATCCATGGATCTCTATTATACTCACCATGGTAATTCAACAGTATGCCAAAAGAGAGGGAGTCCAGCATCGGTTGGCCAGGACCATTTTACCCCCGAAGGCTGCATTGATGGGCCGATCCATACACGGTGACTGTCCGGTAGATATTAGCCCGGACATGAAAGACATAAAACACATCCAGTTCAGCATCAAGGGTTCTTGCTATGGTTTGGACATTGAAGCCCTTTGACTATATTGAGCCCAAATGGCCTAAACGAGCCATAATTATGGGATGATCTTGGCACAGCTTACAAGGGAAAACAAAGGGCTGAATGACTAGTGCCAAAATAGCAAAGTTGCACTGGGCGGTGTTGAAAACAAATGAACTGTAGAAAGTAGCACAAGTCATCAATGCACTCGTTTGTCTAGTTGTCCCCGCAGTGTTGCTTGTTGACATCATGTCTCTGCCATCAGCTATCCGTCTACCAGATGATGACAATAACGAACCTCCCCGTAGTCATCTCGGTCTATCGGCTTGCTTCCCTTGTTTCCCATCCTTCAACTCTGCCATCCGTTTACCTGATGACGATCCAAAACCCACTCACATTGACAATTACTCTCCTATAATCCCACCCCAGCAGGATCAACCTGACCTTGCATTTCATCGCCTATCTGCCGAGCCAAACCGTTACCTATCTCGCAATCCCTTTGGGACTCTGGAACAAGAAAACCCTCCAAAGCCTTTGCAAGATTCGCAAAGTGTTGTCGAGGTCAGAAAGATCATCCAACACCAACGTGCTATTTATTAACCAACTGTCTGATTAGGCCGAAGAGGTTTTTGGAGAGCAGGAACTTGTAGATGTCCCTGTTTCCAACCGTCATATTTATGACAATGAACCAGACTGGACAGAGATGGACCAGGACCTCTTTAACAGCGAACCATCGTCACCATTGACCACAAACGCTCCAATGGAATTCGACAAGGCTTCGGCAAGAGAATTATCAGCTGTCTCCTTGACTGGCGTGACATTTGAACAGGTCGATCTAAGCACGGCCATGCCACCAGCCCAGATCGAGGCACTTGTTGAGGAACCGATTCAGAGTGAAGCACCTCTTCCAATCAAAGTGCCCTTGAAGGCAGAAGAGGCTGAACACCGGTCAACTGTGTCTTCTGTAGCCCATTCGATTCTGGGAGACAAACTAGAAGACTTTACAGAGAAGCTGGCCTATATCCGAAAGAACATCATAATGAAGGTAGAGGACGATGAAGACTGGGATGAACCTCAGGATAGCCCAGTGCTTTCTCATTCGTCTCCATTGGGCTATCCTGTCACACCGAGTATGAGCCTACAGAATAGTAACAATAGTAATAATAATACCCAGACAAAAAGGTACAGTCCAAAAATCAAATAAAAAAGAAGAAGGTCTTGGCAATGTTTATTGATGTGTTCCTAGGCCTTCATACGATCCCCTCACGTCTTTCTTTAGCAAATCACCCGACAAGTCTGAATCAATACCCGAGCCATCTGTAACACGCCCTCGTCTCCATCGTCGATCGAGCTCGCTTCTCGATGAGGTTGGTCCCACAATTGCACGTTTTATGCACCAAATAGGTGAAGAAGGACATTCATTCTCTCCATCATCCTTCTTTGCCGCGCTGGCTGGCCCATCGCCCTCAGAGGACACCGACAAGGAAACAGATGAATCCAAACAGCCTGCCACCCGGCCACACATGAAATCAAAGCCTTCAGATCTGGCTGCCCACTACCCAGCATTGGAAGAGGAGAGTGGAGCAGAAGATGATTTTGAAGATCTTTTTGATTTTAGCAAGGTTATTGAAATAGGCAAAAACGTCCGTACATTCACAGATGATGTTGTAGACAGTGGGATGCGTATCATAAATGATGTAACTAATCGTATAAAGCATCCAGAACAGCATTCAGATTCCCAAGAAGACCACAACGCATGGATGCTTGAAAACGAATCGTTTATATAGTCTTTAGCATATTCAATCACTTTCTATTTATTTATTTATTTAATATACACTCTTTGATTCTCATGAGCTACATGAACACTTGAGATCCACACCCCACTATAATAGATAGACAGACAGACAAAAAGGGTTATTAAGGCCTAGACAAGATGTTTAGATTACCTCTGGAACGGTACTGGTAACCCATTTTTCAATACGCTCGTCTTCATATTCATCCTCAAAGGGATCCACACACGCCTTTAAACAGGAACTCAACACAGAGCTTGCTTCTTCTTCTGAAAGATCTTCAAAGGCATTCACTACATCCTGAGCAATCCAGTTGCGCAAAACAAACCGTGGGTTCACACGGTTCATTCTCTCTTTTCTGTCCTTGTATTTCTCAGGGCCCTCTTCCAAGAGTCTGTGACGGTAGATCGACAGCCAGGTCTTTAATTGAGCCTTGCTGTCTTCAACCACACGCGGGTCTTGGGTCATGATTGACAAGGTACTCAAGGCCTTTTCGGTATCCTTGTCCTCACCATTCTCTGTGATGGGATAGTCGGCCAGGGATCTAAAAAAGCGGTGATAGTCTACTGCATACTCTGTCAGCCAGTCCAAGAGGGGAATAACGATATCGTCCATGTCAGTTTCACTAGAGCCTGTCAATCCAAGTTTGGATCTCATCTTGGCAGTAAGATCTGCCATAAACCAGTCCGAGAACTTGTTGGTAAGTATATCAGTGACCTTTTCTCGACCAGCCTCCCGATAGGCATCTAGAGTTTCTTTGCTGGTCACTTGCAAATCGTCTTGGCCCTTGATCGGGTACACGATGCTGTCTGCGGCATCGCCTGCACCGATCAGTTCAAACAAAGGGATCGAGAGCTTAAAGAGGTTCAATACACATACAGTGGGTTGTCTTTTAAAGGCATACACTAGAAAACCATGAAAGGATTAGTACAATTTTTTTTGAGGAGCCATAAGAAACCTACTTCCTGAATGGTCAGAATGGTTACAGATATTCTCAGGGTCATAGAAATCAAGGATTTGAAATGGTCCATAGTCTAGTGTGAGACCTAGTGGAGACCAGATATATGAGGGTTGGGTTTAATCTATATAATGATAAGCGTACCTAGGATAGACATGTTGTCTGGTTGAAATTTGGTGAGTATCACAATATACATATTTCTACCCTTACATACATACCCGTATTCATAACTCCATGGCAGAACCCTACCACATTACATAAAAAAATCGCTTATTAACCACCTTTATAAACCGGCTCGACAAAGAAAAAACATACCAATAGATTGCCATTCTGCAACCATCTTGGCCGTTCTTTTTGTTACGCGTGTAAAGAAGCGTTCATATTTATTTCCCTGGTCTGTTTCTTTTTCTTCCGGGAGGACATTTTCAATGGCATAGTCGGCCAGTTTCCTGACGTTCTCCATGTCGCCACGAGAGAAAAACATTTCAAAATTACCAAAACGAAGCCAAGAGGGAGCCATACGAGCAACAGTGGCTCCTCGTTCAGGCTGCTTTGCCTCTATAATATTTCTTGCTTGTTACTAAATTGGTTTCCTTGATGTCTTGGGATTATTGTACCTGGAGGAGCATCCTGTCGATAGACTCTCTTTCCAGTTGCGGTCAATGCAAGTGAACGTGTGGTAGGTACACCCAATGCGTGCATATGTTCCGATACAAGGAATTCACGGATACTAGAGCGCAAGACTGCAAGACCATCGCCAAACCGAGAGAAAGGGGTCCGTCCTGCTCCCTTTAGCTGGACCTCAAACTTATCACCGTTGGTCGATACTGTTTCGAATAAAGATATCGCACGTCCATCACCCAATTGACCTGCAAAATGCCTGTGCTATGGTTAGATCCCAACCAAGACTCTCTTTTTTATTTTTAAAAAAAAGAATAAGATGTTACCCAAACTGGTGACCAGCATAGCAAAGAGCCCAGGGACGAGTGCCTTCTAGAAGCTTGTTTCCTGAAAACACACGAGCAAAGGTTTCTGTCTTGGCTTCTTCAGGGTCAAGCTCAATATCCTGTACCGCATAAGAGGATACGGCTAATACTTTGGGGTTAGGGCAAGTCTCTGGAGGAACATACGCAAACACAGCATTGTGCACTGGACGAGACACTCTTAAAAGACTTTCAGAAGGTGATCCATCGGCTGTAGAGGCTGTATGAGAATCGGCTGGTAATGACCGAGTCAATACACTAGGTCGTATGGGTAGCGATTCAAGAGAACGAGCTGTAAATGATCGCAAGTACATGATGAGGAATGAATAGCGAACAAAGGCTAGTGAGAATCTAGTTTATGGTCAAGACAGTCATAATCCGTGCGTGACAGGTTTACATGGATATGGGTGGTCTTTGGATTTACTCACCCTTTTGGTTTAGGCTTGGTGCCCAAGTATACTTGGAATATGGTAATATATTGTGCAATGTGGTCAGCTTACAAAGGAAAACAGGCGTGGCTTTTCAAAGACCATAATATCAACTAATCTTGCACTACTCTAGACAGTGGATAAAGGTTAAGCCAACTTGCAAGAATGATAGCCATTAGTACTGGATTGTTCTTGAATATTATTAAGAAGATATGATACAATATGACGATTTAATAAATAATGTGTAAATCATTTACAAGCACAGGTTTGGAAACAAGTGTATTGTAAAGATATATATATATATACATATATTTTACATAAAAGGCACATCTTTAGGAAGCTCGGTGGGTTTATTTGTTCTTTTCGGTACCCTTCAAAGGTAAATAAGATCCAGTCTCGTCCATTCTCTTGATGATTCTTTCCACAGTAGAGACCTCCATCTTGACAGTTTTTGCAATCTCTTCAGCACCAAAGCCGGCTTTGTGCATATAAATTATTCCACCGTATTTATATTATTCGTCCACGTCAAAGAAATCGCGTGTGTGTTCTGATGGGACTTCGTCTTCTATGTTGTAGTTGATTAGTGAAAGAGGATGAGGAAAAAATTCGTATTTTTTTTAAATGTATTGGCCGGTTTATTTTGTGAATATTTCATGTCTAAATCCAGCCAAATCAAGTAGATGATTATAATCATGATATTCAATTATCAAATTCAGCCTTTACTTGTATCGTCAAGTCTAAAGCAATGTCGACTAGCCAGGTATTTACGAGACATATATTAAAAGCCTTGTTTTGCGGGTCATAACTGTATCATAAATCATTGTAGAGATTAATGTAGATTCCAAGGTATTCTTGGCTTTTGGACCACAAAAAGTACCAATCGAGATTTACAAAAGGCTACTCATCTCATTAATAGACCCTATGAATAATATAAGCCTCTTGAGAATTAAATATGTAACTATGGTCATTAATATAGTTGTATTATGGTCTTGTAAAGTTGAAAAAAAAAACCAAAGAAGATGGCTTGGTAAAAGGCAACATGGACCAGCCAAATATGACTTTTTGTGCAGGAATATCATGTTTTTTATTTTTATTAATTGAATACAATATCATTATTAATATATATACAAATATATGAGAGGTACAAGGAGCCTCTCTTGGAGCCAAAATGCACAGGAGATTATGAAACTAAATGCATCCGGAATCTGGTGACGGTTCTAAGCATGATGAACTTTATGTGTATAAAGGTTTGTATGATAATACCTTGGTTCATATAAGCATCCCAGGGTGTTATGAGATAAAGACACAATTGCAACAAATGGTACATTGCAGTGTAAGAAAACAAAAAGCGCAGCAGCTACGATCAATTAGATAAAACGATCTACAAGAGCTCGAATAAATACTTTTTGGTTTCCAAAATCCCATCAATGTCTGCAAGGTTTTGTTACCGGTATAGAGTAGCTAGATACCACAGTAAATGCTCAGAAGACATAACAGATTGTCTTGAACCTATGAGCACAATATAATCCAAGTTGTGAATTCTAGCTTTGATATAGTCAAATACTAGACATTACTTTTCTATTGTATCTAGTATATCGGCTTACTGCTTGTATTTTGAAGAGTACAAATGGGCAAAACAGTAATGGTTGTTTGAATACTTTTTTTTAAAAAAAATTGGTTATGCCACAATCTATTTTGTTATAAAGCACCTAGTCAAAGACTTGGCTTGAATCTTTGCCCTAATGCCAAATTCTGAGATATGGCTTTTTCTTGAAACAGCTGGTCATCTTTATAATGACTAGGAATTGGTTCGTAAAGGCTCAGAGTGTTGCTTACAGGCATTTAGCTTATGATTTTGTCATTTAGAATATATGGCATGATGGACCATAGTCAGATATATCTTTAAATAAAGGCACTATCTCGGTTTACCTATAGCTCTGAAAAGAGGCAGCCAAGATGATAATATTTATCTAGTTAGTTGCAGATGTGCATTTTTTTTTAATCTTGATAAAGTAGAATGGGAGTATTTCAGACATCAACCTCCCAATGTCTCTTGGAGGTTTTACTTGATCCGTATATACTCCTTGGAAGCATACTTGTAGGATGTTAGAGTATATCAAACAAGACAGCAACACACCTCAGTTTGGCTCCAACAAGTTTTACCCAACAAATGTTTTCGATATTCACAATTGTGGTGTCTTTAGGTGCAAACAGTTTAGGCTCTTAATTGAACTTATCAGCAGAATTTTTTGTATTTTTTTTTTAATAATCGAGACAATTCTAAAGGTCTTTTCTCTGGTGAAATGTTGGGGATAGGAATTCTATTTCTGTTATTTGCTGATTATGACTATATTTAAGGGGTGTGAACAAAACTTTTTTTTTGTTATTTATGGTGTCAATTACATATTATTATACTTTAAATACTGTACAGTAACACTTGAGGGTATGCAAGGGTGAACAAGCATTCTTGTCCTGAATTTTCATTTCTTTATGAATAATGAGTACATTGTTATACAGATGATAAGTAGCCATGGATTGACTAATGAGACAAGATTGATTCTCTTTCTCAAATGGCTCTTTAGAATTCCAAACCATAGCAATAAACGCCAGTAATTCATAATGGCTCAAGGTGGTTTAGGCGAGTTTATCATAACGTTGGTTTTAAGGATTGTGTGAATTCCTAAAGCTAAAATATGTTGCAGGTTTGCTTAAAAGTGATCAGAGCCTCATTAGGTAGCGTACGAGAACCAATTAACTTTTTTTGATTTATACACCAATATTACCAGTGTTTTGAAAGATGCCCATCATACATCTACTCTCTAAAGCTATCGTCAAAGGGGTATGCTTAAAATAGGACCAATACGGTATAAATCTTATGCACCCATTAGAAAAAGAAAATTAGACTCTCAAGTGCAAGAGACCCAAAGTATGATTTCAGTTTTGAGAAATACAGAGCATTAGGCTATATGTCTTGATTCCCCCCTTGGACAAACTTATTTTTTTTTACTAAAATATTTATATTTATTATAAAGAATAGACAATGTTTTGCTTCTAATTTGTATACAAACTCTATGGCACAGCCGTGTTTATAATCCAAACGTCTCGCAAAAAGCCTTGTATAAAATAGCCAATACATGTAACGGGGGTTTAGGTAATACATACTTTTAATAGGTGCATCTCTTGTACCTTCTTAAATGACATCACAGAGGTACATCTACAATTACCCAACAGTACGCTTGGTTTTACTATAGAGAATTTTCCCTTCAAAGAATTTTTTTAGAAAAATGCTCCTTCAACGCATATGGTATCCTTTATAAAAAAACATGTAGAGTTTTATTATTTCATAATAATAGAAAGCCAGGTTTGTTTGATAATGCCTATTGATCGAAGCTTATTTAAATACTATACATATACCATAAACGTGCTGCTCTGCTGGTTTCCTATATTGAATTACAAATTCTTGGCTTGGTTAACAATGATTATGCAGGCAGTATGCATGCACGTTTCTCTTTTTATAAAGAGAAATATAAGTATTACTAAAACCATTGCCAGTACATCCAACAAAAAAAAAGTTGGTATTTAATAAAAGCCAACGAGCAAATGTGTAAATGCAGCTTTATATCAATTGTTATGAATATCGAATCGTCTTTGATAATATCTGGGGAAATTTTCGAATCAATCAAGAGTCCTGTCTTGGCTTCTCTGGTCGTAATCCTTCTTTTTACCCTATGCTCCACATTATACAAGACATACTTTGGCAATGATCCCTGGAATCGTAAAGGATTCATCAAGATACCATCTCCACCAGAGAGATATCCTTATATTGGTAAATAGGCCTCTTATCCCATAATCACATGCACTATAACTATTCTTTGGTTTCTGGGATTAGGCCACATGTATTCTTTAGGAGACTCACCTTCGGTTAAGCTTGAAAACTGGCATGCCAAGCATGGTAAATGGCCAGACACCTTGTCCACATATGTCTATTGACATGGATTTCATTAATATTTTAGGGCCAATATTACATCTCTACATGGGGATTCAGCATTGGATCTTTGTCAGTGATCCTACGATTGCTCATGAACTAATGACTCGAAACGGGTCCGTAACTTCAGATCGGTCTACCCATACTTTTGCCTATGAGATGTTTAGCAAGAACGGAAGGTATTAAAGAGAGTGTTGGTAAGTACGATACTTATTCAATGCTATAGTGGGATTTCATTCAACAAGTATGGCAAGAAATGGAAAGACTCTCGGTCGGCAGGTAACTTTATATCGATCCAAAGCCATATCCACTCATTATTCTTTAAAGTTCTTTCAATCTTATCCGTACCATACTTTGACAGAGTTGCCGGGGCAATAGAGTCAATGGCTGACGATGTCTGTGTTCACCTAAAAAAGATAACAGAGAACGAGGGATCAGTAGACCCTTTGGAATATATTCAAATGGCTACATATCATACAATGATAAAAGCAGTTTTGGGCAAGGATGTCAGATCTATCAATGATACTGTTTTAAAGGATATAATCTGGATAACACACAAGCTCCTGAGGTACGCTAGCCCTGAGGGTGATATTGAATCTTTCCTGCCAAGGTTCTCCTGGATCCGCCGACAGACACAGCTTAAAAAGGACATGGAAGAATTCGTTGAAGTTCGAGACAGAATCTACAAAAAGTTGATCAAAGAAGCAGTGGCAGACAACACCGAGTGTTGGATCACCCAGGCACACGCACGCAAGAGCGAATACAACTTGAATGATAATGACTTGATAGTCATATCCAGTAAGTTTTTTTTTTCTTTTTGCTTTCAAAAACAATGACTGAAATGAGTTGAATATTTTTAGGTGATCTGGTCAGCGGTGGAGGAGAGAATCCGTGCACTTCATTGATGTGGCTCTTTGGTGCAATGTCACAATATCCAGATATCCAAAAAAGAGTCTGCGCAGAAATAGACAACTTTATTGCCGAAAATGCTCGTATGCCAAACTTTCTGGATAGACTTGAGCTGCCTTATACATGTGCTGTCCTAAAGGAAAACCTCCGTTTCAGAAATACAAGCAATTTTGGTATTCCTCACCGTGTAACAAAAGACAGTAAGTGTGCTTATTATGATTCCTGTGATGCTTACCATCTCTGTAGTCGAAGCTTTAGGATATTTTATTCCCAAAGAGTCGTTGATTGTCAGCAGTATGCATGCTATGCATATGAACCCAAAAATATACAACAATCCGCACGAATACATGCCCGAGAGGTTCTTGGGGCAGACAAAAACCTGGGCTGCTGAGTCCTATGGAAAGATTGACGAACGATTTCTGTATAACTTTGGATGGGGAAGGTTCGTTGTTATGCATAGAGGGGCATGGAATACTAAATATTAACCAAGACGCTTATTCTAAATCTATATCAATGTCCTTAGACGTATTTGTCCAGGTCCTTACTTGGTATGTAGTCTACAAAGGTGTTGGCTATATACCTTGCTGTATACCTTGCTATTTACTGACTATACATTTTAGGCCGAAATGACTATATTTATTATAGCCGTCCGTATTCTTGCCAAGTTCTCTATTGAGCCCACATTGGATGTGAATGGAAAGCCAGAATTTGTTGACCTCAACTCATTCTCTAACAAGGGATTTACTTTTGCACCAACCGAATACAAGGTTAGATTCGTTACCAGAAACAACAACAATCCATCCAAGGGCGCTTTATGATCGATACCAAACGATCCAGCTGATCTGCTTGAGGGTAGCTAATTACCATTATATAAAGAATTTTGAGTATAGTACTGTAGATAGTTTAAGAGTCAATAAATGGCCTCATGATAGAATATATATAAAAAGAGAGAGAGATTTCAAGAATGATATTCAAGAATACCTTTTTAATAATGAATAGAATATGGTAGAATACTTATTCATTGCTAATACATACATATGAGTGCAAGTCTAGAAATTAACATGGCAGCCACTTATAAAAACATTACGGAATACTACATAAAATGATCCGTAAAAGAGTCTCATTTCAAGTGTCTGTTCTGTATACTCAGCACAGAAATAGTGTAAATCAAGGGGCCTTCAAAACAACATATTCTTGAAATCATTTGATCTTGAAAAGTTATTCACAAAGTTTCAGGCAATTAGACGACTTGGATATGTAAGAGTCGTTAGGTAATACAAGCTATATCAATGATTTTTTCCTTTAGCTTCCCAAATTGGAATTCCTTTTGGATCAAATATCAATTGTGTATAGGTCATTATTTGGCGGTTTATTGACCCAATTAAAAACAAAGAAGTCCTTTTCCTATTTTGTTTACTAGCCCAAGCACAAAATTATTGGCTTTTTGAGTAGTTTCAGATATACTCTTAATCTGCAGGATGCATATAATTATCCATAAATAGTTATTTATATGGAGAACAAGAATCAATCCCTTGCTATTTGTAAGCCAACCTGTAAATCTTTAATTCATAAAGAAGTAAAATAGTATAATTCACAAGGCATATCAATTATATTTAGTTTTATAAATATACTCTAATTACCATTATATAGCTCTTGTCAAGGTACTTAAGATATGCAACATATAATTAATAGAACAAATGATCTACTTGATCCCTTTTAATCTACTGTACCAAGCATATTTTTTTCCAACTGTTGCTTTATAAAAAAATCTTTACATCGATAGTTTACAAGATTCTAAAGTAATTTGCCAATATTTTTAATACAATTCAAATAAGCAAAAGCTTTTATTGGCAACTTTGAATGATCTAAATCATGTCTGGATAATCTTTCCAAAAGGCTAATGTGCAAACATGAACCATTCTTTTTTTTAAACGGCAACGCAATAAGCTCTACCAGTGTCAAGGTTGTCGCAAAGGTGCTCGCCAACGTGATGAAGGCCGGCGTTGTACTTGAAGAGCTGGGCCTGGGTGATACCATTCTTCTTGGCAACGCTTTCGCAGCCATCGTTGGCAAGAACAGTGTAGTATTTCTTGCAGTTAGGGTCAGTGTGGGATGCAAGGTGGAGGCCACTAGTGCTGAGATGAACGGGGTTAGGATTCTGAACAGCCCTGGGAGGTATATGAGGATTGTGCCTATCCTTGGAACCATGATGAGAGTTGGAGTGATGGCTACCCTCCGAATGAGAGTGATGAGGATTGTGTTCATCCTTGGAACCATGATGAGGGTTGGAGTGATGGCTACCCTCCGAATGAGAGTGATGAGGATTGTGTCCATCTTTAGGACCATGATGATGGTTGGAGTGATGGTTACCCTCCGAATGAGAATGATGAGGATTGTGTTCATCTTTAGGACCGTGATGAGAATTGTGTCTATCCTTGGAACCATGATGAGTGTTGGAGTGATGGTTACCCTCCGAATGAGAGTGATAAGGATTGTGTCCATCCTTGGGACCATGATGAGGATTGTGTCTATCTTTAGGACCATGATGAGGGTTGGAGTGATGGTTACCCTCCGAATGAGAATGATGAGGATTGTGTCCATCCTTGGAACCATGATGAGACTTGGTATGCACAGGCTTCTGTCCATAATGGGATTTTTGGGATCCACGTTCAAGACAGTAAGACCTTCCGGAGACAACCTTGCCGCAGTGAGTAGGACTCTTTCCAAGACCCTTGTTCAGGCTTTGAAATTCATGGACTGAAAGGTTAAACTCCTTGGAAGTAGACACACAAGTATTGTGCTTAGTGGCTATGTAAAGCATGTTTATTAGAAACCAAAAATCTTGTATGTGTAATATGTCAAGAAGATCTCACAAATATGTGTCTTGGTACAGGCATCAACCGGGGCTCCAGTGACCATACTAGCCAGAAAGATAGTAGAAACGGCAAGGAGAGAAAGCTTCATTGTACGGAAGGAAATGAAATGGATTGTGATGAAGAATAAATGATAAATCAAATGGATCTTATATACTTTTTCTTTCGTGGATCAAGTAAATATAATATCTGTAATTTGCACAACTCATCCTATGATCTGACAATCCAATCTTTACGTGGTATGCCATTGCCAATATGTGAATATATTACCTTTTTTTTTTAAAAAAAAAAAAAAAAAAAAACTTGGAAAGGCCCAGGCATATTTGCCGCTCAAATTATATTGTGCAATATATTTCTTTGGCATTTCTTTTCTAATGGTTTTGCAAATCTTTAACTGCATGGTTTGTACTTGCCTAGAAACATTCTCTTTGCAAACTATCACACACATAATTCCAAAGGTTGGATTTCATCGTTCATACACCAACCTATAATTTTTTGTAATTGTGGTATTCTTAATATATGGATATTGGCCCCCTAAGTTTGACATTCGAGGTGCATATATTGAAGAAATTGATGGGCAGTAAAATGGTCTCTCTTTGGGAAATAATAATATCAGTACATATTGCCGGAGAGGCTGTATAAGATCATCTCTATCATAAATTAAAAATAGTAATTGCAGTATAAAGTCTCTCTGTTATTGGTGCTTATATCCAAGATATCTGGAAAATAAAAGTCGCTAAAAATGAAATATAATATTAAGATTCTCCTAAGAATAAATTACTATATTTTTCTCGTAAATGTTATCGCAGATTTCTCTTGATTAATTTGAGAAAAACTTGGCTAGAGTCGTATTAAATTTTGATACTACATACTTTTTAAATTAATTTTCAACTGTATACATATAATAAAGTGTATTATTGTTGGGTTAAGAGCAGTAATTTTACTGCTCACACGGTTTCACAGCTAAATAATTGTTTTGTGCAGATAAATATTCTACCGACACAAATCCCCATAATAAGAACTAGTATGAGTACCCCTAGAGGGATCGAACTCACAGGGCAGTACTGTCAACCCATGGCAGGTCCAACGACCAGCAATCCGTGCACAGAGCACACCATCCCGCCCGAAGAATAAGTCTCTTCATATCTTTACTGCACCTGGTTTTGACCAGAGCCTCTCCGTGAATCCAGCATCTGCTGCTTGGGCCAGCACCATCCATCCGTCGAGCGTTTTGTTCAATTTCGGCAAACTCGTTCCTGCCAACGCAGTAGATGATGTCCTCTCTGACCACATTGGCCAGATGACCTCGTTGACCTTGCGTTACACTCGCTCAAAGGACCTTTTGGCAGAAGCCCTTTTCATCAAACCTGCCACCCGGGTGAAAGCCATCTCCGACGGCCTGGTGTATCAGAGCACCCGAATCGTCGCTTCTCCAAGTTTGCCTTCCAATAGTCATATTGTGAAGGTTAACATGTATCGCATCAGCACCTGCGATCCCAAAACTGACCTTCTTGCACCGATCGAAGAGGCTTTCCAGTCGTATGGAAAGGTTGTCCAATTGCGTGTCTACGTCTCCCACCGTGGAACTTTCCGTGGTGAAGCTACCGTCCTTCTGGATACATCTGGGTTAGACACACCCAAATCCCTTCCCAGCCGCCTTCATTTGGAAGGATCCATTTCCTGCGCAGTGGAGCTGCGTTCCAAGGATATTCCACCCGTGTGTGGGTATTGCCGTGAGGAAGGTCACTTCCTGCGTGCATGTACGAAGTGTCCATCTCGTACACCCCGCTGTAAGCGTTGTGGTGTCTTGGGCCATGAGATGGCCAGTCTAGACTGTCCCGCCCACCCTGACACTGTTGAGACCGAGCGTCTTCACCAAGAGCAACTCCAGCTGGAGATTGCTGAGGCAGAAGCTCTCCGTGCTCTCCAGGCTGCTACCAACACTCCCCCATCTCCTCCCAGTGTTGTTGTCAGATCGACGGCGAACACTACACCTCCTGCTCCCATTTCTCCGGCTCCCAAGCCCATTCGTCGCCGATCCTTGTCGGTGATGACCACTCGGTCCAAGGCTGGATCCAATCGATCCCCTGCCCCCATTGGTGATGACATTGACATCCCAATGTATGATCCCAGTGGTCGAGGTACTTCTGCCAGCAAGTACTCGTTTGCCGCTCGAGGCATTGCCCTTCCTGAGGACGGTGTCTCCCGGCCCGTCATCACAGATGACGAATTCCGCCAGTCCTTGCTTGACCTCTCCGTCCAGGCACATGCCCAGGGTAATAAGCCCTTCACTGATCTTGACGGCAATACGCCTATGGAAGAACTTGACTCTCCCTCTGGTCAGTCTGGCCAACCATCTTCATAAATGACTGTACAGTCTATCCGCTTAGGAACCTTAAATGCTCGAGGTCTCCTATCTACCATCACTAATCCGCAATCCCCCAAACGTCTCTTTATCCGTCACCTCCGCTCCCTCTCTCCCTTACTTTCCTTACTTGCTCTACAAGAGACCCATCTCCTTCCTTCCCATCATTCCACTATGCACCTTCTCTTCCAAGCCCAGGCAAGTCTTTGGACTTTGCACTGTGGCCTTATATCTTTCGATCCCCTTCTCCACCTTGAACAATTGTACGTGTCACCAGATGACCGTGCACTAGTTGTAAAGGTTACACATACTGATCAACGCATTGATCCTTTTGCTGTTGTTGTTCTTTATGCTCCCAATATCCCTGCCCAGCGGCGCACTTTCTTCTCTTCTCTTGCCACCCTTCTCCCTTCCCTCATCCCTTCACTTCCTGCCTTTGTCTTGGGCGACTTTAACTGCAATCTCCATCAACGTCGAAGCCATCCTGCAGACTGGCAAGGCTACCTCCAAGGTAATTGTATCGATGCTATCACTAATTCCGCCTCTTCCCCTATCCCTACCTTCCATAGTTCCCGAACCCGCACATGTATCGACTACCTCTTCCGCCCTTCCTCCATCCCCACCGAATCACCCGAAGTCAGTTTCATCAATCCTTCTTGGACTGACCACTGTCTCCATTCCTCTCTCTCGCCCGTCTGGACCTGGGGTCTGGCGTTTCAACACCCAGTACCTTTTTCACGACGAATTTGACACTATCTTGACTGATCTTTTGGATAAGGCAAGCCAATCTTTTCCCAAAGATGCTTCCCCTGGGATCCGTTGGGATTGTCTCAAGCAGGCTATCAAGCAATTATCGCTCACTTATGGCAAAAAAGTCCAACGTCGCCTCCGTTCCCAAGAGCGTCGCCTCCACCGCCTCCGCAATGAGCTCTCAGGATCTTCATCCTCACCTCAACTCTCCTCCGTCGAATCTGAGCTGGCCTCGATTCAGCTAACTCGTGCCTCCACCCTAGCAGCCCGATCTGGTGCCAAGTGGTGTGAAGAAGACGAGACATCGTCCAAATATTTCTTCCGAGTACTCAAGCAACGCTCTGCTGCCAAGTCCATCACCACTCTCGTTGACCCCGACACCTCCACCACCTTCACCTCGCCAGCAGACCTGCTTGGCCACACACGCTCATTTTACCAGTCCCTATACTCTCAAGAAGCCATTGACCTCTCGGCCGCTCACTCCCTCATCGACCACATCCCTCCTTCTACAAGCCTTTCTTCCGAAGACTCCGCTCCTTTGACCTTTAAAGTGACGCTGGACGAACTCAAGTCTGTGCTTAAGACTACCCCGAACAACTCCAGCCCTGGCATGGATGGCCTGCCGTACCCTTTGTGGTCGCGCTTACTTGCTCACCCCACCATCCAGTCCCTTGCTGTTGAGGTGTATCAGGATGCCCTCTGTGGTGTTTTCCCCCCTTCGTGGCTGGAAACAGTTTTGGTCTTGCTTCCCAAGGCTGGTGACCTGACTTCTCTTCGGAACTGGCGCCCAATCTCCCTCATCAACTGCGACGCTAAACTCTTCACCAAGATGCTCACATCCCGTCTAAGATGTTGCATAGGCCCTCTGATCACCCCATTCCAAACGGGCTTCATGGCTGACCGCTTCATTGCAGACAATGGACTTCTGACTCGGCTGGCTATGTCCCATGCCCAACTCACCAAGGACCATGGAGTCGGTCTCCTTCTGGACCAAGAGAAAGCTTACGATCGGGTCCATCCCACTTACCTTCGTCTGGTCATGTCACGGTTAGGTTTACCTACCATGTTCATTGACTCTGTTTGCGCCCTCTTCTTCTCGACTCAGATCCATGTCAATGTCAATGGCCATATCTCTTCCTCCTTTGAGCAAGGTCGTGGGCTTCGACAGGGTGACCCGCTCTCGCCACTTTTGTTCAACATTGCCTTTGAGCCTCTCCTTCGTTCCCTCCTTGCCTCTCCGTCCCTTTGTGGATTCCGCTTCTTGGTTCCCTCCCACCTCTCCTCCTCTACACCGCCTCTTTCTCCGCCACCTCTGAAGCTTCTGGCTTACGCTGATGATCTTCTGTTGTTCTTGTCCTCTCCCTCTGAGATGAGCACCGTCTTGTCGATTCTGCGCACTTTCGGGCTGGCCTCGAATGCAAAGGTCAATCTGAACAAGACAGTTGCTGTTGCTCTCTCTGGGCATTTCCATCCCGATTGGGGTCCTGTTCTGGATGCTGCCAATATTACCACCCGCCATGATTGCCATGAGGCTAATGCCATCCGTTATCTGGGTTTCCCACTTAGCTCTCACCCTGCCCAACTAGAATCTTTCCGTGCTGCCCTCCTTGCCAAACTCGAACGCCACTGCACTATGCTCTCTGCAAGAGGCTTGTCAGTGCGCGGTAAGAGTATTGTTGCCAACTCTCTTCTCTTGAGCTCCATATGGCATGTCCTCTATGTGACCCCTGCCCCTCTCTCTTTCTTCGCTGCTATACGCAAGCATGTTCGTTCTTTTCTCCACCTTGGTTTTGGCAGCCCTGGTTGGCCTCTTCTTTGCCTACCACGCAAGTCTGGGGGTTTGGGTCTTTTGGATCCTGATCACCAACAGCGTGCTCTCCAACTGCGATGGATTCTTCCCATTTTGCGTTCTCGATCATTTACTCGATCTTCTTCCTTTTTATTACCTTATTTAGAATTTTTACTTCCTCTTCACTTTCGTTCTCCTTCTGCTAGTATAGCTCTGCTGTTTCCCTGTAGTACTGTGAGTTGCCCCAGTTCCCTACTGCCAATTCACCGTGCCTGCTCTCGTCTGCTTCCCAATGCTCTTCCTCCCACACTTAGTGTAGCACCTTTGGTGATTCTTGAGTTCCCCCTGGTTTCTGTTTGGACTTTTGTCCCGCCATTCGTTTCTCCGGAAATGAATCTCAAGTCACTTCTTGTCTCGGATGCCTTTCTGGTAGATGATGATGGACGTCTCTGTCCACGACTTCGTGGCGATCGCCCAAGAGCACGGAACCGTATTGGCCAATTCTTCAGCAAGATCGATGCTGGTAGAATGGTCTATTGTCCTTGGTTTCTTCCGTGTCTTCAACTCCCGTCTCTCACCTCACCTCTTCCGCCTGGTCTCTCTTCTCTCCTCTCCGTGGTCCTTCTGGACAGACGCCCTTTGGGCAAAGCATCCACAGGATCACTGCGCCGGCATCTTCGTCCGTCCCCACCTCCACCTCTTCTCCCTCCTGCCCGTTGGCGTCGTTTTTGGTCCCTGGTTATTCCACACCATTGTCGCACTTTGTGGTGGAGAGTGATATGGCAGCGAATTCCCACCCGACTGGCCATTAACACCATCATGCCTCATACCGTACCTGACCCCATGTGCTTGGTGTGCTCCACCAACACCGAAGACCAAGACCATTTCCTCTTCTTCTGTCCTAAGAAACGCCAGGTGTGGAACGTAGTCCTCTCTCGTTTCTGCCGGGGCTGGACTTTGGACGACGTTCGGCAGATGCTGACATCTTGTCAACTCCCCTGTGCTTCTCCCACTCGGGATACTCAGATTTTGCTGGTGGTTATAACAGCCAAGGCAATTTGGAATGCCCATTGGAAGTTTATCTTTGATAATCAGCCTTTTCTTCCTGGAGTAGTGGCTACAAAGGCCTCCAGTACTATAGAGAGACAGCGAGCTATACTAGCTTAAGGAGTTTTATTTTTCTTTCCTTTCTTTTACTTATTTTCCTTACTTTTTTATCACCTATATTGTCCTTTTATCTTATTCCCCTCCTCCAAGTCCAATTAATGGCAATCTAGAAGCCGCACGCCTTGCGTGACGGCAGATCAATATAATACTAAAAAAAAAAAAAAAAAAAAAAAAAAGTAATTTTACTGCTATTGCCATGGTGATGATAAAATCAAATGTTATAGATAAATTGAGTGCATTACATGATTTTGAAGTTATTGTTAGTTTTATAATGGCAGGTCCGGAAACAGTAATATAAATGTCGATAAAAGGTCTACATAATTGAGTCTGACATTATTATTATTATTATTATTATTATTGAAAAAGAATTATATTATGGAATAGTATTGCTGCACAGGCCATAATAAAATTCACAAATTTAAAGACGACAAAGTGTATTTCTTACATGGTTATGCATGGATATGCACCCACACACCCACCCATAATTTACTAATCGCAGGTTATTTAAAAGAAAGTCTATTATGAGATAAATATATATTTGATTCTAATAACTTTCTAGAATAATGATATTTTTATTTAGTCCCAAAGGATATGACAGTGTATAGCTGAATCACTTTAATAGCTTTGTATGTAACCTTTATAATCGCTTAGTTAAATATCACAAGAGAGTGTAATATTTAATAGCTGGTATGTATTTGATTTTAATGTCATATTTTGAAAACTCCTAGTGCATAAGCAAGTAGAGACAGATTTAAATTTGCTCTAAAACTCATTACCAAAAAAAGAATTTTTTTACAAGGACTGTTTTACATTTTAAACCCAGAGACACCTTATGCAAATGATACGTTTTGCAGGATATCATCTTAAAGGAAACGAAATGAACACACATAATATATTGATATTATTATCATTTATAAATCTCTTGCCTTTCTATATTATTATTATTATTATTATTATTATTATTATTATTATTATTATTATTATTATTATTATTATTATTATTATTATTATTATTATTATTATTCTTACAGATATTCTTCAAATCTCATAAAATGAACAACTTTTTTGAAACAGCGATCTTAGGGGACACGAATCCATTTTGGTTAGGAGACCAGGTGTGCGGGCCGGACAATTTATTATGACCATCTAGTGTCCGGCTTGTACGTCTTTGAGACAATACTGTATTTTCACTAATTATTCGCCAACTTGAAAAAATTATTCACACATCGGCAAATAAATTTTTACACATTTCCTCCAATTAAATTCACACATTTTAATCACTAATTATTCACACATAAAATATTTTTAAAATATTTAAAGAAGTAATTCCTTATCTTTACAGCGAGGAAAGAAAGTCAAACTCTCATTATATTCTTTGGTCATCTCTAGCATATCAGTGTCCTCGATGAGAAGTATCTTGATAGAATCTTTGGTGAATGGCATTTGTTAATAAAATAAAGTAAATTTTTTTGTGTGAATAATTAGTGATTAAAATGTGTGAAAATTTATTTGCCGATGTGTGAATAATTTTTTCAAGTTGGCGAATAATTAGTGAAAATACAGTATTGTCTCAAAGACGTACAAGCCGGACACTAGATGGTCATAATAAATTGTCCGGCCCGCACACCTGGTCTCCTAACCAAAATGGATTCGTGTCCCCTAAGATCGCTGTTTCAAAAAAGTTGTTCATTTTATGAGATTTGAAGAATATCTGTAAGAATAATAATAATAATAATAATAATAATAATAATAATATAGAAAGGCAAGAGATTTATAAATGATAATAATATCAATATATTATGTGTGTTCATTTCGTTTCCTTTAAGATGATATCCTGCAAAACGTATCATTTGCATAAGGTGTCTCTGGGTTTAAAATGTAAAACAGTCCTTGTAAAAAAATTCTTTTTTTGGTAATGAGTTTTAGAGCAAATTTAAATCTGTCTCTATTATCTATCTGCATACTGCAAGGATTTTTTTTTATATAGAGACATTGTCTCAAGTTTACATACTGCAAGGATTAACCTCTCGCATTATCAGTTTCTTCTTTCTGTAGTATACGTAGGCTTACGTATACCACAACAACCTCTTTATTCTACCTTCTTGTCTTGTTTTTGATAGTATAAATACATGCCCAAATCTCTTCAATAAAGATCCGTGTTTCATAAGTTCAAATTCTCTCTCTCAAATTTATTTTCCTCAAATTATCTTGTTTTTATACATAACTACTCATAATTATTACAATTGTCTTTCAATTATTCTTTAACAATATGAATAATATTACTAGAGATATGGCTCTTTGTATGTTCTACTATATGGAATTCACTCCAGAAAACGTAGAAATTTGCAAAGAAAGACTTAGACAAGCAAGTTGTGAAATTTGTTACAATGTAACGCCCAATCAACCTGTACTTGTTACTCATCAACGAATACTTGGTGATCCGTTAACATATCGTAAATACCTGAACGTCGTCCCAATTGAAGAAGCAGCACAAAAGAGGAAAAGACTTGAGTTTCGTAAGTTTTTTAAAAAAAGAAAATAATTGTGTTATCAACACTGACGATTCTTTTAAGAAACCGAAGCACAAGTAGTTCAATTCGTCAATAATATTTACTGCATTGACGATCAAGGCAACAATGAGGTCTATAATAAAGAATTTGTCTCGACGCAGCAGATTCACGACAAAATAAATGAATTTTCCGGCTTGTTTGAGAACAAGACATTGCTTTCGTTTGCTCGTTGGTGCTCAACCAATAAGGCCGCATTTTTAAAGGCTAAAGAAGACAAAAGTACAGCAAAGCGCAGAAGAGAGCTGTACGTCATGAAAGAAATATACCACGGTAATATAACACTACTACTAAGCTTGAACGTTTGCTAATATTATTTGTAGATTCCCTTTTAACCTCGATTTGTCAGTATTTGCCCAATTATCAACAAACGATAAAAACTATGCAAAATGACGAAATCGAGATAATCGGTTATGCAAGAAAGTCTCCTTCCGCAGAAGATCGAGAAACAAGAGTGAGACTTCTCAACATGATGATCCAAAACTTGCGTTCTCGTTCCCTGGCAACGCGAATCTATGTCTCTGCTTGCTCTCGTTCTTCAACACCATTTGAAGAACGAGACATTAAAAAAGTTGAAATTCATGACGAACTGACTGACATTGATGGAAATACCCAAGGTAAATATTGATAGTACATAATAGTCTTGCAGATTTACTTACAATATTCCGTCAACTTAATAAAGAGATGCTAAAGTATTTACAATCGGTAAAACACGATGTCTGCTTGGTGTCTTTAGATTTTGCTGGGTTATCATCTAGATCCCACCATGTAAAAGATCTACTTGAAAAAAACCCCTCGATCAAAAAGATAGCAATAGAAACATTTGCTGTTTCTAATGAAGTTTTTATATACGACTCAGATATACTGTTATCTGATGTAAAACTGCTAGAAAACTTTGATTGTAGACCCAAACCGGTCCAACGATCAAAATAAATACTGTATTTTTATTGTAAATGTTGGTATAATAGTTTCAAAATTTACAAGTTAATTATCCAGTAAACTGGATATTGGCTGGATACAAATGGTATAGATGAGGGCTTTCACGAATACTTGATAATGTCACTATAACAGGTTGTTTTGGATCGATGTTGTAACAAATCTCAACATCACCCAAGTTATTGATAACCTTTTCATACTTCTTGACGTTTTCTTCGTTATAATCAACGTAAAAAAACATACAAATTGCCAAGCCTTTTGATATTTCCATTTCAGAAATTACTATAAAGAATGTTCTTATTTTTGTTTCGTTGCAGAATAGCCTAACCGGAAAGTTTGGAGGTGAAAAAATAGTAAACCTGAGAAGTTCCCAGTGTGGGTTTCCGTGCTCGAACAAACTGCTCCCTCGCTCTCCATACTGGATTAGCTGCTCTCCTCACCAGAACCCGTTTCTCGTCATCAATCTCGCTTTCCCTTCAGATAACCATCGTGTCCAATACTGTCCATTCCATTTGGTGTGCACATTGGGCATCCATCTTTGATAATGTCCCTCTTTTAGTCGAGCCCATCGTGGTCCGAGCCATCACCGCCATTCAGAAAGTGTCATTTAGTGTCAGTGTTTAGATAGACTGTTTTCCTTCTCCTTCCCCCTTTCATAAATGTTTTTAAAGGCCGCGCAGTTTTAGCGCTGGCCATACCAAAATATATTTGAATATTTACTAAGATGACTACTGAATAAGGTACAGGATTATCATCCAAAAATGAAATTAAAAGCTGTAAAAGTTAATGTAGCCGGTTAGTTTAGCAATTTTATTTAAGATATTGAGATCATTATATTGGCCAAAACTTCATTTTATATGACTTCCGCCCAATCTGTTTCCCCTTTACGGTAATTTTTGATATTCTCCATTTGGAAGAGGCCTACTACATTTAGTATTCTAACTACCATAATAAACAATTAAATTACTAAATTCGTAAAATAGAGCAGGCCTTCCTTTTTCGTAAGTAGGCCAGGATGTGGTGGAGAGCACCATATTATAGACCCAAAATAAATCTCCGATTTCAAAAAACCGCAGTTTTTTTTTCGTAGTGAAATCCAACTGTTAGGGATCGATTTTCAAAGGATGTAAGGCTTATAGTTGTCTCTGCACTCTCTTGGGTTAACCGCAGCTAACACAATTATACGAATATTCCACGATTTTGCAGTAAAAGGGACTCTTCTTTATTGGATTGCGAATTGCATAGATTTATGAGCTTTCTTGAATCACGGGACAGGAACTCCCGTGACCTGTGAATCTTTTTTTTTTGTATTTATTGGTTGGCTTCAGCAACTGGTACTGAGCAATTGGCTTTTTATGCCAAAGAAAAACTTATGGGGATACTATGTATGACAAGTACAAAACGAAAGAGGGTAAAGAGAGAAATCTAGTCTGTAAAACGTTGGATGACAACTAGTGCCTTGGCTGCAATCACACCAGGGAGAAAAGGTTGATTATCTATAACGAAGGCCCAGTGAGCACGCCAGATTGCGTGTAGGGTAGATCCAACAATGAGAGCTTGTGTTTCTCTAGGACTAGTTGGGTCAGTGTATTCCAAAGCGGTAAGAAGAGTGTTTAGGTGTGTTAGCGACCAGCGCGGACACACTTTGGATAGGACTACACTCCATACGAGCCTCTTCCGAGGACAAGTAATGAGGAAGTGCTCTGGTGTGTCTACTTCCATCTGACAAATAGCACAGAGATCATCCTCGACAAAATTATTGGTCTTCTGAAAGACAAAGGCTCTGGTAGGCAATCGCCCCCACAGGGCTTTCCACCAGACTGTACGGCTGTCGTGAGGAATGTTAAGTTTCCAGAAACGTTTCCACGCAGCACGGGAGAGGTTGGGTGTCTGTGTTTGTGGCTGTATGTAGCGACGGAAGTCGGATGTTGCGGTGTTATATAGAGATCTTTTGCCCATAGTTATACTTCTTGTGAGAGGAGAGAGGTCAAGAGGGGGTACCAGTGGTAGATCATTGTTCTGTAAGGGATTGTCAAGAAGGTGTACAAATCATGACTGGTATTGTATGGTTTTGTCCGCGATCTTTCTCTGGTATCTTCGTATTTTGTTCTTTCCCCGTCCCTGAAGTTCGCTGTTTGACTTGGAGATCAAAAAACCGCTTGGGGAGAGAGAGAAGGCATCCGCGATGGAGAGTTGAGCAACGTTGACGGTTTCTACATCGGTACTCACTGAGGACGAACATGTCGATGAGAGGGGGAAGCTGAGGCTGGTAGATGGATGTAGACTAAAGTCTAGGTTGAGTGACGAAGGGAGTATGAGGGCGGAAGCCTGTAATAGAGGTCGCAGTGGAGATGGGCAAGAAGTAACTGGTCCGGGGAAGAGTAGGGCAGTTGCAGCAGAAGGAGATTGAAGATGTGTAGTGAGCATGAATTGTAAGTATGGAAATATGAAGGACTTGTTTGCTTGCGTGCGTCGATGTAACAGAGGGTCAATCCATCGCAGCTGAAGCGCTCGTTGTTGCGATTGGGGATCAATCAATCCTAGTCCACCTACTCCTTTGGACAAACACAGGGCAGCCCAACTAGGGCTCCGAAATCCCAAGGACAAGTAGGTGCGGCAGTGTTTCTTGACAGTATTGAAAAAACGTTCGTCAGTAGGTAGCACGTACAAAACATGCCATAGTGAGCTAAGAAGCAGAGAGTTGATGACTAGGCTCTTTCCCCGAATAGAGAGGCGTCTCTGTGCAAGGGATTGAGCATGTCTTAGGATCTTTCCGAGGATGCCCTGTCGGAATACTTCGAGTTGGCGTGGGTGAGAGTGCAGTGGAAAACCCAGATACCGTACAGCATTAGCAGAATTCTTGTCATGAAGACACGTAATGTGGGCTTCGTCAAAAACAGGACCCCAGTCAGGAACAAAAGTCCCTGATAGAGCTATGGCAACTGTCTTGCTTATATTGACTTTTGCGTTGGATGCCCGTCCAAAAATCTCGAGCAGATGAAGGAGAGGGTCTAGATCACGGGGAGCCGAGAGGTATACCAGTAAATCGTCTGCGTATGCCAGCACTTTGAGAGGCATAGGAGAGCAAGATGGCACCGGCGGTGGGAGGAAGGGCAGGTAGTCGAATTGAAAGCCAGGCAATCGGGGAGAAGCCAAAATAGTGCGCAAAAGCGGTTCGAAGGCCAGGTTAAACAAGAGTGGAGAAAGAGGGTCGCCTTGTCGTAATCCACGACCTTGTTTAATAGGTGCGGACAAGTGGCCATCCACATTGACATGTATATTGGTAGAGAAGAAAAGAGAGCAGATGGTGTTAGCAATCGATTCAGGAATACCGAACAGAGAAAAAACGCGCCGTAGGTAGTGTGGATGAACCCTATCGTAGGCCTTCTCTTGATCCAGCAAGAGGGCGACTCCAGGGTGTTTGGCGAGCTGTGCATGGTACATAGAAAGTCTAGCAAGGAGACCGTTATCAGCAATAAATCTATGTGTCATGAAGCCTGTTTGAAAGGTGTTAATGCATCGAGGTATGCAGGCCCGAAGGCGAGAGGTCAAAAGTTTAGTAAATATCTTTGCATCACAGTTGATCAAAGATATGGGTCTCCAATTCTTAAGATTCGATGTGTCTCCAGATTTAGGTAAAAGCACCAGCACAGTATTCAACCACGACGGAGGAAATGTTCCTGTTAGAGCCTGTTGATATACGGAGACGGCCAGTTGTCCAACGTATTTGTGGTCCAACATATTGGCAAGAAGAGAATATGGAAGTCCATCTAATCCAGGACTAGAGCCTCCGGGGCATGTAGCCAGTATGTCGAGTAGACAGTCTATTTTAATATCAGCTTCCAGTCGTTTACCCTGTTTGGCCGAGATCTTGGTGTCCGAGGGAACGTTTCTGAAAAGAATGTCTGCAGCTCCATCATCAATAGGGTCGGCTGTGTATAAAGTGGTGTAGAACTCTCGAACGTGTCCTAACATTCCCGCAGTAGTAGGGAAGTCTTCTCCTGATTCAGGATCACGGAGCGATGTGAGAGAACGTGAAGAGTTGCGATGGCGGATAACTCGGAAGAAGTATTTAGACGAGGTCTCCCCCTGTTCAAACCACCGAATACCAGCCCGAAGGGCTAAGGTTTCAGTCCGGTGGTGTTGCACTCGAGACAGTACGGCCTCAAGCCTAGGAACCTCTGAAGTATTATCATTGATTATAAGCCGGGAGCGTTCCCGTTGCAGGTTTCTTTCGTTGTGCACTATGCGCCGATGATACTTGGCTGCATACGAGAGTGCGAGTAGCTTAATCGTATGCTTTAAAGAGTCCCACTTGAGGGTTGGGTCCTGTATATTCGATAGAGAAGATTCGGCTGCGTCAAGGACTTGGTCAAGGTCAGTCTTAAAATCATCGTCTGCCAGGTATCTAGTGTTAAAACGCCAAACCCCCGGACCAGATTGACGAGAGAAAGGGATCGATATGGTGAGGAGACTATGATCTGTCCACACAGGGTTGACAAACTGGACTTCCGGAGCAGATATAGGGAGCGTAGGCGAGGTGAGAATAAAGTCTATCACAGTGCGTTGTCTTCCATTAGAAAATGTGGGCAAGGGAGGGGAGGTGGGAGGAGTGATGGCATCTACAAAATTATCTTGAAGATATTGCTGCCATTGGATAGGATGAGAGGAGTGTATATGAAAATTGCAATTGAAGTCTCCAAGAAGGATGACTGGCTTATCAAAGTTGCGAGCTGACAAATCCGTAGTGAGATTAGAATAGAAAGTTGGGCGTTCGTTGGGTTGACTGGGAGCGTATACAACTATCACTGTGAATGGGTCTACTCGCAGATCGACATGAGAGACGTCTACAATAAGGACTCTATTGTCAAGAGAAGTGTAAATGTGTGAAAGGTTAAGAAGAGGATTGAAGGATACTAGGTCACAGTGTGGTGTCCACAAGCAGTTATGAGCTTGAAAACAGATTTTGAGCGAGTCGTATTGATCAGGATGTGCGTGAGTTTCCTGGAGAGCGAGAAGAGAAATTGGGGTCTGGAGGTTGCGGAGGTGACGGAATAGTAGGTGTTTTGACGAGTTTATATTAGAAGCAGAGCGTTTGAGACCTCTCACATTGAGAGTCCCTATTGTTATAGATGTTTTATTCATAAATGTTTGGGGGTGGCGTTGTCGCCGGGTCCGGGTGGATATCCAGTGTCAGTCTCGTCGTTCATCAGTGTATCTTTGTCGTTTTCTAGTTGTTTGATCGTGCTCTCCACTGTCGATATCTTTACTATATCCCTCTCCCGCAGGCGTTCAGCTTCCATTTCACGTTGTCGTTTGGATTCCCAAATGCTATCTTGGGAAGAACTACCCATTCCGGATTTCTGCATTTCCACGTCGTCGTTGGGTAGGTTCTGATTTTCAGTGCTGGGTCGGTTTGCCGAATTTGCGGGATTGTGGTTACTGTCAATTGCAGTGCCTTTCAAATCTCTCATGTGAACATCAGCAAATTCAGGATTGGCGGCAGCCAGTAGATCTGCTCGTCGTTTTTCTGCCAATTGAGACACTTTTTTGGCAAGGGCTTGTCTCTTTGCCTCCTCAATCATGGCTGTGCGTTCAGCTAACAGTTCCTCTACAGTGGGCTCCTTGGGTTTATCATTATTAAGTTGGTCGAAATTGACACAAATTGGATCCTTGGAAATATAACCGGCCTCACCACAGCTATAGCATCGTACGGCAGGCTTGGGTCGAGTAGGACATTTGGCCTTAAAGTGGCCCTCTTTCCGGCAGTATCGACAGTAGGGAGGCATAGATTTCGATCGAGTTTCGATCTTACAGTCTCCAAAAGTACCAGAAAGGTGCACCTCTCTTGTAATTGGAAGTGGATCCGGTATAGCAGTGGGGTCTATCAATACCATAGCTTCTCCGCGGAAAAGCTTGTTGATGGTGTGATACACCCGGATGTGAGCAACTTTGCCAAAGGAGCGAAAAGCCTGCTCAATCGGAGCTTGAAGCTCTGTGTTTGTGCGGCACAGGGGAATGTTGTAGAGGTTTACTCTAATGAGGGGATTGTCTGTTGAGATCCCAGGCGATCCCAAGATCGTTTCGTTTTTAACCACGATCCCGGTGGTTATAGCTTTAAGCCGACTTTGCTCGGTGTCTAGAAGCACCTCGGCAAGAAGATCTCCAGTTTTGGAGAATTTGGTAATCAAACCCATTGCGTCTGGGAATTGAGATGTCAAGATCTTCTCAAATTCATGATCGTTGACGATCTTCCGAAGATTAAAAACTACACATTCAGGGTTGAGAGAACGTGCCCAAATGGCAGCAGCATGGTCTTGAGTGACCAGCGATTCATATTCTGGTGCAGTAAAAAGTGTTGTTGGGACATTTCGGGGTCTTAGCTTCCCTTTAGCAGGTACAGTTTTTGCTGCTACCTGGCTCCACTGAAGCACATCGCCTTTTCGGCATGGTGTACTGTCAGTAGTCGACATAGTTGAATTCAGGGCAATAATGTCCTGTATGTTTGTATTATAACCGCTGTATATTCTTTTTGCGAATAATTTGGTTGCGGAGAAAGATGTGTGTGGGTGCATATCCATGCATAACCATGTAAGAAATACACTTTGTCGTCTTTAAATTTGTGAATTTGATTATGGCCTGTGCAGCAATACTATTCCATAATATAATTCTTTTTCAATAATAATAATAATAATAATAATAATAATAATAATAATGTCAGACTCAATTATGTAGACCTTTTATCGACATTTATATTACTGTTTCCGGACCTGCCATTATAAAACTAACAATAACTTCAAAATCATGTAATGCACTCAATTTATCCATAACATTTGATTTTATCATCACCATGGCAATAGCAGTAAAATTACTGCTCTTAACCCAACAATAATACACTTTATTATATGTATACAGTTGAAAATTAATTTAAAAAGTATGTAGTATCAAAATTTAATACGACTCTAGCCAAGTTTTTCTCAAATTAATCAAGAGAAATCTGCGATAACATTTACGAGAAAAATATAGTAATTTATTCTTAGGAGAATCTTAATATTATATTTCATTTTTAGCGACTTTTATTTTCCAGATATCTTGGATATAAGCACCAATAACAGAGAGACTTTATACTGCAATTACTATTTTTAATTTATGATAGAGATGATCTTATACAGCCTCTCCGGCAATATGTACTGATATTATTATTTCCCAAAGAGAGACCATTTTACTGCCCATCAATTTCTTCAATATATGCACCTCGAATGTCAAACTTAGGGGGCCAATATCCATATATTAAGAATACCACAATTACAAAAAATTATAGGTTGGTGTATGAACGATGAAATCCAACCTTTGGAATTATGTGTGTGATAGTTTGCAAAGAGAATGTTTCTAGGCAAGTACAAACCATGCAGTTAAAGATTTGCAAAACCATTAGAAAAGAAATGCCAAAGAAATATATTGCACAATATAATTTGAGCGGCAAATATGCCTGGGCCTTTCCAAGTTTTTTTTTTTTTTTAAAAAAAAAGGAAAGGTAATATATTCACATATTGGCAATGGCATACCACGTAAAGATTGGATTGTCAGATCATAGGATGAGTTGTGCAAATTACAGATATTATATTTACTTGATCCACGAAAGAAAAAGTATATAAGATCCATTTGATTTATCATTTATTCTTCATCACAATCCATTTCATTTCCTTCCGTACAATGAAGCTTTCTCTCCTTGCCGTTTCTACTATCTTTCTGGCTAGTATGGTCACTGGAGCCCCGGTTGATGCCTGTACCAAGACACATATTTGTGAGATCTTCTTGACATATTACACATACAAGATTTTTGGTTTCTAATAAACATGCTTTACATAGCCACTAAGCACAATACTTGTGTGTCTATTTCCAAGGAGTTTAGCCTTTCAGTCCATGAATTTCAAAGCCTGAATAAGGGTCTTGGAGAGAGTCCTACTCACTGCGGCAAGGTTGTCTCCGGAAGGTCTTACTGTCTTGAACGTGGATCCCAAAAATCCCATTATGGACAGAAGCCTGTGCATACCAAGTCTCATCATGGTTCCAATGACAGACACAATGCTCGCCGTTCTTCTCCCGAGGGTAACCAGCACTCCAACTCTCATCATGGTTCCAAGAATGGACACAATCCTCACATACCTCCCAGGGCTGTTCAGAATCCTAACCCCGTCCATCCCAGCACTAGTGGACTCCACCTTGCATCCCACACTGACCCTAACTGCAAGAAGTACTACACTGTCCTTGCCAACGATGGCTGTGAAAGCGTTGCCAAGAAGAATGGTATCACCCAGGCCCAGCTCTTCAAGTACAACACCGGCCTTCACCACGTTGGCGAGCACCTTTGCGACAACCTTGACACCGGTAGAGCTTATTGCGTTGCCGTTTAAAGTTGAAATTATCATCTTTTCATTTTACAATGCTTTTCCAAGAAAAAGTTAATTTGTCTAAAATGATATCAATAAAGTGCACTTTTAATTGAATGATATACATGGTCTAATAAGTGGTCATCTATGCATGTTTTTAGAGCATATAAAATATTTAGAGTAAAGGAATAGGCTTTCAGATAAAAGCATTATTAGATGGGTCTCTACCAATTGTCTCTATCTTTTCATTATTTGATCTCCTAGTCTAACATAACTCTGGGTACAAATATAACATCTGGACTTTACTTTAGCTATAAGAAATATAAGCTAATTAAACATATATCCCAATTTTTGGACATACACTCTTTTTATTATTATTATTATTTTAAACCAATCTCTTTATCGAGACATCTATCCCAATAAGTTTCAGCATGTAGGACCCATCCCTTACAGTAATCTGGAGTGACTTTAGAGGTAGCCTCGTTTGTTTATAACATCAACTACAAAAGCAGAGTGATGCATTCTACAATTATCTAAAACATTGAATGTACCTTTCTCATAATGTTTGTTCAAAACGTCCATAACTGAATCCATGAATCGAACAATATGGTAGCCGGTTGTCCCCTTGGGAACCTTTTTTTATATTCTTACCTGCATCCTGAGTACTCGCTTTTCTTTTCTTGTTTGTTTGTTGCAAACCAAATTCTTTCTCGATCTGGGCTGCATCGCTCTTCTTCAATGGCTCAGCTTTTAAAAAATCGATGATTCCACGAGCAGAAATACAGCCTACAATACTAATGTTTACGCCTTTCTGAGTGTGCACCTTCACAATTGCTGGGCCACCTTTTTTTTTCTGATAATCAACACCAACTGCTTTCCATTGTGTGACAATGTCAAAGCGAAGATTCAGAGCTCTTGGGTGCATCTCTTTCTGCGGTATATTTTGATGCTTGCTTCAGTGATAGACTACATTTTTCGCGAATATGCTTATATAACCCAGGAATCAAAATAGTGAGGTCTGGAAATGCCTCGCAAAGCTTGATTCTTGCTTCCTCCAGCACTATGGAAGGGTTGTTGTCGAAAAGATTGATAAAAAAAAGCAGAATGCTCAGGAAAAAGCTTTTTAGCCTTATTGTTCGTTTTTCTAGGATTGTTTCCATGTAGAACAGTCCCGTCATTAGCATTAAACTCGTTTATCAATTCGTAAGCAGTGCTTCGAGGTATACCAGCGACTTCAGTAGCTTTGGGAACAGATAAACCCTCTTTCTACATGACATGGATGAGACGTTCTACGTTGCCTGGTCCCCAATTTTTATTCTTTCTTGTTGTTTTGATCGAAACGAGCTCTATATCCTCAACAAGGTCGTTGACGACTTCCTCCATGTGTACCTCTTGGACTTTCTGCATTTCATCATAATCTAGAATCATCTCCACTGCGCCATACTTCATGGCAGTTGTTTCCAAGTCCATGTCATCTTCATTGCCTTTAGACGTGTAATTATTGGCAGTAGGCTGATAATGTATATAACTAATAGTTTATAGATGTTGGCGAAAGAAAATAAAAAAAGTTTCAGCAACGTCTTTAATCCGTCTTTGGAATTTAAATATTCAACCATCTTTCAACCGTCTGTGTAATACTGGTTTTTTCCTTAGAATTTGGCGCAGTGGTGAATAATTATTGGTGTTTTTTTCCTCTGGACCTTCTGCTTTAGATCACCAGTAATTATTCATTACTGTGCCAATTAATGTTGTCAAACCCGCCAAATTCCAAGGAAAAAATCAGTAGTGAGACTATTTTTCCGGTTCGGACTAAGCAGTCTGTACGTAAGAAGTGACGTGGATTGCGCCCAAATCGCTAGATTGTTGTCCCACCTCTGAGGAGTGGGATATGAAATAGGGTCACGGACCAACTTGATAAAAACAACTTCTTTCTCGTTGTTTATTTTGGAGGGTATCTTGGATAGAACCCTAGAGTGACACTGAGACGCATGTAGCTGCCCAGATACTGGATTTCTGTAATGGAGCTATATCTGTTCCAAGTAACCAGGACGTAGGCTTTCCCCTCTGCCATCTGAGAAGATTCTCGCAAACCGGCCCCACACAGCCTCACCACGGCTATGGCGAACACTATGGCACCCTCCCTTTGGAAACAGTGGCCAAGGACCTTCTACAATTACTCTGTTCTTGAGTTGGAAACACCCACTTCCATCGCTCTTGAATCTGTTACTCCTTGATCCCTGTCCAACATTACGCGTCTTTGGTCTGTCTTCGGGTTTTAAAAAAGTACCAGGAGTTTCGCTTCCGTCCCCCAAAGGGGGCTCAATACCGGTTTGGCTCAGTTGCAGACTCTGCAACTTATATGTTTCTACTGGTAAAAAAATATCGTTTGCTTGGCACCCAGAAAAATATTTTTCAACCGTGAATAATATTTACTGCATTGACGATCAAGGCAATACACTCACCTGAAATAGGTCATCGAATGGAATTTGCATATTTTTGATTATTTTCTAGTAATTTTTATATCTTTTTCCTTTTCTTTTCAATAATCTTCATAATAAAATATCTTCAGAATAAAGCCGAACATTATGAAAAGATAGTTTTATATATTTTTGATACAATTATAAAAAAAAAGTTTCTAGTATCTAGTTACTGCACCTTTCTTTGCAATAACTTCTTGGACCCGATTTGGCATGCTGGCTACCAAATTCTCCAAAACTTGAAGAGGTATCTCTAACCATGTTCTGTGAATGACTGCCTCGAGCTCATCCACATTGGTTACTTTTTCTCTATTTTGGTGAAGTTTCTGCGCAAGATGAGCCCAGATATGCTCAATAGGATTGAGATCTGGGCTCTGTGCAGGCCAAAAGTCAAAGCTACTCAAGAGACACCTCTCTTTCTTATACCATGTGGCATAAGCACCAGTATGGCAGGGAGCGTCATCTTCTTGGAACAAAAACTGCCTGTTTGTATCCCTGGCGAGTTCTTCATACCATGGGAGAAAGTGTTCGGCCAGGCAGTCAACGTACTTGTCTTGGTCGATGTCTCCTTAAGGTAACCAAAGGGCCAAGACCCCCTCCCCAGAAACAACCCCATACCATGACAGAGCCCTTGCCAAACTTGTACGTACTGACCATATTCTCATCGGCATACCTCTCCCCCTTCTTTCTGATGACTCGGATATTGTCACCATTGCCAATAACAAGAAATCTGGACTCATTCGACCAGACAGCTGATTTCCACTGGTCAACTGTCCAATTGACCTTGTCCTGGCACCATTTCAACCGATTTTCCTTGTGTCTTTCGGTCATACCAGGCTTATGTGCTGGTACATGGGATCCATAGCCAAGAAGTTTCATGTTTTTATGAAATGTCACCATTGACATTGAACTTCCTACATCCACTAATCTCTGATGCTGGACTGCAATTGAGACGAATGGCTCTTTGCGAAATGAGCAAACCATCGCGGATTGAGTTCGCTTTGTGACCTTTGGAGTGGCTCCCAGGTGTTTAGAGGGCACGGAAATGTCTTTATCTCTAAAGGCTTTTATGACATTTCCAACAGTACTGATTGTAATGTCAAGGGATGTCGAAATCTCAGAGTAAGTAGCGTCTTTTTCCCATTGACCTATAATTCGGCCCCTCATGAACGCATCCAACTCCTGTATTTTGGGCTTTTGGTTACTGTTGTAATAATGAGACATTTTATGGGCTGTTTTTGTTTAAATAAAAGAGTTTGGTGTGTTTATAAAGAAAAGAAGATAAAGATATGGTAAAAAAAAAAGGAAAATATCTGAAATTGAAACTCCGTCCCATGACCTATTTTAGGTGAGTGTATGTCAGAGAATCAATTGGAATAGTGATTTTTATAAGCAAGCAAGACTTTTTACAAGACAACATCTAGTTTATTATTGTAAAACCCCTTTTGAAATAATTAATTGCTTAAAGAGTATATATTTCTCTTTTTGATTTATTATAAATGATGTCAGTTCTGTAAGAGAGATGTAATGACGTATATTATAAAAGGCATATATGAACAAACATATGTTTGCAATCCTGTAACCAGGAATGAGACAACTATTTCTGCTTATAGACAAATCCCAGTTTTGGGTGTCAATGCAAGCTATGTCATTTTGGCAGTTGATATTCTAAAAATGATATATATTAAAATATGTTCCTGAGCCATTTGCCTTTCTTGTCAATTAAAAAGACTATTAAAAATCAATATGTCCAGATACTCAGACAATCAAGTCGAATGCAAGTGTGCTATCTGCTCTTCTAATAACAGAGGCTTTGTCATGGTATCAACTCAAACATACCGAAGACATATCACCAATGATATTGTAAGAAGCTTTCAAGCTAGAAGTTCTTGTAAGTGTATGCCGTAAATTATTATTTTTTGTCATAATTAACCGTTTTCTTTAAAATATATAATTGTATTCTAAAGCTTCTCTGATGGTGAATGACAATGACATGGAGATTGACATTGAAGTCAATGATGCCGAAGAGAATGTTGAATGTAAGTATATAATTTTATTTACACAATATAATAAATTGTAATCACTTGCAAGGATATTCTTTACATAACAGAATACAAATACTTGCCTTTTGCTCTTGCTATATTATTATTTTTAGTTGAAAGTGAAGATGCCGATGACAATGAGTTGAATGGTTCGGACGATTCTGAAGATGAGGTTGAAGAACTTGAAGGTTAGTACAAAATAAATAAGCATATACCATATATTAATACAAAAACCAAACAGAGCAATTTGAAACTTCTATGCCTGCAGACCCGCTTCATACCTTTGTTGCCACCTTTGCTGCTTTCTTCATCTCAAAGTATGTCGTCAATTCGGGTGGTTCGATCTTGATCAAGTTTCTGAACGAGGTCCTGTCTCACTTTGGCCAATCATTCCGCCTTCCATCTAGCTTGAGCGGCCTCAACTCAATGACTGGCATGACAGCTTTATCCAAGAGTATCCAGCGTTTTGTGGCATGCGGCGATTGTCACAAGACATACTTGGAGTCTGAAGGTGTTCCCCGATGCTGCGATCTCGAGAGGCTCTCTGGAAATACTTGTGGAAGCCAGCTCTTCCAGGCTCCTCCAGAAAACACGTCCTTGCCCAACAAGATATATATGTACAGCTCAGTAATCAGTGCACTGTCAATCTTCTTCCGTTGCCTTGGATTTGAGGAAGCCATCAACCATTGGAGAGCAAGACACCAAGTTCTTGGAATGATGTTTGACATCTATGATGGCGCCAAGTGGAGTGAGTTGAAAGATGCCAATGACAGGCAATTTGTGGATCATGAGCGATCTCTCATGCTTACCATGAACATCGATTGGTTTCAGCCTTTCGATGGGGTCACATACTCTTGCGGAGTCATCTATCTCTCTGTCAATAATCTGCCGAGGGCCAAACGTTATAAGAAAGAGAACGTTCTTCTCGTTGGTCTGATGCCTGGGCCAAAAGAAGCCAAAGCCAGTGAAATCAACCACTACCTCCGTCCCCTTGTCGCCGAGCTCAAATCCTTGTATGTGGGTGTGGTGATGCCAACGGCGCAGTGTCCTTCTCACTGCAAAAATTGCTCAGTTTCACGTATCACAAAGAATATTAATTATGTGTCACTGCAAAAGATATAGTCGATTTTAGTCACTAAAATGTGCTTATAATACCCCTGAAAGATCTTCTTTTAATATGATTTAAAGCAAATTTTAGAGACTAAAATAAGCTGCGTGATTTGATAAATGATATTCTTTTAGATACTAAAAGAGGTAGAATTCTAATTACCAATGTGGACGAAACGAAGGCTGAAAATGTGATACATGCTCTCTGAGCCACGCTTTATTTTCCTTTCTTAATAATAATAAAATGTTTCCCTTTCTTCCCTATATCTTCTAAGCTAAGCTATATACTATTCAATTTTTTTTGAGGGAGGGAAATGATAACTATAAATGATAATGTAATACTAATAAATCTGTTGGTTAACCGAAAAAGCGGTACCAGGGTCGGGTATGTATCACATTTTCAGCCTTCGTTTCGTCAACATTGGTATTAGTTTTCGTACCTAAACGAATCCCAGTTGACTCCACTTCGGCTTCCAATGTGATACGTTTCTCCGGAGAAGAAAAAATTGAATTGCTGATCTTGGTGCTAGTTGCAGTTTGTGAGGACGGTTTGTAGTAAAAGTTTTCGAAAGTGTTTGAGTTTAAACTCCAGTTTCCATGCTTCTTCATGTCTTGTATAGAGTGACCTATTTCCACTGTCTTTGTACTTGCTGCTGCCCGTACCGAATGTGCTTGATATTCTTTAGTGTCAATTCCCGCCAAATCCATGGCCGATTGTATCCAGTTTGCCACAGTAGTTGGTCTTACTGAAGTGGGTGTTTTGGTATTGGAATCGATGTACGCTAGGAATAGGATATGATCTTCAGGTAAGTTTTGTCTCATACTAGCTGTCCTTGTAATGAATCTATCAGTCGTCTTGACCGGGCATAATTCTTCATCCTCAATGCTTCCCAATGTAATCGATTTTACTTGGCTTTCCTTTGGCGTTCTTGCATGAATACGAATACTTGAGGTCATTCCCTCTTGCTTGAAAGTAATATCACGATGCTGTAGTCGACCGATATCGGATCTTGGACGCCACATGGTTGTTATGCACAGTAATAAAATTGTTTTCAATCGCAGTTGATCAAGACTGAGATCGGCTGTTGGTGTTAGATGTTCTTTAATGTAGTCTACTAGCATATGTACATCCCATGTTGTTGATTGTTGTTCTGTAGGGATCCGAACTTCCAAATTTCGTCTAGCTGCGAAAAATTCTTTGACTAATGGCTGTTCGGCGATTGACGATTTGAAAGTATTCAAGTGTGTATTACTATAATCCTTGTAGGCTAATAAAATTTTTACCACGGTTTGTTCATCATATTTCAACGGTTCGTACAAAGGCTGTTGTTGTTGACACCATGAAATCCATTGTCTCCATCCATTGTCGTATATTTTGTGAGTTGATTGTCTAGTTTTCGCGTTCAAAGAACTGAGCATTTCCTCTGTCACACCATTCTGTAACCTGTAGTTGTTGATAACCGCCAAGCGGCTATTGTCCATCTTTGATTCAACTTCCACAGTATCGGTGGTTGTACATGCTTCATTCTCATGATCATTGGGAACCAGGATTGATGGTTGTGGCGAGCTGCAAATGCGTCGATCTTCAATGGTCCCTACTTTTGTTGTATATAATTGAACATATTCCTCGGAATTGTTGATTCGTACAATGGTTTCTTGCGTCTGCTCAACTGGTCGGCTTGGGTGTTCAAGATCCCCGGGATGTGTTGATAAATGACTTGCATGTTGTAGTTGTTGCATAGGTCCTGAATTTGAATTGCTAGATCCTGTAAAATCATTGATGTTGTCCCTCCAGATTTTGTTGTGTATTTCAACGCTGTCTTGTTGTCTGAGTAAATTTTTATGATTGAGTTTTCGCATTTTTGGGCGTGGTACTGTAGCGCAAACAAGATTGTCTTCAACTCTCGCACGTTTATTGACTGCTGTTCCTCTTCTTGATTCCAAAACCCTGATGCTGTTATCAGGTTTGAGCTGACTCCCCATCCACTGTTCGATGCATCTACGTGTATTATTGTATTTGGGTTGGCCGCTGGAATCTTCTGAATTGGCAATCCGTTCTTCTGAGTTATATAAGTCTCCCACCAACGCAATTCATGAAGACTGGTGTTCGATACATTGCAAGTTGCTTCCCAGTTCTGATGTGTCATGTGTAATGTCCTCGATAAGTCCCGTTGGAGGTACCTGATGTGTAATAGAGCTTCGCCTATCGCCGGTATCATCGATGTCATCTTCCCCAGTAGACCCGCTATCCATCGGCATGTTTTCATTGGGTTTGTCATTACCTGTCTGATTCTCTTCACTAAGTTGGTAATCTTCAATGTTGGAACTGATATAATCACAGTCTTGCTGTTGAACGAGAACCCTAGAAACCCTTGAGTCTTTGATGGGGTGAGGATACTTTTCTTGTAGTTTATAATGAAGCCCAGTTTCTCTAAATGATGTTGCACCTTCATCGTCAATTGATTCATTTCTTGTTTTGTCGTTGCCAAAATGCATATGTCGTCTAGATAATATATTATTCGAATGCCTTCCTTTCTGAGCGGTTCGATAGCATATCGCATTATTTTGGAAAATATTCTTGGAGCTACACTTAGACCAAACGCGAGTGATTTGTAGCGGTAAACGACACCTTCGTTTTCGAAGCTTAAGAAATCTTTGGAATCGTCGTGAATAGGAACTACTACGTATGCATCTTTTAAGTCGATTTTGCAAATATAATCGTTTTTTTCGAGTAATTCGCGTAGAGCTGGGACTCCTTCCATCTTGAAATGTTCTACTTGTATGAACGAGTTCAGTTTTTGACAATCTAGAATCGGCCTTCTCTTTGTCTTCTCTTGTAATGTAAAGAATTTCGAGAGGAATCGTCGATCCTGTGTGGGTGATTTTTCAATAATGCCTCCATTTAGAAATTTCTGAACTGCTTCGTTTATATGAAATTGCTCCTCTACTGTTGTCTGTTTTTTCTGGTTCTTCCACGGGGTCGAGTTCTTTGTAAATTGGATCTTGTAACCATGCTGAATCACCAATAAGGGCCATGGGTGATTTGTTATGGTCTTCCAATAATTCAGAAATTGTTGCAGTCGACCGCTCGGGAGTATGCCGTCTGATGGAATGGTGTAGTTCGATGTCGTTAATTGTTGTTGTAATTGTTGTGATGCTGATGATTCCTTGATTTGTGGTACTTGTACACACTTTTGTTTTACGGTTGACTTGGAGGTTTCGTGGTTGTGTGGTCTGCTGATGTTGTACTGTGAGAATTGTTGTAGTTATAGAAGGTTGGGTTCCCACGTCCCCTTCCTCCAAAGTAGTTTTTTTGGTCCTCCTCGGCCAAAATAACCACGTCCTCCTCCTCTGTTGCTGTTCCAACTTGAGGAATTTGAATATCCTCCTCGACCTCGTCCATTGGAAGGATTGGTGGTAGCTGCTCGAAGTACTCGTTGTTGATAGTTGGCTTCGTTGTACATGGCGATAAATTCGTCATCAAAAGCTTCTCGTTTGTTGCCCAAGTCTTTAGTTTCCAAGTGTTTAAGACTGGAGGGTAATTTAAGTACTCTAATGGCGTAGTCTTTAGCGTCTTCATCATGCTGTTTCCCTTGGAACCAGGCATGAGTCGCAAGTCTTTTGGTACTTTCGATGGCCTCGTCCAAAAGTTGATATGCTTCTGCTGTTGAATTTTCTCCAGCTTTAATAACTGAGAGTTGTTCGAAGATCTCAGTGGCTGATCTTCCGTGTAATCTACTGATTTCTGCTCCTTTGTAGTGAGCGTTAACGACTTGAGTCGTGTCAACAGTGTAATGTTTGAGCTTTGGGATGAAGGATTTATTAATCTCTTCAGCGATAGTCCACTCGTCGTGGTGGTATTTGGTAACGTCGCGCTTGTAACGTTTGAAATTATCTTGATGTTGTTGTTTCGTATGTTTGTCCAAAGAGGAAGTGATTCCCAATGGTAACTCTCGCTCCTCTCTTGCTTGTTGGGTTTCGGCTTGTTCGGTTGTTCTAACTCGTCGAAGTAATTCGATGACTTCAGCTTCTGTAAATATTCTTGGTTCATTATTGATAATCGGATCAGTCATAGTTTGTCCACGATGCGCGGCTTAGAAAGATATGGGGAAGAAAGGGAAACATTTTATTATTATTAAGAAAGGAAAATAAAGCGTGGCTCAGAGAGCATGTATCACATTGGAAGCCGAAGTGGAGTCAACTGGGATTCGTTTAGGTACGAAAACTAATAGACTATCTTTTGCAGTGTTTGGTAATAGAAATAAATTTATTTTTTATTTTTCTTTAATGATTTTTCTTTTTATATTTGGATAAAGATGAGGCAGCACCAGCACAGACAAGGAACCTACCTTTTTCCGAAGCTGATACCATGTTTGGTACCGATGGAGATAACAGTGCTCATGAGAGCATCTCTGAGAATGAAGAAGACGAGGAAGAAAGTGAAGAGAGTGATGATGAGGTGGCAATTTTTGGTAAAGGTATGGATATCGTGAATTAATATTGACTCCTGATAAATAGAATTATATGAGCTAATTTTCATTTTTTACACAAAAGATTTTTCTTTGGACCCACAACCAGAGTTAAATTTCATCCACTGTTTCATTGTCACCACCATTGCCCTGTTTGTATCCTTGTACGTCGTTGATGAAGGAGCAGTTATCTTGATTGCCATTGTCAACAAGATTCTTGAAATATTCCAGGATCCATTTCGTCTTCCTTTGAGTGTTCCTGGTCTCAAGCAATTGGCAGGCTATGGCAATTTGACAAGTGGGATCAAAAAGTATGTTGCTTGTAGTGAATGCCATACAATCTACGATATCGGTGAATCTGTTCCTTTGTCTTGTACATTGATCAAGTTTGGTGGCAGTTCTTTGTGTTCCAATCCGTTGTTCAAGTCTGGATCTGAGTCACGAATCCCAAAGAGAACATACGTGTACCACTCTGTCATAGACTCACTGAAAAAGTTTTTTCACCGTCCAGGATTTGAAAATGCAATCAATTCATGGAATCGTGGGCCAAAAGTAGATGGAGTATTGTTTGACGTTTATGATGGTACCATGTGGAATGAATTTCTGGACATCAATGACTTCCCCTTTGTTGACACTGACCGATCTCTCATGTTGACCTTGAATATCAACTGGTTCCAGCCATTTGATGGTGTTACTTACTCTTGTGGAGCGATTTATCTTGCCGTCAACAATCTTCCTCGGGAGATTAGGTTCAAAAAGGAAAATACAATTCTTGTTGGATTAATGCCAGGGCCAAAGGAAGCAAAGATATTAGAGATAAACAGCTATCTGAAATCGCTTGTTGATGAGTTGCAAAGTCTTTACAAGGGCATCAAAATCCAAACCCACCAATGTCCAAGTGGTACAACAATCCGTGCTGCTCTTTTCATGGTCGCCTGTGATATCCCCATTGCAAGGAAAGTATGTGGATTCACATCCCATACGAGTACAAATGCATGCCATAAGTGCAAATGCCAATTCTCCCGGTTAGCTGGAACGAGTTCTGTCGATTATTTTGGATTTGACTTCTCAAAGTGGCTCCTTCGCTCTAAGAATGATAATCGTAAGGATGCTGAGGTCTGGAGAAATGCAACCACTAAGACTGAGAGACATCGTCTTGAAGTTGAAAATGGTGTTCGCTGGTCCAAACTGCATCGTCTTGAGTACTTTGATGCTGTCCGCTGCACCATTATAGATCCAATGCACAACCTTTTCTTGGGAACTGCTAAACGAATGATGGAAAAATGGGTTGCAGATGGAATAATTGACTCCAAAACTCGTCTCCATGCAAAACATGGTTAACAATATAGTACTGCCACCCGATTACACACCATTGAAGACAAAGATTGCGAAAGGGTTTCCTTTAATGAAGGCTGATGAGTGGAAGTCGTGGTGCCTTGTGTATTCTCCTGTTGTTCTAAAAGATATACTCCTACCAAAAATGTTTGAAAATTAGATATTCTTTGTCAATGCATGCCGTTTACTCATCAAGCCCAATATCACTGAAGACGAAATCGACAATGCTCATGAATATCTACAATAATTTTGCCAAGGGTGTGAGAATCTTTATGATCTTGATCTTCTTTCACCAAATATGCACCTTCATCTTCATTTGCACAAAACAGTTCAAGACTTCGGCCCTGTTTATGGTTACTGGCTTTTTGGCTTTGAGAGATATAATGGTATCCTCAAAAACATCCAGACAAACAGGAAAACCGGATTCGAATGGACATACATGAAGAAATCCACAAGGAAGATTTTGCGCGTAATATACTTGAGTCTGCCAATGCACACGGTTATCTGGATGTTTTCAAGAATTTTTTAAAAACTGAGACTCATTCAGTAATCCCGCCCAGTCAACTTCATGCATTCTCACTGTCAGATTTCATTAATGCCGCATACAATACAACATCTTCCATCAAAGGCAACGAATCTCTTCCACCATCTGCATTTCCTCTTGGAACAAAGCCTTTGTCACCGATGCCGAATCCAGATTATGATCGTCTTGTTGAACATTACCATGTGGTCTATAATGACAGGTCAATCTCAAGTTGCAAAACCAACATGGACAGTTCTGCTTTTGTTAACGATTGGATTGTGATGCTGAAGTCTATCAACATTCTTGCCCAAGTATTCAAAGGCAATCATGGTAACAAATGTGGATCGTACATTCAGGCATTGTTTGTGGAGGACAAAACAAATGTAATCTATGGGTATATTGGAGAAATCAAATATATTTTTTTGCACACATTTAGTCCAGCATCCTTATCAACTGAATACCACAACCCTCAGCATACCTTTGCCTTTGTTAAATGGTATAAAACAACATCTGATAGGACTAGAGAAATGGAAGGCATTGAGATCCACAAAAGCGAGTTTTCAAGAGTTGATTTTCAAAGTATCCTACCTATGCACCAAATTCCCATGCCAGTTGCAATTGTTGATTACCGGCCATTAAGCAAGATTAGTAAAAAACTTGTAGTTCCATGCCACGCAAAATTTATACTTAGCTTTTAATATATTTATCTATTGGTCAAAACTCTTCAGCTATGTTCACGATTTGCAGTTGATATAAATTATAGAGAGAAAAAGAAAAATATATTTATTCATCTCTAATTGCCCAGGAAGGCAAGATGGTAGACAGAGAAGTGGGGACAGGAACAACTTTAACTCCTCTTTGGATTCTAGGGGTCTTTGGTTTTGACTTTGACTGCCCCTTTCTCAAGTCACGGTCTTTAGAAATGTGATCAATTATTGCTAAGAGTCTGTTTAACTGTTTTTGTCATTAGTTTTAACTTGTGCTGCAACAAATACAAATTGAAAATAATTACCTCATCACTTCTCCAGCTGGGACGAGCAATCTTTATAACCTTCATGCTGACACCTTCACCAAAATCCTCAACACCTGATTCACCATCTGACATGACCTCTTTTTGAAGAACATTGAGATATGTCATCATGAGGCATTTCCTTCTTTTGGACCCATCTCAGCATCTATGATCTCCCAGTTGGTCTCATAGGTAACAATGCGGCAATTAAGAATCTGTTAATATTTTTAGAATATAAGATAACCATGTACATTAATATTTTTCTTATAATTACCTCTCTCATTCGGCTATTTATGCGTGCATTATGCTTCTTGATAATGCCTGCCTCCTCTGACATGTTGAACACTTCGATAGAAGGTCTTGTAGTTGTTTTTGATTTTACCAACTACCATGCTTGGCCAAAATCCAGCAGCACGAGGCTGTGAGAGAATATACTCTCTCAAATAGTTGACAATCTCGACATTGTCCTGATGATCAATCCTTTTATCAGTATTCCATTTTCTCCTGGCTTCATTCTCAGCAATCTCTATGGGATCGATGGACGTAAAGTCCCTTTTCCACATTTTCTCATGGATCAAGTCCTATATATTTTTATTAGAATATATATTATTATACTCTGTCAATATTATTTATACCAAAATGATCACACTCATCTGACTCTCACTGAGAGAAGGCTGAGCAGGAACAGACGGAGAGATAGTTGCTGGCAAAACTGGGCCAGCAGGTGCTCCATTAAAAACACCATTGGCATGAGCATTCATCAACATGCTCACTGCGTTTGCTGAGCTGGCCTGCATGTCATACATCTTTCTAAGCTGGCGACTCATCGATGCCATCTGTCCAGAGAGTTCTTTATACCCCTCATCGTCATTTCTGACTATCTCAGATCTTGGGGCAAGTCTGCGGCGTTTTGGCTGATTATCTGCCCCCTGGGAAGAACTTCCAGGTTGTTCATTAGCATTTGATCTGCGATTAGAGTTTCTTGAGCTAGAAGACATTTTCTATCTGTATTTTATAAATATAACAATATATGAATATATTAAAATATTATATTTTGCCTATTCAGCATATAAATACATACGAAGCAAAATATAGTTATTGGTAAAGATATTTAGATAATAAAAAGGGGACAGACTACAATATGCTTATTGAAAATATTTTTATTATAATTTACATTTTTAATTAGTGCTGTAAGATCCTCTGTATTAATCTATTTTGGTTTGTAAAACTGGGTCCCAGTATGTGCGACTCATGGTAACCTCAAATAAATTTCAAATAATATATTCTCCTTTTCCTTTTCTTTCCTATTCATTTTATTTTTCAATACCCTGGTAAGTTATTATTTTTTAAACATGTTGTTTATATCATCAAGTATACTATATTAACTACTGATATATTATTAATATAGTATAATATGCTCTTATTTTATGATAAAGGTAAATATAATACCATGATAAACTATATGTTTACTAATCATTCGTTTAAAAGATTCACGGCTTTCTGATATTTCAAAATGATATTGTTGATAATATACATGGTAAATATAAAAAGATCGTTATATTTTCTCTTATTAATTTATTATTTTTTAGTTGAACATATTGCAATCCATGTTCTATATTTTGTTTTTATCCCGCAACTCTCAATATGTAAGCAAACATTTTGTATAAGCTCTTACTTTTTGCCAAATACTACTTTAGTTATCGCATTTTATCTGCAATCTGGAATAAATATTTGTCTATAATCGCATATAGCTTTATAGGTAAATACAAAACGAAAAATATGAAAATTATTTTAAAAATTAATATCTGTTACTTCTTTTATCACAGATATGTAAATACCTATTCACAAGGAGTACCTACCCATATGATGACTATATATCAAAAGGTATACTATATAAATGAGTAATATTTTTGAAATCTAGGTCTAAAACAAAATTCTAAATAATATTCTCCTAAAAATAAAAATAATAAACTACACATAAATGATTTTCCATAAAAATATTTATAAAATGTGTGAGAGCTATGTAGCTGTTCAAAGAGAAGCTGTTATTATAGTGACAGTTAAAATATAATCCAATAAAATGGCACCATTGATACGTGAAATAAAATATTTGCGCGTTTCTATAATCATTAAACCATTGTTTTCTTGATTCTTAAAAGAAAACAAGAATGCAAAGTTATACAAGAACATCTGTTTTTGTTTTTTTAAAAAAAGTAATTTATAGTCAGTTTGTGTATGGTAATACTCTAGTTCTTTATGAGAGTGTTTCCATTCTTAGGATTAATAAAAGAATTATAGGTGGAAATAATATCTGTCTGAATAGTAAAATACTATTCAAACTCTGGGTAAAATCTTTCATTTCACTAAGAATTTCATATTATTTTACATATGTAAAAGGAACATATTTTCGCAGTGTCATCCGTCTTTCAAACGTCTTTCAAACGTCTGCCAACCGTCTGCCAACCGTCTGCCAACCGTCTGCCAACCATCTTTCATCCGTCTGCCAACCGTCTTTCAACCGTCTTGCATACGTCTTTTAACCGTCTTGCACCCGTCTTTCAACCGTCTTTCAACCGTCTTTCAACCGTCTTGCATCCGTCTTTTAACCGTCTTGCACCCGTCTTTCAACCGTTTTTCAACCGTCTTTCAACCGTCTTGCACCCGTCTTTCAACCGTTTTTCAACCGTCTTTCAACCGTCTTGCACCCGTCTTTCAACCGTCTTTCAACCGTCTTTCATCCGTCTTTCATCCGTCTTTCAACCGTCTATCATCCGTCTTTCATCCGTCTGCCAACCGTCTTTCAACCGTCTTTCATCCGTCTTTCATCCGTCTTTCAACCGTCTTTCAACCGTCTGCCAACCGTCTTGCACCCGTCTTTCAACCGTCTTTCAACCGTCTTTCAACCGTCTTGCATCCGTCTTTTAACCGTCTTGCACCCGTCTTTCAACCGTTTTTCAACCGTCTTTCAACCGTCTTGCACCCGTCTTTCAACCGTTTTTCAACCGTCTTTCAACCGTCTTGCACCCGTCTTTCAACCGTCTTTCAACCGTCTTTCATCCGTCTTTCATCCGTCTTTCAACCGTCTATCATCCGTCTTTCATCCGTCTGCCAACCGTCTTTCAACCGTCTTTCATCCGTCTTTCATCCGTCTTTCAACCGTCTTTCAACCGTCTGCCAACCGTCTTGCACCCGTCTTTCAACCGTCTTTCAACCGTCTTTCATCCGTCTTGCACCCGTCTTTCAACCGTCTTTCATCCGTCTTTCATCCGTCTTTCATCCGTCTTTCAACCGTCTTGCATCCGTCTTTCATCCGTCTTTCAACCGTCTTGCATCCGTCTTTCATCCGTCTTTCAACCGTCTTGCATCCGTCTTTCATCCGTCTTTCAACCGTCTTTCAACCGTCTTGCATCCGTCTTTTAACCGTCTTTCATCCGTCTTTCAACCGTCTTTCAACCGTCTTTCATCCGTCTTGTACCCGTCTGTCATCCGTCTTTCAACTGTCTGTCAACCGTCTTTCAACTGTCCTTCATCCGTCTTGCACCCGTCTTTCAACCATCTCGCATCCGTCTGCCAACCGTCTTTCATCCGTCTTTCATCCGTCTGTCAACCGTCTGCCAACCGTCTTTCAACCGTCTTTCAACCGTCTTTCATCCGTCTTTCATCCATCTTTCATCCGTCTTTCAACTGTCTTGCATCCGACTTTCAACCGTCTGCCAACCGTCTGTCAACTGTCTTTCATCCGTCCTTTTAACCGTCTGCCAACCGTCTTTCACTACGGCTAAGAAATCGGCAGTTATCTATCGTTTGCTAACATTGCTACCGTTTTTTTTTATCCAACCAAAAATGCTCCCGTTATATACTATAGCCTCTCTTTTATAGTACTCTATTTGATAACGTATTCTGCTATTCTTTTACGAGCATTCTTTTGAAAGGATGGTTTATTCTTTATTATACCATCTCTTGATTTAATTTATACTGTATTATGCGCACAATTATTATGGAAAAATACTAAATAATAATGCTATTTAATATTATAAAATATATATAGTACAAACCTTTGTTATAAGTTATACACGCATGATAATACTACGTTGATATACATTAGATGATCCTTAGCATTTATCAATTGCTAAAAATATATTGTCGTTAGAAAAAGAAGCGATCATATAAACCTAGTATATTATTTTGTACTGTTTACAAATATATACTATGCTTGTCAATTACTATACCATGCGTCTTGTATTAAATGATTATACTAAAAGGGATCTCTAGATATAAACACTATATGTAATAGGAGATGAATAGGATATGTGCTGAAAAATTAGTTGAAGAAGAATATAATTATTAGACAATCGTCTTACTATAGAAAATCAACTTTGACATATTCAAATCATGAGATTCAAAACTAATTCGAATCTCATTGTAGCAAACAGAGTAATCAGCTTATCAGAAAAGAAAAGTGTATATCTTACAGAGATTGCCAAATGTAAAAAGGACAATCCGTATTGTAATAGAGCCGTAAAAAGTTCTCGCTCTTTTGTTTCTGGGGACAAAAAAGAGCGAGCTGCATTTCATTCCTAAATTAAAGGTGATCGAGCTAAAGATGGTTCAATCGGGATGTCAATCAGGTGTTTATAACCGTGCCGATCTTACATGAAGGAGGCCCATTTGGTTTTAATTCAAAGAGTCATTCCAAAGACAAGACAAGAGAACCAAAAAAAAGAAAAAAGAAAGCACATTAAGCATATGCTAAAAAATGCAACGGGGCCAACAAGAGTTGCCTAAAAGAACAATCTTAAACCCTTGTTTTATTGTTTAGCACTTACACAATACTCGTTTTTGGCGGTATAGAGCTATATTAAAGAGTAACAATATTATATTGGCATTAGATGAGCAATAGATGATCAACAAAGCAATCACTTGTTGCACATCTGTCATGATTGCTAATTCGGCGCCATCACCAAGTTACAACACCTCATCTTCCAAAAAGAAAAGAACGACTCGGACTTTGCTACTATATTGTGATAAATAATATTGTATTAACTACAATGTGTATACAAAACATATATTGAAGAGTCAACTTACTTTATTATTCTCTATTATTTATTTATGAGCCTGGGTATTGATTGTAAAGCCTTTTCCAAGACTTTTGGTGCAGCATTCTATAATATTTATTTATATTGATTCTGTGATAAACTATTATATTATTTTATGGCCATAGGATAGTGTTCTTGTCAGTTAGATAGTGTTTAATAATATAAGACCATGCATTTAGTTGATGCCGATTCATAGTCAAAGCATGGTTTGAGAAAAGTATTAACAAAAGCAAAGGTTATTCTCTATGGGTTCTCTTGTGCCGTATTTTTTAATCTTGGTGATAAAGCACATTATGTCAATGAAGTTTACTCTTTTCTTTGAGACCACCACTTCTATCAATCGCTGACCTACCAAGCCAATCAAGGTATTTGTCCAATTGATCCCTTTTTATACCAAATATCCATGTATAATAAATGAAAAATATATATACAAACCAACCACTTTAAAAAACTATTGACTTTTGAATATTCCTTTGGGTTGATCAATCTTCATTTAATTGCAAAGGTTTTTGGCGAAAATATTAATAAAGTAATACTTGCTGTCCGATACTTGCCAAGCATGGATAATAGCCATATCCTTTAGATTGTGAACAAAGGAATGGCCCTTGTATCTTAATATAACTTTTGCGTTGCCAGATAAAATAAAACACTAGTTAAATCATAGTATTCTATTCTATTGTCGTTACAATCGATCATTACCTTTTCCATAATATACACTTTAAGAATCTGCGCAACTTACTTTCCCAACAAGTTTATAGCAAGACTATATCTCATAGTCTCTTTTAAACTATTCAAAATTACCTGATACACCTTTTTTCATATAATAAATCGCCAAGGCCCATTACAAAGCTGCTCCACTCAATTCATAGAGAGAATTATAAGTAAACTGGATAAGCTCATTAGATACTCTGAAATTCGCGACTATATCAATATAATAATTAAGATCTATCCTAATATTAACCTTTTGTAACCACATACATATACTAAAGCTCGTTTTAGCGATATTTTCAATGGGAGAAGTGGTGACCAACTGTGTAAGCTTTTCAGTCAATTTGTCTATTTAAATAGTAATGTTATACATGGCATAAGAATAGTATAAATGAAGTTCTGTTTAGTTATTACCTGTGACATACTTGTTTGAATGCTATGGAAGTTGATACTTCCACTGTCATTGTTAATGTTCATCATTGGACTGATTCAACTTTGCATTCTTCATTTATATACCTAAACGGCGAGATTAGCACTGACAATCACCACCCAACACCCCCTTGTCCTTGTAGAAAATAAATATTGCATTAATAAAAACACAAAGTAGGAATCACTTGCTCCTTGTACATGCTTACCTAGCAATCACAATATAACTAATGAAAACCAGCTCATTAGTATTGTTCATCTCTACTTTTAATATAGAGATGAAGACTTTGGTCAATACTTTGTTACTTTAGAAAAAAATCATGAAGGAGCTTGACATTACAAACGATGACTTGTATGTAGCAAAAATAAAGTAGCAGCCCGCACTTTGTACAACGGGCTATATACTACAACCGACATTTGCAGTTGTTAATGTAGATGACGTCCAACATCAACGACTCAATCAATACCTACCAGACGGAAATAATTCTATTTTATTGCACTGTACTACATATTCAAGAATAATTGACGCGTCACCATGAGTAGCCTCTTTATTTTATAATTCTTTCTTTATAATGTACTCTCTATACTTCTTTATATTATTATACGGACACCAAATAAAATAAAGCAGCTAATAATGTCAAAAACAAAAATTCGGTTCCAAAAAACGGCAGTTATGTTACCGTTTCGTTCACATAGGACAAAAATAATTTTTTTCAGGAATGCTCATTTCGATAAACAAGGTTGCCTAAAATTTTACGAGCCCTTTCTATGGTACTACAACTACCTCATTGCTAGAGGAAAAGAGATTCCATGCGACTTTTATGAATTGGCATCGATGACATTACCTTTCAACCACAATCTGCGGAGAAAAAGCAGTCTAAAATCAGAAAAAACGGCAGCTATGTTACCGTTTCGGTAGCTGTTCCCACTCCTCCCGCCGTAGTGATAAGGCCTCCTTTTTAAAGGCTAAAGAAGACAAAAGCAACTTGAAGCGCAGAAGAGAGCTGTATGTCATGAAAGACATATATCATGGTAATATAACACTACTACTAAGCTTAAACGTTTGCTAATATTATTTGTAGATTCCATATTGACCTCGATTTGTCAGTATTTGCCCAATTACCAACAAACGATAAAAACAATGCAAAATGAAGAAATCGAAATAATTGGTTATGCGAGAAAGTCTCCTTCCGCAGAAGATCGAGAAACAAGAGTGAGACTTCTCAACATGATGATCCAAAACTTGCGTTCTCGTTCCCTGGCAACGCGAATCTATGTCTCTGCTTGCTCTCGTTCTTCAACACCATTTGAAGAACGAGACATTAAAAAACTTGAAATTCATGACGAACTGACTGACATTGATGGAAATACCCAAGGTAAATATTGATAGTACATAATAGTCTTGCAGATTTACTTACAATATTCCGTCAACTTAATAAAGAGATGCTAAAGTATTTACAATCGGTAAAACACGATGTCTGCTTGGTGTCTTTAGATTTTGCTGGGTTATCATCTAGATCCCACCATGTAAAAGATCTACTTGAAAAAAACCCCTCGATCAAAAAGATAGCAATAGAAACATTTGCTGTTTCTAATGAAGTTTTTATATACGACTCAGATATACTGTTATCTGATGTAAAACTGCTAGAAAACTTTGATTGTAGACCCAAACCGGTCCAACGATCAAAATAAATACTGTATTTTTATTGTAAATGTTGGTATAATAGTTTCAAAATTTACAAGTTAATTATCCAGTAAACTGGATATTGGCTGGATACAAATGGTATAGATGAGGGCTTTCACGAATACTTGATAATGTCACTATAACAGGTTGTTTTGGATCGATGTTGTAACAAATCTCAACATCACCCAAGTTATTGATAACCTTTTCATACTTCTTGACGTTTTCTTCGTTATAATCAACGTAAAAAAACATACAAATTGCCAAGCCTTTTGATATTTCCATTTCAGAAATTACTATAAAGAATGTTCTTATTTTTGTTTCGTTGCAGAATAGCCTAACCGGAAAGTTTGGAGGTGAAAAAAGAGTAAACCTGAGAAAAAATTTCCAACATGTTATTGGCTTCCCACAAAAACGATGTCACAAGTTTTCTGTTCCCTGGACTAGATTCAGCTGATTTAGTTATAGTGCTAAAGACGCTTGATCACAGAGTTAATAAAGTTTGCTGATAATCACATATTGAAATTAACATGCAATCTACAAAAAAAAACGTTGATCAACGTTCAAGCTTGGCAGTATGGTAATCCATAATAATAAAGAGGAAGTAGTCCATAACATACAAAGATGGAGCTTCTAAAAAATAAGAATAATTACATGATTGCTTGTCGTACCTAAACCAATCCCCGTTGGTTCCATTCCAGCCTCCAATGTGATACATGCTCTCTGAGCCACGCTTTATTTTCATATATATTCAATAAATTTGTTATCTATACTACTTTATATCTTTCTAAGCCGCGCACCGTGGATAACCTACATGACTGATAACACTAATGACACCAATGGACTTCCCCACGACGAGAGAAAACTATACTCTCTAACCGAACTATTTCAATTGTTTCAACAATGGCAACAAGACTCTAACGAGCAACGAACATGCGAGGAAACTGAACTACCTCTTGATATCACGCAAGTTTTGGAAGGGCTATCGCCCATACAGCTCAAAGAAATTCTCACAAAATATAAGAGAAAGCTCCACAAATACTACCATCCAGACTGGACTCAAGGCGAGTCAATTAACAAATCCTTTATCCCCAAGTACAAACAATACCAAGTGGACACACTTCAAGTACTCAACACAGTATACTAGGCCTCTGACATGACACGGACAGTTGCCAGAGCAGCCACAGCCCTCTATTAAGACCTCAATTACCTTCGAACAAACCAAGATAAAATGCAAAACGATCAGGCCATCTGACTTCTGGAAGAGGCCATTGACGATACAAAACAACTTACCATCTTTGCATGGAAACAGCAAAAACTCAGGATGAAGAAGCCCGAGACTACTCCATCAAAGCACTCAAATTACCCCAATCAATTCAACATTTGGCTCGACAAGATGAATTACGCACGAGAAAACCTGCATTTGACGAAGACTTTATACATACCTACAATGAAGCCAAATACCAACAGTCCGTCATCAGAGCCGCTACCACATCTAACAACAATTCAAGTCGACGAGGCCGTTTCACACCCCAACGAGGAAATTGGCAACAGGGACACAAGTCCACTTTTTTTTTGGACGAAGGGGCCGACATAGGACCCCAAGCTACAATCCCTTCAACAACCAAGGAAGCAACTTCTCTCAGACCAACACCACCTTCAAGCCGACCAAGGATAGCAACACTCAAGACAAATAACATGTCAGCACACCTTACCCATAGCCCAGCCACTACCACCGACAACAATATCTCAACATCCAGTTCCCTTACCATCACACAACAAACACCAATCAGAACTACACCATTCCCAAGGATGGGATACTACCCGGCAGCAGATTAAAAAGATTCAACCAGAACTGGGAAAAGATAACAACACACAATTGGCCACTAACTGTAGTAAAGACAGGTTACAAGATACAATTTGCCAGGAAACCCATTCCATGGAGATGGAAACCAAAACTAACATCCACAAACGATCAAATAGAAGTCAACAACGCTGTCAACAAGTTTCTACAAGCAGGAATTATCGAAGTCTCTCCAAGCCAGTCCACCGACTACCTCTCAACATTTTCACTTTTTTTGTATGAGACAAGATTTATTGAATTGCCCAAAAAACAGGTCTTACTTCCTATAGAAGAGAGGTAGGTGCCTGGGGAGATATTGATGCACACATAAATATGTGGGAAACTAATGGAGGTATATACGGTAGGAAATTTACATAAGGGTTATATAAGAAAAAATATAGGAGGCATAGGATGAAAGCATATCATAGGCATAAAGTCGAGATGGTGGAGAGGACTAGTCAAGAAGGTGGGACGAAGAAAACAAGGAATGGAGGGTCTTGTCCACCGAGTTTATAACAAAATGATATTTTTTTTCAGCGATTATTCGAACACGACGTTTATCCTCTCGTACACGACGTTTTTTAAATTACCGCTTTTACACATTCACCGGACATATTAAAAGTGACTTGGGGTGCGGTGCCCGACAACTACATTGAGTACCTTGAAAGATTTTTTTTTTTGTATGAGACAAGATTTATTGGATTGCCCAAAAAAAACAGGTCTTACTTCCTATGGAGGAGAGGTAGGTGCCTGGGGAGATATTGATGCACACATAAATGTGTGGGAAGCTAATGCAAGTATATACGGTAGGAAATTTACATAAGGGTTATATGAGGAAAAAGTTAGGAGGCATAAGAAGAAAGTATATCATAGGCATAAAATCGAGAGGTGGAGAGGACTAGTCAAGAAGGTGGGATGAAGAAAACAAGGAATGGAGGGTCTTGTCCACCGAGTCACTCACGTGGACAGGAGTAAAAGGAATGTTGTCAAAAACTTGTCTCCAGTAGGCTTTCCAGACTGCAGCCAAGACTCCATCCAGTACATGGTAAGAGTCAATAGAAGGGGAGGATGGAGGGAGATCGAGGGCATATAAGGCGCGAAGGAGTGTAGATGGACTGTTAGGAGGTTGGGGCAGCCATCGTGGCAATGTCAAGGTCCAAACCCGCCAAACAAGAGGACATTCGGCAAGTAGGTGGTCGGTAGTTTGATTAGGGTGGCCACATAGACGGCACTCGGGAGACACAACAAGGTCAGGGCTAATGGCATGTAGGACGGACGCAGAGGAAAGGGAGTTATGAAGGATACGATACCATATGTTGCGGGTGGCAGTAGACAAGGTTAAAGACCAAAAGAATTTCCATTGAGAAGGTGATAAACGAGAGGCAGTATGGCGAGGGCGTGGGTCTGGAGGTGGGCATAGAAGTCGAAAGGAGCGTGTGGAGAGCTTTAGTTCTCGGAGGGAACAGGAAAAGGACATGGAAATGGGCATAAGATCAAACTCGCCATAAGAACCGTCATGGGAAGCATCCGGATGGGAGGGGGGGAGACATAGAGTGGAAAAAAAAGGGCGTAGAACATCAGTGTGCGTGTCAATATATCGGAAGAATTTGTTGACGATGACAGGATTGTTTGGGCGGTTGGATGGCAGGCGCCGAGAGAAACAACGGATGATGGGATCGTAGAGAAAGGCATCAGAGACCAGCAGCTGGTGAAAGCGAGAAGTAGGAAGGAACGTAGTATGGGGTATAGGGAGACATACAGCGTTGAGTACCTTGAAAGAAAATGTTGTGTCCTAAAAAGATATTCAGTACTTTTTTATAAAACTCTCTTCTTTTACAAACTCATCAAGTAAGAATTAGTCATCTAATATTTAAATCAAATAATTTCTTGAGAACAAACGAGAATATTACTTTGTGATTACAAATCAGAACTTTTAAACATAACATCATTGACAATCATTCAATAGAAATCACTTCAAGATGAACTCTACCAATAAAGAAACTGTCGTTATCAATGGAAAGAAACATTATCCTGTACAACAAGATCTTCCTATTCCACCAGCCGGTGGATATGCCAACATGACAATAGCAATTGCTACGATGCAGCAATACGCACTTGCTAACAACTTTGCTCTTTCAACCAAAGATCGAAAGCCAACTAGAGTTTACCTAAAGTGCACTAGAGGCGGTCATTACAGAAACGTTCACAAGCTCGAAGATTGCGATCGTGTAAAGATTCGTCCTGGATCAACAACTGGATGCCCTTATCTCTTGAAGATCTCGTACAAGAAGGGGATTAAAGGGTATCTTCCATTGAAAGCTACTCACGAAATCGAGGGATACCACAACCACCCCCTCGACGATAAATGCTTGGAATCAACATTGAAGGGCAGAATGTCGAAAGTTACTGTCGAAGATACTAAGAACATAGCTAAATTAATTGAGTCAAAGACAAAGACTCGCGAAATTCAAAGAGCCATAACTCAGGATGGAGATGCTGGACATAAGCTGTATGTCAGCGATATTAACAATATTAAGGCTGCTTTTGCTCGCCTTAGTGCCCCAGTAATTCAAGAGGCAGGCACAAGGCTTGTGAAAGCCATGGAGTCAAGAGGATTTCAAGTAAGGTATAACATTAATGAGAATGGTTCTCTTGAAAAAATATTTTTCACAACCGAAAAAATGCTGGAGAGAGCTCGTCGCTTCTCAGATGTCATGGTGATAGATGCCACCTATTCCACTAACAACTTGGAAATGCCTCTTATCTGTGTGGAAGGTATACATAGCCTTGGAGGAGAAACCCTCAAATCTTTCCCAATTGCTTTTGCTTGGGTCTCAAACGAGAAACAAGGTACTTATGTCTGGTTCTTGGAACAATTAAAATCCTTTGTTTTTAAGGAAAAGACCCCCAGTACTTTTGTTGAGGAACCAACCTCTGGCAATGTTTTTGAGGAAAGAACCTTTGGCACTGTTTTTGTAACAGATAAATGTGCTGCACTTATAAATGCATTAGATATTATATTTCCTTTTAACAAAAAGTTGCTGTGCTACTGGCATATGATAAACAGTGTTGAAAAGGCCTTCTCTGGAAAGCTCAAGTCGGTGAAAACAAAGGAGATGCTGATGGAATATGTGATCCGTATGATCCACAGCAAAACCAAAGAGACTTTTGACTTGGCCCTTGCACAATTCTATTGTGTTTCTGCTGGTGCTGAAGTCGAAGAAGGAAAGTTAAAGATGTCTGCATCAGACTACTTTGACACCAGGTGGCTCAACTGCCAGGAAAAGTGGGCAGGATATTTAACCTGTAAAGTGAAGCATTTTGGATGCACAACTTCTCAAAGAGTAGAAAGCGCACATCAAGCTTTAAAAAAAGGCATTTCTGCAATTTCTTCCCTTGAGCTTGCTTTTGACAACGTGGCCACTTACGTAGAGAGACTAGAAAAAGACTTTCGAAACATTGAGATCAGAGAGACAACTACAGTTGACCCTATTGTAGTTCGAAACAAATTTCTTTCTGATATATATACAAAGGTATACAAACGAGCCTTACTTGTGATCGACCAAGAACTTCGGCTCAAAGACAACAATAACAATGATTGCCAGTGTATCAACAAGTACCAGTACAATATACCTTACCATCATTCCTTACCAATTGGAAGAAATCTACAGATTTCAGATGTGCCAACAAGATGGATTATTGATCCTTATGCCGAGATCAAACAAATCAAAAATAATCCATGTTTTCCAACGGCTGAAAAACCCGAGGAATGGATGAGCGAGATCGTCAGATTGGAAAACCTCTTTCGTTCTTGTGAGGGTAGCCAACAAGTTGCTGACCTTGTCAAGAAAATAAGGGAAGCTACAGCTGGCTTTGATGGTAGAACTGCCCACCCTGTTATCAAACTCCAAGCCCCAGAGGATTTAAAGTTTCCTGGAAGGCGTAAGGGCAGCAGTCGCCCAAAATACTTACCAAAGGACTTTGGTCGGGCAATCTGGAGAAAGACCAGTGTTTTGTCAGGATGGGTAAGATATATACATATACATATTGATATAAGAGATGATATTAACAGTTTTCTAAAATTATAGGCTGGCCTTAAGGCTATGGTTAAGCTGGAAGCCAGAAAACTTGCTCGTAAGAACAACATTGTTCCAAATGTGAAAAAAACTGAAAATTATATGAAAACTATCAAATAAGAGCCTCTCGACCCAGGTAAGAATTGTTTTTCTTTTCAAGGATAATTTACTGCCAAAAAAAATACTGACTAATAGCCATATATTTAGTCGATGCTCTATTAAAAAAAAAGATTCAAGAGACCTGCCACAGCTCAAGATGAGTACGAATACGACCATCGGACATCTGTTGGCAAAAGGGCCAAGTATGAACCAGACTTTCCTGTCTCAAACGAGATATCAGATGATATTAAGGGTGGGTTCAACCCAATTCCTGATGGATGGTGTGGATTTCGTGTGCTTGCACACTTGATCTACAAGGATCAAAACAAATTCCCGCTTATAAAAAGGGACATGCTTGCTACCCTTCCTCAGCACAGTGTAGCTTACGCAAATACCTTTGGCACTGATGTTAAACAATTGGAGGAAATCGTGAAACACGGCTCCAATCTTGACAGCAACAACAACAACGATACAACAATTCCAGCATGCACAAATACCAGTATGTGGTTTAGCACACCCGACTGTGCTCAGTTAGCTGCCGATACATACCAAAGACCAGTCTGTGTCTATTCAGACAATCCGTTAATTGCTTCTGCCTCTTTCTTAACCTTTGGAATCCAAAAAAAAACAAATAACGAAACAACCTCTGATCCTGGATCATATTCATAACAACCACTGGACAACAGTCGAGTTATCAAGAAATACATCCAGAAAATGGCCAACAATATCAGAGCTATTCTTTCTTGGGTGTCACCGGAACAACATCCCTGACAACTTCGACAATTACTGGAACAAGTATAAAGAGTTCAACAAGCATGATCGCAGAAATGCAATGCTTTCTCTTGCTCCGTGTTCAGAAGAAACCATTGATCTTACTGATATCATTTAATTTTTCTATACTTATATCTCTTATTTTTGTATTTCTTTTATTATTTCTTTTTATTATCAATATCATACATATCCTCCACCTTTTTTGTTGAATTTACCTTGAATATATCAATTATATCAATTTGTTTCTTTGTATTAATCAAGTCCATCTCTAACAAGTTTAATGATCCTCTGTACTGCCTTTGCATGAAAACTATTCGTGGGAATTCTTTTACCCTGCTAATTACAAACACAATCAGCAAATCACAGCTCATAAATTAAGATTTATGTTACACCTATCGATCAAAATCTCTTTGAGCTATGCGATACCTTGAGTATTCAAGTGATTATTCAATCATTTCAAGAGATATATTAATGTAATTTTATACATAACTAGCCATAACATGTTAAAGTGGATAAAAGAATTTTCATTTGATTCTAATCACTCAATTATGAGAAAATAAATATAATATGTGAAAAATTTGGATTTTTTCAATGAAAAAATAAAATGTATTTGGTTGTAGAATCACTTTTTACTCATTTATTTTCTATAAAACGTTTACAGTAGCTATATTTTACTTGTGGCTATTTGAATTTCTAATTCATTTGACTATTTTTACATATTTTTTAATTTTTTATATTTTTTATGACATATCTCTTAAACATATTGCAATGAAATACAAGAAAGACATTTTAAAACAAGAATCAAAATAAAAAATAAAAAACAAAAACATGTATATTATGTAAAAAAAATATACCTATAAACATGCAAAGTTTTATAGAAATATAGACTCTCAATGACATTCTGTTCATTATCAAAGTTTTCAGAAAATCTCTAATTTGCATGGATTATTATCTTTTATACATAAATCGCATAAAATGATGAATATATGATTCTAGGTTCAGTTTAAGCCACAAAATTATTTTTTTTGTTTGTATGGAGCTCTTTTGGCTCAAGTTTATTTGTAACGTTCTCTGTTAGACGAGAGAGAGAGAAAAGTTACTATTTGTTTGTGGGTTATATAAATTATATGATGTTTTTGTGGTTATTTTTTATAAGTATATATGGATTCGTGATTATGGAGACGAGTCCTGGGGGTCGAGGGAAAGTTCAGAGCAGAGTCGAGAGATGAATTTGCGGGCTGTGCGGAGGACGGAAGATGGTTGGAAAGGAACAGACTGAAAGTGGAAAGCCCAGTGATGGTCCCATATGGCGAGTACAGCCAGGCCAAAGACCGAGGCAGCAGGAATGGTGGTGTCCAGCGTTAAAGGAAAAACGAAGGAGTGGAATGCGGTGGAAAGGGTACTAGGCGAAGGAAAACAGCCAAAGAACTCTAGCCAAATGCCTATCCACACCGCCGATTTTTGAGGGCAGTCAAAGAGGAAATGGGCTTGCGTCTCGACAGATTGTTGGCAAATTGTACATAGGAGAGAGGCTACAGTGGACGGTATCAGGCGGTGGAGAAGAGCACGGCAGGAGAGTTTATGGTGTAGGCCACGAAACCAAACGTTTCGAGCACGGTGGGGGAGTGCGAAAGACCAAAAGGACCGGAGTTGTTGTGGACGGAGGGGAGGGTCAATAGGTCGAGCATTTGTGCGGTGTTGGGAGCAGGTCATTCGGTAAGAGCGAGTGGAGAGCCGTGACCATGGTCGCCCAGGGGATAAGGCAGAGAGAAAAGGGGACAGGTCGATTGGGGAGCTCCCTCTTGGAGGCATATCCAAATGTCGCGATTCGAGAATGAAAGTGGGAAGACAAGCGCGGAAAAGGACAGGGTGGATGACCAAAGTTTGTGCGAGGATGCGTTGTAGGATGCGTTTGAGGGTAATCGACCTAGGAAGAGGGCGTGAGGGATCAATTGGGACTAGAGTGTCTAAGTCTTGGTCTATCTTGTAGAGGTGATGGACTTTTAGGTCACGCCAGGATGCGCGGTAAGGAGGATGAGGGTGGGGGTTAGTAACCATGGACGACAATGGTAGTACAAGGCATGTGGATAGGTTGGTCAAGACGTTCTCGAAGTTGCGTGGGAGGTGATCCATGGCCTTCAAGACTAGGTGAAGAGGTGACCCAAGTGTGTTGTGAGATCTAGGGCGGGCGTCGGGGAAGAGCCAAGGGAGGAGGGGATCACAGTTAGTGTCGTCGGATCTGAGAAGGTATGACATCCATGGAGGAACTAAACCACGAGGGTTTAAAGGGTTGAGAATGAGAGGTTGGAGCCACCGAAGTTGGAGGGCACACTGCTGCGTGACCGGGTCGAGAATCCCAAGGCCGCTTTGTAGGCGGGGAAGACAGAGGGTGTCTAAAGCAATGGGAGGGAATGAGCGGAAACGGAAGAAATGCCGTATCAGTGAACGTATTTTTTCCAGGAAAGCGGAGGGAAAGGAGACAACTCGAAGGACGTGCCAAAGTTGGGCTAGGATGAGGGAGTTCATGACTGTGGCGCGGCCACGGAAAGATAGGGATCTCGAGCCATGAATGGTGCAACTGTTTTCGATCTTGGAAAGGAGGGATAGTCCAAATGCATCTCGTTGAGCAATTGAGGAAATAATGGGAAATCCGAGGTAACGAAGAGAAGATGGGGAGGTTCTATCGTGCCAGTCAGTGATGTTGTGGATCTGTAGATGAGAGACCCAGCCTGGCAAAGGCGAGCCAGAAAGAGAAAAAGCCTGCGTTTTGTGTAAATTGATGCGGGCATTGGAGGCGGCAGCATAAGTGTTGAGGTGGGTGTGAAGGAAAGATAGTTGGCCAGGGTTGGACAGGAAAACGAGCAGATCATCTGCATATGCGAGGAGTTTGACGGGTGGAAGTGGGGTAAGGCCCACCGGTACCGAAGGACAGAAGCCAATGAAAGAGTGGTCGTGGATCACTCGTCGCAACAAAGGCTCAAACACCAAGTTGAACAAGATGGGAGACAAGGGGTCGCCTTGACGCAAACCCCGAGTTTGGGGCAAAGGGCGCGAGAAGAAGCCGTTTACGTTGATCTGTAGCTTAGTAGAGAAGAATAGGTTAGATATGGAGGTGACAAGAGAGGAGGGAAAGCGAAAATGAGTTAATACACGGCGTAGATATTCGGGGTGAACCCTATCATATGCTTTCTCCTGGTCTAAAAGAAGACCGATACCAGTAGAGCCTTCTTTAGCTGCTTGAGCCATGACCATCCTGGTAAGCATGCCGTTGTCTGCAATAAATCGACCCTGAACGAATCCAGTTTGGTAGGGGGAGACCAGAGATGTGACACTGTGAATCATGCGAGCATTCAAGAGGCGGGTGAAGACTTTAGCATCCGTGTTGATGAGAGCAATGGGTCTCCAGTTTTTGAGAGAGGTGAAATCACCCTTTTTAGGAAGGAGACAAACGCAGGTGGATTTCCAGGATTCCGGGAAGATGCCTTTCGACAGGGCGTCATTGTAAACTCGTGATACAAGATCGCCACACACAGGATGATCCAGGATCAAACGAAGGATCTCGTATGGTAAACCATCGGGACCGGGACTGCTTGAGGTGGGTGTGCGCGATGCGCCGGTGCGAATGGTATGTAGAGATAGGGGACGAGTGAGGGAGGACTGTGTGTGCTCAGACAGACAAAGGTCGGGATGAAGATGGGATAGCAGGTCGTCCAGAGCAGATTGGTCAATTGGGTCTGGGTGATACAAGCTTTCATAAAAGGCAGCGGCTGCCTCAGTCATGGTGTCGGGAGTGGTGCATATGGCATCGGTGACAGGGTGGGAAAGGCTGGCGATGGTCTTGCGGGATTGTCGAGTTGCAATGGTGCGTTTAAGGTAGCCCGCCGAGGTCTCACCTTGTTCCCGCCAATGTTTTCCAGCCCTAAGGGCCATGTTTTCGACACGTTCCAGCTGGACTTGTTGCAGCATGCGCTCCACGATAGGCAATTGGAAATTCTGGGCGGGCTGTCGTCGAAAACGGTGTATGAGTCGGTCACGCCGCTGTTGTAATCTTGCTTCCAGGTCGTTCAGGGAAGGACGAGTATGGCGGGAGAAGCATTGTATAAATCGAGTGATTTCTGCTTTAATGACATCCACTGGGCTTGCGGGGTGCCACAAAATTATTACTCATCAACCCATAAATGTATTTCATTTGTCCACGGGATTTGAACACATCGCAATATCTGCAAATATTAGATTTTTTTCAAGATAAAGCCGTAGGAAAAGATTGACAAAGCCTTTGAGTTTTCTCATTTTATACATACAATATAAATGTGCATTATGAATTAAAAGTATTATATTATACTTTTAATGCGTTTACAGGCAACAAACTATGCTGTATACTATACAATTAAGTTTATTTTTTGAACTAATTATGATAAGATATATTTACGATATTAAGTAAGACTGATTTTAATTTTTTTTTTTGTATTTATTGGTCGGCTTCAGCAACTGGTACTGAGCAATTGGCTTTTTATGCCAAAGAAAAACTTATGGGGATACTATGTATGACAAGTACAAAACGAAAGAGGGTAAAGAGAGAAATCTAGTCTGTAAAACGTTGGATGACAACTAGTGCCTTGGCTGCAATCACACCAGGGAGAAAAGGTTGATTATCTATAACGAAGGCCCAGTGAGCACGCCAGATTGCGTGTAGGGTAGATCCAACGAGAGCTTGTGTTTCTCTAGGACTAGTTGGGTCAGTGTATTCCAAAGCGGTAAGAAGAGTGTTTAGGTGTGTTAGCGACCAGCGCGGACACACTTTGGATAGGACTACACTCCATACGAGCCTCTTCCGAGGACAAGTAATGAGGAAGTGCTCTGGTGTGTCTACTTCCATCTGACAAATAGCACAGAGATCATCCTCGACAAAATTATTGGTCTTCTGAAAGACAAAGGCTCTGGTAGGCAATCGCCCCCACAGGGCTTTCCACCAGACTGTACGGCTGTCGTGAGGAATGTTAAGTTTCCAGAAACGTTTCCACGCAGCACGGGAGAGGTTGGGTGTCTGTGTTTGTGGCTGTATGTAGCGACGGAAGTCGGATGTTGCGGTGTTATATAGAGATCTTTTGCCCATAGTTATACTTCTTGTGAGAGGAGAGAGGTCAAGAGGGGGTACCAGTGGTAGATCATTGTTCTGTAAGGGATTGTCAAGAAGGTGTACAAATCATGACTGGTATTGTATGGTTTTGTCCGCGATCTTTCTCTGGTATCTTCGTATTTTGTTCTTTCCCCGTCCCTGAAGTTCGCTGTTTGACTTGGAGATCAAAAAACCGCTTGGGGAGAGAGAGAAGGCATCCGCGATGGAGAGTTGAGCAACGTTGACGGTTTCTACATCGGTACTCACTGAGGACGAACATGTCGATGAGAGGGGAAGCTGAGGCTGGTAGATGGATGTAGACTAAAGTCTAGGTTGAGTGACGAAGGGAGTATGAGGGCGGAAGCCTGTAATAGAGGTCGCAGTGGAGATGGGCAAGAAGTAACTGGTCCGGGGAAGAGTAGGGCAGTTGCAGCAGAAGGAGATTGAAGATGTGTAGTGAGCATGAATTGTAAGTATGGAAATATGAAGGACTTGTTTGCTTGCGTGCGTCGATGTAACAGAGGGTCAATCCATCGCAGCTGAAGCGCTCGTTGTTGCGATTGGGGATCAATCAATCCTAGTCCACCTACTCCTTTGGACAAACACAGGGCAGCCCAACTAGGGCTCCGAAATCCCAAGGACAAGTAGGTGCGGCAGTGTTTCTTGACAGTATTGAAAAAACGTTCGTCAGTAGGTAGCACGTACAAAACATGCCATAGTGAGCTAAGAAGCAGAGAGTTGATGACTAGGCTCTTTCCCCGAATAGAGAGGCGTCTCTGTGCAAGGGATTGAGCATGTCTTTGGATCTTTCCGAGGATGCCCTGTCGGAATACTTCGAGTTGGCGTGGGTGAGAGTGCAGTGGAAAACCCAGATACCGTACAGCATTAGCAGAATTCTTGTCATGAAGACACGTAATGTGGGCTTCGTCAAAAACAGGACCCCAGTCAGGAACAAAAGTCCCTGATAGAGCTATGGCAACTGTCTTGCTTATATTGACTTTTGCGTTGGATGCCCGTCCAAAAATCTCGAGCAGATGAAGGAGAGGGTCTAGATCACGGGGAGCCGAGAGGTATACCAGTAAATCGTCTGCGTATGCCAGCACTTTGAGAGGCATAGGAGAGCAAGATGGCACCGGCGGTGGGAGGAAGGGCAGGTAGTCGAATTGAAAGCCAGGCAATCGGGGAGAAGCCAAAATAGTGCGCAAAAGCGGTTCGAAGGCCAGGTTAAACAAGAGTGGAGAAAGAGGGTCGCCTTGTCGTAATCCACGACCTTGTTTAATAGGTGCGGACAAGTGGCCATCCACATTGACATGTATATTGGTAGAGAAGAAAAGAGAGCAGATGGTGTTAGCAATCGATTCAGGAATACCGAACAGAGAAAAAACGCGCCGTAGGTAGTGTGGATGAACCCTATCGTAGGCCTTCTCTTGATCCAGCAAGAGGGCGACTCCAGGGTGTTTGGCGAGCTGTGCATGGTACATAGAAAGTCTAGCAAGGAGACCGTTATCAGCAATAAATCTATGTGTCATGAAGCCTGTTTGAAAGGTGTTAATGCATCGAGGTATGCAGGCCCGAAGGCGAGAGGTCAAAAGTTTAGTAAATATCTTTGCATCACAGTTGATCAAAGATATGGGTCTCCAATTCTTAAGATTCGATGTGTCTCCAGATTTAGGTAAAAGCACCAGCACAGTATTCAACCACGACGGAGGAAATGTTCCTGTTAGAGCCTGTTGATATACGGAGACGGCCAGTTGTCCAACGTATTTGTGGTCCAACATATTGGCAAGAAGAGAATATGGAAGTCCATCTAATCCAGGACTAGAGCCTCCGGGGCATGTAGCCAGTATGTCGAGTAGACAGTCTATTTTAATATCAGCTTCCAGTCGTTTACCCTGTTTGGCCGAGATCTTGGTGTCCGAGGGAACGTTTCTGAAAAGAATGTCTGCAGCTCCATCATCAATAGGGTCGGCTGTGTATAAAGTGGTGTAGAACTCTCGAACGTGTCCTAACATTCCCGCAGTAGTAGGGAAGTCTTCTCCTGATTCAGGATCACGGAGCGATGTGAGAGAACGTGAAGAGTTGCGATGGCGGATAACTCGGAAGAAGTATTTAGACGAGGTCTCCCCCTGTTCAAACCACCGAATACCAGCCCGAAGGGCTAAGGTTTCAGTCCGGTGGTGTTGCACTCGAGACAGTGCGGCCTCAAGCCTAGGAACCTCTGAAGTATTATCATTGATTATAAGCCGGGAGCGTTCCCGTTGCAGGTTTCTTTCGTTGTGCACTATGCGCCGATGATACTTGGCTGCATACGAGAGTGCGAGTAGCTTAATCGTATGCTTTAAAAAGTCCCACTTGAGGGTTGGGTCCTGTATATTCGATAGAGAAGATTCGGCTGCGTCAAGGACTTGGTCAAGGTCAGTCTTAAAATCATCGTCTGCCAGGTATCTAGTGTTAAAACGCCAAACCCCCGGACCAGATTGACGAGAGAAAGGGATCGATATGGTGAGGAGACTATGATCTGTCCACACAGGGTTGACAAACTGGACTTCCGGAGCAGATATAGGGAGCGTAGGCGAGGTGAGAATAAAGTCTATCACAGTGCGTTGTCTTCCATTAGAAAATGTGGGCAAGGGAGGGGAGGTGGGAGGAGTGATGGCATCTACAAAATTATCTTGAAGATATTGCTGCCATTGGATAGGATGAGAGGAGTGTATATGAAAATTGCAATTGAAGTCTCCAAGAAGGATGACTGGCTTATCAAAGTTGCGAGCTGACAAATCCGTAGTGAGATTAGAATAGAAAGTTGGGCGTTCGTTGGGTTGACTGGGAGCGTATACAACTATCACTGTGAATGGGTCTACTCGCAGATCGACATGAGAGACGTCTACAATAAGGACTCTATTGTCAAGAGAAGTGTAAATGTGTGAAAGGTTAAGAAGAGGATTGAAGGATACTAGGTCACAGTGTGGTGTCCACAAGCAGTTATGAGCTTGAAAACAGATTTTGAGCGAGTCGTATTGATCAGGATGTGCGTGAGTTTCCTGGAGAGCGAGAAGAGAAATTGGGGTCTGGAGGTTGCGGAGGTGACGGAATAGTAGGTGTTTTGACGAGTTTATATTAGAAGCAGAGCGTTTGAGACCTCTCACATTGAGAGTCCCTATTGTTATAGATGTTTTATTCATAAATGTTTGGGGGTGGCGTTGTCGCCGGGTCCGGGTGGATATCCAGTGTCAGTCTCGTCGTTCATCAGTGTATCTTTGTCGTTTTCTAGTTGTTTGATCGTGCTCTCCACTGTCGATATCTTTACTATATCCCTCTCCCGCAGGCGTTCAGCTTCCATTTCACGTTGTCGTTTGGATTCCCAAATGCTATCTTGGGAAGAACTACCCATTCCGGATTTCTGCATTTCCACGTCGTCGTTGGGTAGGTTCTGATTTTCAGTGCTGGGTCGGTTTGCCGAATTTGCGGGATTGTGGTTACTGTCAATTGCAGTGCCTTTCAAATCTCTCATGTGAACATCAGCAAATTCAGGATTGGCGGCAGCCAGTAGATCTGCTCGTCGTTTTTCTGCCAATTGAGACACTTTTTTGGCAAGGGCTTGTCTCTTTGCCTCCTCAATCATGGCTGTGCGTTCAGCTAACAGTTCCTCTACAGTGGGCTCCTTGGGTTTATCATTATTAAGTTGGTCGAAATTGACACAAATTGGATCCTTGGAAATATAACCGGCCTCACCACAGCTATAGCATCGTACGGCAGGCTTGGGTCGAGTAGGACATTTGGCCTTAAAGTGGCCCTCTTTCCGGCAGTATCGACAGTAGGGAGGCATAGATTTCGATCGAGTTTCGATCTTACAGTCTCCAAAAGTACCAGAAAGGTGCACCTCTCTTGTAATTGGAAGTGGATCCGGTATAGCAGTGGGGTCTATCAATACCATAGCTTCTCCGCGGAAAAGCTTGTTGATGGTGTGATACACCCGGATGTGAGCAACTTTGCCAAAGGAGCGAAAAGCCTGCTCAATCGGAGCTTGAAGCTCTGTGTTTGTGCGGCACAGGGGAATGTTGTAGAGGTTTACTCTAATGAGGGGATTGTCTGTTGAGATCCCAGGCGATCCCAAGATCGTTTCGTTTTTAACCACGATCCCGGTGGTTATAGCTTTAAGCCGACTTTGCTCGGTGTCTAGAAGCACCTCGGCAAGAAGATCTCCAGTTTTGGAGAATTTGGTAATCAAACCCATTGCGTCTGGGAATTGAGATGTCAAGATCTTCTCAAATTCATGATCGTTGACGATCTTCCGAAGATTAAAAACTACACATTCAGGGTTGAGAGAACGTGCCCAAATGGCAGCAGCATGGTCTTGAGTGACCAGCGATTCATATTCTGGTGCAGTAAAAAGTGTTGTTGGGACATTTCGGGGTCTTAGCTTCCCTTTAGCAGGTACAGTTTTTGCTGCTACCTGGCTCCACTGAAGCACATCGCCTTTTCGGCGTGGTGTACTGTCAGTAGTCGACATAGTTGAATTCAGGGCAATAATGTCCTGTATGTTTGTATTATAACCGCTGTATATTCTTTTTGCGAATAATTTGGTTGCGGAGAAAGATGTGTGTGGGTGCATATCCATGCATAACCATGTAAGAAATACACTTTGTCGTCTTTAAATTTGTGAATTTGATTATGGCCTGTGCAGCAATACTATTCCATAATATAATTCTTTTTCAATAATAATAATAATAATAATAATAATAATAATAATAATGTCAGACTCAATTATGTAGACCTTTTATCGACATTTATATTACTGTTTCCGGACCTGCCATTATAAAACTAACAATAACTTCAAAATCATGTAATGCACTCAATTTATCCATAACATTTGATTTTATCATCACCATGGCAATAGCAGTAAAATTACTGCTCTTAACCCAACAATAATACACTTTATTATATGTATACAGTTGAAAATTAATTTAAAAAGTATGTAGTATCAAAATTTAATACGACTCTAGCCAAGTTTTTCTCAAATTAATCAAGAGAAATCTGCGATAACATTTACGAGAAAAATATAGTAATTTATTCTTAGGAGAATCTTAATATTATATTTCATTTTTAGCGACTTTTATTTTCCAGATATCTTGGATATAAGCACCAATAACAGAGAGACTTTATACTGCAATTACTATTTTTAATTTATGATAGAGATGATCTTATACAGCCTCTCCGGCAATATGTACTGATATTATTATTTCCCAAAGAGAGACCATTTTACTGCCCATCAATTTCTTCAATATATGCACCTCGAATGTCAAACTTAGGGGGCCAATATCCATATATTAAGAATACCACAATTACAAAAAATTATAGGTTGGTGTATGAACGATGAAATCCAACCTTTGGAATTATGTGTGTGATAGTTTGCAAAGAGAATGTTTCTAGGCAAGTACAAACCATGCAGTTAAAGATTTGCAAAACCATTAGAAAAGAAATGCCAAAGAAATATATTGCACAATATAATTTGAGCGGCAAATATGCCTGGGCCTTTCCAAGTTTTTTTTTTTTTTTTTTTTTTTTTAAAAAAAAGGAAAGGTAATATATTCACATATTGGCAATGGCATACCACGTAAAGATTGGATTGTCAGATCATAGGATGAGTTGTGCAAATTACAGATATTATATTTACTTGATCCACGAAAGAAAAAGTATATAAGATCCATTTGATTTATCATTTATTCTTCATCACAATCCATTTCATTTCCTTCCGTACAATGAAGCTTTCTCTCCTTGCCGTTTCTACTATCTTTCTGGCTAGTATGGTCACTGGAGCCCCGGTTGATGCCTGTACCAAGACACATATTTGTGAGATCTTCTTGACATATTACACATACAAGATTTTTGGTTTCTAATAAACATGCTTTACATAGCCACTAAGCACAATACTTGTGTGTCTATTTCCAAGGAGTTTAGCCTTTCAGTCCATGAATTTCAAAGCCTGAATAAGGGTCTTGGAGAGAGTCCTACTCACTGCGGCAAGGTTGTCTCCGGAAGGTCTTACTGTCTTGAACGTGGATCCCAAAAATCCCATTATGGACAGAAGCCTGTGCATACCAAGTCTCATCATGGTTCCAATGACAGACACAATGCTCGCCGTTCTTCTCCCGAGGGTAACCAGCACTCCAACTCTCATCATGGTTCCAAGAATGGACACAATCCTCACATACCTCCCAGGGCTGTTCAGAATCCTAACCCCGTCCATCCCAGCACTAGTGGACTCCACCTTGCATCCCACACTGACCCTAACTGCAAGAAGTACTACACTGTCCTTGCCAACGATGGCTGTGAAAGCGTTGCCAAGAAGAATGGTATCACCCAGGCCCAGCTCTTCAAGTACAACACCGGCCTTCACCACGTTGGCGAGCACCTTTGCGACAACCTTGACACCGGTAGAGCTTATTGCGTTGCCGTTTAAAGTTGAAATTATCATCTTTTCATTTTACAATGCTTTTCCAAGAAAAAGTTAATTTGTCTAAAATGATATCAATAAAGTGCACTTTTAATTGAATGATATACATGGTCTAATAAGTGGTCATCTATGCATGTTTTTAGAGCATATAAAATATTTAGAGTAAAGGAATAGGCTTTCAGATAAAAGCATTATTAGATGGGTCTCTACCAATTGTCTCTATCTTTTCATTATTTGATCTCCTAGTCTAACATAACTCTGGGTACAAATATAACATCTGGACTTTACTTTAGCTATAAGAAATATAAGCCAATTAAACATATATCCCAATTTTTGGACATACACTCTTTTTATTATTATTATTATTTTAAACCAATCTCTTTATCGAGACATCTATCCCAATAAGTTTCAGCATGTAGGACCCATCCCTTACAGTAATCTGGAGTGACTTTAGAGGTAGCCTCGTTTGTTTATAACATCAACTACAAAAGCAGAGTGATGCATTCTACAATTATCTAAAACATTGAATGTACCTTTCTCATAATGTTTGTTCAAAACGTCCATAACTGAATCCATGAATCGAACAATATGGTAGCCGGTTGTCCCCTTGGGAACCTTTTTTATATTCTTACCTGCATCCTGAGTACTCGCTTTTCTTTTCTTGTTTGTTTGTTGCAAACCAAATTCTTTCTCGATCTGGGCTGCATCGCTCTTCTTCAATGGCTCAGCTTTTAAAAAATCGATGATTCCACGAGCAGAAATACAGCCTACAATACTAATGTTTACGCCTTTCTGAGTGTGCACCTTCACAATTGCTGGGCCACCTTTTTTTTTCTGATAATCAACACCAACTGCTTTCCATTGTGTGACAATGTCAAAGCGAAGATTCAGAGCTCTTGGGTGCATCTCTTTCTGCGGTATATTTTGATGCTTGCTTCAGTGATAGACTACATTTTTCGCGAATATGCTTATATAACCCAGGAATCAAAATAGTGAGGTCTGGAAATGCCTCGCAAAGCTTGATTCTTGCTTCCTCCAGCACTATGGAAGGGTTGTTGTCGAAAAGATTGATAAAAAAAAGCAGAATGCTCAGGAAAAAGCTTTTTAGCCTTATTGTTCGTTTTTCTAGGATTGTTTCCATGTAGAACAGTCCCGTCATTAGCATTAAACTCGTTTATCAATTCGTAAGCAGTGCTTCGAGGTATACCAGCGACTTCAGTAGCTTTGGGAACAGATAAACCCTCTTTCTACATGACATGGATGAGACGTTCTACGTTGCCTGGTCCCCAATTTTTATTCTTTCTTGTTGTTTTGATCGAAACGAGCTCTATATCCTCAACAAGGTCGTTGACGACTTCCTCCATGTGTACCTCTTGGACTTTCTGCATTTCATCATAATCTAGAATCATCTCCACTGCGCCATACTTCATGGCAGTTGTTTCCAAGTCCATGTCATCTTCATTGCCTTTAGACGTGTAATTATTGGCAGTAGGCTGATAATGTATATAACTAATAGTTTATAGATGTTGGCGAAAGAAAATAAAAAAAGTTTCAGCAACGTCTTTAATCCGTCTTTGGAATTTAAATATTCAACCATCTTTCAACCGTCTGTGTAATACTGGTTTTTTCCTTAGAATTTGGCGCAGTGGTGAATAATTATTGGTGTTTTTTTCCTCTGGACCTTCTGCTTTAGATCACCAGTAATTATTCATTACTGTGCCAATTAATGTTGTCAAACCCGCCAAATTCCAAGGAAAAAATCAGTAGTGAGACTATTTTTCCGGTTCGGACTAAGCAGTCTGTACGTAAGAAGTGACGTGGATTGCGCCCAAATCGCTAGATTGTTGTCCCACCTCTGAGGAGTGGGATATGAAATAGGGTCACGGACCAACTTGATAAAAACAACTTCTTTCTCGTTGTTTATTTTGGAGGGTATCTTGGATAGAACCCTAGAGTGACACTGAGACGCATGTAGCTGCCCAGATACTGGATTTCTGTAATGGAGCTATATCTGTTCCAAGTAACCAGGACGTAGGCTTTCCCCTCTGCCATCTGAGAAGATTCTCGCAAACCGGCCCCACACAGCCTCACCACGGCTATGGCGAACACTATGGCACCCCCTCCCTTTGGAAACAGTGGCCAAGGACCTTCTACAATTACTCTGTTCTTGAGTTGGAAACACCCACTTCCATCGCTCTTGAATCTGTTACTCCTTGATCCCTGTCCAACATTACGCGTCTTTGGTCTGTCTTCGGGTTTTAAAAAAGTACCAGGAGTTTCGCTTCCGTCCCCCCAAAGGGGGGCTCAATACCGGTTTGGCTCAGTTGCAGACTCTGCAACTTATATGTTTCTACTGGTAAAAAAATATCGTTTGCTTGGCACCCAGAAAAATATTTTTCAACCGTGAATAATATTTACTGCATTGACGATCAAGGCAATACACTCACCTGAAATAGGTCATCGAATGGAATTTGCATATTTTTGATTATTTTCTAGTAATTTTTATATCTTTTTCCTTTTCTTTTCAATAATCTTCATAATAAAATATCTTCAGAATAAAGCCGAACATTATGAAAAGATAGTTTTATATATTTTTGATACAATTATAAAAAAAAAGTTTCTAGTATCTAGTTACTGCACCTTTCTTTGCAATAACTTCTTGGACCCGATTTGGCATGCTGGCTACCAAATTCTCCAAAACTTGAAGAGGTATCTCTAACCATGTTCTGTGAATGACTGCCTCGAGCTCATCCACATTGGTTACTTTTTCTCTATTTTGGTGAAGTTTCTGCGCAAGATGAGCCCAGATATGCTCAATAGGATTGAGATCTGGGCTCTGTGCAGGCCAAAAGTCAAAGCTACTCAAGAGACACCTCTCTTTCTTATACCATGTGGCATAAGCACCAGTATGGCAGGGAGCGTCATCTTCTTGGAACAAAAACTGCCTGTTTGTATCCCTGGCGAGTTCTTCATACCATGGGAGAAAGTGTTCGGCCAGGCAGTCAACGTACTTGTCTTGGTCGATGTCTCCTTAAGGTAACCAAAGGGCCAAGACCCCCTCCCCAGAAACAACCCCATACCATGACAGAGCCCTTGCCAAACTTGTACGTACTGACCATATTCTCATCGGCATACCTCTCCCCCTTCTTTCTGATGACTCGGATATTGTCACCATTGCCAATAACAAGAAATCTGGACTCATTCGACCAGACAGCTGATTTCCACTGGTCAACTGTCCAATTGACCTTGTCCTGGCACCATTTCAACCGATTTTCCTTGTGTCTTTCGGTCATACCAGGCTTATGTGCTGGTACATGGGATCCATAGCCAAGAAGTTTCATGTTTTTATGAAATGTCACCATTGACATTGAACTTCCTACATCCACTAATCTCTGATGCTGGACTGCAATTGAGACGAATGGCTCTTTGCGAATGAGCAAACCATCGCGGATTGAGTTCGCTTTGTGACCTTTGGAGTGGCTCCCAGGTGTTTAGAGGGCACGGAAATGTCTTTATCTCTAAAGGCTTTTATGACATTTCCAACAGTACTGATTGTAATGTCAAGGGATGTCGAAATCTCAGAGTAAGTAGCGTCTTTTTCCCATTGACCTATAATTCGGCCCCTCATGAACGCATCCAACTCCTGTATTTTGGGCTTTTGGTTACTGTTGTAATAATGAGACATTTTATGGGCTGTTTTTGTTTAAATAAAAGAGTTTGGTGTGTTTATAAAGAAAAGAAGATAAAGATATGGTAAAAAAAAAAGGAAAATATCTGAAATTGAAACTCCGTCCCATGACCTATTTTAGGTGAGTGTATGTCAGAGAATCAATTGGAATAGTGATTTTTATAAGCAAGCAAGACTTTTTACAAGACAACATCTAGTTTATTATTGTAAAACCCCTTTTGAAATAATTAATTGCTTAAAGAGTATATATTTCTCTTTTTGATTTATTATAAATGATGTCAGTTCTGTAAGAGAGATGTAATGACGTATATTATAAAAGGCATATATGAACAAACATATGTTTGCAATCCTGTAACCAGGAATGAGACAACTATTTCTGCTTATAGACAAATCCCAGTTTTGGGTGTCAATGCAAGCTATGTCATTTTGGCAGTTGATATTCTAAAAATGATATATATTAAAATATGTTCCTGAGCCATTTGCCTTTCTTGTCAATTAAAAAGACTATTAAAAATCAATATGTCCAGATACTCAGACAATCAAGTCGAATGCAAGTGTGCTATCTGCTCTTCTAATAACAGAGGCTTTGTCATGGTATCAACTCAAACATACCGAAGACATATCACCAATGATATTGTAAGAAGCTTTCAAGCTAGAAGTTCTTGTAAGTGTATGCCGTAAATTATTATTTTTTGTCATAATTAACCGTTTTCTTTAAAATATATAATTGTATTCTAAAGCTTCTCTGATGGTGAATGACAATGACATGGAGATTGACGTGAAGTCAATGATGCCGAAGAGAATGTTGAATGTAAGTATATAATTTTATTTACACAATATAATAAATTGTAATCACTTGCAAGGATATTCTTTACATAACAGAATACAAATACTTGCCTTTTGCTCTTGCTATATTATTATTTTTAGTTGAAAGTGAAGATGCCGATGACAATGAGTTGAATGGTTCGGACGATTCTGAAGATGAGGTTGAAGAACTTGAAGGTTAGTACAAAATAAATAAGCATATACCATATATTAATACAAAAACCAAACAGAGCAATTTGAAACTTCTATGCCTGCAGACCCGCTTCATACCTTTGTTGCCACCTTTGCTGCTTTCTTCATCTCAAAGTATGTCGTCAATTCGGGTGGTTCGATCTTGATCAAGTTTCTGAACGAGGTCCTGTCTCACTTTGGCCAATCATTCCGCCTTCCATCTAGCTTGAGCGGCCTCAACTCAATGACTGGCATGACAGCTTTATCCAAGAGTATCCAGCGTTTTGTGGCATGCGGCGATTGTCACAAGACATACTTGGAGTCTGAAGGTGTTCCCCGATGCTGCGATCTCGAGAGGCTCTCTGGAAATACTTGTGGAAGCCAGCTCTTCCAGGCTCCTCCAGAAAACACGTCCTTGCCCAACAAGATATATATGTACAGCTCAGTAATCAGTGCACTGTCAATCTTCTTCCGTTGCCTTGGATTTGAGGAAGCCATCAACCATTGGAGAGCAAGACACCAAGTTCTTGGAATGATGTTTGACATCTATGATGGCGCCAAGTGGAGTGAGTTGAAAGATGCCAATGACAGGCAATTTGTGGATCATGAGCGATCTCTCATGCTTACCATGAACATCGATTGGTTTCAGCCTTTCGATGGGGTCACATACTCTTGCGGAGTCATCTATCTCTCTGTCAATAATCTGCCGAGGGCCAAACGTTATAAGAAAGAGAACGTTCTTCTCGTTGGTCTGATGCCTGGGCCAAAAGAAGCCAAAGCCAGTGAAATCAACCACTACCTCCGTCCCCTTGTCGCCGAGCTCAAATCCTTGTATGTGGGTGTGGTGATGCCAACGGCGCAGTGTCCTTCTCACTGCAAAAATTGCTCAGTTTCACGTATCACAAAGAATATTAATTATGTGTCACTGCAAAAGATATAGTCGATTTTAGTCACTAAAATGTGCTTATAATACCCCTGAAAGATCTTCTTTTAATATGATTTAAAGCAAATTTTAGAGACTAAAATAAGCTGCGTGATTTGATAAATGATATTCTTTTAGATACTAAAAGAGGTAGAATTCTAATTACCAATGTGGACGAAACGAAGGCTGAAAATGTGATACATGCTCTCTGAGCCACGCTTTATTTTCCTTTCTTAATAATAATAAAATGTTTCCCTTTCTTCCCTATATCTTCTAAGCTAAGCTATATACTATTCAATTTTTTTTGAGGGAGGGAAATGATAACTATAAATGATAATGTAATACTAATAAATCTGTTGGTTAACCGAAAAAGCGGTACCAGGGTCGGGTATGTATCACATTTTCAGCCTTCGTTTCGTCAACATTGGTATTAGTTTTCGTACCTAAACGAATCCCAGTTGACTCCACTTCGGCTTCCAATGTGATACGTTTCTCCGGAGAAGAAAAATTGAATTGCTGATCTTGGTGCTAGTTGCAGTTTGTGAGGACGGTTTGTAGTAAAAGTTTTCGAAAGTGTTTGAGTTTAAACTCCAGTTTCCATGCTTCTTCATGTCTTGTATAGAGTGACCTATTTCCACTGTCTTTGTACTTGCTGCTGCCCGTACCGAATGTGCTTGATATTCTTTAGTGTCAATTCCCGCCAAATCCATGGCCGATTGTATCCAGTTTGCCACAGTAGTTGGTCTTACTGAAGTGGGTGTTTTGGTATTGGAATCGATGTACGCTAGGAATAGGATATGATCTTCAGGTAAGTTTTGTCTCATACTAGCTGTCCTTGTAATGAATCTATCAGTCGTCTTGACCGGGCATAATTCTTCATCCTCAATGCTTCCCAATGTAATCGATTTTACTTGGCTTTCCTTTGGCGTTCTTGCATGAATACGAATACTTGAGGTCATTCCCTCTTGCTTGAAAGTAATATCACGATGCTGTAGTCGACCGATATCGGATCTTGGACGCCACATGGTTGTTATGCACAGTAATAAAATTGTTTTCAATCGCAGTTGATCAAGACTGAGATCGGCTGTTGGTGTTAGATGTTCTTTAATGTAGTCTACTAGCATATGTACATCCCATGTTGTTGATTGTTGTTCTGTAGGGATCCGAACTTCCAAATTTCGTCTAGCTGCGAAAAATTCTTTGACTAATGGCTGTTCGGCGATTGACGATTTGAAAGTATTCAAGTGTGTATTACTATAATCCTTGTAGGCTAATAAAATTTTTACCACGGTTTGTTCATCATATTTCAACGGTTCGTACAAAGGCTGTTGTTGTTGACACCATGAAATCCATTGTCTCCATCCATTGTCGTATATTTTGTGAGTTGATTGTCTAGTTTTCGCGTTCAAAGAACTGAGCATTTCCTCTGTCACACCATTCTGTAACCTGTAGTTGTTGATAACCGCCAAGCGGCTATTGTCCATCTTTGATTCAACTTCCACAGTATCGGTGGTTGTACATGCTTCATTCTCATGATCATTGGGAACCAGGATTGATGGTTGTGGCGAGCTGCAAATGCGTCGATCTTCAATGGTCCCTACTTTTGTTGTATATAATTGAACATATTCCTCGGAATTGTTGATTCGTACAATGGTTTCTTGCGTCTGCTCAACTGGTCGGCTTGGGTGTTCAAGATCCCCGGGATGTGTTGATAAATGACTTGCATGTTGTAGTTGTTGCATAGGTCCTGAATTTGAATTGCTAGATCCTGTAAAATCATTGATGTTGTCCCTCCAGATTTTGTTGTGTATTTCAACGCTGTCTTGTTGTCTGAGTAAATTTTTATGATTGAGTTTTCGCATTTTTGGGCGTGGTACTGTAGCGCAAACAAGATTGTCTTCAACTCTCGCACGTTTATTGACTGCTGTTCCTCTTCTTGATTCCAAAACCCTGATGCTGTTATCAGGTTTGAGCTGACTCCCCATCCACTGTTCGATGCATCTACGTGTATTATTGTATTTGGGTTGGCCGCTGGAATCTTCTGAATTGGCAATCCGTTCTTCTGAGTTATATAAGTCTCCCACCAACGCAATTCATGAAGACTGGTGTTCGATACATTGCAAGTTGCTTCCCAGTTCTGATGTGTCATGTGTAATGTCCTCGATAAGTCCCGTTGGAGGTACCTGATGTGTAATAGAGCTTCGCCTATCGCCGGTATCATCGATGTCATCTTCCCCAGTAGACCCGCTATCCATCGGCATGTTTTCATTGGGTTTGTCATTACCTGTCTGATTCTCTTCACTAAGTTGGTAATCTTCAATGTTGGAACTGATATAATCACAGTCTTGCTGTTGAACGAGAACCCTAGAAACCCTTGAGTCTTTGATGGGGTGAGGATACTTTTCTTGTAGTTTATAATGAAGCCCAGTTTCTCTAAATGATGTTGCACCTTCATCGTCAATTGATTCATTTCTTGTTTTGTCGTTGCCAAAATGCATATGTCGTCTAGATAATATATTATTTGAATGCCTTCCTTTCTGAGCGGTTCGATAGCATATCGCATTATTTTGGAAAATATTCTTGGAGCTACACTTAGACCAAACGCGAGTGATTTGTAGCGGTAAACGACACCTTCGTTTTCGAAGCTTAAGAAATCTTTGGAATCGTCGTGAATAGGAACTACTACGTATGCATCTTTTAAGTCGATTTTGCAAATATAATCGTTTTTTCGAGTAATTCGCGTAGAGCTGGGACTCCTTCCATCTTGAAATGTTCTACTTGTATGAACGAGTTCAGTTTTTGACAATCTAGAATCGGCCTTCTCTTTGTCTTCTCTTGTAATGTAAAGAATTTCGAGAGGAATCGTCGATCCTGTGTGGGTGATTTTTCAATAATGCCTCCATTTAGAAATTTCTGAACTGCTTCGTTTATATGAAATTGCTCCTCTACTGTTGTCTGTTTTTTCTGGTTCTTCCACGGGGTCGAGTTCTTTGTAAATTGGATCTTGTAACCATGCTGAATCACCAATAAGGGCCATGGGTGATTTGTTATGGTCTTCCAATAATTCAGAAATTGTTGCAGTCGACCGCTCGGGAGTATGCCGTCTGATGGAATGGTGTAGTTCGATGTCGTTAATTGTTGTTGTAATTGTTGTGATGCTGATGATTCCTTGATTTGTGGTACTTGTACACACTTTTGTTTTACGGTTGACTTGGAGGTTTCGTGGTTGTGTGGTCTGCTGATGTTGTACTGTGAGAATTGTTGTAGTTATAGAAGGTTGGGTTCCCACGTCCCCTTCCTCCAAAGTAGTTTTTTTGGTCCTCCTCGGCCAAAATAACCACGTCCTCCTCCTCTGTTGCTGTTCCAACTTGAGGAATTTGAATATCCTCCTCGACCTCGTCCATTGGAAGGATTGGTGGTAGCTGCTCGAAGTACTCGTTGTTGATAGTTGGCTTCGTTGTACATGGCGATAAATTCGTCATCAAAAGCTTCTCGTTTGTTGCCCAAGTCTTTAGTTTCCAAGTGTTTAAGACTGGAGGGTAATTTAAGTACTCTAATGGCGTAGTCTTTAGCGTCTTCATCATGCTGTTTCCCTTGGAACCAGGCATGAGTCGCAAGTCTTTTGGTACTTTCGATGGCCTCGTCCAAAAGTTGATATGCTTCTGCTGTTGAATTTTCTCCAGCTTTAATAACTGAGAGTTGTTCGAAGATCTCAGTGGCTGATCTTCCGTGTAATCTACTGATTTCTGCTCCTTTGTAGTGAGCGTTAACGACTTGAGTCGTGTCAACAGTGTAATGTTTGAGCTTTGGGATGAAGGATTTATTAATCTCTTCAGCGATAGTCCACTCGTCGTGGTGGTATTTGGTAACGTCGCGCTTGTAACGTTTGAAATTATCTTGATGTTGTTGTTTCGTATGTTTGTCCAAAGAGGAAGTGATTCCCAATGGTAACTCTCGCTCCTCTCTTGCTTGTTGGGTTTCGGCTTGTTCGGTTGTTCTAACTCGTCGAAGTAATTCGATGACTTCAGCTTCTGTAAATATTCTTGGTTCATTATTGATAATCGGATCAGTCATAGTTTGTCCACGATGCGCGGCTTAGAAAGATATGGGGAAGAAAGGGAAACATTTTATTATTATTAAGAAAGGAAAATAAAGCGTGGCTCAGAGAGCATGTATCACATTGGAAGCCGAAGTGGAGTCAACTGGGATTCGTTTAGGTACGAAAACTAATAGACTATCTTTTGCAGTGTTTGGTAATAGAAATAAATTTATTTTTTATTTTTCTTTAATGATTTTTCTTTTTATATTTGGATAAAGATGAGGCAGCACCAGCACAGACAAGGAACCTACCTTTTTCCGAAGCTGATACCATGTTTGGTACCGATGGAGATAACAGTGCTCATGAGAGCATCTCTGAGAATGAAGAAGACGAGGAAGAAAGTGAAGAGAGTGATGATGAGGTGGCAATTTTTGGTAAAGGTATGGATATCGTGAATTAATATTGACTCCTGATAAATAGAATTATATGAGCTAATTTTCATTTTTTACACAAAAGATTTTTCTTTGGACCCACAACCAGAGTTAAATTTCATCCACTGTTTCATTGTCACCACCATTGCCCTGTTTGTATCCTTGTACGTCGTTGATGAAGGAGCAGTTATCTTGATTGCCATTGTCAACAAGATTCTTGAAATATTCCAGGATCCATTTCGTCTTCCTTTGAGTGTTCCTGGTCTCAAGCAATTGGCAGGCTATGGCAATTTGACAAGTGGGATCAAAAAGTATGTTGCTTGTAGTGAATGCCATACAATCTACGATATCGGTGAATCTGTTCCTTTGTCTTGTACATTGATCAAGTTTGGTGGCAGTTCTTTGTGTTCCAATCCGTTGTTCAAGTCTGGATCTGAGTCACGAATCCCAAAGAGAACATACGTGTACCACTCTGTCATAGACTCACTGAAAAAGTTTTTTCACCGTCCAGGATTTGAAAATGCAATCAATTCATGGAATCGTGGGCCAAAAGTAGATGGAGTATTGTTTGACGTTTATGATGGTACCATGTGGAATGAATTTCTGGACATCAATGACTTCCCCTTTGTTGACACTGACCGATCTCTCATGTTGACCTTGAATATCAACTGGTTCCAGCCATTTGATGGTGTTACTTACTCTTGTGGAGCGATTTATCTTGCCGTCAACAATCTTCCTCGGGAGATTAGGTTCAAAAAGGAAAATACAATTCTTGTTGGATTAATGCCAGGGCCAAAGGAAGCAAAGATATTAGAGATAAACAGCTATCTGAAATCGCTTGTTGATGAGTTGCAAAGTCTTTACAAGGGCATCAAAATCCAAACCCACCAATGTCCAAGTGGTACAACAATCCGTGCTGCTCTTTTCATGGTCGCCTGTGATATCCCCATTGCAAGGAAAGTATGTGGATTCACATCCCATACGAGTACAAATGCATGCCATAAGTGCAAATGCCAATTCTCCCGGTTAGCTGGAACGAGTTCTGTCGATTATTTTGGATTTGACTTCTCAAAGTGGCTCCTTCGCTCTAAGAATGATAATCGTAAGGATGCTGAGGTCTGGAGAAATGCAACCACTAAGACTGAGAGACATCGTCTTGAAGTTGAAAATGGTGTTCGCTGGTCCAAACTGCATCGTCTTGAGTACTTTGATGCTGTCCGCTGCACCATTATAGATCCAATGCACAACCTTTTCTTGGGAACTGCTAAACGAATGATGGAAAAATGGGTTGCAGATGGAATAATTGACTCCAAAAAACTCGTCTCCATGCAAAACATGGTTAACAATATAGTACTGCCACCCGATTACACACCATTGAAGACAAAGATTGCGAAAGGGTTTCCTTTAATGAAGGCTGATGAGTGGAAGTCGTGGTGCCTTGTGTATTCTCCTGTTGTTCTAAAAGATATACTCCTACCAAAAATGTTTGAAAATTAGATATTCTTTGTCAATGCATGCCGTTTACTCATCAAGCCCAATATCACTGAAGACGAAATCGACAATGCTCATGAATATCTACAATAATTTTGCCAAGGGTGTGAGAATCTTTATGATCTTGATCTTCTTTCACCAAATATGCACCTTCATCTTCATTTGCACAAAACAGTTCAAGACTTCGGCCCTGTTTATGGTTACTGGCTTTTTGGCTTTGAGAGATATAATGGTATCCTCAAAAACATCCAGACAAACAGGAAAACCGGATTCGAATGGACATACATGAAGAAATCCACAAGGAAGATTTTGCGCGTAATATACTTGAGTCTGCCAATGCACACGGTTATCTGGATGTTTTCAAGAATTTTTTAAAAACTGAGACTCATTCAGTAATCCCGCCCAGTCAACTTCATGCATTCTCACTGTCAGATTTCATTAATGCCGCATACAATACAACATCTTCCATCAAAGGCAACGAATCTCTTCCACCATCTGCATTTCCTCTTGGAACAAAGCCTTTGTCACCGATGCCGAATCCAGATTATGATCGTCTTGTTGAACATTACCATGTGGTCTATAATGACAGGTCAATCTCAAGTTGCAAAACCAACATGGACAGTTCTGCTTTTGTTAACGATTGGATTGTGATGCTGAAGTCTATCAACATTCTTGCCCAAGTATTCAAAGGCAATCATGGTAACAAATGTGGATCGTACATTCAGGCATTGTTTGTGGAGGACAAAACAAATGTAATCTATGGGTATATTGGAGAAATCAAATATATTTTTTTGCACACATTTAGTCCAGCATCCTTATCAACTGAATACCACAACCCTCAGCATACCTTTGCCTTTGTTAAATGGTATAAAACAACATCTGATAGGACTAGAGAAATGGAAGGCATTGAGATCCACAAAAGCGAGTTTTCAAGAGTTGATTTTCAAAGTATCCTACCTATGCACCAAATTCCCATGCCAGTTGCAATTGTTGATTACCGGCCATTAAGCAAGATTAGTAAAAAAAACTTGTAGTTCCATGCCACGCAAAATTTATACTTAGCTTTTAATATATTTATCTATTGGTCAAAACTCTTCAGCTATGTTCACGATTTGCAGTTGATATAAATTATAGAGAGAAAAAGAAAAATATATTTATTCATCTCTAATTGCCCAGGAAGGCAAGATGGTAGACAGAGAAGTGGGGACAGGAACAACTTTAACTCCTCTTTGGATTCTAGGGGTCTTTGGTTTTGACTTTGACTGCCCCTTTCTCAAGTCACGGTCTTTAGAAATGTGATCAATTATTGCTAAGAGTCTGTTTAACTGTTTTTGTCATTAGTTTTAACTTGTGCTGCAACAAATACAAATTGAAAATAATTACCTCATCACTTCTCCAGCTGGGACGAGCAATCTTTATAACCTTCATGCTGACACCTTCACCAAAATCCTCAACACCTGATTCACCATCTGACATGACCTCTTTTTGAAGAACATTGAGATATGTCATCATGAGCATTTCCTTCTTTTGGACCCATCTCAGCATCTATGATCTCCCAGTTGGTCTCATAGGTAACAATGCGGCAATTAAGAATCTGTTAATATTTTTAGAATATAAGATAACCATGTACATTAATATTTTTCTTATAATTACCTCTCTCATTCGGCTATTTATGCGTGCATTATGCTTCTTGATAATGCCTGCCTCCTCTGACATGTGAACACTTCGATAGAAGGTCTTGTAGTTGTTTTTGATTTTACCAACTACCATGCTTGGCCAAAATCCAGCAGCACGAGGCTGTGAGAGAATATACTCTCTCAAATAGTTGACAATCTCGACATTGTCCTGATGATCAATCCTTTTATCAGTATTCCATTTTCTCCTGGCTTCATTCTCAGCAATCTCTATGGGATCGATGGACGTAAAGTCCCTTTTCCACATTTTCTCATGGATCAAGTCCTATATATTTTTATTAGAATATATATTATTATACTCTGTCAATATTATTTATACCAAAATGATCACACTCATCTGACTCTCACTGAGAGAAGGCTGAGCAGGAACAGACGGAGAGATAGTTGCTGGCAAAACTGGGCCAGCAGGTGCTCCATTAAAAACACCATTGGCATGAGCATTCATCAACATGCTCACTGCGTTTGCTGAGCTGGCCTGCATGTCATACATCTTTCTAAGCTGGCGACTCATCGATGCCATCTGTCCAGAGAGTTCTTTATACCCCTCATCGTCATTTCTGACTATCTCAGATCTTGGGGCAAGTCTGCGGCGTTTTGGCTGATTATCTGCCCCCTGGGAAGAACTTCCAGGTTGTTCATTAGCATTTGATCTGCGATTAGAGTTTCTTGAGCTAGAAGACATTTTCTATCTGTATTTTATAAATATAACAATATATGAATATATTAAAATATTATATTTTGCCTATTCAGCATATAAATACATACGAAGCAAAATATAGTTATTGGTAAAGATATTTAGATAATAAAAAGGGGACAGACTACAATATGCTTATTGAAAATATTTTTATTATAATTTACATTTTTAATTAGTGCTGTAAGATCCTCTGTATTAATCTATTTTGGTTTGTAAAACTGGGTCCCAGTATGTGCGACTCATGGTAACCTCAAATAAATTTCAAATAATATATTCTCCTTTTCCTTTTCTTTCCTATTCATTTTATTTTTCAATACCCTGGTAAGTTATTATTTTTTAAACATGTTGTTTATATCATCAAGTATACTATATTAACTACTGATATATTATTAATATAGTATAATATGCTCTTATTTTATGATAAAGGTAAATATAATACCATGATAAACTATATGTTTACTAATCATTCGTTTAAAAGATTCACGGCTTTCTGATATTTCAAAATGATATTGTTGATAATATACATGGTAAATATAAAAAGATCGTTATATTTTCTCTTATTAATTTATTATTTTTTAGTTGAACATATTGCAATCCATGTTCTATATTTTGTTTTTATCCCGCAACTCTCAATATGTAAGCAAACATTTTGTATAAGCTCTTACTTTTTGCCAAATACTACTTTAGTTATCGCATTTTATCTGCAATCTGGAATAAATATTTGTCTATAATCGCATATAGCTTTATAGGTAAATACAAAACGAAAAATATGAAAATTATTTTAAAAATTAATATCTGTTACTTCTTTTATCACAGATATGTAAATACCTATTCACAAGGAGTACCTACCCATATGATGACTATATATCAAAAGGTATACTATATAAATGAGTAATATTTTTGAAATCTAGGTCTAAAACAAAATTCTAAATAATATTCTCCTAAAAATAAAAATAATAAACTACACATAAATGATTTTCCATAAAAATATTTATAAAATGTGTGAGAGCTATGTAGCTGTTCAAAGAGAAGCTGTTATTATAGTGACAGTTAAAATATAATTCAATAAAATGGCACCATTGATACGTGAAATAAAATATTTGCGCGTTTCTATAATCATTAAACCATTGTTTTCTTGATTCTTAAAAGAAAACAAGAATGCAAAGTTATACAAGAACATCTGTTTTTGTTTTTTAAAAAAAAAGTAATTTATAGTCAGTTTGTGTATGGTAATACTCTAGTTCTTTATGAGAGTGTTTCCATTCTTAGGATTAATAAAAGAATTATAGGTGGAAATAATATCTGTCTGAATAGTAAAATACTATTCAAACTCTGGGTAAAATCTTTCATTTCACTAAGAATTTCATATTATTTTACATATGTAAAAGGAACATATTTTCGCAGTGTCATCCGTCTTTCAAACGTCTTTCAAACGTCTGCCAACCGTCTGCCAACCGTCTGCCAACCGTCTGCCAACCGTCTGCCAACCGTCTGCCAACCATCTTTCATCCGTCTGCCAACCGTCTTTCAACCGTCTTGCATACGTCTTTTAACCGTCTTGCACCCGTCTTTCAACCGTCTTTCAACCGTCTTTCAACCGTCTTGCATCCGTCTTTTAACCGTCTTGCACCCGTCTTTCAACCGTTTTTCAACCGTCTTTCAACCGTCTTGCACCCGTCTTTCAACCGTTTTTCAACCGTCTTTCAACCGTCTTGCACCCGTCTTTCAACCGTCTTTCAACCGTCTTTCATCCGTCTTTCATCCGTCTTTCAACCGTCTATCATCCGTCTTTCATCCGTCTGCCAACCGTCTTTCATCCGTCTTTCAACCGTCTTTCAACCGTCTGCCAACCATCTTGCACCCGTCTTTCAACCGTCTTTCAACCGTCTTTCAACCGTCTTGCATCCGTCTTTTAACCGTCTTGCACCCGTCTTTCAACCGTTTTTCAACCGTCTTTCAACCGTCTTGCACCCGTCTTTCAACCATTTTTCAACCGTCTTTCAACCGTCTTTCATCCGTCTTTCAACCGTCTATCATCCGTCTTTCATCCGTCTGCCAACCGTCTTTCAACCGTCTTTCAACCGTCTTGCATCCGTCTTTTAACCGTCTTGCACCCGTCTTTCAACCGTCTTTCATCCGTCTTTCAACCGTCTTTCAACCGTCTGCCAACCGTCTTGCACCCGTCTTTCAACCGTCTTTCAACCGTCTTTCATCCGTCTTGCACCCGTCTTTCAACCGTCTTTCAACCGTCTTTCATCCGTCTTTCATCCGTCTTTCATCCGTCTTTCAACCGTCTTGCATCCGTCTTTCATCCGTCTTTCAACCGTCTTGCATCCGTCTTTCATCCGTCTTGCATCCGTCTTTCATCCGTCTTTCAACCGTCTTTCAACCGTCTTGCATCCGTCTTTTAACCGTCTTGCACCCGTCTTTCAACCGTTTTTCAACCGTCTTTCAACCGTCTTTCAACCGTCTTTCAACCGTCTTTCAACCGTCTTTCAACCGTCTTTCAACCGTCTTTCATCCGTCTTTCATCCGTCTTTCAACTGTCTGTCAACCGTCTTTCAACCGTCTTTCATCCGTCTTTCATCCGTCTTTCATCCGTCTGCCAACCGTCTTTCAACCGTCTTGCATCTGTCTTTCATCCGTCTTTCATCCGTCTTGCACCCGTCTTTCAACTGTCTGCCAACCGTCTGTCAACCATCTGCCAACCGTCTTTCAACCGTCTTTCAACCGTCTTTCAACCGTCTTTCATCCGTCTTTCATCCGTCTTTCAACCGTCTTTCAACCGTCTTTCAACCGTCTGCCAACCGTCTTGCACCCGTCTTTCAACCGTCTTTCAACCGTCTTTCAACCGTCTGCCAACCGTCTGCCAACCGTCTTGCACCCGTCTTTCAACCGTCTTTCAACCGTCTTTCATCCGTCTTTCATCCGTCTTTCATCCGTCTTTCAACCATCTTGCATCCGTCTTTCATCCGTCTTTCATCCGTCTTTCAACCGTCTTTCAACCGTCTGCCAACCGTCTGTCAACCATCTGCCAACCGTCTTTCAACCGTCTTTCAACCATCTTTCATCCGTCTTTCAACCGTCTTTCAACCGTCTGCCAACCGTCTTGCACCTGTCTTTCAACCGTCTTTCATCCGTCTTTCATCCGTCTTTCATCCGCCTTTCAACCGTCTTTCAACCGTCTTTCATCCGTCTTTCATCCGTCTGCCAACCGTCTTTCAACCGTCTTGCATCTGTCTTTCATCCGTCTTTCATCCGTCTTGCACCCGTCTTTCAACTGTCTGCCAACCGTCTGTCAACCATCTGCCAACCGTCTTTCAACCGTCTTTCAACCGTCTTTCAACCGTCTTTCATCCGTCTTTCATCCGTCTTTCAACCGTCTTTCAACCGTCTTTCAACCGTCTGCCAACCGTCTGCCAACCGTCTTGCACCCGTCTTTCAACCGTCTTTCAACCGTCTTTCATCCGTCTTTCATCCGTCTTTCATCCGTCTTTCAACCATCTTGCATCCGTCTTTCATCCGTCTTTCATCCGTCTTTCAACCGTCTTTCAACCGTCTGCCAACCGTCTGTCAACCATCTGCCAACCGTCTTTCAACCGTCTTTCAACCGTCTTTCATCCGTCTTTCAACCGTCTTTCAACCGTCTGCCAACCGTCTTGCACCTGTCTTTCAACCGTCTTTCATCCGTCTTTCATCCGTCTTTCATCCGCCTTTCAACCGTCTTTCAACCGTCTTTCATCCGTCTTTCATCCGTCTGCCAACCGTCTTTCAACCGTCTTGCATCTGTCTTTCATCCGTCTTTCATCCGTCTTGCACCCGTCTTTCAACTGTCTGCCAACCGTCTGTCAACCATCTGCCAACCGTCTTTCAACCGCCTTTCAACCGTCTTTCATCCGTCTTTCAACTGTCTGTCAACCGTCTTGCATCTGTCTGTCATCCGTCTTGCACTTTGTGGTAAATTAAGGGTTTGGGAACTTTAGATACTGTGAGAGTGTTATTTATTGAAGAAAGAATATTATGGTGGTTTATATAGTTATTATTCTAGTTCCCTTGTTCTATTAATCTCTATTGTGTAATGGTTGGTTATCACTGTAGTAATGTGAAGTGTACGTGTGCCTGGTGTGTAACTGCTCCTGGGATGTTATCTTACCATGGTCATTAGCAAAGAGGAACCAGATATTGGTTGTGGAGTTTGTATTTCACTCAGCTGTGGTGTGTATACCATAATATTATTCTTCAACTAATTTTTCAGCACATATTCTATTGACCTCTTATTACATATAGTGTTTATATCTAGAGATCCCTTTTAGTATAATCATTTAATACAAGACACATGGTATAGTAATTGACAAGCATAATATATACTTGTAAACAGTACAAAATAATATACTAGGTTTATATGATCGCTTCTTTTTCTAGCGACAATATATTTTTAGCAATTGATAAATGCTAAGGATCATCTAATGTATATTAACGTAGTATTATCATGCGTGTATAACTTATAACAAAGGTTTGTACTATATATATTTTATAATATTAAATAGCATTATTATTTAGTATTTTTCCATAATAATTGTGCGCATAATACAGTATAAATTAAATCAAGAGATGGTATAATAAAGAATAAACCATCCTTTCAAAAGAATGCTCGTAAAAGAATAGCAGAATACGTTATCAAATAGAGTACTATAAAAGAGAGGCTATAGTATATAACGGGAGCATTTTTGGTTGGATAAAAAAAACGGTAGCAATGTTAGCAAACGATAGATAACTGCCGATTTCTTAGCCGTAGTGAAAGACGGTTGGCAGACGGTTAAAAGGACGGATGAAAGACAGTTGACAGACGGTTGGCAGACGGTTGAAAGTCGGATGCAAGACAGTTGAAAGACGGATGAAAGATGGATGAAAGACGGATGAAAGACGGTTGAAAGACGGTTGAAAGACGGTTGGCAGACGGTTGACAGACGGATGAAAGACGGATGAAAGACGGTTGGCAGACGGATGCGAGATGGTTGAAAGACGGGTGCAAGACGGATGAAGGACAGTTGAAAGACGGTTGACAGACAGTTGAAAGACGGATGACAGACGGGTACAAGACGGATGAAAGACGGTTGAAAGACGGTTGAAAGACGGTTGGCAGACGGATGCAAGACGGTTGAAAGACGGGTGCAAGACGGATGACAGACAGTTGAAAGACGGTTGAAAGACGGTTGAAAGACGGTTGAAAGACGGTTGAAAGACGGTTGGCAGATGGTTGACAGACGGTTGGCAGACAGTTGAAAGACGGGTGCAAAACGGATGAAAGACGGATGAAAGACAGATGCAAGACGGTTGAAAGACGGTTGGCAGACGGATGAAAGACGGATGAAAGACGGTTGAAAGACGGTTGAAAGGCGGATGAAAGACGGATGAAAGACGGATGAAAGACGGTTGAAAGACAGGTGCAAGACGGTTGGCAGACGGTTGAAAGACGGTTGAAAGACGGTTGGCAGATGGTTGACAGACGGTTGGCAGACGGTTGAAAGACGGTTGAAAGACGGATGAAAGACGGATGCAAGATGGTTGAAAGACGGATGAAAGACGGATGAAAGACGGATGAAAGACGGATGAAAGACGGTTGAAAGACGGTTGAAAGACGGGTGCAAGACGGTTGGCAGACGGTTGAAAGACGGTTGAAAGACGGTTGAAAGACGGTTGAAAGACGGATGAAAGACGGATGAAAGACGGTTGAAAGACGGTTGAAAGACGGTTGGCAGATGGTTGACAGACGGTTGGCAGACAGTTGAAAGACGGGTGCAAGACGGATGAAAGACGGATGAAAGACAGATGCAAGACGGTTGAAAGACGGTTGGCAGACGGATGAAAGACGGATGAAAGACGGTTGAAAGACGGTTGAAAGGCGGATGAAAGACGGTTGAAAGACGGATGAAAGACGGTTGAAAGACAGGTGCAAGATGGTTGGCAGACGGTTGAAAGACGGTTGAAAGACGGATGAAAGACGGTTGAAAGACGGTTGAAAGACGGTTGGCAGATGGTTGACAGACGGTTGGCAGACGGTTGAAAGACGGTTGAAAGACGGATGAAAGACGGATGAAAGACGGATGCAAGATGGTTGAAAGACGGATGAAAGACGGATGAAAGACGGATGAAAGACGGTTGAAAGACGGTTGAAAGACGGGTGCAAGACGGTTGGCAGACGGTTGAAAGACGGTTGAAAGACGGTTGAAAGACGGATGAAAGACGGATGAAAGACGGTTGAAAGACGGTTGAAAGACGGTTGAAAGACGGTTGGCAGATGGTTGACAGACGGTTGGCAGACAGTTGAAAGACGGGTGCAAGACGGATGAAAGACGGATGAAAGACAGATGCAAGACGGTTGAAAGACGGTTGGCAGACGGATGAAAGACGGATGAAAGACGGTTGAAAGACGGTTGACAGACAGTTGAAAGACGGATGAAAGACGGTTGAAAGACGGTTGAAAGACGGTTGAAAGACGGTTGAAAGACGGTTGAAAGACGGTTGAAAAACGGTTGAAAGACGGGTGCAAGACGGTTAAAAGACGGATGCAAGACGGTTGAAAGACGGTTGAAAGACGGATGAAAGACGGATGCAAGACGGTTGAAAGACGGATGAAAGACGGATGCAAGACGGTTGAAAGACGGTTGAAAGACGGGTGCAAGACGGTTGGCAGACGGTTGAAAGACGGTTGAAAGACGGTTGAAAGACGGATGAAAGACGGATGAAAGACGGTTGAAAGACGGTTGAAAGACGGTTGGCAGATGGTTGACAGACGGTTGGCAGACAGTTGAAAGACGGGTGCAAGACGGATGAAAGACGGATGAAAGACAGATGCAAGACGGTTGAAAGACGGTTGGCAGACGGATGAAAGACGGATGAAAGACGGTTGAAAGACGGTTGAAAGGCGGATGAAAGACGGATGAAAGACGGATGAAAGACGGTTGAAAGACAGGTGCAAGACGGTTGGCAGACGGTTGAAAGACGGTTGAAAGACGGATGAAAGACGGTTGAAAGACGGTTGAAAGACGGTTGGCAGATGGTTGACAGACGGTTGGCAGACGGTTGAAAGACGGTTGAAAGACGGATGAAAGACGGATGAAAGACGGATGCAAGATGGTTGAAAGACGGATGAAAGACGGATGAAAGACGGATGAAAGACGGTTGAAAGACGGTTGAAAGACGGGTGCAAGACGGTTGGCAGACGGTTGAAAGACGGTTGAAAGACGGTTGAAAGACGGATGAAAGACGGATGAAAGACGGTTGAAAGACGGTTGAAAGACGGTTGAAAGACGGTTGGCAGATGGTTGACAGACGGTTGGCAGACAGTTGAAAGACGGGTGCAAGACGGATGAAAGACGGATGAAAGACAGATGCAAGACGGTTGAAAGACGGTTGGCAGACGGATGAAAGACGGATGAAAGACGGATGAAAGACGGTTGAAAGACGGTTGACAGACAGTTGAAAGACGGATGAAAGACGGTTGAAAGACGGTTGAAAGACGGTTGAAAGACGGTTGAAAGACGGTTGAAAAACGGTTGAAAGACGGGTGCAAGACGGTTAAAAGACGGATGCAAGACGGATGAAAGACGGATGAAAGACAGATGCAAGACGGTTGAAAGACGGTTGGCAGACGGATGAAAGACGGATGAAAGACGGATGAAAGACGGTTGAAAGACGGTTGACAGACAGTTGAAAGACGGATGAAAGACGGTTGAAAGACGGTTGAAAGACGGTTGAAAGACGGTTGAAAGACGGTTGAAAGACGGATGAAAGACGGATGCAAGACGGTTGAAAGACGGATGAAAGACGGATGCAAGACGGTTGAAAGACGGATGAAAGACGGATGCAAGACGGTTGAAAGACGGATGAAAGACGGATGAAAGACGGATGAAAGACGGTTGAAAGACGGTTGAAAGACGGGTGCAAGACGGATGAAAGACGGTTGAAAGACGGTTGAAAGACGGGTGCAAGACGGTTGGCAGACGGTTGAAAGACGGTTGAAAGACGGATGAAAGACGGTTGAAAGACGGGTGCAAGACGGTTAAAAGACGGATGCAAGACGGTTGAAAGACGGTTGAAAGACGGTTGGCAGACGGATGAAAGACGGATGATAGACGGTTGAAAGACGGATGAAAGACGGTTGAAAGACGGTTGAAAAACGGTTGAAAGACGGGTGCAAGACGGTTGAAAGACGGTTGAAAAACGGTTGAAAGACGGGTGCAAGACGGTTAAAAGACGGATGCAAGACGGTTGAAAGACGGTTGAAAGACGGTTGAAAGACGGGTGCAAGACGGTTGGCAGACGGTTGAAAGACGGTTGAAAGACGGGTGCAAGACGGTTAAAAGACGGATGCAAGACGGTTGAAAGACGGTTGAAAGACGGTTGAAAGACGGGTGCAAGACGGTTGGCAGACGGTTGAAAGACGGTTGAAAGACGGATGAAAGACGGTTGGCAGACGGATGAAAGACGGATGATAGACGGTTGAAAGACGGATGAAAGACGGATGAAAGACGGTTGAAAGACGGTTGAAAGACGGGTGCAAGACGGTTGAAAGACGGTTGAAAAACGGTTGAAAGACGGGTGCAAGACGGTTGAAAGACGGTTGAAAAACGGTTGAAAGACGGGTGCAAGACGGTTAAAAGACGGATGCAAGACGGTTGAAAGACGGTTGAAAGACGGGTGCAAGACGGTTAAAAGACGTATGCAAGACGGTTGAAAGACGGTTGGCAGACGGATGAAAGATGGTTGGCAGACGGTTGGCAGACGGTTGGCAGACGGTTGGCAGACGTTTGAAAGACGTTTGAAAGACGGATGACACTGCGAAAATATGTTCCTTTTACATATGTAAAATAATATGAAATTCTTAGTGAAATGAAAGATTTTACCCAGAGTTTGAATAGTATTTTACTATTCAGACAGATATTATTTCCACCTATAATTCTTTTATTAATCCTAAGAATGGAAACACTCTCATAAAGAACTAGAGTATTACCATACACAAACTGACTATAAATTACTTTTTTTAAAAAACAAAAACAGATGTTCTTGTATAACTTTGCATTCTTGTTTTCTTTTAAGAATCAAGAAAACAATGGTTTAATGATTATAGAAACGCGCAAATATTTTATTTCACGTATCAATGGTGCCATTTTATTGAATTATATTTTAACTGTCACTATAATAACAGCTTCTCTTTGAACAGCTACATAGCTCTCACACATTTTATAAATATTTTTATGGAAAATCATTTATGTGTAGTTTATTATTTTTATTTTTAGGAGAATATTATTTAGAATTTTGTTTTAGACCTAGATTTCAAAAATATTACTCATTTATATAGTATACCTTTTGATATATAGTCATCATATGGGTAGGTACTCCTTGTGAATAGGTATTTACATATCTGTGATAAAAGAAGTAACAGATATTAATTTTTAAAATAATTTTCATATTTTTCGTTTTGTATTTACCTATAAAGCTATATGCGATTATAGACAAATATTTATTCCAGATTGCAGATAAAATGCGATAACTAAAGTAGTATTTGGCAAAAAGTAAGAGCTTATACAAAATGTTTGCTTACATATTGAGAGTTGCGGGATAAAAACAAAATATAGAACATGGATTGCAATATGTTCAACTAAAAAATAATAAATTAATAAGAGAAAATATAACGATCTTTTTATATTTACCATGTATATTATCAACAATATCATTTTGAAATATCAGAAAGCCGTGAATCTTTTAAACGAATGATTAGTAAACATATAGTTTATCATGGTATTATATTTACCTTTATCATAAAATAAGAGCATATTATACTATATTAATAATATATCAGTAGTTAATATAGTATACTTGATGATATAAACAACATGTTTAAAAAATAATAACTTACCAGGGTATTGAAAAATAAAATGAATAGGAAAGAAAAGGAAAAGGAGAATATATTATTTGAAATTTATTTGAGGTTACCATGAGTCGCACATACTGGGACCCAGTTTTACAAACCAAAATAGATTAATACAGAGGATCTTACAGCACTAATTAAAAATGTAAATTATAATAAAAATATTTTCAATAAGCATATTGTAGTCTGTCCCCTTTTTATTATCTAAATATCTTTACCAATAACTATATTTTGCTTCGTATGTATTTATATGCTGAATAGGCAAAATATAATATTTTAATATATTCATATATTGTTATATTTATAAAATACAGATAGAAAATGTCTTCTAGCTCAAGAAACTCTAATCGCAGATCAAATGCTAATGAACAACCTGGAAGTTCTTCCCAGGGGGCAGATAATCAGCCAAAACGCCGCAGACTTGCCCCAAGATCTGAGATAGTCAGAAATGACGATGAGGGGTATAAAGAACTCTCTGGACAGATGGCATCGATGAGTCGCCAGCTTAGAAAGATGTATGACATGCAGGCCAGCTCAGCAAACGCAGTGAGCATGTTGATGAATGCTCATGCCAATGGTGTTTTTAATGGAGCACCTGCTGGCCCAGTTTTGCCAGCAACTATCTCTCCGTCTGTTCCTGCTCAGCCTTCTCTCAGTGAGAGTCAGATGAGTGTGATCATTTTGGTATAAATAATATTGACAGAGTATAATAATATATATTCTAATAAAAATATATAGGACTTGATCCATGAGAAAATGTGGAAAAGGGACTTTACGTCCATCGATCCCATAGAGATTGCTGAGAATGAAGCCAGGAGAAAATGGAATACTGATAAAAGGATTGATCATCAGGACAATGTCGAGATTGTCAACTATTTGAGAGAGTATATTCTCTCACAGCCTCGTGCTGCTGGATTTTGGCCAAGCATGGTAGTTGGTAAAATCAAAAACAACTACAAGACCTTCTATCGAAGTGTTCACATGTCAGAGGAGGCAGGCATTATCAAGAAGCATAATGCACGCATAAATAGCCGAATGAGAGAGGTAATTATAAGAAAAATATTAATGTACATGGTTATCTTATATTCTAAAAATATTAACAGATTCTTAATTGCCGCATTGTTACCTATGAGACCAACTGGGAGATCATAGATGCTGAGATGGGTCCAAAAGAAGGAAAATGCTCATGATGACATATCTCAATGTTCTTCAAAAAGAGGTCATGTCAGATGGTGAATCAGGTGTTGAGGATTTTGGTGAAGGTGTCAGCATGAAGGTTATAAAGATTGCTCGTCCCAGCTGGAGAAGTGATGAGGTAATTATTTTCAATTTGTATTTGTTGCAGCACAAGTTAAAACTAATGACAAAAACAGTTAAACAGACTCTTAGCAATAATTGATCACATTTCTAAAGACCGTGACTTGAGAAAGGGGCAGTCAAAGTCAAAACCAAAGACCCCTAGAATCCAAAGAGGAGTTAAAGTTGTTCCTGTCCCCACTTCTCTGTCTACCATCTTGCCTTCCTGGGCAATTAGAGATGAATAAATATATTTTTCTTTTTCTCTCTATAATTTATATCAACTGCAAATCGTGAACATAGCTGAAGAGTTTTGACCAATAGATAAATATATTAAAAGCTAAGTATAAATTTTGCGTGGCATGGAACTACAAGTTTTTTACTAATCTTGCTTAATGGCCGGTAATCAACAATTGCAACTGGCATGGGAATTTGGTGCATAGGTAGGATACTTTGAAAATCAACTCTTGAAAACTCGCTTTTGTGGATCTCAATGCCTTCCATTTCTCTAGTCCTATCAGATGTTGTTTTATACCATTTAACAAAGGCAAAGGTATGCTGAGGGTTGTGGTATTCAGTTGATAAGGATGCTGGACTAAATGTGTGCAAAAATATATTTGATTTCTCCAATATACCCATAGATTACATTTGTTTTGTCCTCCACAAACAATGCCTGAATGTACGATCCACATTTGTTACCATGATTGCCTTTGAATACTTGGGCAAGAATGTTGATAGACTTCAGCATCACAATCCAATCGTTAACAAAAGCAGAACTGTCCATGTTGGTTTTGCAACTTGAGATTGACCTGTCATTATAGACCACATGGTAATGTTCAACAAGACGATCATAATCTGGATTCGGCATCGGTGACAAAGGCTTTGTTCCAAGAGGAAATGCAGATGGTGGAAGAGATTCGTTGCCTTTGATGGAAGATGTTGTATTGTATGCGGCATTAATGAAATCTGACAGTGAGAATGCATGAAGTTGACTGGGCGGGATTACTGAATGAGTCTCAGTTTTTAAAAAATTCTTGAAAACATCCAGATAACCGTGTGCATTGGCAGACTCAAGTATATTACGCGCAAAATCTTCCTTGTGGATTTCTTCATGTATGTCCATTCGAATCCGGTTTTCCTGTTTGTCTGGATGTTTTTGAGGATACCATTATATCTCTCAAAGCCAAAAAGCCAGTAACCATAAACAGGGCCGAAGTCTTGAACTGTTTTGTGCAAATGAAGATGAAGGTGCATATTTGGTGAAAGAAGATCAAGATCATAAAGATTCTCACACCCTTGGCAAAATTATTGTAGATATTCATGAGCATTGTCGATTTCGTCTTCAGTGATATTGGGCTTGATGAGTAAACGGCATGCATTGACAAAGAATATCTAATTTTCAAACATTTTTGGTAGGAGTATATCTTTTAGAACAACAGGAGAATACACAAGGCACCACGACTTCCACTCATCAGCCTTCATTAAAGGAAACCCTTTCGCAATCTTTGTCTTCAATGGTGTGTAATCGGGTGGCAGTACTATATTGTTAACCATGTTTTGCATGGAGACGAGTTTTTGGAGTCAATTATTCCATCTGCAACCCATTTTTCCATCATTCGTTTAGCAGTTCCCAAGAAAAGGTTGTGCATTGGATCTATAATGGTGCAGCGGACAGCATCAAAGTACTCAAGACGATGCAGTTTGGACCAGCGAACACCATTTTCAACTTCAAGACGATGTCTCTCAGTCTTAGTGGTTGCATTTCTCCAGACCTCAGCATCCTTACGATTATCATTCTTAGAGCGAAGGAGCCACTTTGAGAAGTCAAATCCAAAATAATCGACAGAACTCGTTCCAGCTAACCGGGAGAATTGGCATTTGCACTTATGGCATGCATTTGTACTCGTATGGGATGTGAATCCACATACTTTCCTTGCAATGGGGATATCACAGGCGACCATGAAAAGAGCAGCACGGATTGTTGTACCACTTGGACATTGGTGGGTTTGGATTTTGATGCCCTTGTAAAGACTTTGCAACTCATCAACAAGCGATTTCAGATAGCTGTTTATCTCTAATATCTTTGCTTCCTTTGGCCCTGGCATTAATCCAACAAGAATTGTATTTTCCTTTTTGAACCTAATCTCCCGAGGAAGATTGTTGACGGCAAGATAAATCGCTCCACAAGAGTAAGTAACACCATCAAATGGCTGGAACCAGTTGATATTCAAGGTCAACATGAGAGATCGGTCAGTGTCAACAAAGGGGAAGTCATTGATGTCCAGAAATTCATTCCACATGGTACCATCATAAACGTCAAACAATACTCCATCTACTTTTGGCCCACGATTCCATGAATTGATTGCATTTTCAAATCCTGGACGGTGAAAAACTTTTTCAGTGAGTCTATGACAGAGTGGTACACGTATGTTCTCTTTGGGATTCGTGACTCAGATCCAGACTTGAACAACGGATTGGAACACAAAGAACTGCCACCAAACTTGATCAATGTACAAGACAAAGGAACAGATTCACCGATATCGTAGATTGTATGGCATTCACTACAAGCAACATACTTTTTGATCCCACTTGTCAAATTGCCATAGCCTGCCAATTGCTTGAGACCAGGAACACTCAAAGGAAGACGAAATGGATCCTGGAATATTTCAAGAATCTTGTTGACAATGGCAATCAAGATAACTGCTCCTTCATCAACGACGTACAAGGATACAAACAGGGCAATGGTGGTGACAATGAAACAGTGGATGAAATTTAACTCTGGTTGTGGGTCCAAAGAAAAATCTTTTGTGTAAAAAATGAAAATTAGCTCATATAATTCTATTTATCAGGAGTCAATATTAATTCACGATATCCATACCTTTACCAAAAATTGCCACCTCATCATCACTCTCTTCACTTTCTTCCTCGTCTTCTTCATTCTCAGAGATGCTCTCATGAGCACTGTTATCTCCATCGGTACCAAACATGGTATCAGCTTCGGAAAAAGGTAGGTTCCTTGTCTGTGCTGGTGCTGCCTCATCTTTATCCAAATATAAAAAGAAAAATCATTAAAGAAAAATAAAAAATAAATTTATTTCTATTACCAAACACTGCAAAAGATAGTCTATTAGTTTTCGTACCTAAACGAATCCCAGTTGACTCCACTTCGGCTTCCAATGTGATACATGCTCTCTGAGCCACGCTTTATTTTCCTTTCTTAATAATAATAAAATGTTTCCCTTTCTTCCCCATATCTTTCTAAGCCGCGCATCGTGGACAAACTATGACTGATCCGATTATCAATAATGAACCAAGAATATTTACAGAAGCTGAAGTCATCGAATTACTTCGACGAGTTAGAACAACCGAACAAGCCGAAACCCAACAAGCAAGAGAGGAGCGAGAGTTACCATTGGGAATCACTTCCTCTTTGGACAAACATACGAAACAACAACATCAAGATAATTTCAAACGTTACAAGCGCGACGTTACCAAATACCACCACGACGAGTGGACTATCGCTGAAGAGATTAATAAATCCTTCATCCCAAAGCTCAAACATTACACTGTTGACACGACTCAAGTCGTTAACGCTCACTACAAAGGAGCAGAAATCAGTAGATTACACGGAAGATCAGCCACTGAGATCTTCGAACAACTCTCAGTTATTAAAGCTGGAGAAAATTCAACAGCAGAAGCATATCAACTTTTGGACGAGGCCATCGAAAGTACCAAAAGACTTGCGACTCATGCCTGGTTCCAAGGGAAACAGCATGATGAAGACGCTAAAGACTACGCCATTAGAGTACTTAAATTACCCTCCAGTCTTAAACACTTGGAAACTAAAGACTTGGGCAACAAACGAGAAGCTTTTGATGACGAATTTATCGCCATGTACAACGAAGCCAACTATCAACAACGAGTACTTCGAGCAGCTACCACCAATCCTTCCAATGGACGAGGTCGAGGAGGATATTCAAATTCCTCAAGTTGGAACAGCAACAGAGGAGGAGGACGTGGTTATTTTGGCCGAGGAGGACCAAAAAACTACTTTGGAGGAAGGGGACGTGGGAACCCAACCTTCTATAACTACAACAATTCTCACAGTACAACATCAGCAGACCACACAACCACGAAACCTCCAAGTCAACCGTAAAACAAAAGTGTGTACAAGTACCACAAATCAAGGAATCATCAGCATCACAACAATTACAACAACAATTAACGACATCGAACTACACCATTCCATCAGACGGCATACTCCCGAGCGGTCGACTGCAACAATTTCTGAATTATTGGAAGACCATAACAAATCACCCATGGCCCTTATTGGTGATTCAGCATGGTTACAAGATCCAATTTACAAAGAACTCGACCCCGTGGAAGAACCAGAAAAAACAGACAACAGTAGAGGAGCAATTTCATATAAACGAAGCAGTTCAGAAATTTCTAAATGGAGGCATTATTGAAAAATCACCCACACAGGATCGACGATTCCTCTCGAAATTCTTTACATTACAAGAGAAGACAAAGAGAAGGCCGATTCTAGATTGTCAAAAACTGAACTCGTTCATACAAGTAGAACATTTCAAGATGGAAGGAGTCCCAGCTCTACGCGAATTACTCGAAAAAAACGATTATATTTGCAAAATCGACTTAAAAGATGCATACGTAGTAGTTCCTATTCACGACGATTCCAAAGATTTCTTAAGCTTCGAAAACGAAGGTGTCGTTTACCGCTACAAATCACTCGCGTTTGGTCTAAGTGTAGCTCCAAGAATATTTTCCAAAATAATGCGATATGCTATCGAACCGCTCAGAAAGGAAGGCATTCGAATAATATATTATCTAGACGACATATGCATTTTGGCAACGACAAAACAAGAAATGAATCAATTGACGATGAAGGTGCAACATCATTTAGAGAAACTGGGCTTCATTATAAACTACAAGAAAAGTATCCTCACCCCATCAAAGACTCAAGGGTTTCTAGGGTTCTCGTTCAACAGCAAGACTGTGATTATATCAGTTCCAACATTGAAGATTACCAACTTAGTGAAGAGAATCAGACAGGTAATGACAAACCCAATGAAAACATGCCGATGGATAGCGGGTCTACTGGGGAAGATGACATCGATGATACCGGCGATAGGCGAAGCTCTATTACACATCAGGTACCTCCAACGGGACTTATCGAGGACATTACACATGACACATCAGAACTGGGAAGCAACTTGCAATGTATCGAACACCAGTCTTCATGAATTGCGTTGGTGGGAGACTTATATAACTCAGAAGAACGGATTGCCAATTCAGAAGATTCCAGCGGCCAACCCAAATACAATAATACACGTAGATGCATCGAACAGTGGATGGGGAGTCAGCTCAAACCTGATAACAGCATCAGGGTTTTGGAATCAAGAAGAGGAACAGCAGTCAATAAACGTGCGAGAGTTGAAGACAATCTTGTTTGCGCTACAGTACCACGCCCAAAAATGCGAAAACTCAATCATAAAAATTTACTCAGACAACAAGACAGCGTTGAAATACACAACAAAATCTGGAGGGACAACATCAATGATTTTACAGGATCTAGCAATTCAAATTCAGGACCTATGCAACAACTACAACATGCAAGTCATTTATCAACACATCCCGGGGATCTTGAACACCCAAGCCGACCAGTTGAGCAGACGCAAGAAACCATTGTACGAATCAACAATTCCGAGGAATATGTTCAATTATATACAACAAAAGTAGGGACCATTGAAGATCGACGCATTTGCAGCTCGCCACAACCATCAATCCTGGTTCCCAATGATCATGAGAATGAAGCATGTACAACCACCGATACTGTGGAAGTTGAATCAAAGATGGACAATAGCCGCTTGGCGGTTATCAACAACTACAGGTTACAGAATGGTGTGACAGAGGAAATGCTCAGTTCTTTGAACGCGAAAACTAGACAATCAACTCACAAAATATACGACAATGGATGGAGACAATGGATTTCATGGTGTCAACAACAACAGCCTTTGTACGAACCGTTGAAATATGATGAACAAACCGTGGTAAAAATTTTATTAGCCTACAAGGATTATAGTAATACACACTTGAATACTTTCAAATCGTCAATCGCCGAACAGCCATTAGTCAAAGAATTTTTCGCAGCTAGACGAAATTTGGAAGTTCGGATCCCTACAGAACAACAATCAACAACATGGGATGTACATATGCTAGTAGACTACATTAAAGAACATCTAACACCAACAGCCGATCTCAGTCTTGATCAACTGCGATTGAAAACAATTTTATTACTGTGCATAACAACCATGTGGCGTCCAAGATCCGATATCGGTCGACTACAGCATCGTGATATTACTTTCAAGCAAGAGGGAATGACCTCAAGTATTCGTATTCATGCAAGAACGCCAAAGGAAAGCCAAGTAAAATCGATTACATTGGGAAGCATTGAGGATGAAGAATTATGCCCGGTCAAGACGACTGATAGATTCATTACAAGGACAGCTAGTATGAGACAAAACTTACCTGAAGATCATATCCTATTCCTAGCGTACATCGATTCCAATACCAAAACACCCACTTCAGTAAGACCAACTACTGTGGCAAACTGGATACAATCGGCCATGGATTTGGCGGGAATTGACACTAAAGAATATCAAGCACATTCGGTACGGGCAGCAGCAAGTACAAAGACAGTGGAAATAGGTCACTCTATACAAGACATGAAGAAGCATGTAAACTGGAGTTTAAACTCAAACACTTTCGAAAACTTTTACTACAAACCGTCCTCACAAACTGCAACTAGCACCAAGATCAGCAATTCAATTTTTTCTTCTCCGGAGAAACGTATCACATTGGAAGCCGAAGTGGAGTCAACTGGGATTCGTTTAGGTACGAAAACTAATACCAATGTTGACGAAACGAAGGCTGAAAATGTGATACATACCCGACCCTGGTACCGCTTTTTCGGTTAACCAACAGATTTATTAGTATTACATTATCATTTATAGTTATCATTTCCCTCCCTCAAAAAAAATTGAATAGTATATAGCTTAGCTTAGAAGATATAGGGAAGAAAGGGAAACATTTTATTATTATTAAGAAAGGAAAATAAAGCGTGGCTCAGAGAGCATGTATCACATTTTCAGCCTTCGTTTCGTCCACATTGGTAATTAGAATTCTACCTCTTTTAGTATCTAAAAGAATATCATTTATCAAATCACGCAGCTTATTTTAGTCTCTAAAATTTGCTTTAAATCATATTAAAAGAAGATCTTTCAGGGGTATTATAAGCACATTTTAGTGACTAAAATCGACTATATCTTTTGCAGTGACACATAATTAATATTCTTTGTGATACGTGAAACTGAGCAATTTTTGCAGTGAGAAGGACACTGCGCCGTTGGCATCACCACACCCACATACAAGGATTTGAGCTCGGCGACAAGGGGACGGAGGTAGTGGTTGATTTCACTGGCTTTGGCTTCTTTTGGCCCAGGCATCAGACCAACGAGAAGAACGTTCTCTTTCTTATAACGTTTGGCCCTCGGCAGATTATTGACAGAGAGATAGATGACTCCGCAAGAGTATGTGACCCCATCGAAAGGCTGAAACCAATCGATGTTCATGGTAAGCATGAGAGATCGCTCATGATCCACAAATTGCCTGTCATTGGCATCTTTCAACTCACTCCACTTGGCGCCATCATAGATGTCAAACATCATTCCAAGAACTTGGTGTCTTGCTCTCCAATGGTTGATGGCTTCCTCAAATCCAAGGCAACGGAAGAAGATTGACAGTGCACTGATTACTGAGCTGTACATATATATCTTGTTGGGCAAGGACGTGTTTTCTGGAGGAGCCTGGAAGAGCTGGCTTCCACAAGTATTTCCAGAGAGCCTCTCGAGATCGCAGCATCGGGGAACACCTTCAGACTCCAAGTATGTCTTGTGACAATCGCCGCATGCCACAAAACGCTGGATACTCTTGGATAAAGCTGTCATGCCAGTCATTGAGTTGAGGCCGCTCAAGCTAGATGGAAGGCGGAATGATTGGCCAAAGTGAGACAGGACCTCGTTCAGAAACTTGATCAAGATCGAACCACCCGAATTGACGACATACTTTGAGATGAAGAAAGCAGCAAAGGTGGCAACAAAGGTATGAAGCGGGTCTGCAGGCATAGAAGTTTCAAATTGCTCTGTTTGGTTTTTGTATTAATATATGGTATATGCTTATTTATTTTGTACTAACCTTCAAGTTCTTCAACCTCATCTTCAGAATCGTCCGAACCATTCAACTCATTGTCATCGGCATCTTCACTTTCAACTAAAAATAATAATATAGCAAGAGCAAAAGGCAAGTATTTGTATTCTGTTATGTAAAGAATATCCTTGCAAGTGATTACAATTTATTATATTGTGTAAATAAAATTATATACTTACATTCAACATTCTCTTCGGCATCATTGACTTCAATGTCAATCTCCATGTCATTGTCATTCACCATCAGAGAAGCTTTAGAATACAATTATATATTTTAAAGAAAACGGTTAATTATGACAAAAAATAATAATTTACGGCATACACTTACAAGAACTTCTAGCTTGAAAGCTTCTTACAATATCATTGGTGATATGTCTTCGGTATGTTTGAGTTGATACCATGACAAAGCCTCTGTTATTAGAAGAGCAGATAGCACACTTGCATTCGACTTGATTGTCTGAGTATCTGGACATATTGATTTTTAATAGTCTTTTTAATTGACAAGAAAGGCAAATGGCTCAGGAACATATTTTAATATATATCATTTTTAGAATATCAACTGCCAAAATGACATAGCTTGCATTGACACCCAAAACTGGGATTTGTCTATAAGCAGAAATAGTTGTCTCATTCCTGGTTACAGGATTGCAAACATATGTTTGTTCATATATGCCTTTTATAATATACGTCATTACATCTCTCTTACAGAACTGACATCATTTATAATAAATCAAAAAGAGAAATATATACTCTTTAAGCAATTAATTATTTCAAAAGGGGTTTTACAATAATAAACTAGATGTTGTCTTGTAAAAAGTCTTGCTTGCTTATAAAAATCACTATTCCAATTGATTCTCTGACATACACTCACCTAAAATAGGTCATGGGACGGAGTTTCAATTTCAGATATTTTCCTTTTTTTTTTACCATATCTTTATCTTCTTTTCTTTATAAACACACCAAACTCTTTTATTTAAACAAAAACAGCCCATAAAATGTCTCATTATTACAACAGTAACCAAAAGCCCAAAATACAGGAGTTGGATGCGTTCATGAGGGGCCGAATTATAGGTCAATGGGAAAAAGACGCTACTTACTCTGAGATTTCGACATCCCTTGACATTACAATCAGTACTGTTGGAAATGTCATAAAAGCCTTTAGAGATAAAGACATTTCCGTGCCCTCTAAACACCTGGGAGCCACTCCAAAGGTCACAAAGCGAACTCAATCCGCGATGGTTTGCTCATTTCGCAAAGAGCCATTCGTCTCAATTGCAGTCCAGCATCAGAGATTAGTGGATGTAGGAAGTTCAATGTCAATGGTGACATTCTCATAAAAACATGAAACTTCTTGGCTATGGATCCCATGTACCAGCACATAAGCCTGGTATGACCGAAAGACACAAGGAAAATCGGTTGAAATGGTGCCAGGACAAGGTCAATTGGACAGTTGACCAGTGGAAATCAGCTGTCTGGTCGAATGAGTCCAGATTTCTTGTTATTGGCAATGGTGACAATATCCGAGTCATCAGAAAGAAGGGGGAGAGGTATGCCGATGAGAATATGGTCAGTACGTACAAGTTTGGCAAGGGCTCTGTCATGGTATGGGGTTGTTTCTGGGGAGGGGGTCTTGGCCCTTTGGTTACCTTAAGGAGACATCGACCAAGACAAGTACGTTGACTGCCTGGCCGAACACTTTCTCCCATGGTATGAAGAACTCGCCAGGGATACAAACAGGCAGTTTTTGTTCCAAGAAGATGACGCTCCCTGCCATACTGGTGCTTATGCCACATGGTATAAGAAAGAGAGGTGTCTCTTGAGTAGCTTTGACTTTTGGCCTGCACAGAGCCCAGATCTCAATCCTATTGAGCATATCTGGGCTCATCTTGCGCAGAAACTTCACCAAAATAGAGAAAAAGTAACCAATGTGGATGAGCTCGAGGCAGTCATTCACAGAACATGGTTAGAGATACCTCTTCAAGTTTTGGAGAATTTGGTAGCCAGCATGCCAAATCGGGTCCAAGAAGTTATTGCAAAGAAAGGTGCAGTAACTAGATACTAGAAACTTTTTTTTTATAATTGTATCAAAAATATATAAAACTATCTTTTCATAATGTTCGGCTTTATTCTGAAGATATTTTATTATGAAGATTATTGAAAAGAAAAGGAAAAAGATATAAAAATTACTAGAAAATAATCAAAAATATGCAAATTCCATTCGATGACCTATTTCAGGTGAGTGTATTGCCTTGATCGTCAATGCAGTAAATATTATTCACGGTTGAAAAATATTTTTCTGGGTGCCAAGCAAACGATATTTTTTTACCAGTAGAAACATATAAGTTGCAGAGTCTGCAACTGAGCCAAACCGGTATTGAGCCCCCCTTTGGGGGGACGGAAGCGAAACTCCTGGTACTTTTTAAAACCCGAAGACAGACCAAAGACGCGTAATGTTGGACAGGGATCAAGGAGTAACAGATTCAAGAGCGATGGAAGTGGGTGTTTCCAACTCAAGAACAGAGTAATTGTAGAAGGTCCTTGGCCACTGTTTCCAAAGGGAGGGGGTGCCATAGTGTTCGCCATAGCCGTGGTGAGGCTGTGTGGGGCCGGTTTGCGAGAATCTTCTCAGATGGCAGAGGGGAAAGCCTACGTCCTGGTTACTTGGAACAGATATAGCTCCATTACAGAAATCCAGTATCTGGGCAGCTACATGCGTCTCAGTGTCACTCTAGGGTTCTATCCAAGATACCCTCCAAAATAAACAACGAGAAAGAAGTTGTTTTTATCAAGTTGGTCCGTGACCCTATTTCATATCCCACTCCTCAGAGGTGGGACAACAATCTAGCGATTTGGGCGCAATCCACGTCACTTCTTACGTACAGACTGCTTAGTCCGAACCGGAAAAATAGTCTCACTACTGGTTTTTTCCTTGGAATTTGGCGGGTTTGACAACATTAATTGGCACAGTAATGAATAATTACTGGTGATCTAAAGCAGAAGGTCCAGAGGAAAAAAACACCAATAATTATTCACCACTGCGCCAAACTCGAAGGAAAAAACCAGTATTACACAGACGGTTGAAAGATGGTTGAATATTTAAATTCCAAAGACGGATTAAAGACGTTGCTGAAACTTTTTTTATTTTCTTTCGCCAACATCTATAAACTATGGGTTATATACATTATCAGCCTACTGCCAATAATTACACGTCTAAAGACAATGAAGATGACATGGATTTGGAAACAACTGCCATGAAGTATGGCGCAGTGGAGATGATTCTAGATTATGATGAAATGCAGAAAGTCCAAGAGGTACACATGGAGGAAGTCGTCAACGACCTTGCTGAAGATATGGAGCTCGTTTCGATCAAAACAACAAGAAAGAATAAAAATTGGGGACCAAGCAACGTAGAACGTCTCATCCATGTCATGTATAAAGAGGGTTTATCTGTTCCCAAAGCTACTGAAGTTGCTGGCATACCTCGAAGCACTGCTTACGAATTGATAAACGAGTTTAATGCTAGTGACGGGACTGTTCTACATGGAAACAATCCTAGAAAAACGAACAATAAGGCTAAAAAGCTTTTTCCTGAGCATTCTGCTTTTTTTTATCAATCTTTTCGACAACAACCCTTCCATAGTGCTGGAGGAAGCACAGATCAAGCTTTGCGAGGCATTTCCAGACCTCACAATTTCGATTCCTGGGTTATATAAGCATATTCACGAAAAATTTAGTCTATCACTGAAGCAAGCATCAAAATATACCGCAGAAAGAGATGCACTCAAGAACTCTGAGTCTTCGCTTTGGCATCATCACACAATGGAAAGCAGCTGGTGTTGATTATCAAGAAAAAGGTGACCCAGCAATTGTGAAGGTGCACACTCAGAAAGGCGTAAACATTATTATTGTAGGCTGTATTTCTGCTCGTGGAATCATCGATTTTTTAAAGGTTGAGCCATTGAAGAAGAGCGATGCAGCTCAGATCGAGAAAGAATTTGGCTCGCAACAAACAAGCAAGAAAAGAAAAGCGAGTACTCCGGATGCAGGTAAGAATATCAAAAAAGAAGGTTCCCAAGGGGACAACCGCCTACCATATTGTTCGATTCATGGATTCAGGTATGGACGTTTTGAACAAACATTATGAAAAAGGTACATTCATTGTTTTAGATAATTGTAGAATACATCACTCTGCTTTTGTAGTTGATGTTATAAACAAACGAGGCTACCTCTAAAGTCACTCCAGATTACTGTAAGGGATGGGTCCTACATGCTGAAACTTATTGGGATAGATGTCTCGATAAAGAGATTGGTTTAAAATAATAATAATAATAATAAAAAGAGTGTATGTCCAAAAATTGGGATATATGTTTAATTAGCTTATATTTCTTATAGCTAAAGTAAAGTCCAGATGTTATATTTGTACCCAGAGTTATGTTAGACTAGGAGATCAAATAATGAAAAGATAGAGACAATTGGTAGAGACCCATCTAATAATGCTTTTATCTGAAAGCCTATTCCTTTACTCTAAATATTTCATATGCTCTAAAAACATGCATAGATGGTCACTTATTAGACCATGTATATCATTCAATTAAAAGTGCACTTTATTGATATCATTTTAGACAAATTAACTTTTTCTTGGAAAAGCATTGTAAAATGAAAAGATGATAATTTCAACTTTAAACGGCAACGCAATAAGCTCTACCGGTGTCAAGGTTGTCGCAAAGGTGCTCGCCAACGTGGTGAAGGCCGGTGTTGTACTTGAAGAGCTGGGCCTGGGTGATACCATTCTTCTTGGCAACGCTTTCACAGCCATCGTTGGCGAGGACAGTGTAGTATTTCTTGCAGTTAGGGTCAGTGTGGGATGCAAGGTGAAGGCCATTGGTACTGGCAGAACCAGTCTTGGCAGTCTTAGTAGCTGCCTTCTGAGTGGTCTTGGTAACCTTCTTTGGGCCGCGCTTGACGCAGTAGGACTTTCCAGAGGTGATCTTGCCACATTTCTTGGCGTTGGAACCAAGGCCGGTATTCCACTGCTGGAACTCCTTAACACTGATCTTGTAGTGCTTGGCAATAGAAGCGCAAGTCTCGCTCTTGGTAGCTGGAAATCACACAATAGATTAGGAAATGTACGAAATTATGAATATTTGAAATAATTTAGACTAACCAACATGCTTTCCAGCGCAGACGGTAGAGGGGGCAGCTGAGACCATGCTGGCAAACAAGAAGGCAGATACGGCAAGGAGAGTAAACTTCATTTTGAGAGGGAGGAAAGGAAAGGGATGGGATGGGATGAGAAGAGGTGGATACTTGTGTCAAGATGTGGTGGGAAGTTCGTCTTATATACTAGAGATCTTCAACAAAAAAAATACTTGCGGGATCTTAGTGATTAGATAATTGAGCTTGATTTCCTATTAATTAATTTGCCCAAAGCTAGAAAAATTACAAAACACAGACACGCTGTCCTACCCATGGGTGATATATATATCGTATTATTAGGTACCCAATTGATAGAATACGGCGACTTATTGTATTCATAGACCTTTTACTATATTGCCAAGACAATGCACGTGTAGCTACTCTACATATTCTTTAAAAGAAGCGCGTTTTAGTCCATACCTAGCCTTATGAAAATATAAGCAAAAAAATATATACACTATAAATTTCAAGCTAAATGTTTTATATTGTCTGATGTAATTCCAAGTAGCTTGATATCATACTAGGCCTTGTAGTTCAATCAACTCAAAAGGAATTAATGTTCTATTTTGCAGAGCTGTCTTCAATAATCCTCAACCACTCGCATGTTTTCCTTTTACTGTGCAATTGACATGGACCTGTTCATATATAATCAACGAAATCAAAAATAAAATGAATTCTATTGGCTCCTTGTTTTTTCTATTTTTGGATTTAAAGAATCGGCTGTGGCTGGTAGAAATTTACACAGACATAATTGATAATTTTTTTATTGTATTTGTAAATGCTGTGTATATCTGTCTCGTCAATTACTTTACGCCATTAGATACTACGGATACTCATATAACACGTCTAGAGTCAAATGGGTTAATGTAAAGGCTGCAGGTGAAAGAGCCTGTTTTATTCTTAAAAAAATGACTTTTTACACCTATTGGTTGAGTCAAACCCGATGCATTGGACAGCTTAATTTATTTGATTCAAAAATAGTTCCAACATTTACGGTACAACCAGAAACTCATGTCTATAAGATTTAATAGTCAAATTTATACTATTATTGAATAATATTCTCTTTCTGGGAAATGTTTATTAATATATTCCGTACATATATGATACGATATAAAAAATATACTTTGTGTACATATAATAGTTATATTTGATCACAGATCAGTGATATTTGTCTTTATTAATTCAGTATCGAGACTTTTTTTAAAATAATAATAATACTAATAATAATAAAAGCCAACAGTATTCAGGCAGACTTGATTTAACCTCGAATACCCTGCCTAGTCAGAATATAAAATAAGAATAAAAACTTTCATGGAAAGTCCTAGACTTGAAAGTATTTAAAATATATAAATTATTAAAAATTATTGCATTATCCAGGCATCAATGAAAATTCCCTCTGCACTCAGGTTCTCCTGGTCATTATTTCCACTAGTGATAAGATTGTTGATAAAATCAAAATCAAAGTGTTTACAATAGTAATGGGTTTCAAACCTAATTGAAGAAACCCGATTACCCATTGTGAAAATATTACCCTTTGAGATATCTGACTGAAGTATCAGTGAAGAAGCAATCAATTGTAAAAATAATTGGTGTTCCATGGTAAATAAATGAATAAGTTTGGAGATCCATAATTGCATTATATGAATACCGAGTTTTTTTTATTTGGTCGTAAGTAATTGATGAACAAAGCTGTAGCGTGACAAGAAGATTGACGCTAAGAGAGAAGTGGAAAATTATATATGGGACAAAGCCGTTGATCAAGGTGGGGCTTGGCCAGAATAATATTGATTGGTTTTTGCCTGTCCAGTTTTGGTTTTGATACGAGTGAATAGCGTGTAAGCTGATTAACGATTGATCAGGTCGATGAGCGTAAAATATTGCCGTGAAACTTGTTTTTTAATGTTTTATTTTATGAAGAATATCTTATCCTGTCTGTAGGACTTGTTTTGAAGATTGTTTCGCAAGTAATGGTTAATAAGGATCAAATTAAGCATTGTTATTTAGTTTAGAGTGATCATATTTTGAACTGATAAACTCCAGACAGCGAGTGTCCAAATGGTGTTGTTCAGTGGCCAAGTTGCGGTTGGTTCTAGAAGGAAGATGAGCAACTAGTTAAGCAATAAGAGATTATGCTGAGGGACTATATCTTGGAGAGCCAAAAATTCCTGGGGCACCAAGGTGTGAGCAGTGCTACTAGCAACAGTCTCTCCTGTATACTTTTTTGAAGGATCGGTTGATCAAGTTCCGGCAAGGGTTAAAGTAGGGAAAATGAAATTGGTTCTAAGGGATTGTGAATGCGTCGGTAAACAGGCTTCCTGGATCTGGAAGACAAAACATGTATTTACTGGAGAAGCCTGTTTTTTACTAATCCGCTTTTAAAATAAACTAATTGCGAAACTGTCCGGATCGATACATCAGACTGTTTGGCATAGCCAGAGGAATATATATCAGGATCATAAATGAGGTTGTTTCGGTAGATAATAACACAATAGAGACCTTTCTCATATTAATCTACCATTAGTTAGTTGAATAAAATATCTCTTTCCGTTAAAGTCTATATTCGTTGGAGAGAATATAGGACACTCCGGACACTTTTGATTGTCTGAGATGCATAGAAAAACACCCAGTTGGTATCTTCCATCATATCGTTGTGTATCACTGCCTCGCCACATTCCCAATACATCTTCTACTCCATGCGTATAACTTCAATCTTTATAAAAAAAAAAGAAGCCTCCAGATTATCCCGCACCGTATACTAAAGATCCATAAACCTCACAACATTGCATAATTAACTGTAATTTACGATAGATTTTCGATTTAATAATAGCCTTGTCTATTATTTCAATTTTCTTCACCATAATTTGTATCCACTTCCTCTTCATTGATATCTTCAGTATCTTTGGTATACTCATCCCAATTGCAGTTATATTTTAAAACCAACATGTCTGGCCAGATAACACTTGTTTCCCATTGTTGGGCCTTGGCTACTGGGTTCAGACCCAATAGGTCATCGATTTTACTTGTGCTTTTTTGTTTGTACATCATCGATTTAACCCTTCATCTCCAATACTGATCTCTATAATGATGTAAGAACAGTTGAGCTGGCTATCCCATGAGTAATAGTCATGAAATGCTACCTTGATGTACGAGAGAACATTGACTAGTTGCTCAATCCCACCTTCATTCACCTGGGATTTGGTCATAGGGTATGAGAAGGTAATGTCATTTACCAGCATATATTGCTTTGTTTTTACCAAAACAAGATGCAGCAAGTGTCATTCAAATCAGTCTTTTTAAACTTGGTGTTCTTCAGCAGTGTGTTTAGATGAAGCTTTGACACCAAAACCAACTTTAGCTTGTTCAAGTAATATTTTCGAGACGCGCATTTTTTGGCGAATTCGGTCAATGGATAATATAAAGGTACTGATGAAGCAGTGATACGAAGATCCATCTTTGAAGTGATGTTTGTCTTGCTCAAGCACCCAGGAACGGTATTAGCCCTACACATATATAGTCAATAATTATAATTAGAATGGTGCTTTAGTTTCAGTTGGCTAAAGGAGAATATGAAAATGAAATTCATTTTTGAAGGATTTAGTGCCTAATTTTAATGAGTTTTCATAGACGACTTCCCATCTCAAGCTGACGTTGCTGTACCCAAATACTTCTTCAAATATATATGGGCCCAGAATTTCAACTTGAAATCTTCTTCAGAATAGTTGTTTATGCTGGCATTTGAAAACAAGTTTGATTTATATACGTGTTGGCTTAAACTTGAAAAAAAAAATAAGATGGCCATTATTATTTTATTCACCTTTGCCTGCCAAAGAAATACACTTACATGAATCGATAAACTTCTTTCTGAGCACGTTCCACATTATTAACAGTATGGAACCTTTAGATTCCACCGAGTTTTTTCCTTTAAAGAAAGATATTTTTCCATTATGCTGGATATCTTTCTTGAAACTGTATTCTCGATATTGGACTGGTTCTTGTTCATTTCCTCGGATTTAAGTATGATATCTTGAGGCAAATTGTCAGTATGAGAACTATTTCTCTTATCGAAAAGATCGTATATGTTATTTCTGGTAATCCTAGAGAGCCTAGAGTTAATTAACGGTTTTATTGCAAGGTTTTTTTTTTTAAAAAAAAACTACTCATTACCACTCAAAGTAATCAAATCTCTTTGATCTCTTTTTGTTGTTCTTGATATTTTTTTTAAAGACATTGTTAATAAATAATACGCGCTTATATATATATATATAAATAGGTACCTTGTTTCATTGTCGCATAAATTGCAATAGAGTTGGAGAAATCATGATTGCAATCCAATAACATTGAACCATACCTCATTCTGCCTTCTTATTCTATTTCTTTGAATGTTAATGTAAAGCTCTTGTTCTCTATCACCAAGGCTATTGGGAGATCTTGGGTTTTTCTTTTAGACATTATGCTAATTCGTAGTTAAAGAGAGATAATGGTGCTGTTATATTAAATTTATAGACACCCTACCATAGTACCTGAGCTCAGAGATTTAAGCAGGTAATGAGACAAAAGGTAAAATACTAGAGGTATTTGAGAAAGCATTAAAGCTTAAGCAGAGTCTAGGATGAGGATTCTCTGTGGCAACACAAATGAATTTGTAGACATCAGTGTGGATCCCAAGAAGAGTTCTCTTTTCTTTTTAACAGCCTTGTGATGGCCATGAAATCAGTTTAGCTGGAGAAATAGTTAACCGGTTGGTAGAGCATCATACTTTTTGGGGTGTCTGGTGCATTCACAACGATCCTTGAAAATCCAAAGGAAAGAACAATTTTCTCGCCTAGTCGTACTCATAACCGCAGCAGGTCTCCAAGGTAAAAAGCCACTATTTGATAGTAATCCACTGGCTGGCCAGTGGTTAGTTTTGGGCTTTATGGCCCGAGGCTTTCTGACAAACTGGTCATGCACTGTTGGATTTCGGTTTACGATTAACAAGCAGCTTGGAACTGGTACGGACAAGGGGAATCTGACTGTCTAATTAAAACATAGCATTGCGATGGCCAGAAAGTGGTGTTGACGCAATGTGATTTCTGTCCAGTGCTCTGAATGTCAAAGTGAAGGAATTCAACCAAGCGCGGGTAAATGGCGGGAGTAACAATGACTCTCTTAAGGTAGCCAAATGCCTCTTCATCTAATTAGTGACGCGCATGAATGGATTAACGAGATTCCCACTGTCCCTATCTACTATCTAGCAAAACCACAGCCAAAGGAACGGGCTTGGCAGAATCAGCGGGGAAAGAAGACCCTGTTAAGCTTGACTCTAGTTTGACATTGTGAAAAGACATGGGAGGTGTAATATAAGTGGGAGCTTTGGCGACAATGAAATACCACTACCCTTATCGTTTTCTTTTTTAATTTAAATAATCAAGATGATGTGGGATTGGGCTTCACGGCCCACCTTCTGGTTTTAAGCGCCTTTGTGGCGTGGCCCACGTTATTGACATTGTCAAGTGGGGAGTTTGGCTGGGTCTGAACATCTGTTAAAAAATAACGCAGGTGTCCTAAGGGGGACTCAGCGAGAACATAAATCTCGCATAAAATAAAAGGGGTAAAAGTCCCCTTGATTTTGATTTTCAGTGTGAATAAAAAGGAGGAAAGCGGAGTTGGAGACACGTCACACCAATTGATCTAAATTTCTATAAAAGGCATTTTTTTTTGATTCCTGATGTGTTTTGAATTTGTGAATGCTTATTTTTCAGAATCTCGCTAAAAATCTCGGCGTGTGTGTATAGATACTTGCTCGCTGCTTCCAAGCCTACTCGCAAAGAGGTTATCTTTGAAAACGTTTCTCAATCCACCAATCTGCTAGCAATCTCAGGTTTAAAAACACGGGACCTGGTGATATTCTTCGACTTTCCTCGTATGATCCTTTGGCAGATACTCCAATCGAAATACTGCAATGAATTCCTCTCGGTGTCAGCAAAGATTTAATACAACATCCTGTCAAGAATATTTTGAGCGGTAAAACGAATGAGCCAATAATGAAGAGGTCGATGGCCAAGCTGAAAGGAAACGAAGAAAACCAGGCATATAGTCGCAATTTCAGAAAGCAGCTACGACATGTTGGATCCTTCCTTGGTCGTGGTTTCAAACAATTGATGCAAGTATTGCCTGGTCTTATCGCTGAAGAATTCACTGATCCTGCCGTGGATAAAGATCTTCTTCTTTTAAACGAGGCATTAATTGCATTGGGAAGATTGTGGTCTCTGGTTTTCGTTCGGCAAGTAGAAGGGTGCTTCAATCAATATGTAGAAGCAATCAAGAAAACAGTTGAGGATCTTACTGTCAAATTATTTAATTTCGACATAACAACTGACAATCACACACCTTTCTCAACACGACCTAAAATCCATTATCTTCACCACTTGCATGAGGATATTCATCGTTTTGGTTGTGCCCTGCACTTTGAGACCGAGAAGGGAGAGATGTTCAACAAGTTCATCAGAGAACAACTCTTCCATACGAACAAGCACAATCCCTCTCGAGACGTAGCTGTCCGTTTTAGCAAACAACAAGTGCTAAAACACATTGTCGATGGCGGATCTTGGGTCAACAGTCAAGGGAAAAGAGTGAAGTATGGTGCTGAACTTGAAGCCCATATAAAAGCTGATGAGACTTTCTTCCGGCAACAATTTTCTGGTGCTCGGGAGTTTGCTGAGAACAACTACTCTCAGATCACGACAAAGCTGCCCCCTGGCTTCAAAGGGATATTCAAGAGAAAGGTTATTCCAAACCAAGAATTACCTGGCCAAAACTCTTTTGTTGGCATTGTTTTTGAAAACAATTCAGTCAAGTCTTACGAGATAATCTTGAAAGATATTTTTTTTTTGAAATAAATGAATTGTTTATTGATACCAATTGTTCATCTAATTCGAATCTTCCGACTTGAGAACTTTTAATAATGTGTACGAAATAAATGATGGTGAGGAAAGAAGATATATTTAATTTAGATGGCAACACAGTAAGCTTTTCCAGTATCAAGGTTATCGCACTCATGAGATCCATGGCGGTGCAATCCAGTGTTGTAGTCGTAAAGTTCCTGGTTGGATATGTGGTTTTTCTTGGACACGCTATCACAGCTATCTTGATCTTGAACAACATAGTATTTCTTGCAGTTGGGATTGGTATGAGGGGCAAGGTCAAGACCTTCTGTATCTTTGTGGCCTTTTGATGAATCATCAGCAACACCATCGTCAGAGCTTTTTTGATAGCTGTCAGTCGAAGTGAATTCCTCCATCTCATTAGAAGATTTCTTGACCTTGTTCTTGTGAGTATCCTTGCTGCCGCCCTTCTTATTCTCCTTGGATTCTTTACCCTTGTCTTTAGACTCTTTTTCGTGCTTTTTATCATTAGCCTCGATCTTTGCATCGTGTTCTTTGTTTTCTTCCAAGACTTTTTCTTTGGCTTCCTTGTCACGCTGCTTTTCTTCCTTTTTCTCTTCGGCCTTGTCCTTTTTATCAATCGCTTTTTCTTCTTTTTTCTCTTCAGCCTTGGCTTCTTTATCAGACTTTTTCTCTTCGGCCTTCAACTCTTTATTGTGTGCCTTTTCTTCCTTTTTCTTTTCAGCCTTGGCCTCTTTATTTTTTTCCTTGGCCTTTTCCTTGGTCTTTTTATCGTTCTCCTTGGCCTTTTCCTTTTCCTTTTCCTTTTTCTTATCAGCACGCTTCACAACTTTTGTTTCGCGTTTAGGGTGGTTGGGGGGTCCACCACGACCTCGTCCACGATTGTCCACTATGCGACCAATTCTAACACAATAGGCTCTTCCGGGAATAGGCGGTCTACAGTATCTAGGATCGTTTCCTAAATCATAGTTCCAGTTCTGAAAGTCATGGACATTGATACCGTATTGATGGGAAATGGATGCACATGAATCGTATCCAGAGGCTAAGGGAAACAGTAGATTATTAGCCTAATACCAAGTCTAAAGGTCCAAACTTACCAATATGTTGTGTTACACATTGGGCTTCTTGAGCAGCATACACGGTAGTGCTCAGAAAGAGTGCAGAGACTGCAAAAAGGTTAAACAGCATTGAATGGTATTGGCGGTTTACGTTAAAGTCAAGGTATCAAAGAGAAAGGATATGTGGGTGAATGAGGTGAGTATGTAGATCAATCGGGCTATTATCTGTGCGCTTTATATACTGCAAAGGTATGACTGGAAATTCTGTTTTCTTAAATTTAATATGAATCCTTTGCTTTAAAAGCGTTCCAACCGAAAGGGACATTTTTACAAGGTATGAACATTTGGCCATATATATCAAATATATACATTAAACTACTAATTAGGTAGGAAAATTATAATAAACCCCTGCGTCTCTCTTTCTTTCTTTCTTTCTCTTTCTTTATAGGTGTTGTTTATACAGCCATAGGAGAGCCACATGGGTAGAAACCACAGAGGCTGTTTTCGACTTTCAATTTTTGCTCACCTAGACATATAGTTTTGTCTCCTGAATAAATCACATCCTGGATCTATTCCTGCTCCGTTGGTGGCATATTCAAGGAGTTACTCTTCATATTAAAATACCAGAAAACGGGAACTAGCTAGATCAAATGCCTCTATTCATTCAAACACATAATTATGTATATAATACTATCTTGCTATTGAGCGCAGGGAAAATTATGTTTAGTGATAGAGATCAATGGCCATACGAATGATACATCATCAACAGTAGATCTGTATAAATGTATATACTGGTATGACCAATATGAATCACATACTATAATAACCATAATCATAATAATATCATTATTAGGAATCTGCCCAGCACATATCTTCATTTTCTTCAATAGGCATTCTTAGGAGACATAATTGACCCAAGCATATCATTTTAACTTTTAACCACCAAAGACACTTGATATTCTAATATTATAAACCACTTGAGGTTATTATTATTATTATTATTATTCTTGGAAGCAGAATAGGCCGGTAGAAATAAAGAACATTGGATTACATAAACGCTGTTGGGGTGATCCAGGCTTGATTTCATTTCTAATTCATAGTTAAATATAAAAGATTGTGTGTCAAATCATTAAGAAAGAGAGGTAGAGAGGGAGAAAAGTAAGCTTACTATACTGGTAATAGCATTTTCGCCAGTAGATTTAATTAAATCCATGGATTTTTGGTGATATAACTTTACGGCCTATTATAAGTATGTGCATGCATACGATCTCTAGTCCCCCTTTTTTCATAAAAATAATCAACAAAGCAGTGGGTGTAAATGAACTTTTATCGCTTGAAAATTCTTTTCACTAGCCTAACAATAGAGTCTATATGTCTCTATATATTTCTGGGGAATGTTATTTGATAGACAAAAGACCAAGGCTTCTATAGAAATTAGCGAGGCAAATACATAAAGATCTTCCAACCGAACCTGATAAAAAAAAGAATGCATGATGGTTCGAGTAGAGTCAAGGCTTTGTAGGAGCCATTATTTGGCCGAGTATATAGCTTACCACTTTAAAATACGTGTAGGTTATATTACCATTCTTTCATTACTTGTACATATATTGCAGGTCGATCAAAGATAAATGTTCAAGTCATGATTTAATCCAGATTTTTATGAGCTTCATACCATCAAATGTGACAATAGACATCATGTATTCAATGCCCAGTTTATCACTCAATGTACGGGACAAGCCAGAATATCTTTGGTAAATTGGCTCTCCTGGCTAAAAGAAGAAGAAGAAAAAAACATCAAATATCAAGAGAAAGCTGGAGAATTGGCGCTTTAGAATGTAACAAGAGGTTCACTATTATGGCCTAGTATTTACAAATATTATCATATTTCAATACCTCTTTTTTTATCTTTTCATAGTAAATCAGTCTGGGCTAGTTTAATAGACTTCTTGCCATCACAACCTGTCCTTGTATTTGATTTTTATATATTTATATTCAGTTTATTTGGATGATTCGGTTTTTTAATAAAAATAAATGAAGCTACCGAGAGTATTTTAAATCACTGTGCGTACCTTCTTTTCTTTTCCCAAGACAATAACTCACTTGTATAAAGCCTGGACATCAAAGTGTACAAAAGATCTAGACAGAGTTTTATCCAAGCATTTGGGAATTATATGTCCACAATGATACTTTTTAACCACATACTTCTTTAACCTTTTGCACCAAAAGAGCATCTATTTTGTTAAATATCAAATGATAATAATAATCAAAGTCCCAAGCTAATATTTGGCAAAGCACAAGAGATAACTCTGGTACAGTAAGTTTTCAGTGATACAGGTCAGTTTTGAAATCAAGCACAAAAAGAAAAAGAAAAAAGTAATGGCCAACGGATACGAGAATTACTTGATTTTTTTTAACAAGCCTCCAGACATCTTGTTGGCTTTAGTATTTCAATTGCCTATAGCTAGAAAGCTATTTATTAAAATGTGGTTTTTAGCAGCTTCATGAGACCATTGGTTTAAGAAGAAAGATGTTCTAGTCATAGAAGTTGTGACAAATTTTTTAAGAAGTTTCCAAGAAAAAGTATCCATGGAACAGTTGATACAAACGTGCAATTTAAGAGACTTGCATTTTATAACCGTTTTAAATATAAAAAATGTCTTGAAAATGGACTGCCAATAGACACAAGGACTAGTAAAGATTGATGTCTATACAGCAATATGTTTGGCAGATATTGCAAGGATAATAAATAAAACAAAAAACAAAACAATATTCAGGTACGAATATATATATATATATAAGACCATTTGTTACAATTGGATGCCCTGGCTTGATCTCCAGTATTACTGAATTTATATATATATATACGTATATATATTTGAATCTTGAATATATAGTACTTCGCTAAAGACGTTTGTATTACACATGTTCATAAAGGTTAAAAATCCCAATAAATTCTTCAATACAATATATACTTGATCTGCTCGTAACTCCCATAAAAAATATTCCGCCTAACCAACTACGAGTGTTCTTTATATATATATATATATATATATAAACGCAAATACTTGCACTTGTCGATTGACACAAATACCACAAAGAGTGAAATATGATTCGCTTGATTTTCGAGGCATCAATTTCATAAGAAAAAATCCCGTAATTCACAAGCCATTGTGACGTACGATTTTCAGGCAACCCAGAAAAAATGATTACTGTGTAATAATCGCGCCAACTTTTTATATATTTTTTTATTTCTTGTCTTTGATTCTCAGTTTCTTCTTCCTTTAATTTCACAAGCAACTTGCTTATTATTGGTTTTGGGATGGCAGATAATACTCAGGGTCAAAAGGGCCAATTGGTGGATGAAAAGTTTGTAGAGAGAACTCAATTCTTCCAGGGATTCTTGGACAATGAGGTATGTAGCCTATTGTTGATCTCATCCAATTAACATTGTTATTTTTTAATGTAGAACATTCAAGGTACCGAAAATGGTGACAGTTACAAGAAGCAAATCAGCACAATGCTTGCCAAAGGAGAGCGACGTTTGGTAGTTAGCATTGACGCCCTTCGTCACTTTAACGCACCTTATACCGAAGAGTAAGTCAACCTTGAGCTTGGATTGATAAACCAAAAATAAATGGATAAATGAATTGAGCCGATATCTACCCACACAGTCTTCTCAACAATCCCAACGAATGGTTGCCTGCATTCGACAAGGCACTCAAGAACATCGTCATGTCAATCAGCGATCCAAAGCTGTTTGACTTTACAGATATTCAATTCAATGTTGGTCTAAAGGGAAGCTTTGGCGACAACCAGGTCAACCCTCGCTCTCTTCGTGCCATGTACTTGGGAAAGCTTGTGTGCATCGAGGGAATTGTGACTCGCTGTAAGTGAACAAGATAGAGTATAATATAATAGAATAGAGTAGAGTAGATGGCTAAGCAAGAGACCATAGGCTCCTTGGTCCGTCCAAAGGTTGTCAGATCAGTCCATTACTCTGAAAAGACCAAGCTTCATCTCATGCGCGAGTACCAAGACTCCACAACACCCGGAAACGCAATTCCTACCGGATCTGTCTACCCTACTGAAGATGATAACGGCAACCCATTGCGAACCGAGTTTGGCTTTAGTACCTATCGAGACAACCAGAGCATCACAATCCAGGAGATGCCCGAGAGATCCCCTCCTGGCCAATTGCCTCGATCTGTGGATATTATTCTGGATGATGATTTGGTAGACAAGGCTAAGCCTGGAGACCGTGTTAGCATTGTTGGTATCTATCGCTCTCTCGGAAACAGAAATGCCAAACAGTCGAGCTCAACCTTTAGGTAATAAGAAAGAGAACGCGAGTATGGAAGGATTGGTTGTTGATGGCTCTGGTGTAATTATTAGAACGGTTATATTGTGTAATGAGATCAGTCTGTTGAGCACAAAGGCTGGTGGTGGAATTGCTGCTCCCACCATTTCTGACAAGGATATCCGCAACATTACTGCTCTTGCCAAGAAGAAGAATGTTTTTGAGACCCTTTCTCAATCACTTGCTCCCTCTATCTGGGGCCATGATTATATCAAAAAGGCCGTGTTGCTAATGTTATTGGGTGGTGTGGAAAAGAACCTGGAGAACGGAACACATATCAGAGGGTAAGTTGTGCTCATTTGGAGCCTATGACCAAACAAAAAAAAAGGTACGCGGAAAACTAAGCAATTGATGATCAGTGATATCAATATGATGATGGTTGGTGATCCTTCTACTGCAAAATCCCAAATCTTGCGTTATATCCTCAACATTGCACCTCTTGCCATTGCCACAACCGGTCGTGGATCTTCAGGTGTCGGTTTGACAGCAGCCGTCACTTCTGACAAGGAAACGGGTATGTGAATGAGTCTTTAAACTATCCAGTCATGCTAAGGGGGTTTTTTTTTGGATATGGCTTAGGTGAACGTCGTTTGGAAGCAGGCGCGATGGTGTTGGCAGATAGAGGTGTTGTCTGTATTGATGAGTTTGACAAGATGAGTGACGTGGATCGTGTTGCTATCCATGAAGTCATGGAACAACAGACGGTTACAATTGCCAAGGCCGGTATCCACACCTCTTTGAACGCGCGCTGCAGTGTTGTAGCAGCAGCCAACCCAATCTATGGCCAATATGACCTTACAAAAGACCCTGGAAAGAACATTGCCCTGCCAGACTCCCTCTTATCTCGTTTTGATCTGCTGTTTGTGGTGACAGATACTATGGAGGAGACTAGAGATAGACAGATCTCAGAACACGTGTTGAACATGCACCGATATGTTCCTCCTGGATTAGAAGAGGGTATGTTGGCCATAGGGACCTATTGGGACCTCCTTGCTTACTTTATCCTCTAGGTGCTCCGATTAGGGAAGTGATTGATGATGTGATGGGAGGTGACCCTGAAGAAGTCACGGTTGACGATGAGGATATCTATGAGAAGTTTAACCACTATCTCCAAGGAGCAACAGGAGGAGGAGGGTCACGTGGAAGAGCTGCCAAGAATCCAAAGGTTCTAAAGGCCAGCTTTGTCAAGAAGTTCATTTACTATGTCAAGAACAAGACCCAGCCTGTCCTGAGCAAAAAAGCCACCGAGACGATCATTAATGAATACACTTCTCTTAGAAATGACAAGGATGAAGATTCGAGAAAAAAGGTAAACAAAACGGATTTATAGGCATGTTCATAAAGACTAATGTTGTGTGGTTATACAAATATACAGACTGGACCTATCACTGCTCGTACACTCGAGACGCTTATTCGTCTCTCTACAGCACATGCAAAGTCTAGATTGAGTAACACTGTCGACGAAAAGGATGCAAAGGCAGCAGCTGATGTGCTTAGAGTGGCCATGTTCAAGGAAGTCATTCGATCCAAGAAGACCAAACGAAGAAAGATGGTGGTTGACTCTGACGAGGAAAGCGAAGAAGAAGAAGAGGAAGAAGAGGAAGTAGAAGAAGAGGAAGTTCCAAGGTAAGAATAATGACAAGTGGTTTTTTTGGATCTCTTTAACACTAGCCCACACTCCAGTTCTTCTGTGGCCACCAGACACTCTACCCAAACATACGATCATGACCCTATGGAGGAAGATACGGATATGAATGATGGTGTAACAGAGTCAAGGTAAATTGAGTAACATTTGGCTTCTGTTTCGATTCAATAACAATAACAAATCGGTCTCTAGGCTTCAATTGTTCCGTGAAAAAGTCAACCAATTGATCGTAAACAACCAGTTTGGCGATGGTGTCCAATGCGAGTTTGCTCAATTGTTCTCTGCCGTGAATAACATTACGCCCAAGAACAAATTCAGTTTGAATGAAGCTCATGGTGCCCTTGAGGAGATGTCGAATAACAACCAAGTCATGTACAGCGATGACATTATTTACATTATTTAAACCATGCCCAAGTAGTAGTAGTAGTTGCTTGCATTTCTCTATATTTACCTCTATCTATTTGCGTTTATTTTATTTTTTATTTTTTATTTTATTTTCTTCATTTGTAACATACTCTATATAAAATATATATATAAATATATACACAAAAAAGTGAAGATCCTCCTGATATCCTTTTATGGAAATTATTTTTTTAAAAAGAGTTTAACCTTTATTTCCCCGTCACACTGCGCTGTTTCAATTATGGCCTCCTTTTATTTCTCCGTCTCCCTTTTTGTGGAATAGGCCGATCTTGTAAAGCGAGGGGAAAATCCTGGTTCTCTTCATCACTCTTATTGTTTCTTTCATTCCAAATTACCATTCCAGACCATTCTTCAGACTGGACCCTAGAGACCCTAGAGAATGATGCGAAAGACCTCACCGACGCCCAATTCCAAACCACCGGTCGTAAGTAGCGTTTCATGTGAAAACAATTAACAATTCATCATTTTATTAATATTAATATTAACATTAACATTGATATTGATATTGGTATTGGTATCAACGACAATTCAATACTCGTCTTTGTTTTTCATAGCCAAATCAACCTCTGGTCGATATGGAACTAAAGGAGATTACGAGTGCTCCATTGGCGATGATTGAAGCTGCAATGAGAGATGCAACTCAGGACCTGAATCAGTGGATAAACTTTCTCAAAAAAAGGTACAAAACACAAGCATTTTAAAAAACAAGGCACTAAAATCAACAGAGTCAAACTTGAGGAATCCTACCACAGAGAACTCTCGAGAATCTCCCAAGACGCCCTAAGCGACAAGAATCTCTCTGGCAAAAAAACAATGTTCACACAGTTTGTTGAAATGGGCGAAACACTGCACTCGGATCGCACCAATCTCACCAAATCCATGCGCAAACAAATAGAACTTCTCAGTCAACTCAAAGTAAGTTCAACACAACAGCTGAGGGAAGATTTCCAAAAATACTATTTCCTAATTGACTGAATCATAGGCCCAACAAGAACGACAAACCATTTCCCATATGCGAAATATGCACGATGTGGATAGCCAGTACCTAAAGACCAGAACTGAAGAACTGCCGCTTGTAATATCATAAACATAATAATGTGTTGGAATGTCATGCTTGGGTGCCTAAATATCTTTGTTGTTAGGCCCACGATACATATATGCAGAAATGCGAAGAACTCGAGAAATCCCAAGAGACGAGCACAAATATGACCCTTTCCCCAACCTCAATGACCCCAACCTCACCATCAGCCATGGCATTTTCTCGACCAGCCAGATCTGGGACAACCATGACACTTCCTAGTTCTATGGCGTCTGACGATACAGAGACTGGGTACCGAATGCTTAGTCTGGATGAAGAGAGACCTTCTACGGCTTCATCTCTTGCTTCTGCATCTTCTCCTTCTCCTTCTCCTCATCGACGAATTGAACGATTCATGAAACAGTTTTCTAATCTCACACACCATAATGATCTTGGCCGCCAGAATGTTCGGTCTGCAAAGCTAAAAGTAGAGGTAGCTGAGGCAGGTATGTTACAAATAAACCAGGGGGGGCGGTTCTTCTATTTTAAGAGAGTTAGATAGAGAGAGGGCGTAAACCATGGAGTATTGATAGCCCTATTGTTTATTAAATCCAGATCATGAATATCGAAAGACTGTCCGTAAACTGGACACTCTGGACAAGAAGCGAATGGCTGCAAATGATTTTGCCGTAAAGACGTTCAAGACCCAGTCTGTAGAGCGCACAAGAAAAGTCAAGGAAACGATTGAGATTGTGTTGTCGGCTCAGCTATCCTACGCCAAACTATCGCATCAGGTAAGATTGACGACTTTTCTTTTTTGAAATTTTGTCTTGTACTGAAAATACTATATATTATTTTTTATGGACTCAGGTAGTACACGATGCTCATGAAACAGGTGTAAATATGGCAGAAGACATGCTGAGTGAGTCCAATGGAATTCTAGACATCTCAAATCTCCCAAACCCTCAGCCTGTGTATTACATCAACCGTCGTGTGGGTTTATGTAAAGGTAATGATTTATTATATATACATTGAAGCAGATGGAATTGAATTGGTGCCTTTTCAAATCTTCTATATATAGATCTTATTTTTGGCATCTCGTTGGTCGAGTATGCTCAGATGAGAGGAAGAGCACCTCCCTTGATTGTGCTAAAGTGTATCGATGCTGTGGAGCGTCTGGGGGGCATGGAGAGGGAGGGGATCTACAGAATGTCGGGCAAGAAGAGCAATGTGGAGCTTATCAAACAGAGCTTCGAGCGAGACGAAGAGGCCACCATGTTTGGCCAAGACGATGTGCCTGAAGAAGTGTTTAGTATCGCGTCAGTTCTAAAGATATTCTTGCGTGAATTAGAAACACCTCTCTTTCCTTTCAAGCTGGCCGATCGAATAACCTATTCTCGTAAGTTATTGATCAACCTGTAATCCTTATTCGACTGTTTTTTATAAAACAAAACATACATAGAAACCGAAAAGGAATTGCGATTGATGAACCTCTTGACTCGCCTTCTCAAACTTCCATTTGGAAATTACGAGACCCTAAAGGTGCTAATCGAGCACCTGTCAAGGTACACAGGGGGGTTGGTGATTGGCGCCAATTTCTTACTGTTCTCTCCCTAGGTTGACAAAGAGTGTGGATAAGAACAAGATGTCAATTAATAATCTATCCCTGATCTTCACCCCAGCCATCTTCCAGGATCACAACCAGGCACAACGTTCACCGGGAGATTGGTTTTCAGACTGTGTATTAGAAGATTTGATTCAGAACCATGAAAGTCTCTTTGGTAACAAGGATCTTCATAATGCTTCATCAATCACAGGAGGCATCGAGTATGGGTTCGAGCACATACATGATCAGGATCTGGACTCATGCGACTTTAGCCTGCCGTCGCCCTCCAGTTCAGTATTTGACTACTCACCTACAGAATCCATAAAGAGCCTCAAGAAAACCAGTTCTTCTGCAGGAAACAGCCAGACTTCTTTGCACACATATCCAGCCACCGATGGCTTAGTAACACACGATTCAGAGAGTGATCTTTTGGCAGATCGCCAGCAAATTCCACCCAACAAAGAAGCCATTGACGCAAGGCAGCTAGAGGTCCACCATAGACCCGAGAGATCGTCATCCCGGCCCCCTTCTCCAGCATCGGGTGCCGTACAGGATCCTGCTACACCTATTCCTGTTCCCCCACCTTCAAGGCAAGGCAGTCTGGATAAACTCAAGAAATACCGGGCTGTATCCCAAGACAGAGGTCTCAAGGTGAATACCCGGATATCCAATGGAATCGGGGAAGCAGAAGGCTTGATTCTCCAGAACTCTGTGCTGTCCCCTTCGCCTGTGCAAGAGACAAACCTTCGTCCTCTGGTTACCAGAGAGGCTGGCTTAAAAAGCGCCACTATGCCTTCTTATGACTGGTTAAATCGAGATCCTGAAGTCGGTCCAAGTCCTGTACCACGTCTATACCGATCGACAACCACCGGCAGAAAGACTGGACCGAAACGGAAGCTCTCTATCCCTGCCAATTCCATTTCATTTGGAAAGAGTCTATAAGATATATATCACATATATATATATATATATTTCATATAAATATTTTTCTGTATTATTCATTATCATATACCTTTTCTTCTTCTTCTTCTTCTTGAATTTCCCCACAGGCGCAAAAAAAGTGCATGTGAATTTGTGGTGTGGGGAATTAAATAAAATATATTTTGGAGCGCAAACAATTATCTATTTTGCATGTTCTATATAATAGATTTTTTCTTTTTTACTGTTTGGAAATAGAAAGGGCTCGTACGCTGTATTACGCTATGCGTTGCCCCCAGAGCACCACTTGTTTGGGTTTTCGGATGGTTGCACACCTATTATTTGGCATATTCTCCGGTAGGAGAATTTAGAGATTCCAAACTTCCGAGACCAGCACGTGAATCGCCTATATAAAACGCTTCTTTTTATTATCTAAAAAAGATTATTGTCTTGCAAATAAATTCAACGCAGTATGGCTGGAGAATGGACAGCAAAAAGAACCCTCAAGGCACACGTCTCTCGAGCATGTGTAAAGTATCAAATCATCTAAAGATCTCTTCTGGTTGCTTATTTTATAACAGTAATAAAATTGACATGTTTCTCAAAGGTCAATTGCAGAAAAGCCCATCTGGCCTGCGACAGTGAGTCTTTGGTATATAGCCCAACAACGTCTTCTAATAAATATATTCATCCTTCTCGTCTTGTCCTTGTCCTTGAATAGACAAACGACCCTGTCATAGGTGCCAGTCTATTGGCAAAGACCAAAGCTGCGTTGATGTGGACCATAAAAAGAGAGGAAGACCAAAGCTTAGGCAGACTGTCTGTCGGGTTGCAGGCGACCGTATCCAGGGCGAAATCACCTACAAGGGGTCTTCTTTCAACATGACGGCATCCATGAAGCCCAATTCAACCCACACTGCCCTGAGACCGATTGTGATTACTGTAATTATAGTGTAATTAGATGACTGGCCTGTTGCTTAACAAACATTATAGATGTTTCTCTCGATGGAATTGTGCTGTGCCAGAGTGTCTGATGAAGTCCAGAGCATTTTGGGTTATTATCCACAGGAACTATCCCATAGATCTCTCTATGAGTTCCTGGGTTCAAGCGACAGTACAAGCACTCTGGGCCGTATCCATCGACTCTTGCTCGATAATATTACAACCGTTGCACAAAAAGTAGATCCTCGGTATCAACCCAAGAATATTCTGCCGACCGAGCGTACTACTTCTGATGTATTCTTTAGTGTCAGTCCTGACGCCCTGTCCATAGTCACCAACGGATCCCAGACATTCACAGGAGCACTGGAGATGAAGCGAAATGATGGAAACTCTGAAACATTGCAGGTCCAATTGTATCTCGGAGGAGGTCTTGGAGCAGATCTATATACACCCTCGACTCTATCTGGTCTTTATATCGTGTGTCTTCTTACAAGGTTTGAAGAGGCGTGTACAGACCAAGCAGAGTTACCGTACCAGAATGAATTTGGATTTGATCTCAATACAAGCACTTCACCTCCTCTCACAGCATGGTCGCGTCAGGAAGACAGCCAGTCGATCAATGATTCAAATCCTCCCACAAGCACCATGACACCCCTCTGTTCAGAATATCGCTATTACCTGGATCATACCAACGGAGAAAGTGATAGTAATGAAGACGTAGATGAGACACAAAAAGATGCGCCATCAGAGGTAAAATATTCCCCTTTTAGACTATATTTCCTGTTCTTAGAAAGCAATTATCAGTTATTGATCATTGATATTGATATTAATAATGTGGCTGGCTTTCCACAGGCATCTCAGTGGGTTGCAAAACTTCCTTATTTCAGTCCCAAGCTTTCTACCAAACCCTCACCCACCATTCCTTCCAAGCACATCGTCCTGAACCCTTCCACAATTACCCTACCACTAAGCCCAGCATCTTCGCTCGGCCATAGAATCACAGGCGGATTCCAGCATCCATTGCTGTCGAATGCAGCCATACATGTTGCACCAAACACAACCCAAAGGGCAAATAAATCACATTATGAACAAGGAGGCCTCAACTTCTTCAAGCCGTTTATTGAAACCACTCGTCTTACATCCAACCAGGCTGGTACCACGCCAGTTTCGAAGCCTATACCCGCGCCGACTGCAAATAATACGTCCGTAGGACAGTTTGTCTTGCGAGGAGTGGGATCCACCCTGAGTTCTCCAATCATGCTCTCTCATCCCTCTCTTTTCCCTGCCCTTCACAAACCATCGTTTTCTAGTTTACCAGCACAGGACAATGAAGATCGCCCAAGCAGCACGGCGAATAGTTTCATGAGCGTCGGTGCCCTTCTCTCATAACCTGCATACCCCTTTTTGTTTTCTTATTATTATTATTTATTTAATATACACTCAAGATACTCCAACTATTTGTTATATATATATATATATATATATATATTTGTGGTGTAAGGAAATAAATACCTGGTAGATTAACCGGGCTGTGCCGGTAGGTTTGGTATTTTCGGTAACTTGTCCGGATCGGAACCAATTCCAAATATGAAAAATGCAGGCGACAATTGCTACTGGCAGGATCCGTAAAGACAAATTCAATAAAATTCTAAAATCAGACATGAAAAATAAGCCCAAAAGAATAAAGCCAAGATAACGAGGTGTGTTGAACAAATATTATCATCATCATATCATCATCATCATAATGTGGCACGTAGGAATTACAATCTATTTTTCAGAAACCTCGGTTGCTCATCTCTGCTGTAGGGCCAACAATCGACCAAATGGATCAGCTTCTACCAACAAGGACACTGGCTATGTGTTTGAACAGCAGAATGATGTCAGGATGCATGAACTAGGTTCAAAACTCTCAGCTCTCAAGAATGTAAGCTGGCCATGATGCACAATCAAGATAATGAGGAAACCCACCAAGAAGGCAAATTATTGTGTTATTGAGACTAGATTACACTTGAGATGCAACAAGATGTAGAGGATCAAGACCGTCTATTGAATGAGTCTGTAAGTAGCCATTAAGTTGTTCAGACTGCTGGAGGACGGTTGCTAAACATGAGTCTGTTGCTTGGCATAGCAAAACGCATTTGGAGGACTCGGAGACAATCTCCAAAACTCGTTTGGAAGACTGAATCGCATGGTCTCTACACGCCACAAACGGCAAATGTGCTTTTATATAGGCATTGCCCTGGCTCTGTTTACAGTATTCTATGTTGGATCTTCCTTGTCTTCACGGATACCCTCGACACCATCAGACGCTCCTGTGGACTCTGGAGAACAGGACATTTAAAGATAATCCTTGTATATAGGATATGATTGAACACAAACAGCTATTGACCCCAACATGCTAGTCTAGTGAAGGATATATATTGACATTATTTTTCATCAAGACTTTGGCTGGGAGTCGAGAGAAATAAAGAGCTTTAAGGAGCAGATCTGGAGGTCCAGGCTGACTGAGAGAGAGAGAGAGAGAGAATGATGGGTCCAATTGATTTGCAATGGATATTTGGCCATATTCAATACCCAAAAGTCATCTTGTGTGGAATGATCTAGAACACTCAAATATTGCTATATATAAAAAACAGCTTGAAACTCGACCATTTTTTATTGGAATAACTGGCATATCTTTGAAAATGCCATTTGAACAATCAGATTTGTCCCTTGAAATACAACTCCTTTAGCCTTTCCAAGCGCACTCTCGATGGCTCTGAATTGCCAATAGATGAATATTCCTGCAATGAGAGGAAAGAAAAATGCCACGGTCGTACCCACAGCCTGGACAGGCTCAATGTTATTTAGCCGATTCTTTGCATTGTGAATAGATTGGGCCCATTTATGGCTGATGAATACCAAAAAGAAAAGTAAGGGCAAGACCAAAGAAAAGAAAGATAATTGAATATTTGCTTAAACGTACCCTTTTCTATTTACAGGCTCTTCTTTATTGTCATCCTTGGGGGTTGTAGGTTTGGTGGGTTCCCTGTCTGTATCAATCATCGCATCGACCTCTGGAGTTGATTCAGTCGCGTCTTTTTCTTCAACAAATGTCTTGGTTTCTACTGTTGGTTTCGTGTTATCCTTCTTTGCACGATGGGTGGTACGGTTTGGCTGGATCAAGATAGGAACCGTGGTATTGTCTGTCTTGCTAAAAAGAGATGATTTAATATTTCAGTACTTTGGGTCCATATCAATTATTTACACTGAAGAGGCTACTTGAATGTCTGGCATGATTGATTTGAAAAAAGAAGTATTGGTGTTCATTTAGATACTCTTTTTTATACGTTTTGTATGCCAGTATATTTCTTTAATAATAATAATAATAATAATAATAATAATAAAACATTTCAATAGGCCTTATAATACATGTTTATTATTATGTTATACAGAATACATATCATGAGCACTATAGAATCATCACCCTAAAAGACAATCAAGAGATCTGTCCATCAATAATACTTTCACATGTTACTGGTCCGGCGCTGGTAAACAGTTCATGTCCCTTGTAAGTCGCTGTCCGAGATGCATTGGTCTTGAGGTCTTGGGCAACTTGTTCAAATACACGCTGTTTTGGCTTGAGAACAGGATCGGCAGCCCCCATGTTCACATTAGAGAGATACACACGCTCGCCCAATTGACTGGCGGCTGGAGGATGAAGCAATTCGACCTTGTCCCCTTTGCCAGCAGCCAGCAGCATTCCCTGTGATAAGACGCCTCTGAATTTGCTTGGCTTCATGTTGGTTACTACCACTACATATTTATTCTAATAAACCGTGTCAGAAATACCGATCAATAGCCCTCTTTTTCTTACCAACAAGGACTCTTTTGGCATATACGGAGCCAGTCCGCTCACAATAGTCCGAGGGTTAGGTATAGTTTCGGTTGGTTCCATGTTTAGGTCCACTGGTGAATAGAGCAGACCTTTGTTAGGCCACAGATCAGGGCAGAGTATGTTTACCTTGCTCAATGTAGAGATGGTCTGCCTCTCCATGGGAATCTACCTTTATAATCTTGCCGACTCGCAGATCAACGCGATGGAATAGATCATCATCTCCAATGACAGTCTGCTCTGCTACAGAATACTGTCTACAAAACAGCCTGTTCTTAAAGGCCACAGGACCTGAAAATGTGCCAAATGAATGTCTTGCTCGACTCAAAAGCATTCTTGATCTTGAATGGTAACTGTCAAAAAGACAAGCATCATTTACGGCCCTTATTGTGTGACGTAGTGTGCTGTTGGTATAACAAGGGTATCAGACATGTATATACATATATATATCTTATTCCAAGGCTGCTATTGTTTTCTGAATACCATGGTTATCATGTACTCAATAAAGCTGGTTTTGCTGGATTTACTAGTTTTGAATATCTCTTGAGATCAATGGGCCAAAAAGTGAATTAAAGGTTGTCCTGTTTTTTTTTTTTTGGTTTGGTTTGTAGATATACATTAATGGCAAATATTTGATAGCTATACACCACTGCAGAGTAAATAAGACTTGTTGCAAGAAAATGCCAGTAAAGTAGTCCAGACTGGATAACAATACAGCTCTATATTGTCCAAGATGCCCATGCTTTTCCTATCCATGGTGCCCTGTACGCCTGGACTGGCCAATTGATTGTCTGTAATTAGGTTTGATTGCTGACACTTATGATCTATAGACGTTCAAGGCATGCAGGATGCACTATTATGAAAGCATGGCTACCTTGCAAGCATTTACTAATCTTAATATTAATGCCCTAATGTGACTATTGCAGTTGTGATTTTTATTGGCCAAGGCTCTTTACAAGAAGTCCCAAAAGAGGTATAGTCGGAGATCCAACTAAACCATTTCCCTTTTTTTTTAACCAAAACATAATGTCCTTCTTGGATGCCATTGGTGCTGACAAGGTGGTCGATTCCGTAAAGGCAGTTGACAATATAACAAACGACATAAATATCCAAGAGAATGACACAATAGACTCTAGACGACTCTCGACAGATTCCGATGACGAACTGGCGCGTCTGATGGAACTACAGCGTCTTGAACAACAAAAGTTCTATAGTTACAATCAAAATATCGATGGAATGGTTGTTGATGATCTCAGTGACTTTGGAGATGCAGGCCCAGCAGCACGACCTGCCATTCCTGATATGCGCTTTGAGCAACAATTTAACCAGTCGATTGCCAAGATGGAGGCAGAGGGGGCTTCATACACACAAATATTCTTGTCCGCTGTCGTCAAAGACCAGCTTATTGTGCCCTTTATGAGTGGACTGACCTGGAGTCTTGGATCTCACATGTGGCTCTGGTATCGCACACCATCTCCAAGAACTGCCCGTCGATCCCCATTCCTGCTCGGCTTGAGACAATCGATCAAGACCTGGTGCTCGTAAGTTTAGAGTAGGCCATATAAACAAATAAGCAGAGTAATAATATTTGTGATTGATTGACCTACAAGGAATGCCTATAATACCATGGTCCATTTGCCTGCCCTTACTCAATCACCACGCACAATCAATGAAAGATAATAAATTGAACGATTGGTGGCGTCTTGTTTATTGTGATCATTCTCATATTGTCTGGTGTTGGATCTTTAGGATATACTGTCTCTCTCTACCTGCCCTTCGTTCCATTACAATTTCAGCAGCCATTCGATAACCTTTCATTATTTCTACTACTTCTAGAGGGTGGTTCTCATTGATCAAGAGCAAATAAAACACGCCTTTGGGTGCCAATAGATGCTATATCATTATGTATGAACCAGTTAAAAGATTATGCACAAGAGAGGTGCGCATCTATATTTATTTACCTCTACAAATGGAAGCAGAGCATCAATCACCTGCCTGCCATCAATACCGCCTGCCCATGCTGCCTCAATCCCATTTCCACCGACTTCTTCGGGGGGAGTGACAGCATAGGGTGGGTTGAAGACCAGGACATCGACCAGATTGGTCAGTCGTGGTAAAAGAGGCCCAACAAGCGATGCCTGAATGGGCTCAACCAGACTGACACCATTCTGTTTGGCTGTTTGTTGGGTGGCTCTACAGGCATACGGGTTGATATCGGTAGTCAGGTAGACTATGTAGGTTATAAATAGATATGAAGTAGCCAAAACAAACAGTGATGGATGAACGGGATTCCTACCTGCATTATGTTGGCCGATAATCTTTGCAAGCATTGCAGTTACGCATCCGGATCCAGATCTACACAGTTGACGATTAGCGATTGTTGATTGGCGATCAATCTACCCAATCTACCCAATCTCTAGGCACACTCGAGGCTGGTTGGACTGCAGCCACAGGGCATCTTCTTCTAGACAATCTAGCAACAGAAAGGTGTCCTCTATGGTGATACGTCAGCTATGGTTATGCTTTATTTTTTTCCTGTTAATGTTATTTTTATTATTTATTATTATTTTTGGGGGGAGGGGAGGGGAGGGGACAGCTGGCTGTATGACTCACCTGCGGGTTCATACAGCCTGTCAAAGTCCTTGTTGGTTAGGTGGGACAGATCTGGCGTTGGAATCATGGTCAAAAGGGCTAAAACAAGAGCACAAAGATTAAGGGGAGCAAAGGAACAGCGTCACAGGCAGGAAGATGACTGATTTATTTATTTATCAATAATAATAATAATAATAATATGCTCTTTTTGGGCCAATCGACTGGCTGAATAATCTGCGCAATTCTCAAGACCAAACGCGGCTCATGCATGGCTGAGATATGTTTGTTTGTAAAGGCTAAAAATATTATTGATTTCTTTTAATAGATCAAGCTTTAAATATAAATATGATATTTATAAATGATATTTATAAATGGCTATAAAAGCAGCCTATTTTTAATATACAAAACACCATACTTTCTTTCTCTTCATGGTTGATCTGCGTATTCAAGGTTACAAGGCTCTCTTGAGTCCAAGCTTCATTGCCGAAGAGTTTCCTTTGGTAGATATCTATCTCTAGTCCAAAAACCAGTTCTCATCCTATTTTATCTATATGTATATGTATATATCTCTAGTCTGAAAAGTCAAAGGAGACCGTGGCTCAGGCAAGAGATGAGATCTCCAGAATCCTCACAAAGGACGACGACCGGGTATTTGTAATCGTAGGGCCCTGTTCGATCCATGATACCTTGGCAGCAAAGGAATATGGTAAGATATCCTGGGTCAGACCCACAAATCTCTAACTTCAATTAGCCAAACTGCTCTTGGAAGCCAAGGCCAAGCACCAAGACGATCTAGTGATTGTGATGCGTGCCTACTTTGAAAAGCCACGGACAACAGTTGGCTGGAAGGGACTTATCAATGATCCTGATATTGATGGAAGGTAAATAACCAAGTCCAAAAAGACAAATCCATTAAGCATCTTTATCTTTCTATTTAGCTTTGACATCAACAAGGGTCTTCGTATTGGACGCGGCCTGTTGAGCGAACTGACCTCAATGGGAATGCCAGTTTCAGTCGAACTCCTGGACACAATCTCACCTCAGTATCTTGCCGATCTCATCTCATGGGGCGCCATTGGTGCTCGTACAACAGAATCCCAGTTGCATCGTGAACTTGCCTCTGGAAGCTCTTTCCCCATTGGCTTCAAGAATGGCACTGATGGAAACCTGACTATTGCCTTGGATGCCATTCGTGCTGCTGCTGTTCCCCATCACTTCTTGGGTATTACTCGTGCAGGTGTGGTGGCCATTACCCACACCACTGGCAACACTGACGGCCACATCATTCTCAGAGGTGGAAACCATGGGCCAAACTACAGTGCCGAATATGTCCAGGATGCAAAACTACAGCTCAAAAAGGCCAAGCTAGAGACCTCAATCATGGTCGATTGCTCACACGGAAACTCTAGCAAGGACCACCGCAACCAGCCAAAGGTAGCCCAGTGTCTGGCTGACCAGATTGCAGCAGGAGAGGATGGGTTGGTAGGCGTGATGTTGGAATCACATTTGAACGAAGGCAAACAGAGTGTTCCTGATGATGGTCCAGCTGCCCTCAAGTACGGTGTATCTATCACTGATGGCTGTATCGATTGGGAAAGCACCGTAAAGGTCCTTGACAATCTTGCCCAGGCAGTTAGAGCAAGACGTGCCTACAAAAAGGCCAATTAAACCCAATCTCCCTTCTTATTCACTTGTACAGCACACTTTTAAAGACCAATATAAAGCTTTCTTGTATTTGATCTCTCTCTCTTTTTCTTTTCTTTTCTGAATGTCTAACAAAATATATATAAAAAAATAAATGCAAAGATTATGCGGCAGATGTAGCACTGGCAAGAGCAGGCTGGATGGTCTTGATCTTCTCAATAAGCACATTGATGGCCATGCCAAAGAGATCTTGGGCAGGAATGATGCCTGTGGTTTCGATATTGACTAATTTCGAGTAATTAGAAAGATATTGTCTTTATGCTCTCTAGGCTCACTTACAGATAAAATGGTCTCGGACTCTTGTCAGTCGTACCTTGTCCTCAAACTCCTTGTGTCGCAAAACCTCTCTGCTCACTGTGTCCTTGCGAGGGTTGACTACCTTGGCAACCATCTTGCCGCCCTTCTTTACGACATCTACAACACCTGGAGCAAAGCACTTTTGGAACTTGTATGCATCATCACCTGTAATTGGTTCCAGGATTGTGATTTCTGGCAAGAGGCGGTAAGATGCTGTGGCAACGGGTGACCATTTTGCGTGAGTCTGGCCCTGACCCTTGTGGCAGTGCAATTCCATATCGACCTCTTGTCCGGGACGAAGCTTTGCGAGCAAAATGTCATCATGCACAGGGCGGACGGGCTGATCCTTGAATCTCTCTTCTTGATCACCCTTGGGTTCCCATACCAAGTCCTTTGAGTATACTATAACGTCATATAAGCAGCTGTTCAGCACCAGGCATTTTACTCACCATTTGAGTTCTTGTAGAGCTTCAATGGGTCAGTCTCATCGGCTGCAGCATCAGGGTTGCGCTCGCATTTAACCTTGAGTCTAAATACGATTGTGTTCAAATCCGTAGGCCCATCTTCCTCTACAATAAACAAATCGGTACATCTCTGTCAATTTTGCTTTTAACTACAACAACCAAAGAAAACAAAAACATACCAGCCTTAAAGTCAAATGCTGCTGGGTCAGCAAGAATGGGTACCAGACCCAGACGATGTGCCAATACTTCATCCTGAATGATTGATGTGTTGTTCATGACATAGACTTTTTCAATGGCCATGGTGGGAACCTAGCAAGGTTTTGGGATCAGTCAGGATCTTACAAATGTCGTTAAAGACTTACTTCAGCAATCAAGATTCTGCGAAAGGCATTGGCAATAGAGGCGTCAACACCCTTGAGGTCAAACTCGATACTATGTTCTGACAAGCGGTTGATCTTGATGCTAAAGTTCTGCGGTAAATTGTCAGTAGGATTGCTTAGAGTCGCCCCAAATCAAGCAGACTTGCCTTTTTGAATGTCTCGAGATCCCATGCATTGCTGATTCCAGGATATTGATGGGGATAATCATTGCCGCTGACCTATTTTTTGTTTTTTTGGTATTTTACATTTAGAAATCTAGTTTGTTCAAGAGGCCATTCTACATACACTAAACACACGATCGCGTTCGATAAAGACACGTGTACGCAAGAGTTCGACGTTTTCTGGAAGTTGTGCGTCAGGCATTTTGGCTGTTTAAGCGGTAGAAGAAATATGTATATAAATATTTATAAAAAAAAAGAAATGTACAAAAGCGGTAGTAAAGGTCTACCAACGAAATAAAATAAAAAATATTTGAGACGTTGAAATTGAAGAGTCACGGCGTCTTGAAGCAAGAGGTCTTGAGAATTAAAGACCCAATATATATATATATATCTACATATATGTATATATATGTATAGTTACAGGCAGTTGTATGGTGGATCGAAAGATTATGTAGATTGGACAGAGTTTAATTAGCTGATGCAGCCACAGATTTATTTACGAAAGTATAAGAGAGTCGAGGGATTTTGGGAATTTCTATTTGGCTTTCTTGTCTTGCTTATTTTTACTCTTGACCATAACCAGGCCGAGGAATGTGAAGATGATGGTGAGGCCAACGATGAGGATAATAAGAGGAATGCGAATGGCGTATTCCCAGGGTAAGAAATAGTTGCGCATCGGGTGGCCCTCATCTACAAATGGCTGTGTCTTGTTAGACCTAGACTACAATAAGTAAATACGCATACCATCAATAGGGACCAGATTGTGTAGTAAGTAAAGATTGCAACAGAGGCAAAAAACGCGACGGCACCAACTGCCTTGTCAGTTCCTGTGCCCTATTGCAAGATTATTATTAGTTAAAAAAATCAGAACTGTGGGTTATAAAAGAAAGGTGGAGATTGTGGACGTGAATGTACTGGTAATTGGTACTTGTAATAAAAAAGAGGGAGGCTGGAAATGACATCTTACCATGGTTGATGAAAAGTTAAAAGGTAATCTATAAACCACAAAGTTCACCCAATGCAATCATGCTGTCTTGAGCAGTGGCTATACGCACCATAAAGTCAGTGACGTAGTAAAACTGTTCTTATAAAAGAGAGAAAGAGGGATTGAGCAGGATAGTTTTGATGACAATAAAGAAATGTAACAATTGCCAAAGTCAGCCCAAAGGATAGAACAACCGTAAGCATCTATAGACATATATATATATATATGTATATATGTATATATATATGTTTAGGCGTAAAGCGGCTTTATATGTATTTCTGATGATAAAGAGTAATATTATTCCTTGAATATAAAGCGGCAGATGAATAAGCCCATGATATTCAGGAACCAGTTTATGGATATTCTAAGCTATGCCTTGGACTAATTTATATATCAATTAAATTGCTTCTGGTATGCAACAGAGCACAGTATTATTGACCAACAAGCCTCGTAATTAGATAGATGGTACTAATTGGGCTCTTTGTAATATGTTTGGTTTATATGGCCTCAGAATAAAATAAAATAAAAGTTATACCAAATGTTTTCAAGAGTACTTTAATCCACCACCTTGGTTCCTTTATTAAGCTGCTTTGTAGGACCATGGTGTCTATGTACATTGGAAAATACATTACTCATTACTCATTTATCTTTTTAATCGGGGTATACATGGATTCTAAACTATATCATTTCATGGTCAATGGAATCCCGCACTGAGAGCAGTTTTCACCCTCTTTCTTGACATATGAATCGCAATTTGTACAGAATCCTCGATTGATCACAACATTAATATCCGGTTGGGGCGTCCAACCTGTTCGTGCTACCCAGGCTGGAGCTGGAGCATGCATGGTTGTGTGTTGCGAGGATTCGTCAATTGCAGGCGTATGATAGCCAGAATCGGCTACTTTATCGGTGTTGTCAGAAGCTTGGGTTGGCTTTGGCATGTAACCACATTCGGTACATTTCCAGGGGATCTCCGAACTCCTCCAGAAAACACAGCAGAGGAAACTGGTGGAAGGGGGGGATGTGGTATCGATATGGTGGTAGCATTGTGGGCACATTGAAGTCTTGACAGTGTTTTCTATGGTGGGCGAGGGAGGCAGAGACTCGACATAATGGGCTATCACAGTCAGGATTAAGATTGAGATTGAGATTATTGGTATAGCAGGCTATTTACCATTCGAAGGCATTTAAAGCAATTGAATTATTGTTGTTTTATTATTATTATTGAGAAAGAGAGAAAGAAGATAAATATATTCATAAGAGTTCAAAAGGTTCTAATCCGTCAAGAGAAGCCACAATGCTGATGTGTAACGTCTTATAAAGGTCTCCCAAATAAGCTAAAGATAATATAGAAAGTCAATGCGATTATGGACAAAAAGGTATTGAATTTTAATTTGAATTGGTTATTTGCCTAGGTAGGCGCCAGTTCAATCTTTAGGTGCAACTCTCCACTACCCGTAGGATAGAGCGGAAGCCAGATGTCTACGGGCGCAAAAAGGCCATCTTCCACGTGTAGCAGGTCCCAAATGTTCCATCTACATTGGCCAAGATCTATGGAATGCTTTAACTTATTGTGGTCTTTAACCTTAAAGTCAAAGACAGTAGGTTGATTGGACACAGGCACCGAGAACATCTCGTGCCTAGAATAAGCCATGGGTTAAAACATATCAAATGAATTTCATGGATCTCTTACCATTCAGGAGCCAGAGTCTTTTTAATGACCTTGGTCTTGTAGACGGGGCTCTTTCCAACAACCACACGCACAAACGGGTCACTCGTTCCACCCTTATCAACCCCACGCAGCCCTCTGGCCTCTATGATCTGAACAATTGCCAGTCCATTCACGCCCTCGGATTCACTCCCACCCGAGGCGTCCATGGAAGAACTTATGATGGAGCTAGTGTCGATGCTGAACCGTGGGTTGGTTCTGACTGACTCATTGTCTGAACGGTTGCTGCTACTGATACCACTTTCACCAGATACATCAAAAATCGATGATTGTCGAGCTGTGTTGCTAGGCAACTCTGGAACAGATTCGGGCAGTTCACTGGTGTACATTCGATTGTCTCCAAGAACAGAAGTCTGGGTTTTTTTGTTGATCAACAACTTCGGCTGCCACATGAACCGAACACGCACACTGCCAGATACACCGGCCACACCGTCCAGTGGAATAAATGCGTCTCGAGACTCAAAGCTCTCTACCATATCGCCTCTGATAGTAATACCACCAGATCCAATTGGGTCATGTCCCTTGATCTGATTCCAGTCAAAGACTTCGATTCTCAAACTGGCCGTCACCCGAGATTGGATAGCAACCGTAAACACTTCGTTTTTCCAGACAGGATTCAAGGTCTTTTTGATGACAGCACTTCGGTGAACACGCTCTCCATTGACAGTAAAGACAACATATGGGTCGCTAGTACCAGACTTATCGGCAGCCATCAGGTTTGTGGCACTCACAAGTGTCACGGTGAGGTTGCCTTGATCTATAAGAACCAACATTTGATCAGTATAATCCTCCCTTGTTTGATAAATCACATACTTTCCAAGCTCTCATCTGGATTCAGGACAAAGTTTGACAAGGGAATATAGTCAAAGCTCAATCGAATACGGCCAGGAGCGTCTGTTCCCATTAATGGGTACCAGTCTCCCTTGGAAGTGACCTCAAAACCTTGCTTTTGGCGACGTCTTTGTTGTTGTATTCTTCGAATGATCTTGCCAGCAGAATCAACCCAATAACCAATCTTGTCATCATCCTTTTCATCAGAGGATGCTGGCTTGATCTCAACAGCCACTCGAGAAAAGTCGGTTTCCTTTATGAACGCATCTCCAATTTCCTCAAACTTGAGATCCTTTCCTCTCATTTTGGAAGTCTTGTACTGGGGGCTGAGAGAATCTACCACAAGACGGCAATATGCTACTGCCACTTGTGGGAGAGAAACCTCGTGTATCTTGACCTTGATTATACCCGAGCGATAGGATATCAAGTCAACCAGATTGTCAGGAGTGTACCTTGTATAGGAACCATGCAAGTCTTTCAAAGGTGGTTCCTCATTGCCTTGTGCATCTTCGTCTTCTGGAGTAGGGCTCTGGGGGATAGAGAGCACAGGTAAGAACTCGGCTGTATAGCGCAGTTCACCCTTTGTGGAACGTCTATCAGTAGAACGAAGTTGTGCCCACCTAATTACAGAAACAGGTGAGATAAGCTACACTAAAAGAGGGCTCCTTTTTTGAAGATTACTACTACTACTTACTGATCAATCTTTTTTCCTGTAGATTCACACCATCTGTCTGGGTTCTCTGCCTGATCACCGATACATTGGCGAACAAGAGTGCTCATGTGTACTTCAGTTACACCGAGAGACTTATCTTTGGTCCTTTGGTTCCAGTCCATTACTTCAAGTAGAAGATCTTCCTTGGGAGAATGAATGGGGATATAATGGATCTCACCCCACTCGGGGTAAAGATTGTTATCTACAACTTCTGTAGTGGCACGGATCTGGTTGCCGGACAGTACACGCACATAAGGATCAGATTTTCCATTTGTTACTGCCTCTACGTTGCGCAGATCTCTGGCCTCCCACAGTGTAAGGCGAACAACGCCAACAGGGGGATCTTTTTAAGAAAAGAAGAAGTTGGTTAGAACTCTGTGTTTTGACATGGAGTCTTCTTTACATACTTTCAAAACCATGGCCACCCAATCCTTCAGAGATACCAGACATAATCACTGGCTTCCATTGGGCACTCATCCGAACAGTACCCACATTCTTTCCGTCGCGTGTCAGATTGAGACGATAGCCGTTTTCTTCCTGGGTTCTCATAAGATCGTTCAAATAAGAAGTGCAGACACCCAATAGTTCTTTTCCTTTGGAGCTATTCTTGACTTCGACGCGAATATAAACTTCTGACTTGTCCAGAATGACCATTTCTTGGGATACTTCATAACTAGGGTTATTGTTGCGCTTCACTACTGGTGTCTTGAGTTTTTCGGTTCCACTGATAATCACACGGACATAGGGACTAATCTGGTCTCCCTGGAGATCACTGCATTCATGAACAGTCAGGCGCAATACGCCAGAATCTATGCGCCAAAGGTGAGTCTAAATGACAATGACACACATCAAATACACTTACTGGACTCTACGGCAGGCTCAATGGTTCCATCAATATTCTTGATTGGTTTTGAGATGGGCAAGTAGTGCAAATCGACTCGTAGATCACTAATGGACTTTCCGTCTCGCAAGAGCACGACATTTCTAACAAGACAAGATTTGCGTTTTTAGAATTGAGTATTTTTTTTTTTGGATGGCAGTTGTATGGCAACTTACAGTCCTTCCTGGTCATATTTGGTTTCAGAGTCCAGATCGCGAAGATTAAATATTCCAGTGGCCAACCGTCTGTCTTTTGAGCCAGGATTGTGATCTCTAAGCTCCAAACAGAGCTGGCAATTGAGATTGTTGAGCAGTAAAAAGTGGGTTTCATTCCACTGTGGTTCCAATGTATTATCCTTGATACTCGTGCGTCCTAGTTCCTGGGCATGGTCGACATAGAAGCGGATAAACGGATTAGAAGGTCCGTAGATCAAGTCTTCGCAATGGCTGATGGATGAGGCCGAATAGACCGTGATTGCCAGGACACCGTTTGCTTGGCCTGTTGTTTGTGGTCAGAAAGAGTATTTGGATCCAAGACGCACTTACTCATATCCAAGTCTCCGGCCATGAATTTGTCCACTTCGACTGTAAACACATTTGGAGCATAGAGAAGTGGGCCCAAAATGGCGTGAATCTGGTCGGCAATAAAGCCTTGGAGACCGGGGATCTAGTTAATTTAGGAAACTCGTTAAACAACTATATATGTACATATAAAAATATATCATGAAACTGACAATGTTGACATCAAAGCCGAACGAATCGCCACCCAGAGGCTTGCAAACATAATCAAATTCTGGCTTCTCGAGGAAGCAGGCATCGATTGTCTTGATATAAGGGAATTTGCTCATGAATCTAATGGTGACGCGCATGTGGCCAGTGAAGCTCATATCCTCCACCAGAATTGGGAATCCAGCGCCAAGAGATCCCTTTCCAACACGTGCAGTCATGACTATTCGTGGATTGACTCGCGAATCAAGCTCTTTTGCCGATAAGTCTGTGAGATCATTAGGCATAAACGACACGCGCCAGTCCATACACTACTCCAGAGCATGGCGGTGAGTATTATGAAATAAAAGGTACAGCAAACACAATAGGCACTTACGACCGTGTCTGGTTCAGTATTAGGATAGGTCTTTACGCTGTCAACCAAAAAGGGCTTGGTTCCCAAGGTAAATGTGGTAAGTCTAACAGAGTCCAGGAAACTGGGAAGATAATCTGTAATATAGGTATCCAGATTCTCTACCACAAGAGCACTGAGAACAGGCTCAAAAATTAACCAGAATTTCTGAACAAAACTGTTCACCCATTCGACTGTCTCTTCATCAGATTCAATCTTCACTTTGGCCACTTGGCGCTGGATATCATCTCTTGCATTTCTTCTAAAGCGGCGTATACTCAGCTGATAGTATGTGCCTTTTGGTAATGAACTGATCAGTAAGGCTCCAAAAGAGAAAAAATAAAACACCTCAAATATTTACCCAAGAAAAGACATCCGAGAAAAACTGGACCCAGACCACCACCAACTTTGCCAATTGTCCAGGCCATCAATCCAGTGACAACAAGTGCTGAAGCATTATGCCACCATTCACCATAGTACATGTTTGGAATGACTTGATCCAATACATGGAATTTGGGTTGAGTTGCCTTGATATTCAAGGAACCACCTGGGTTGCTCTCAGTTGAGAATGCTGTCCACCCTGTTTTATACCACGACGGGATTCGGGAAGCTGGGACAGGGCAATTGGGAAACGTTCCCACCATGGTTGGAGATTCAGTTTCTTCCTGGTCGTTGGGGGTATCTCCTGTAGATATCTGGAGCTTTTTTCTGACGCGGGATGGAATTACGGGCTTCTTTTCTGCTTCAGTGACAACCTTCTTGATCTCCCTGGCATCATGAGTTGCAAGTTCGGTTTGTAGACCATCGCTCTTTGCAAAGGCATGCAAATCAGGGACGATGTCTGCTGGAATGAGCTTTTTGGGTGCCGAGGTACTTGATTCAACAGTGTGGATCGGTGCAACAGAATCATCAAAGGTGTCAGTGACATCGGCATTAATTGGAGCAGACATGTTGATATTGTCTGCAAATGGTGCTACTATCAAGTAGCCCCTTTTACTGGTTGTTACAAGTAAGAGTTGTAGAAAGGAAATAAAGGAAGAGTTGAGGAATAGAAACAGCACAAGACTCGGATGACCTATAGAGTCACGTAAGGTCACCCAGACTCCGCAATTAAAAGTGTTATCCCGATTAGGCGCTCTAAAGAACCCTCTGACAAAACTATACAATGGCAGGAGAAACTGTCCAATGAGATCATGGCTAGCCCAGCAAAGAATGTAGTCGTGTCTAGACAAGATAGGCTTCTCCTTGACATTCAATTAAAACTGTCTTCATCATTGATCCCAAAATACGGACTGCAATTCCATTGGCTACATATAGCTGTCATGGCAACGATGCATACAGTACAACATTAAAAAAGTAAAATAAAAAAAATGGTCACAAAGACAAGGGAATAATTCAGGCACATTTTTTTGGTACAAACGATCAGACCAGCTTAGGCTGACTGCGCTTTATTGGCATTTATTGTCTGTTCAAAAAGCTATATAAAAAGAAACCTAGAGAATGGACAATTAAAAGCACAAAGGTTAAACCTATGCAGAGTGGAGGGTCTCGAGGAACTTGGTGGCAACGTGCTTGGTGCGCTTGGACTTCTTGGCGGGCTGGGCCTTGGCGACCTTACCAGCCTTGCGCTTCAAGTCAGCGACGATCTCAGCACGACGGAGGACCTGAGCGTAGGGGTTGAGGCGGTTCATGACACCCTGGTTGCGGAGAGGGTTCTTCTTCTGGGTGAAGGGACGCTTCTCGTGCTTGTTACCAGCGGGGCGGACAACAGACTGGATTTCATCAGAGTTGATGAGACGAGCGACATCAGGGTTGGTCATGATGTGGGCGGGCAAGACGTAGTCCTTCTTCAAGGTGGCGGGGGTCTCGTAGGTACCGTAGAGGGCATCGAGAAGACCGAAAGCACTCTTGGTCCAGATGACGAAACGACCGAGGTGACCACCAGGGGCCAACTGCAAGAGGTTCAAGCGACGGACGTTGACAACCTCAACACCGGGCAAGTTGCGGAAAGCCTTGACGATACCGTTGTCCTCGTTGTAGATGACAAGGGGACCACGACGCTGGCGGTGACGACGGTTACGGAGCTTTCCGACACCAGCACGGAGCTTGCGGGAGTTGGAGACCTTGACGACATCAGCATAGGCGTTGACAGCCTTCAAGAGTGCGACAGCATCCTTGGTCTTTGTGAGGGTCTCGACCTTGTCGGACAAGACAAGAGGAACTTCCTCAATCTTCTCAACACGGTGACCGCGAGCCATGACCAACGAAGGAAGAGCAGAGGCGGCCAATGCAGAGGCAGTGGCGAAACGCTTCTGGTTCAAGTTGGTCTTGATGTGCCACTTGCGCCAGGTCTTGGTAGGGGCGAACATGCGACCACCACGGCACATGTTACCGAAAGCAGCCTAATCAACAGTAGATCAAACGAATTAGATCCAAGAAAAAAAAAAGATTAATAGATCGTTATGCGTACCTGACCAGCACGGTGGGTACCGGAACCGTTGACACGGGGAATACGGGCAACAGCACGACCAGTACCCCAGGACTCAGCAGAGGTCTGGTGGCCAGCCTTCTCAGAGACAGCGTAGGGCTGACGCTTGTTCTTGGCCATGTTGGTGTGAACAAAGTTCACAATGTCAGGACGGATGGGAGCTTTGAAGACAGCGGGGAGGGGGAGTGTGCCATCGGTGGAGTTGCCTGATTCGGCGTAGACATTAATAACGGGTCTGGCAGCAGCGGACTAATGGATGAAAATCAACAATTAGGCATCGATATAAACACATCCATCCATTCTTAGCGTGTGTAGATGGTAATTATTCTGCAGAGCAATCAATTACCATGGTTGAAAAGATAGAGGATAGATGAAGAGACAATAATGGCTGCGGTCGTAAATGATCTTCAAGAAGTATGTGCGGAGTTTAAAATGTCCGGCATCGCAACTTGCAAGAAGCATCCTCGAGTCACATCCAAAGTAATATATTGAGGATGGTCAAGCTTGAAGGATTCCTCCTTTTATATTCATTTGTCCAGCATAACATACAATGGTAATTAATAATGATGGATGGATTGATATCTAGGTTTATTAACATTAGTTATTCTAGGGTCGCGTTAGGTAACATTCGATCACGACGATGACGATCAAATGCTGGATCACAAACTGATTGATGATTATATAGAACCAAGACTGTCAAGAAGGCCTCCCGTGTGTTGATCGAGAAGTACTACCCCCGTCTTACTCTTGATTTCCAGACCAACAAGAAGATCGCCGATGAGGTTGCTATCATTAGCTCCAAGCGTCTCCGCAACAAGATCGCTGGTTTCACCACCCACTTGATGAAGCGTATCTCCCGTGGTCCCGTCCGTGGCATCTCCTTCAAGATGCAGGAAGAGGAGCGTGAGCGCAGAGATCAGTATGTCCCCGAGTTCTCCGCTTTGGACACCTCTGCCATCGAGATCGATCCCGAGACCCAGGTACGAAGATTACTTGATCATCAAACTGGAATCAATCTTTTTAACATTTTCTCTACTTTACAGGAACTCCTCAAGTCTCTTAACTTTGAGAACCTTGCTGGTGTCCAGGTCACCAACCCCATTGCCAACGACTTCAAGCCCCGTCGTCGTGGTGACCGTGCTCCCCGTGAGAAGACCGTCGAGGCCACTGCCTAAACTTCTTTACTCTTGGTTGCGTACTTTATACTTTTAATAAATACTGTTAAAAGTAATATTCTGGAGAGGGGCTGTATATGATGGGAAAATGTGTTTTGAAAGGGCAGGCATGTGCTTGGAAATTCAGTATTTACTAGAAAATTAGGCACCAGAATGATGATACGAACTACAGCTTGTGGACGGTATGGTATAACAATCATTCAAGTCTTGAGAGTAATGGTATTTGCTCTCCTACACACCTACCCTTGGAGAGACCGCAATGTCGCCATCTTGAAGAAAATCTTACGAGTGCTGGTTACGACACACCACCACTGTATAATATTGGATTTGTTATACGATCACCACTTTATTTTCCTTGAATTTATTCGCATTAAATCATTGGTCAAGTTCAGTAGCAAACAGAATAAGTTTATATCATCAAGTCTTTTATTTCCATTCATCATTATATTAGCATATTATGATAGAAACGAATATTTCTAATAGTAGTGGATATTTATAAAAAATTATTTAAATATTTGATAAAGCTAAATTGATCAGTGCTTCTTGTCATATATGATGTTTAAAGTATACTCAGAGTTGTCTGAAACCGCAACACCATATAATTGTCCATGAGAAAATACTAGCAGATCAAGGTAGATCTCAATATGATCCAATGTCTGATCTTGGGCCTTGTTGACAGTCTTGCCACAAACGGCTTTGCCCTATTACAAAATCCAGCCTCTCGATATTGTCCAGAATCAGAAGATGCATGTCAATCTTCAAGTTGATCTTATGAGATGGTATCCTGCTGCAAGAGATTGAGTGAAGAAGCTCAATTGGATATTAGGAATTATCCGAATCTATTAAACTATCCAAAGAATCAAATATTTGTGCATCTCTGGGGAAGAGATCAAGAACAATATTATTTATTTAATCAATTGCCTTATTAGTTGGAGCAAGGATTGTGCTGTAGCCGTACTAAGTAGGACCGATTTTCTCTAAATATATGCATGGATATACTTTCTTTATGAACTCTTTATAATCCTTTGAATTGTCATGTCATGATACTGGGATATACATTGTGTGCTCATGTTCTCCCTGTCCATTTCCAATCTCCAAGAGTTTGACAGCAAATCCTGTACCAATATGCTTATTATGCCCAATTCTCATGTTCTTTGTCAAATGCAAGACTTTGACATGGCTCCTGAATGATATTCAGTAAAGATATACCACCCGACTATTTCTGACCAACCGCCTTTTCTTACAACAAGGAAGATTTGATAGAAATCTACAAAGACAAAAACCCTGTCACCAGATGGAATGTTTTGGTATTTCGGATCGATAGCGTCCATGATGTATTTCAGATATTTGTCAACGGCTTTATCCCGATATATATTGTGCAACAGGTTGGGATGTGATGGTCAAATGGAAATATTGAATGTTGAGCTGATATACACATTTAATGGTATTCTGAATCGGCCATGGGCTGCTTTTCCACCATATCTTGCAGCGGAAAGAGCAATCTTATTGCGATATCTGACATGTAAAGATAACCTTGAAAAGACTTTCCAATACTTTTTTTTTGGTTGGGCAAACCAGCGAGTATCCAGTACTACCAGGTCCATCTACAAAGAAAAAAAACTTGGCTGGTTTAGATTGACTGATTAAGTTTTCAACATTATAATCTGCTATATTTATTTTGACAATGATGCGATTGTATTTTGACATGGTGCAATATACAAGTTTATCGATCCCAAAGCTTTATAGATATCCCATCCTTTTTCTCTCTCTCTTTTATGGCTCACAGTATTCCCAAGTGATCAAAATGATACATTGTACCTTGAAAAAAGTTCGTTTTCCCTTTAATTAAATAAAAGGCTTATGCATAGCTTATAGAACAGAATTCTCGGCTGTCAATTTTAAAGATATAGACAAATATCTAAATCCTGCCAAAAGCCCTACCACTCTTGCCTAGGTTAGCATAGGAAAAGAGGACGTTTGTATTACAATTGATAGACTGCCGGACGCTTATTTTCTTTTCGGTTTGTTTTATAATAAACATACTCTTCAATTTTTGATTTTAGCAATGTAAAGAATATTCCATTGCCAGACTTTCCTTCATAGGATAAGTCTTTGCCACTCCCAATTAACCAAACCCCCGGCTTTAATCAAAGGCAAGGATATAACGCAAAAAAAAACTAAATACGATGCTTTTACACATGCCAAACAAGCAGTTCATTTGTTACCCGATTGTTTCAGCAAAACGTAAAGGGTAAAAAATCTGTTTTGACGAGATCCCGGTAACACCATTTGCCAACTTGACATGGTCATCGACAAACAATAACCAGATATTGATTGTGAATTGTGTATTTCACTCGGCTGTGGTGTGCATATCACACCTTCCTAGTATTTAGAGTAAAGTATGATAATTCGACAATGATGACATTGTCAAGGTGAAGAATTTGGGTGATAAAAATCATTCAATTATCATACCCCATTTTATATGCCCATCTTATCTGTTAAATTATCCAGTGATATTGTTCCTGGAAGACGGTGTAAAAATGACACACATTTCAAGAAAGAGGGTAGCATTGAATGACACTTACTTATGACTTAATAATTCATTAGATGAAGAAGCAATATTGGTTCCTACTTGTCAAAATGACATATCGTTATTCTCATCTACAAGTGAACCCAAAAAAAACAAGAAATTTCAGCTGCTATCTTACAAACACTTGCCATCTTGTTACTATGATTATTCGGGATAGTCAATTACCATTCTCCCTGCTTGAATCGCGGAAAACTGCCTACGGTCTCCTTGTTAAAGCACTAAAACAAGATATAAGCAAACTACACAGTTGGCTATGGAAATATCAATATCCAACAGATATTTATAAATACAAAAAAGAATTGGGGCCTATTTGATACTGAACAGATGTCCTGATTGTATTATATATATACTACACTAGATATATTTTGTATAAATAATACGATCAATATAAAGAGAGGCCTTTTATTTGAATCTTTTTTTAACTGAAATTACAATCGTTTGATATTATCCATAGAGGCTTTATAGGTATTATTGCTATTTCCTTGTGAATTTATCCCAGGGGTTATAATCCCTCTTGTCTGTGCATAACTGACACCTTGCAAGAAAATAAGCAATTTTGATGTCGGAGAAAGAATTCTACAACCTTTGTCAGTGAGATTAGGTAGATGCTGTGAGTGTGTTGAGTCAGCATGTGAAAAATATTCCCCCGCAATAAACCATATCTTACTTTTCATTCTACGCACTCTTTCTTCACACAACAGATCTTTACCATGGCTGGAGACGCTCCTGAGAACAAAGACGCTCCTCTTGACACCTCTGCTCTTTCCAATCTTCTTCCTTCTCAGCCACCTACTTCTGGAGCCACTCCAGTAGATACACCTGCTACACCAGCTACACCTGCTACAGCTGCTACACCAGCTGCAACCTCTGCTCCAGCTGCACCAGCTACAACTTCTGCACCAGCTACAACTTCTGCACCAGCTACAACTTCTGCACCAGCTACAACTTCTGCACCAGCTATAACTTCTGCTTCTCCTGTGCATTCATCTTCTACAGAACCTCTTCGAGAAGATCTCATCAAGTCTGCTGTTTCTTTTCTCTCATCACCTAATGTCAAGTCTGCCGACAATGACAAGAAGATTGCCTTTTTAAAGAAAAAGGACTTGAATCAGTCAGAGATCGATGAGGCTTTTAGACGTACAGGAGACTCTAGCGTAAACGCTTCCTCGGTAGCACCAAGACAGGTACCTAACCAGATACATCTATTATCCAACATAGTTTGCTAACTCTTTCTTTTTTGTTTTTAAGCCCATGCCTTCTACAGCTGCAACGATTTCTTCTGCCCCATTGCTTCCTGCTCGTCCATCGGCATACCAGCAACAGCCACAAGTTGTTTACTATCCCCAGCCTCTTCCTCCTACTGTTCCTACAGAGAAGATCATGGCCATGGCAGCCATTTTTGGACTGGTGGCCGTAGGTGCTACCGCAAGCGTGGTTGGGATCGTAAAAGTATGTAGTATACTATGGTACCACTTTTATATCTTGACACTTTTTTAACATCTTCAATAGTACTTTGTACAGCCAATCTTCAACGCTATTGCAGCTTACCGGAAAAATAGATACAACAAGATGAATGAGGTTTTGTCAAGGGTTAACAAGAGACTCGAGGATGTAAAGGAAGCAAATGAGGAAGAGGAAGAAGATCCGTTAGATCTTTTAGATGAGGATAAGCAGCGTTCTATCAAGGTGTTTGTGAATGAGCACCAACATCTCTCGGAAGGTCTGGATCAACTTGTGAGCCAAGCACGTCTCTTGGTTAAGAACACAAAGCAAACACCTTATGGAGACTTCCGTTCATCTCTGACTAGCTTCCGCTCTGTTCTGAATGACACACAAGACAACTACAATCCGTATGCATCAATCGGAAACCCCTATAGCGCCAGACGCAACAATGATCCACCGGGAATTCAGGCCTTGAAGAGTGAGATCCGTAGTCTGAAAGGAGCATTGTTAAATAGACGTAACTTCCCAATGGTGGCTGGCCAACAATAAAGTGTACCCACTTGTTTTCTTTTATAATTATATATCCTTAATACCCAGATTTTAAAGGTTTGAAAGGCTTTTTAGCTAATATGGTAGAATATTGTACATTAAACAGAGGCTGGTATAAATCTATATACACTTTTACTAGCAATATTTTATAAAGTGCTTTTAAAAAATCTCAGTAGTAGTCTCGTTCATGTGGTACAAAAAACCTTTTTAGCACGAATAAAAGTTATCTTGAAGCAAATAGAGACGTGTATCTGTATATTTATTATTTCATATTTTTAAGCATATAATGTAGCTTAAAGGTCTAATTGAAATAAAAATGATACAAAACACAACAGCTCCAATGCCTTTAACTGTATTTTTATTGAACGAATACGTAATTGAGGATCGTTATTTGGCTCAATTATTTCAAACTTGCAGTTAAGAACAGCAACAAGAGCTTTAATAGTCAAAGTAGGCTGTCAAAGCATCTACAGATAATATAAACTTCAAAATAGATTGGTAGAAGGTTCATGGGGTTCTAGAATTGCTTCTAGATACATTGTATGAAGCGACTTGTTTATAATCTATTATATATAAAACGAATATATCGGTGCTTTGGCTAATATCCTTGTTCATGTAAAATAAATATTTTGGCCATAGTAATAGTATAGTATTCTAAAAAAATACCCATGGCAATTATTGTTACTCTTGTTTAATTTTATGGAATATAAATATATACTCGTTGTGCTTGAGTATATATAAGCTCAAACGCCGTACCTTAATCTATTAAGTAGATATTGACACGTTATTTTTGTAGTTCACTGTTTTTCGTCTGTTTGAAACCACATTACCTTTTCACCCATTTCATTCTTTCGAGTGTAATAATTACATCTTTTACTGATATTGCAATCGTATAATTGATTTATCGTCCTTTGTCCACCATAAATTGCTATTCTCCATTTTTAATAACCCTCTCTAAAGTCATTTTCTCTTTATTTTGCAATTTCTACCTTTATATAGTCCCACTCTCTTTCTCTTGAAATCACATTATATTATTTCTTAAACCACCTTTTTTCTTTTATCTTCGAATACACTCCAACCTTTTCTTTAATATTATTAACAGATTAATTATCCATATTTTCATATAAATAATCTGGATTTTTTTTATCAAATAAATAACAGTTTTTCTATGGTATTTTCATTTTCTTGTCAAGCAGCTTTTATAATTTTTATTTTATTATTATTTCCTGAGGTGGGATATTATTTATTGCAGCTGCTACATATCACTGAAAAAGAACAGTTTTCCGTATGAATATTCTGAATAATACACCATACAACAATTCCAACACGTGTCAATATCACTCTTAATTATTTACGCCTTTCTAGTTTATAAAAACAAGTAATCAATTCAACAAATAAATTGACATGGAGGTCCTTTGTTAAATTTATCTTGGTTTGCTTTTATACTTTCCTAAAAAACAGTTGTAATTGCTTGTTAGGCTACGAATTGTTGGATATTGTGTCGAAAGCCATTAAATATCTTTTATCCAAGACAACATACCGGGTGACAGTAAAATGGGGGGTATGAGAGTATAATAATCAAATATACGGACTTGGCTTATGCTTTAGACATACATCTTTGGCTTGTAATATAATAAACAGAAATATAACAAGATGAAATCGCTTTATCATTAGCAAAAACCTATATAATCCATATTAACGACGACTAATTTACAGGATAACTATTAAGCCTAAAGGTAGCAATATTTATATATTCTACCACTACGCAACATAACATAGTAAAAAACTATCGGTATGTATATATAATGAGAATTAAAAGGCCATGAATATTTTGTATACTTTTATTGACCCATAATAAAACCATTAGACAAATGCCCCTTGTAAAAAAACAATTATATTATAGACTCTAGGATGGCAGTTGTTTTTTCAACTCCTTTATTATTGTCCAACTGCTATTTTCATCTCTTTAAACGCGACAATGGTTTTGAGCCCCTTTAATTTTCAATATATTGACATTTATTATGGAAAGATAGATATAAATTTGTTAAGCATGACATACAAATCAGGAAAATAAGCCAAGTTTAGATCTGATTATAAAATGTTTATACAAGCTAGCTTTAAAAATATCATATACCAGCAAATAAGACAAATTATTAATTCTATAAAGGGCTATTGTCGCTAAGAATATACTTTTAAAAATACGCCTTAAAGATAAACTAGCAACTAAATAATGTGTAGAGAAGGTCCCAGATCAACTGAAGCCGGATTTAAAGGGGTGTTCATTATTACATAAAGTGACTAATCATTGAAGTATTCGATAAACTTTCTGTTTATTACACAGTAAAGTTGAGGTATTAATGGAATTATAAACGGCCTCTTAATTTTACTTGTACGCCAAATATTATGGACGTCTTATAAAGTCCAACTCCGGTATTATATTTGAATTATTTACAACAGCCAAGTGAAATATTATTCAACAAGTAGGGTCTGTAATGTTATTTACTGTTCAAACGATGATATTTCGCGAGTATTCTATGCATATAATCAGGTAAGAATATTTATGTAATGTGGGTGTCTGATACTCTTAAACTTGATGTTTATATCTATATGTGTCCAAGTGGATTATCTAACTTAAATGTGATTATAATCCCTATATTTTGTTTGTATAGTTTATCCAACCCTCGTCTGCATCTTTATTCAAAACCTACCGGCATTCACTCGAAGAAGTAAAGGCAACGGATGTTGTGTATTAATATAGAAATATCAAACTGGGGTAATGGCTTTTTTTCAAAACGACCTTGGTATTTTCACCAAGGTTCGTTCAATTTCCTCCTTGATATTTTTGAGGAGTGTTGTTAATAATTCTGTGGGATGGCATGTATATTAAATAGTATTGACACGTATATACTCTATTTCTAAAAACTGTTCATCTTTAACTCGCGTATATGGAGTATTTTACTATTAAAAACCTATTTTACTCCTTTTCTTGTTGTTATTTTTATAAGCCAAGTTTATAATGGCTAATTAACGCTGATTATCAGTACTCTTTACATTCAGATATAATATATTACCATCTTTTGACAATAGTTGCTTTTAATAAATAATATTACAAGCGTTGCAAGATTCTACTCGAAAAATCCAATAAAAAATCTACCCTTTTTTCGCGTTTTTATTAATTGTTATATCCACATAAAGGCGCGTCCCTAACCTCGGTTATTTTGAATAATTAGCTTTTGTGGTCTAAATTGTGTATCTATTATATTCACATTAATATTATCATAGTAAAATAAAACACTGAATAAAATACTGAATAAACACTGTAAACAAACCGGATTTTTATTCGTGCCGAGTATGTATAATCAGTACCAGTGTGAATGTACCAGTTAAAGTCCATTATTCTATTTGGTTTTACAGACAGTGAATGTGGATTATTGTTCTAAAGCCGATGACTATTTGTGATACTATCCAGGAATACCGTTTGTATTTTTTGACAACCTTACATTTCTCCTTTACTCGGTGGTCCGCCGCGCTAGTATTACACGAACAAAAAAAAGAAGTCGTTTGGGAATTCTATATAGCGTATTATTGATAATATCATGAACAACTAAATTCTCTAGACCACAAGACTATTTTTTTCCTTGCAAGTTTCCTTTAATACTGGCCTTTATTTTCTTACCCAACTTTTAGAATACTGGTTGCTATAAAAAGATTCATTGCAATAATAGAAACATTACTGGTACTAGCTTGATGAAATTTTTTTGGTAAGTTCTAATGAATTTAAAATAGTTGCTCGGGTAGACGGGTCACATCATCAGACACCTCCAACTCTTGAATGTTGTACATAAGGACATTGGCTATATAGTTATTTGTCAACTACCTCGGAGATATTGTTTTATTGATAGGTTTAGGGAAAGGAAATCTATTTATCCATAATATAATTATCGAAAAGCGCGTGTCTCTGCGACACACTATTATTATCATTATAACAAATACGAGTGTTTTTAATTTGAAGTTGAATATTAAAAGTGGGATCCCGGGAGTTTCCTAACTATGCGTATATACCAATACCAATGATAATAGAATGAATACTTTTGATTATATTGCATTGAATATATATATATTCATCTCATGGCTGCTGAATATATTGACTGAAAATAGTGATAACCTTGAGTTAACATATACATGTATATATGTAACCGTCCTAGCGTCCTTCATCTGTATTGAATACACAGGATTTAGACGGCTTTTTAACCAAGTATGTTTACACAGATGGTTTGAAAGTGTATTGTGTTTTTTTTACAAGAGAACCACACAGAAAGACTAAGCACCAACAATCTGCATGACTAGATATTTTGGTAATATGTCTACAAGCATGATGGTTAAAAGTATACATTAGAGGACATGGTAAGCACAATATTGAGCAAACATGGATTATCTGGAACTTCTTTACTTCCTAAACCTCCGCAATACTTTATGTGAACCTAAAGATTTTGCCCCAAATACTATTGATCTTTGAATACCAGACTTTCTGAATGAACTCAAGTATCAAATCACTTGTGATGCCCGGTGTTCTTCCAAAAATTGATATTATAGTTTATATTAGAGTTTGACTTTGGTATAGTGCCATAACAAGTGTATCCAAGTAAAATGAATACAATCTGGGCATATTAGGTTGTACCATAGAATGTGAAATTGGCTGTTATAATATGTACAGAGCAAAAAAGAAGAAAAAAGCTGAAAATCGGCTAAGCAGGGCGAAGCGGGGCGAAGCAGGGCTAAGCAGGATCATGCAAGGCTAAGCAAGGCTGACGATTACCTAGACATTGCGTACTTGTTGAGTAGAATATGTATACACTCTTTGGCTTTGTTTTTTTTTTTGGAGAAATACAGCCACTGTAAATAATCGATTACGTGTGTAATTTCTGCATTTTCTACCCTATCTGATTTCTACCTATTTTAATCTGTTAGCTGCTATGCTTACCATAGATATTACTGTCCGTATAAAGGAAATAATGTATATATAGCTAGTGAGGTATGGCTCAAATGAAAACGGATATGATTATATTACTTTTTGTCCTATTTTTTGAAATCCTGGATTTTAAAAAAATGAAATGCAACTCAATTTCAAGGAGGACTACCGAATATCAATTTTCAGTTTATGTTTAGCAGAATTTGTACCCGGCATATCATTTAGTTTATTATGTATTGAAAATATGGGCACTTTTTGGTGAATTTCTAAATAATAATAATCTTGATGATAATATATACATAATACTGTCATTATTATTGTTAATGTTATTATGATTTTGCCAAGATCGGTCTATATAAAAAAAAGGTTGCTTATTAAACGTTCATTGTATCTATTTTCGGTGATATTATTTTTCACTCTCCCTTGCATGTGTACCTGTCTATGATTTTGTTACACATTGAGCTTTATTTTGACGGTGTCTATCAATTGTTGCTTAGAGACCTTGGATTATGTATGTATGAACGCTGTATGCATATATGCAGATAGATAGAAAATAAACCAATGGCAGTCATTTAAACCGGAAGTTTATTGGTGGATTCCTGTATAATACGATAATACTATTGGGCAATGGGCTTTGGCCTTGAGGCGGGATCGACAACTTATCCGATTCAATTTATTCCTTGAGAGCCGATCATGGAAGTCGAAATTCCCAGGTGATTTTTAGTGTGATACAGCTCTCATCTGCCCGCGGTGATTACCCCCTCATTTATGAGCATATATATATTTTTATAGGGTTAATGTTACCAGTAATTGGAAATCAATAATATCAGGCCCGGAACAATAATAATTCGTAAAATCCAAGTTTATATTTAAACATTTATACGCCACCAAAACCAAATCTAATAAGCTAACTCTGAATGTACCTTACCCTATTTTTTTTATAAATAATTATGTACATACAATTTCTGAGCCAACTCCACCATATCTTTACTAGTCTAGTCTGATATCTATATAGCAAAAAAGATAAGAATCATCTTATGATATCCTATTTATATATCCAAAGATGCCGTCAATTTACACAGAGAAAGTGTAGAAAAAAAAACAAGGAATTTAGGATCTCTATTATGAAATACACTCTAATTATCAAATATAATCATAAATAGTCTATTTAGATAAAGTCGGATATGGCAGCAATTCGACAGAATTGGATATTTCTTACATTGGGATGCTATCCAGAAACAATATTCGAGGCACCAACCCACACTCAATTGCCTAGGTTTGTTTATGCGCCTGTGTGTGTAACAAAGAGGGCAAAGGTCTTGGGTACAAGTCAAATGTCAATATTATACTGTCCTTGATACTTGGATATCACAATTGCTTCTGATTATATCCCGGATACCAAAAGCTCATTTGATACAAAGTGATGATATAGATAGCCAGCATTGACCCAACCGTATATATAAATATAAATATAAATATATATTTATATATTGAAAGTAAAAATAAAAGTGTTTTTTTTTGTAATCTCAGCTCTCATACATGTAAATACAGTTTTTGTGGAAGAGCACTGTTTTATACTGAACGCACACCAAACAACTATTGACATTTCGCATATCTTGGCAAATTAAATTGATACTTGGCTCAAGATTATCAAGAAAATAAAAAATGCCATGTATAATATTCTTAAATTCCAATCAGGGCAACAAAAACACTCTTGACGATCCTTTTTTTTTCTTGTGCATTGCCAAACCTATTTTTGATCTCCATTACAAAGCAATAAATCGCGTGAAAGAGCATACAATTAGATCTATATATGTACTCCCATAAAATGAAAGATTCTATGGAAGGGTTGTATTTAATTGAAGATATTTTATACTTTTTAGATACAGATCTCTGTCCATGGAAACACAGCTAAAGATGAGCTGTATTCATGACCATTGCATCTTTTTAAAAACAAACAGTTTGTTATTGAGAAATGGGCGCTGCAGAGGCTTATTAGAGCCAATTCTCTTTTGTTTTATTTTAAGGAAGGGTAGTGTAATACTCCCCCCGACGTTTATTGACCGCAGCGGTTATTTAATTATTATTGCAAAACGAGGGCCACCTATTCTTAAAGATGGCTTTACAGGTGATAATTGTTCCACACGGTATAGCCATGTTTTAGTCTTTAGCTCTGGATCTGTTTATTGAATGCTTACATTATCCATATTTCAGTTTGCCCTGTGATAGTTATAAGTATTCTGTAATGTAGTAAAAGATCATTCGATACCGCCCTTTTTGTGACTAGAAAGGTTATTTGGTTGCCATGGTAACGGCTACAGGACAGGCGACAATCATGGATCAATATTCCACGTACTGAACCATAACTGGGGAATTCCAGTACACATGAGTACAGACATACAACCAAAGAGAAAAAAACATTGGAAATTATTTAACTGTATTAACCTAAACTGGCTAATGAACTCTTACACAAGTTCAACAAGGTCCCAGATCATTTTATTTCAGTTGTACAGCAATTCTTTCTGATGATTTAAAAAACAACAAAAAGGGAAAACGATTGTCGGTAGGACAACCTCGTTCTTTTTGCTTTCTTGTACCCTGAACCGACAACCAACAGTAAAATACAAATTAAATAAAATAAAATAAAAAAAAGACCGCCATATGGTTAAGATCAGCCTACCTGGCTTCAGTTGTGTTGGCCAGACAGAACATTTTTGACGCAAAGTAATCCCAAATAAAGCAAAATTACAACGAGTATAGTTTGGGACTCCTTCTGGCCTAGACCATAAGGCTTGCAGAATATTTGGTGATAGTTGCTTATACGCAAAAATAAATAAATAAAAAAGCATGTTGAATAAGTATAATTATGATTAGTATTATCATTATTGCTGTATCTGTAAAAAAAAAAAAATGCTGGCTGAAAAAAAGCCGAGATACATCAAAGCACATCGCTCTAGATTAGGATATCCCAAAAATAGTTTTTTTTTACTGTTACCTAGACAACGATCTCCATTTCAAAAACTATGTAATTGTGTATAAATACCATGACTACTTGCTCCACCGACTTTTCTTTCCCTTTCTCTCTACCTTTCCTCATCCTCCCCCACCCCCCACACAGCTTTACTTTCCTTATACACTCCCTATATCATGGTCTGGAAGATCCAAATCGCAGCACTCTCAGTTGCAGCCTATGCATTCATGGGTACCAATGCTGCTGCAGTCACCAACTACACCAGCTCCACCGATCCCACCAAGATCACCATTCCCGATATTCCCCAAACAACCTCCCTCGACCCTGCTGCCGAGTGCAGCTGGTATAGCTCTCCATATACAATCAACGCTGCCGAGTGGCCATCTTCCTGGACCATTGCCACCAGTAACGGCATGAACACCTCCAAGGAGTTCACTGCTTTGTACAACTCCATCGACTGGAAGAGCGCCCCCAACATTCCTGTCAGAAAGCTCAGTGCCACCGGTGGTCTTGATATGACCGGCTATGATACCGCCACTGATCCCGATTGTTGGTGGTCTGCCACCCAGTGTGTCAAGCCCAAGACTGCTGGTATCAATGCCGACATCTACGACTGCCCTCAGCCTAACACTTGGGGTTTGGTAAGCATCAATTGATTCTCAAATAATTAGTCTCTAACACATCTACAGACCTTTGATGACGGACCCAACTGCTCCCACAATGCATTCTACGATTTCCTCGAGGAGAAGAAGCAAAAGGCCTCCATGTTCTACATTGGTTCCAACGTCCTCAACTGGCCCTACGGTGCTCTCCGTGGTGTCAAGGATGGTCACCATCTCTGTGGCCACACCTGGTCCCACACCTTGATGACTACCTTGACCAACCAGGAAGTCCTCGCTGAACTTTACTACACCACCAAGGCCATCAAGTACGTTACCGGTGTCACTCCCTTGCACTGGCGTCCTGTAAGTTATAAACATGCTCATGAATTGAATTGGATTGGCTTACTGACCTTGCAATAGGCCCAAGGTGATTTGGATGATCGTGTCCGCTGGATTGCCAGCCAGATCAACTTGACTGCCATTCTCTGGAACTTGGATACTGATGACTGGGCTGCCAATGTCACTCCCGGTATCACTGAAGACACTGTTAACGAGAACTACCAGAAATTCATTGCCAAGGGTACCGATGGAACTTTTGCCAACAGCGGAAACATTGTTCTCACTCACGAAATCAACAACATGACCATGGACTTTATGATTAAGCACTACCCCGCTATCAAGACTGCCTACAAGAACATCCTTGACGTCGCCACCTGCCAGAGCATCCAGTATCCCTATGTTGAGAAGTCCGTTTCCTTTACTCCCTTTGGTGGCTCTGCCTCTGCCTCTGGTTCTGCCAAGGCTTCTGGTTCCACCAAGGCCTCTGGTTCTGCTTCTTCCGCTGCTCAGTCCAGCGGACAGCCCACAAGCGCTGGTAGCTCCGCCTTTACCTTCAACGGCTCCCTTTTCATTGCCGCCCTCTTTGGCCTCTTGGTCTTGGCTTAATGCATGAAAATTCATTTAATTATTTGCCTCTAGCTAGGCAGAGCTTTTATATATAAATAAAAGAGATTGGTGTATTTTTATCAAGACCAAATGTAAAAAAAATTATCATTTAATAAACACGACTTGAGTCTAGTTCATATAATGATCTCTGTCCCGAGACATTTGCTCATAAAGAAGTAAATGTCAAAAAGTTTGATCTTTATTTAAAGAATGTGTAAAATGAGCCCTAGATACATGAAAAAAAAAACACACTGAATGGATCAATTGAACGAGCAGTTTGCCAGGTTATTACTGATTGCCATATATACATATATAATATACATATAAATATAGGTCCCTGAGACAGCGCCCTTTCGATTAATATATGTGTAAATATTATATGGTTTCAAAAAGCGAAAACTCTTGTAAGCTCATTTACTGCTTGTTCTAAAAACATAAAAAGATTTACGGAGAGAATATATAGGTTACATAAGAATCTTTTTATAGCCTGTTATTAATAATATTTTGTAGACCTACCAGGAGATCTCTTTTTGACCAGGTAGCTTTTGGCGGCATAAAAATAAAGATTCTTTTTCTCTTTTTAATGTTATTAGGATATTGAAAGGTATGCTGTGAGTTGAACCTTTGGCCTTGAGAGATATAAAAAGTACATCTTGATACCAATTGATTTTCATATGTGCCAATAAGAACAAATTGTGGGCAATTTATAACGATAACTAATAAGTCACAGGTCAATTTACAAGTATTAAGCGTAACAAAGTCTTGAGAAATCTAGAACCCATTATTCATCTATTGCCCTGTCTCACAAAATAGATTATTAAATATAAGTCGCATAATTGTTTATAACAGTAGATTAAAGGCCGTTTTCATACACCTAAAGTTAATTGCGCGAATGTGTGCTATATCTTGTATCCATGGCAATGAATTGATTCAAGAGTAATAAAAAGAAAAACACTAATCGGATCATCCTTTATCCAAGTGAGTAAAGATAACCATGCCATGAAAGGTTCCAGCATAAGTTAATCGATTACCGATTTTTCGGTAGTTGCAGTATATCAGTTAGTGTCCTAGTTTCTCGTGGTCATTGGATAATAAACAAGATAAAAATAAAACGATCTAGCCAAGGAGCGGACATGACACGTTAATTATATTTCAGTAATACATCTTGGTCTCTCTACAACAAAGGGGACCTTTAAGATATCTATGGTCGTCATATACAAAATGTGGTTTAAACGGCTCTTTAATGGATTCTGGGACCCAGGACACCTTGGGTTGGGTATTTGAATGATGTTGTTGTTGTTGTTGTTTTTTTGTAAAGATGTTTTTTTTAATGTGCCTTTGGCTGCGTAAAGTTTAATTTTACTTGCAAATATATATATATAAACATATATATATATGTATATTCTTATTGGGGTAAAAAGTATTTTAAAAAACACAAATTGATCAAGACGCCCTTTTGTCATTTATTGCCATGACTACAGATCACCAAGACTGTATAATTCACCCACTCTTTACTCTATTGTGGGATGAAATGACCTGCAATTAACGATTACCATATACACACCATTCTGTCCAAGTCCTTGTGGACTCCACGTGGAACCTATATAATGCTCCAATTCCTCGTGTAAATCCTCCTCTTTATATCCAATTGCTATGTGCCTTGACATTTAACGATATTTGGATTTATTTCTGGCGATCCCAAGCTAAATGACTCTGGCTACCAAGCTTAGGCCTCTTGAACATTTTGCCATTATTAGCCAATGTCGATCCCATTTTATACGGCAATTTCCGAGAACCGATTTGACTCCGGTGGCTTACTTCAAAATAGCCGTAAATATCACATATCTGAAAAAGATATTCCGGTATTTGTGTTCCCGGACCTTCTCCGGACCCCACGGACCATTGTCTTTACACATAAAAATAAACTCCTGGGGATGCAAAGCCTCAGTGACTTTTTCATTGAGGCTCAAGGCAAAATTTAATTTCCGTTTTCTTATCAATCATGGGCAATAAAGATCTCTGGCCAAGCACTCTCGGCACAATTTCTCTAATTGGCAGAATAGATAACCAAGGGTTCTCCATATGATTCTGTAGGGGCTTACCATGACTAAGTTGAAACACTTGATTAAACAAAGGGCTTGGACTATCATAATACTGTACTCATTATACAAAGCTTGTCCTTGTCAGCCAATATTATAATGATAATGATGATGATTAGATGACGAGTGTATGGTGGGGCTTAGGGGCAAAGACAGAAAGAAGGTTATAGTTTGTTACACATTGCGGATAACGATAACATGAAGGTTCAATACAAATAACTTGTTCCTGAAATGATCCTTTTACTTTTGAAATACAAATAGAAATTAAAGCCACCCTCTGGCTATCCAGAATGATTTCTAATCACCAAGTGCTTGGGCTGTGATCCTTTGGGATTTACTCAGCAAACCATCAGGCTCATTGACCTGATACAGAAAACATATTCCTTAAATGATATATTAGCATTTGATTCTCAAGACCATTGGTGACTTGAAGGACCAACCGATTGCTACCAATAATTTGAAAAAGAATCCAACCCAAAGCTTAGCACAATTGTATAATATTTCAAAAACTAAATTAAAATAAAAAAGAAAGTTCGAGAATATGGTGGTTTAATCTAGTACGCTTAATTATCACTGCAAATAACCCCAATAGAACTGCTTTATGAATAGATCAAATGGTAATGAACGGGCCTACCTCAACCTTGATTATGTCATATTCTAGCTGCTTCTTATTCCTTGTCTATTGAACATGACCTGTAAGAGTGCGACTACCCTAGATCACCATTTATAGACTGTTTGGCTGTAATGCTCTTGTAAGCATTATCAATCAAGAACATGTGTTGGTGATCCGCACCGGTTATATTCGGGCCAGGTTTAGGCAGTACAGATTTTTTTTTGGGTTCTTGTCAATCAAGAAAACAAGTCGAATGAGAATACTCGAGGTATAATATTATATGTTATTGATATTGATATCGATATTGACATTGATATATATTTTTGTATTTAGATTGATCGCTGCCAATGGTTTCTTTTCATAATTCAAAATTTGCTAGGGAATATTACCCATATTTGTACTCGAGTTTATCCGTATCATGGAGCCTAGTTTGGATGTCAAACTCAGATAAGCTAGTCACTATGAAATATGGTTCACCCAAGCAGGTGTTCTTGCACACTTCTTCCCTGTAACCAAATATGCCTCACAACGTGCCTGAACAAGGCAAGGCTCTCCAGAACCAAACGAGTCCTTTTTACTGACCCGATCTTTAGAGTCCCAAATCTTGCAGAACCTATTGAACATTCGCAATCGACTGACGGCATTAAAGCGTGATCGCTCGACATACCTAAAGGAATCTGATGTCGAGCCCTTGAGAGTAGAGACCGAGCAAGAGATTAAAAAACTAAGCGAGGCCAGAGGAGGAGTCTTGCTAGACGAAAATAAGGAATTGAACCGGACAGACGATGTGTTGGATGAAATATGCCAAATTTTAAGTTTATGCTTTCTTAGCTTGGGTAGAACAAGAGAAGGTAAGCAGAAATGGTTGACAACATGGGTATCCAGGGCTAATAGAAATTACAGTTTCTGCGGTGTACTCTCAAGTGGTGGCAATCAAGGTAAGTCCCTAAACACTCGAGACATGTAATAAATTGCTGGATAATAGCAATGCTTTGACCGTCTGGGCGAATTGGGCATATACGCAGAGGAATTCCTGGTTCCTTATGAGCAGAAGCTAAAAGATATTGATAACATTATTACGCTTGATGGGAAAAACAAGGCTCTTCCGGAACCACTCATGCAGATTCTTCGCTATAAATTTGTTCAATGCCGTAAGTAATTTTGACAGCATAAAGGCTAGTGGTGACATTGAAACCATTCTATAGAAAAGATCTATGACCATCTTCTTGACACAATTCATGAAATATCCCCGGAATTGTAAGCCTACAAATGCATCTTTTGTTGTATTTACCTAATGCTGTCATGCCAGGCTTCCTATTCGCAATCGCCTCTTGAGAATACGACGACAGCTGGTAATCACAGCCTGTCGGAGTAACTTTGAGGCCACCGATCTTTTGCCATTTCAAGAAGAGATTCGCGAGGTGGATGATCTGCGGGTGGACGGCAAATTCTTGGGTCCGGATGGATCGATTCCTCCTGGCCAGGCCGTCGTAGTCGATTTGTTGGAGCAAGTGTTCGGAATGGCACATGACCTGGTTATAGCCACCCAGCCAGACTTTTCTCCTGCTCTTCAGCACCTTCGCGATCGTCTGGTGGAAATCAAGTCACAATTGGAACGCCTCGAACTTACTCACAAATGGACCCTGCGTCAAACAGACCTCTTTACCTACCAGCACCAGCTACATGACATTATCAAGATGCAATCAGACGAAGAAGGGAGAGACCCAGAAAAGTGTGGCATGTTCCTCGATGAGAATGGAGAGGTTCCCGAAGGACAGACTGTGATTAGGTGTCTCTTGCAAAAGTGCTACCGGATGATCTTGATCTTATTGAACGAGAGTGTGCCTGTATCCGAGGCACTCACCCCAACTTACAACCAGCTTGTTTCAGTTCGTCAATGTCTAAGGGCAGTCCGAGATATTGGTGCACCTTGTTCAGAAGAAGAGCTCTATCCGTAAGTAACAAACCATGTCTTTTTTTAAAGAATATATATATGTATATAGACGCTAATGTTGTTTATATATATATAAAGGTATCAAATGAAATTGATGAGTATCGAGAATCTGCGCAAGGACGGCAAGTTTTATGATCAAGATGGCCAAATTCCTGAAGGTAATTCTTTTTTTTTAAATATATTCTAGACTGCTGTGCTAATGGATCTTATAATAGGCCAATCTGTATGCGCCGGTATCATGGAAGAGTGCCATAAAATGCTAGAAGAGCTGCGTGAAGGCAGCTCTCAAGACACGCCAGCCGAAGAACTAGAATAAAGATAAAATTAATAAACAATTAAACAATTAAATAATATCTTTTTTGCACAAGAATTATCAAAAAGAAGACAACACACTTTTGTGCCTCTCTAATTACATGTGGCGATTTTGATAGTCTGAAGGTGGAGCCCTGTGATTGGATGCTATTGATTACGGCCCTTGATTGGCTTATTTCATACTCTACGCGTGGGACCATTGATGGCCATAAACACTTCTTTTTAGTTTCTCTCCTTTTCTATCTTGTCTTTATTAGCCTAATATCTACATCATGGGTTGTAAGTATACTCAACTCTGCATACAATACATGCTCAAGTAGACTCTCCAATTAGTCCGGGTACTACACCTCGTACGGCCCTTTATGGCTGTCCTTCCTGAAATCGCGACTCCTGATCGCAAGGTACATCATATTTACTAGCCACAGACAACTAATTAACTAACTAACTAACTAACTGTACCCAACTAGATTCCATTCAACCAAAAGGTCATGTGGACTGCAGTAACCCTGTTCATCTTCTTGGTCATGTCACAAGTACCTCTGTATGGCATCATGTCATCCGATTCTTCTGATCCTCTGTTTTGGATGAGAGTCATTCTTGCCTCTAACCGTGGTACCTTGATGGAACTCGGTATTACACCAATCGTAACCTCTGGCATGATTATGCAACTCCTCTCTGGCGCCAACATCATTGAAGTCGATTACAGTCTAAAGGAGGACAGAGCATTGTTCAGTGGAGCACAGAAGCGTAAGTGGCCAAAGAGCTCTTGTATGAAAACGAATATCCAATTGATCCAAAATCCAAAATCCACAGTGTTTGCCATGATTATTGCCTTTGGTCAGGCTGCCGTCTCTGTCCTGACAGGTCTCTACGGTAGCCCCAAGGAGATTGGTGCTGGTGTTTGTCTGTTGTTGGTCATCCAGCTTGTCGTTGCCTCCTTGATCACAATGTTGTTGGATGAGTTGCTCCAGAAAGGTTATGGACTTGGCTCAGGTATCAACCTCTTTATTGCCACCAATATTTGCGAGACAATCTTCTGGAAGGCTCTCTCTCCTACCACAATGAACAATGGTAGAGGTGATGAATTCGAAGGTGCCTTGATCTCTCTTGTCCATCTCATGATCTCTCGCAAGGATAAGACCCGTGCCTTGAAGGAAGCATTCTATAGAACCAACCTTCCCAATGTAATGAGCCTTGTGTCGACTGCTGCCATCTTTGTTGTCGTTATCTATCTTCAGGGTTTCCGTGTCGAATTGCCTGTCAAGTCTAACCGTGTGCGTGGTCAGCGTGGCACCTACCCCATCAAGCTTTTCTACACTTCCAACATGCCTATTATGCTGCAGTCAACCATGACATCCAACATCTTTATGATCTCTCAGATGCTTTACAAGCGCTTCGAGACCAACATCCTTGTTCGCATTCTTGGTGTATGGGAGCCCTTTGAGGGATCTTCCCAGCTGTTTGCCTCTGGTGGTTTGGCATACTACCTCTCTGCCCCTCGTAGCATGACTGATGCTCTCTTGGACCCAATTCACACCGTCATCTATATTGGCATCATGCTCACTGGCTGTGCTCTTTTGTCCAAGACCTGGATTGAGGTTTCCGGATCTGCTCCCCGTGATGTTGCTCGCCAGCTCAAGGATCAGCAGCTTGTCATTGCTGGCTACCGTGATACTTCCATGTACAAGGAGCTCAAGCGTGTTATTCCTGTCGCTGCATCTTTTGGTGGAGCATGTCTCGGTGCTGTATCTGTGCTGGCTGATATGGTTGGTGCTATTGGCTCTGGTACCGGTATCCTTTTGTGTGTCACCATCATTTTCCAGGTAAGAATATAGAAAATCTGAATACCACTTGGAAACCTGCTAATGTCCTTTATATATAATATAGTACTTTGAAATGTTTGTCAAGGAACAAGTGGAAAATGGCGGTGGTATGGAGGGTATGGTAATGGCCCAGTAATCAATAGAGCACACATGTCATCTTCATCGCTTCTTTTTATATATATATATATTTTTGGGTTCATTTCTCTTTAATCTCTTTTTGCATGTATCTATACACTCCAAAAAAACACAAACAAACAAACAAAGAAGAAGAAGAAGATTAATCATAAGAAAATAGCAACTTTTCTTCATACATTTTCAATAACATTTTTTTTCTCTTTTAAAAAAAAGTAAAAGCCATTGAATATTGATACGAGGATATTTTTCCTTTCTTTCTTTAAAGTTATTTTATAGGCACAAGCAGGTTTAAATATCAACGATCGTATCCGATCAGCAACTGTCGCTAAAATAGAGTATGTTTCAATATGTACCTATGACTATTGAGGTGTTTGTTTCTGTTGTTGGAAAATAGCCTGCTCGCTTCATTCCTTGCCCATCATTCTTGCGAAAATGTGTGAGATTCATGGCATCAAGAGAATGCAAGGAGCCATAGACAATAAATAGTAGGACAATATATACATATATATATATGTGTGTGTGTGTGATTGTAGATCATTGAGTATAGATGCCAGAGCAAGAAAATAAAATAAGAAGTAGCTTGATTTGCCAGCGAGACAAAGAGAGATCAAAAAGAATGCTTTCCATACTTGGTCTTCATTTGAGTTGATATCCCAACCATCCAACAAACACTAGACATTTTTCATATCAGTGATAGCCAAAGGATATAAAAGATGAATTAGCTCGAGTATTTTGACACTTATTTTTGATACTCTTTGCTCGTAAACCTCCATCATTCATGCGAACTACTCTTCTTGTCGCTGCTGTCTGTCTGACAACTGCTGCCATGGTGCAGGCTGAGACTAGCACAGGTATATTGTCAATTCACAGCACATTCAATGCTTAACTAGCCAATGTTCTAGTCACCATGACCATGACAGTTACTACAACAAAATACCAGGAGGGTGAGTGGATATTCTGGCCTTGGGTTGCAATAATTGGAGAGACTTACGTTTAATTGTAGATGAAAAGATACCTACCTCTACCCCAGTCAGCCGCAACCCACCTGTAGATCGCCTACCACCCCCAAACAATCAACCTCAACCTCAACCTCAACCTCCCAAGGATGACCGTCCAGCACCGCCAATGGACCAGCCTCAACCTCAACCTCCCAGGGATGACCGCCCACCACCTCCAAACAACCAGCCTCAACCTCAACCTCCCAGGGATGACCGCCCACCACCCCCAAACAATCAACCTCAACCTCAACCTCAACCTCCTAGGGATGACCGTCCACCACCTCCAAATGCCCAGCCTCAACCTCCCAGGGATGACCGCCCCCCTACGGACAACAGGCCCCAACCTCCTCCAAACAGCCAGCCTCAACCTCCCAAGGATGACAATCCCCCTAAGCATGATGCACCCGGAAGCAATGGCGGGCCTCCTCCTCCTCAAGATGACACCCCAAGAGATAATGAACCTCCAAATAACGGTGGACCTCCTTCGGCTGGTCCCCATGTTATGGACCCAAAACCAAAGCCTACACCTCCTCCAGGTTCTCATGGCATGCCTTCCGATGATTCCAAGTCGGCTGGATCCAGGGGCTCGATGAGAATGGGAAAGTCAATAGGAAATGGAAAGGCAATGGCATCAAATGGTGCAGGTACTCTGAGCAACAAGGCAGTGTCTTCTGGATCAGCCATGGTTGCCGATACCGAATTCACATTTAGCCCAATCACTCTGGCTCCCGAGAGTACTCGTAGTGGATCCAAGCCTACGATTGCCAAGACCACCACTTCAGCACACTCTTCTAGCGTAGGAAAGAATGCTGTGTCATCTACTGCTAGCCAGAGTGTGTCTTATACCAACATGGCTGGTTTGATTGTAATTGGGTTGGTTGGTTTGTTTGTTCAGCTTTGATCCAATTTACTATATATTTTTCTCGTTTTGTACCAGCTAAAGTCTGCTTCTAATTTAATTATAACAATAAAAAACCCTTCAGCATTAACAAGAAATGAAAAAAAACGAATGGTTTATAGGTTTCAAAGCATTCCATTACCAGCATAAAGTGCGAGAATCAAATGTACATGATGAGGAGATACTTGAGCAATGCTAAAATTGATGGGGGCTATCAGGCTGTGCTATACACCACTTTCTTAGTTAAATATTATTATATAAATATATATATATATTTGGTGTTTGGTTTGCGAGTGAGTGGGTGAGTGAGTGAGTATGTAGGTGTCTAAAGGTATAATATATAATATATAATATATATATATATAATATTAAGCAGGCCCATGGAATTGTAAACTTTTTTTTTATAAAGACTTTTCGCCTATGAAAATGGTATTTGTACGGGATGTATTGGCGCGCGACAGAGCCTGCTCAAAGCTGTAACGCTCGCGAAACGATGAAATTGGTTGTGTATCCATGTGCTGTCGAAAGCCCAAATCTCCCACAGTGTTCGTACGACGCCTGTCTTGTCGCGTCTTGACATCACCATCACTAGGTTGAGGCGGTAGCCTCCACTGGACCCTAAAGTTCTTCCCACCATTATTATCCCAGAACTCACGCTCCCTGACTTGATATCGAACCGCCATTGAGAGTTGGGTTGTGAGCAGGTCTGTGGCAGGACTAATGTTGATGGAAAACACAAATCGATCAAGAGCACTGTTTTCGCAATCGCCTCCAACCGACTCCTTGTAGATAGCCCCCACATCTGTCCATGTGGCCCATGCATCGGTAGAATAGCGCAAGGTCACCGTCTTTTGAAAGGCAATGTTCTGGACCTGAATGGCACCTCTAAGGATATATACCACTGGATCAAAGATGATGGATTCTAGACTGACCATCTGGGTAAAGAACCGGACAGGAAGATCACTAGGCCAGTTGGGAAGTGTCAATACAGGACCTGGGCTTGTTTTTGGGCTGTATCCTCCAGTGTATCGGTTGACAAATGGGTCATGGCCAAAGTACGCCACATCTTCATCTTCATCACATTCTGACCTGCTCTTGTCAGAAGTGGATGTGAATAAGGATATGTGCTCCAATGGAAAGTCAAAGTGCACGGATTTTGTAGCCACAGGGGTGCTTGGTGCAGACCGGCTCCGGCTTGATTTCAGTGAAGGACGAAGCATTGGTGGCCGTGGAGGCTTTTGTTTGATCTGATCCGGTTCTGGCTCAGGATTCTGGGCGTCTTGGACGACCATTATTGGAGTACTTTTGAGATATGATGGAGTGGTTGATGTCCAGAGATCTGCCACAGAGGTACCAAAGGGAGCGCATTGGAGAGCTGTATCAATATGAGGCCATCGAGAAAGGTTCTGTATGGGCAACAATGAGACTGACGGTATGTTGCACGAAGGTAATGCAAGTGAACTGGTTACAGCTGCGTTTGGGTTCTGTAGAGAGATACGCCTGGTACTACCGCGCAAGACATGACGTGTCTTGGTGTCCAAAGTGGTCTCTGCTGTCAGGCCTGTCATGATGTAGGCGTGTGTGAGGGAAAGCAATAAGAGGACGCAGCTGTGGCTATGAAAAGGAGAGAAAGAGAGAAAGAGAAAGGGGAGGAAAGGTTTGAGATCGACATTTTTTATCCAGCTCTGTCTTGTAGTGTTCTGTGCATAAGCAGCTGTCCCGGCCGACTAGATTTTTATAATCATCATTACATCTTGACAGGCATCCAAATAAGCAATAATATAATATAATATATTTATATGTATCTTAAAAGCCTTTATAAAATTCTTCTTGCTTGGTGGTCTATTTTAGCTCAAGGGCTCTTGGGGATGCAGGCCGACGTCAGGAAATGAAGTTTATGGCACTGTTGGATATCATGCACGGCCCATGTCTTGTCAGTAACATTCAAAAAGAGACCCTTTGAAGCATAATCATACTGAAAAAAGAAAAAAAAGTTTATCATTGACATGCATCTAGGTTTCTTTATTTTTGCAATCCTGTAAAGTTCTGTAGGGACTCTTCTTATCGGGCCATCGCTTCAACTGGTGGCAGACTCTGGACATGACGTGTATACGTCTCCTGCTGCCCATCCAATCAAGACGCGCTCGTAAAGGCGTGCAATGGTTTCAATTTCCCTATTGAAAACAAATTAAGGAATAAAAATCATATAGAGAATTTCAACGGCATGACCGCGTCTTCATTCTTTAAACATTCAAGAAATATGTGGAATAATGAAAGGAAAGCATACCCCTTTTAATAAAAAACAAGCTCTTGGGTATCCACATCATCCTAGCCTCTTTAACCACCACTATTTTAGGTATCCCCAAGGTCACACAGACCAAATAGCCTCAGGGCACAATACACACACGGTTACGCAGGAATACGATCAGCTATGTGATCCATACGACAGTGTAGATCAATGGCTGGCCCAAGAAGAAGAACTATTAGAAGATCCAGGATTATGTTTACAGCCTCGTCAATTCCAGGCAAGAGAGAAACTCCAATTCAATGATTGATTAATAACTCGTCAAACTATACAAAAAGGCCATTCAAACTGATCCTCAAACAGAATCTGCTCCCACAACTCGTATTCTTTACATTCCTCTTTAACATCATCAGACTAATAACCAAAGCTTCAATTAGCTCAAACCCCATCTGTCAATGGCATCAGTCTCCTTCCGACCAGCCAGATTCGTGAGCAGGCATCCGAAAGAAAAGAAGTTGATCATCCGTTGACACAAAATATTTGTAGCAAATCCATATCGATCTCTTTTTCCGTTTGGGCTGTTTAATGCAGTTCAGTCTGCCTGTCTGGAAATCGTATGTACATCAAACGGACCAAACTCCTGTCCTTTAATCACTACGATAGGCATTTCGCAAGGATGAGAACCTGGTGGTCTCTGGTATTGGTCTTTGTGAATTGGCATCTTAGTCTCTTGGCTTACCATTCTTTTAAACCAAATGTCTTTAGCCCCTACAGGGTCCGGAAAGACTGTCATTATGGAATTGGCCATGCTAAAGGCAATCCTAGGCAGCCGAACAGAAGTAAAGATAATCTACATGGCGCCCACAAAGAGTCTTTGCTCGGAACGAACAAAGGACTGGATTGACAAATTCTCTCCGTTTGGAATTACCTGTAAGGGTCAATATGATCAACTTGAGCTTATACCAAGTGGAACATAGGCAAAGAATTTACAGGAGACACCGAAGGCGTATCGGTCGAAGGGATCAAGAACAGCACAATCATGCGAGTAGATAACTCTGCTTACAATTGGTAGCTAAAAAAGTCTTGTACATATAGAGTAACAACACCTGAAAAATGGGATTCAATGACCAGGAGATGGATAGATCACAAACATCTTGTGAACCTTGTGAAGCTATTTTTAGTATGCCTATCTATCTTTACAGATGTAGTTGAGGATAGTATCTTTACTGGCAATCGACTTTTTAGATTGATGAAGTACATTTCCTTGCCGAGAAACGGGGAGCAGTTCTAGAGGCCTGTGTAAGCAGAATGAAGGTGAGTTTTTTTTTCTAGCCGATGTATTCTTGGCAGACATTACATAAATCAACACTAGAAAATAAGCCATTCGATACGTTACATTGCTGTCTCGGCTACGGTTCCAAACCTACAAGATATAGCAGATTGGCTGGATGCAAGAGGTAAACAGACGATGGGTTACAATGACCATGTAGACCCACTCGTTTTCTTAGCCATGAGTTTTTCCGAGGAGTTTCGACCTGTTCGACTGGAGAGAGTTGTGCATAGCACAGTAGCCAAAGGAAACAACATGTTTCTATTTGATAAGAGCCTCGATTGGAAGTAAGGACAAGTGATATATTGTCTAACCTGTCTTTTCCTGATTTGCGGCTCGGATAGACTCTTGGATCTTATTAATAAATATAGCAGCAGCAAACCGACCCTAATTGTAAGTTCAAATAAAGAACCTTGGATGCGGATATTAGTATGTTAATCTGGCTGTAAAAAGTTCTGTTCTACCCGCAAGTCTACGCAGTCAGCATGCGAGACCCTGCTTAAGATGATGGGAAAGAGGAGGATCCAGACATTAGGGTATGCTATCAGCACAATATTGTCGGCATGCTAAGAAAGAGAATACATTTGATGTAGACAAGGCGATTCTTGTCTTGGGAATAACTCTGTAAAGTTCAAAGACAAAACCTTGGCTGCTTTTGTAAACAAAGGAATTGGTTTTCATCACGGTAAAGATACTACACATACATGAGATCACTCTATAAAAAGAATAAGGAGGGCATGCTTACTTCTTTTTTTTTGATACTGTTCACAACAGCCGGGCTGGATTCCAGCGATCGACACAATATCGAGCAATTGTTTATGCAAAAGGCTATTCGAGTTATAGGTATATCTGAGGCAGGACGTGGTTCCAATTGATTAGTTTTATATACTGATTATACTCCTCGGTAGCGACCACATCGACACTGGCAGTTGGAGTAAAACGACAAAGACGATGGCCGTTGCTTAATCTCACTCTATCTCTTGTACTTTCTTGTAGGTTAATCTCCCGGCTCACCTAGTGATTATTAAATCAACCAAGGGTAACTTAAAGGACAATGTTGATACAAATCTTGCTCCTTGTCGGCTTATAATCTGTTTAGGCTACCAGAACGGGGGATGGAGCGAATATCCGGATCTTGATATACTGCAAATGATCGGTCGGGCAGGACGGCCTGGTTTGGATGATTCCGGAATTGCAGTGATTATGACAACAACAGATATGGAATTACGCTACAAATCCCTCGTATCCGGAGCAAATCAAATAGAGAGCAGGTATTGTAACAATAAGCGCATGTAAATGTTTCTTATCGACCAGTCCTGTGCATACAAAAAGTCTTCATGAAGCCTTGGCAGAGCATTTATTGTCAGAGATATGCCTAAATACGATTACCGATGACTCTAGCAGCATTCAATGGCAAGGCCTAAATATATAAATTATATTGTATCCTTACCTTTATTTTTCTATTTTCAGGCTCCAGTCCACATTTCTCTATGTGCGAGTTAAAAAGAATCCTGCATACTACCGCCTAAAAGATATTAAGCTTGCAAAATCACCGGATAGGTTGCTTCAAGGTCTGCATAGGCTATTATGCGCCAATACACCTTATAAATATTATATTACATAGATATCTGCCTAAAATACTTGCGAATACTGGCCAATGGTGGCCTAATAGAGGAAGAAAGTGAACCAGATAGCCGTGTTTGTTACAAACCATCAGGTATTTCACAATTATTAATATACTAGCTTATCTGACACTACATATTATTAGTCTATGGAAGGACCATGGATCAATATTTTATAAAACTGCAAACAATGTTCAATATTTTAGAAATGGAAAAATGTTTGTCAGTCCGTGATGTGGTAAGGTTCAAAGCTCGGTATTGCCACCCACAAACCCCCACATTTATTTATTTATTTAATCTTCATTTTACTTTGAAGCTCTTGGTAGTCAGTAGTGCAGATGAGTTCAAGGACATGCGTTTCAATGCAGGAGACAAACCGTTTCTAAACGATCTACAGAAGAATCCGAACATTCAGTTCCCTCTCAAAGAAAGGGTAACCACCATTCAAGACAGGGTTTTTATGATTATCCAGGTCTGTACATTATGTTGGACTTTGTAAAACGTGGAGTGGTTAACCTGGCACATCAATTGCTCCTGTTTGTCAGTGCGTTCTCAGCGATGTGTCACTCCAGGGATCCTCTTCAGGCCATAAACTAGTCTCGGATGGTTATTTGGCAATACAGCATGCAAGCCGTATAACCAAGGCCATAATAGATTGTGGTGTCTATCAACGTGATTCCTCCAAACTAAGCCACGCTCTGGATCTATACAGAAGTCTCCAAGCCAAAGTATGGTACAATTCACCGTTTGTCCTTCGACAGATCAGTGGAATTGGCTCTCAGGCAGTCAAGACATTATCACAAAATGGTATATCTAGTCTTGAACATATTCGTAACACTGAAGCCCATCGGATTGAAATGGTAATAGATGGATATATTGTATGCAGTATATTAATATGTATATTTATTCAATTTGTATTCCCTAATAGATCATGCATAGACGGCCCCCTTTTGGAAATGAGGTCAGGAAATATACCAGATACCATTATTTTCTCAATACACAGCTAGACTGTTAGTAGATAAAAGCAGCAGTAAACAGTATACCTCAGTATTCTCTCGAAATTAAGCAGGTATATTCTACAGAGGATTCAACACACAATTCGACACTAAAAATTCTAATGGTTTCATTCAGTCCAAGGGGCGAAACAAAAACGAGCAGCAAATAGTCTTAAACGTAACGATTACATTGACTAGTGTGAATATGAAACGTGAAAAATATGGAAAAGGATTCTACACACAGTTCTGGGCCGAAACAAACGAGAATGAGCTCTTGGACTTTCGTCGAATTCAGTAAGCCAATCCTTTTTTATTCATAAACTCTGGCGAGATTATTGACTCGGAACTTTTCAAACTTGATCTCATAGACTTTACAAGCTCCAAAATGGACCTCAAAAGTTTAGCATTCGAGTGACAATAGGCTCCCCTTCCACAAGAGTCTTTTGTCATGTCCAGAGCGAGGATTATGGTATGTCCAACTGAATACTATAAATGAATCATGATACAAATATTGGCTCATTAGTTGGAGTCGATATTATGGAAACAATTAAACCAAACGTGGACCCAACAAAATTCATTACAATTGCTGAGCCCGTATTTGTCTCTGAACCAAGTGTGATGGTAATATATGCAATAAACACCAATACAATTATGAACATATTCATAATGAATACCTAAACCCAAAACCTTGTTATTTATTAGGGTTCTCAAAGCACTGACGGGTTTGATGACCCTGGACTTGATGCAGCAATATTAGAAGGCTTGATTTCTGATATAGAAACAGGAAAGTAAACCATTTAAAGCAAGGGGGAGTGTACGGGTAGCTAATGTTTACCCTATAGATGAGACAATTACGAATGAACGCGTCTCAAGTAAACCAAAAATACCAACGTAAGCAATAAGAAACCATTGGGGGTAATGTTTATGTGTCTGATTACGAGTAAATATATAGATGCAAACACAGATGCAAATATAAGCAAGTGTAAGAGTGTGCGGGTTTATGATGACAATAAAGTTTAGATTTCATAACTTCAAGATGTTATTAGCTGTACTCATCCTTGTTGCAAGAGGGAAACCGACCAAAGTATCCCAAAGAAGAGAGAGACCAGCTCTTGTTTACCGAGCTCAAAGAGACATAATAACAAGTCAACACCAGGAAATCCCGTAATCAAACATGCTCAAGACGCGGGTAGTCCAATTGCAGTTGTTCCTCATCACTCTAATAGTAAATTAACATGTATCTTGTTGTAAAGCCCTACTAATCATCAATCAACAAATAGCCAGTGGAAGTATTTCTGAGAATTCATTTGAGAATTTTCCACCACCACCCAAGGAGCTCAAGGCAACCAAGGTTACATCCAAACAAATTGACTCAAAAGAAGAAGACTCGGATTTGTTTGAGTGGGATGAAGAATACGCCAAAGAGATATGTACTATTACCAAAGAGCTAGAAAGGGACGAGCTTTTAGCCCTGCCTCCAAACAATTCAGAAACAAAGTCGCTGGAAGACCCTTTGGATGATCTATGGGACAAGGCAGGAGATTATGCGTTTAATGCTTTTGAAAGAGCATTTGAGGAGACACGCAGGGAATTACAGCAGACCTCGGTTGATGTACCAGAAAGCACAGACAATGGTTATGACAAAAATGATGGGTGTCCAGAACCTAATGAAACTGACCCTGGTAGCTTTGAAGATTGGCTATCCAACTATGTCACCATCATTAATGAAAGTGACACTTCTATTGACATTTAATAATCAGAAGCAAACATTTATGGGTTGACTAGTCTAAGACTATTCATTCTTCTTGGCTGGCAAATATACGCTAAACAACAGAAAATGTATAGTATTGTGATAATAAAATGGTACATTGACCCATGGTCTTGTAGTATGGAACGCGTTAATCATCCTAGGAGAAATTAAATCGTGAGATTAAGAATAACGATGATTTTTTCAAACCTTCATACCCATTCATCGTCGGCAACTTCTTGCTCACTTTTATCCACAGGCTTCTCTTCAGTGGTGTCTACTTCTTTAGCAGACGAGAACATTCGGTCCATCAACTCTTGTCTGCGCTGATCTTCGGTTACCGCCTTTTTACCCATCTCAAATTTCTCCTTTGCCTTTGCTTGTTGTGGTGGTGGAGGTGCCACCGAGACTATAAAAGATCATTAGAAAGATTCTCATGGCTATTATATATTCCTGCTTACGAGGTGTCATATCCTCTGGTTTGAGGGATATTCTTTTCAAATCTTTGTTTTCTCCAGCAAACCAACTTGCTGCATCCTGAGAAGGGTGTCCAATGTCCAATGTGTCGATAAAGATATCGTCTTGAAAGTACTCGGGCTTAAATAAAAAAGTATATAGTATATTTAATGTCTCGTTTCGAATGAAATATGCAAATGCCATTCGGAATCCACTTACTCTAGATCTGGGGATCCGGACACCAACAACTTCGATAGAGTTGGGTGTAAGGCGATAGAACTTTCCAATCTCGGTCTCTCGGACGTTACAATGGGTCTTTGGGAAAAAGGCAAAGCCCTGTTGCAATGTACCAGATTCAATCTTTTCAAGTGGCTTTAATGTGTCATCATCTTCAAGTTCATAAGTGTGGATAGTACGATCACCCTATGTACAGCGAGTCAATAATAATTAGGTTAAATTTAATTACTTTTATAAATGTGTACCTTTCCTGCCACATAGAGAACACGGCAGTCTGGGTCATAGTGGACACTCATAACACTCGGGGACACGTCGATATTGTTCTTTTTCACAATATGCGAAAGGTCTAGTGTATCAAACAATAGAATCTCTCGCATGGACCCTCTACCGAACCCAATGCTTGCAATTCTACCAGTGTCACCGAGCCAAACAAGTCTTGAAGGACGGGCACCATCATGCGCAGGTCCTTTAGACAGAACATTTCCTGTACGGGCATCCAGAATGCGAATATTCTTATCCCTTGCCACAGTCGCAATTTTTGAGCCGTCAGGGCTCCATGCACAACTAAAGATGATATCAGGGTGCATGCCTGTCAAGACGATCTTTTCCTTCTTCTCCAAAACGTCCCAAATACGAATTGTGGGATTTGAAATGTCACTAGACACCGTCAGTAGAATATTATCAGCGTTGGGGTGATATTCGAGCAGACTGATCTTGTCCATTGAATTGGCTGCCAATGTACAAGGCTTGTCAGTATATTTAGCAAGTATTTGATGCCAAGACTTACTGCCCAGCACCGCGGTTGGCTCTCCTAGGTCTTCTTCAAGTCCGCCCTCTGGAATAGTCCATATGCGAATCTTGTTGTCTTCAGAGACTAGATTATAAAAGTGTTAGATACTACTCCCTATTAATGCCCTTTTTAATATATAGAAATATTTCCCTCAATTACCTGTTGCCAAGGTATGTTCATTAAAGGGATTGAATTGAAAGTTTGTTACTTCTGAACCGCACAAGACACAGGGAACATGCGTAGGCAATCTTCCAGGCTTGTTGGCTGCAATGACAGCAACACGGCCACCTGGTCCTGAAATAGGTACGGCAATAAACTTGCCATTTGTCTGGGAGGGGGGGTGAGTGCCAATTGTTAGTGAATACTCTAACCACCCTTTTATTTACCTTTATCAAATCAACCTCGCCACTCTTGTCAAAACTGAGCCCTCTGAGGTCTTCAAAGTGAGTACTGGGATGATAGACCTTTCCAGAAATGTATTTGTAAGCAGACGTATGGGTTGAGCCATATTTGGGGGTAGCTTTAGGTTTAGCAGGTTCTTGTTGGGATTCAGAACTTTTGAGGGCATTAATTGGCAAAGCTGGTTCAGGGAGAGTGGTGCTCTTGGAAGAATTGGCAGCCTTGGTTTGGCTAGCTGGGGACTGGGCAATTGGCTTGGTGATACTTGGCTCAATAGACCTCAAGGGCTGTGGTGTGGGCTCTGTAGAGACATTGGCCTTTGGAGCCTTGGTTGTGTGTTTTGATGGGTCCAAGGACACCTTGGCCACTTGAGCATTCTTGCCATCTATCCATTCTGAACCCGAGAGGGCAGGCACTATGGGAACATGCATAAACAGATATTTCTATAAATGGCAACTGTATTATCTCCACTTACAGTTTCCCTTTGTGTCTGGGAAGAGTTCCTCGTGAAAATCTAGATATTGCTGCAAAGAAAAAAAAAGAAAAAAAAGGCTGGGTTGACACGCTATAAATTCATGGGCTATTCTGAACCTACCTTTCTGGGGATTTCAAATGAGATTGGCAGAACTGCATTCTCAGTGACAGCCAGAACTCTAGCAACCTCTGCATGCATTACATTCAAAGATTGCTTTGGAAGCAATGCTGCACCATAAATAGACGTATTTGTGCCACATGCCATGTTCTCTGCAATGGAAGGGGTGGTCTGGACATCAGACAGCTGAAGAGATCGAACTGTGGAGTCTCCTCTGCCCATCATATACATCGTCTCTGTGTCCTCATCATAGAGTGGAATGATGACGCCTGTAGAAGAATCAAACATGGTCATCTTCAATGGGGTTGACATATTACGCACGTCCCACAATGCGTATTGTCTGTTACGGATCTAGGAACCAAATGGGCTTAGATGGTGTAGTACTTGGCATGCAGTTTGCCTTACCTTGTTCATTCCAACTGTAAAGATCGAGTTTGAGTCACCTAGCCAAACCACCCGAGATCCCTTGATGCCTTCATGGCCACTACCAGACTAACAAGGCACATTTAGACTCATCAGCCATCAAAGGTTGTACACTCACCGCCACCGCCTTGTCCTGGGCCCTGGGATCCCACACTTGAACTGCTCCCTTTGACGATGTGCCAAGAAGAGCCCCATCGCCTTTCCATGAAAAGGAATGAAAGGGGTTTGTGGTGTCTACTTCAAATGCACGACTGGACTTTTCGACATCCCATATGCAAACCTTCTTTCCATCATTTCCAAGTGTAGTTACAATCTAGGGCAAACTATGAATTGAAAGTCCATGGCAACCGTACCACTTACTTGGTCAGCCGTGGGATGGAACCTGACAAGATCGACGCGTCTCGAGGGTACTGTCAAAGAAGACAGACAGACAGGAGTTGGATCCTCTTGGGGTATCTTCCACAGTTTGACCTTTATGGGGGATTAGGGGACTTAGGATCAGCTAGCTTTCTCTATCTATTGTATCTTTACCAGTCCATCTTCACCACCGGTTGCCAGCAGATTGTCGTCAAAGTCAGAGAAGCACCAGTCAGACACTGCTGCGGCATGGGCATGAAAGACATGTGCTTTGTTGGAACATCCTTTCCCAGGCTGGTCAAGTGGCAAAAGTCCCATGGATCCACCGTCTGCCATACACACACATATCTAGTCAATGGCTGTCTATTTTCCAAGAACCAAGATACTTTACTTCCTGTCCATTTGACGGCTATCCAGCGATGACTTGCTTGGATGAGATTGCAGTGATCTGATGGGGATGATCCCAAAGTCAAATCAGCATACCATGCCTTTATTATTAGCCACACAACCACAGGGGATCTCGGGAGTTAATAAGACGTTTTAGGACAGACACCCAATTACCTCTTTGTTGGCCACCTTGCCAACAGAGTTTCTGTATTTATTGAGATGCTGGAACCGTTTGCTCATGGTGTGCTTTCTATAAAGAAACGGGAAATGGAATTACCTTGGCAGTGCCCAGGCGTCATTGTCGTGCTTGTGCGACCAGGGATTTTATATTGTGACTTTTGTGATTTGGAGCATTAACAGAAATAAGAATGGTGATTTGGATACTTGAAAGCCATAAGACTAGTTGATTATACGTGTATCAAAAAGGCAGCCATTATAAGCTGGTATTCCTGCTATTACCAAGAGGCTGCCAATTGATGTGTTTTGAGTCGATTACAATTCTATCTAGAGTGTCTTTATAGCCGATCTTACTAGCGATGCTGTCTAATGATATATATAAATTTGCTGACTGGAACATTTTACAACAATGCCGAGGAATTTTGTCATTGATGATGGTTCCATGAACTTTATTATTATTTTTATTCAAACAAGCAGCTTGGAACCGAGATTGATAGATTATTAGTAATCGTGCAATAGACTTGATTGATTAGCCCAGTTATTCAGGTAATATATATTCATGAATTGATAGACAATATACAATTGGCTTTATAATATCCCTATATTATTTGGCGAGTAGTAATGGTTCCTACCAGTTTTCCACTCTTAAACATCTTTTTTTTTTAAAAAAAAAACCTTTAATTGACTACCAAGCCATCAAGCATACTTAACCGCAGCCATTCTATTAAATAGACTCGAATAAAGATACCATTGAGCTGCGGTTCTCGTACACCTCTTTACGATCTAGAAAATACAAATGGTCTCTACCCAATCAGCTTGGATTGGAGAAAGCCAAGACCTCTGGACTGTGTCTCAAAATCATAAATTGTGTGACTACGCCGTTACTGTGACAAAAAGGGTGGAGGCGAGTTTGAAGCCTCTTTATTTCATTCTCCTGCTTTCGATAATAATAATTATAATAAGATGACCAAAGATGACTCGAAATTCACAACCGTCAGGCAAAAGGCACTGTTTGGCACCTTTGGGCTCTGTGTTGGCATTGCATTTGGAACAGCAAATATATTTGGGTATGTTTGGATTTATAGCCAAATATGCCAATTACTAACAGCATACATAGCTATGGACAGCGTACGTACATGCGACTCTTTTCCCAATGCATGGCAGGATCAGCAATGTCAGTAGCGGCATGGATGAGTAAGTTGACATTATTAATATCCTATCTACCCAAACTAAATAATATCTTCAAGGCGTTCGAGGTCTGCTTGTCTCACGACAGCGCTTGCCATCAATGTACAAGTCAGGGGCATCGCATGCCAATAGACCATTACAACATTTACGATTGCTGAACAATACACCTGGCTCTATTTCTATCAACCGAACACCTCTACCTACATTTGTCCACAGTCGATACACATAACAGCAAAACAGCAAAACAGATCAGAAATTTGCCGCAGCTTAAATTAAAATATTCATCGTGGCATCTCAAACACACTCTTCATATACACGCATATGCACCAACCAAAAAAGAAAACAACAGGCACTCAGGGCTCCCAGCCATAACCAGCAAAACCATTTTACACATCCTTTAGACAAGTACGAGCAATGACAATGATGCCGTACTCATTTGAATACCTATTGTCATTTTTATTTTTAGTAGTTTTGATGCTATATAAATATACCCTTTTTATATTTAACCTTTGCGATTAATAAATACATATACATATACATATAAATATACATATGTATTTATGTATTTCATAAAACACCCAGGGATAGAACTACCAAGGCTCTGAATCCCTTCAATTGATGAATTCAACCCTTTATATTTTTTTTCTGAAATGATCTAGCTTACATTTGCATACATGGGAATTGGCATTGGATCGCATTGGATTCGATAGCTAGATGTGATTATGATTATGGCGCAAGATTGAACAATCATCTATTATTGAGAGCACATTTGCAATATTTACAGAATCCGAATTTCCTTGTTGATCATAACTATAGAGATTATCCTGGGATTTCCTTTTCTAGGCTACAGTAATCACCACTTCCATCTCATCACCGTGGGATCAAACAATCAAGGGCATATTGATCACCATTGCCAGAGATCCAAACAAAACAATGGATCGAGTCCGTAACACTGATATAATTTTATTGTGATTCTATTTATAGATACAAAACTTGCGATTTCGAACATCGCATAAATCATCACGGATTTTTATGTCGTATTTATACAAATAAAAAAAATGAAAAAATGAATAAAAAATAGATTGTCACGGTTTAAAGAAGCAGGTTTATACCAAACACTTTATTGACAATCTCAAGCAGTTTGTAAACAGCACCACCACCACCTCTGACAACATCATCAATGCCATGGACTATTATCCCTACCAATGTAATGATCCTGCCTAGCTGATAAAGCGCATAGACAAACGCTATCAATACAAATGGAAATAAGAATAACATGATGTACGCCTGGAGTTTGCTCGGTCCTATAGTTCTCCAAACTTCAATAAACTGATTTGACACAGGGATGATGAGATTGGCCGGATTAATGTCGATTGGTCGATTGCGTCTTCTCCAAAACTTCCACTTCCAACGATTTTTTGTAGCAATGATGTATCTGGTAAGCTTGTTCCAGATACTACGCCTTCTGTTGTTAGGGGGCATTGGAGTGTTTTGAGAGATGAAAGATGCAATTTAAAAAAAATATCAAGGCTTATAAACTTTATATGTGTATATACATGTATATTTAGTTCCAATGCCCAAAAGCAAGGTGAGGTTAGACAATAATATTTGGCTACAAAAAAATGTACAGAAAATTTGATATTTTGTCCACAAGGCTTGGATATTTATGAAGAAGAAGAATAATAATAATTAAACAATACAAATGCTATAATGTCTCTATGCTGTTGCTTTGGCCTTCTTGACCTTTTTTGCTTTTGGGGCCTCTCCACCTTCCTCCAGCTCCTTCTCTTTTCGCTTCTTGGAGGCGTCGATCATTTCCCTAATGTTCGCGTCAGCAACCACTCTGACCATCAAGGCACCAGACTTACTTTTTGTGTGCAATACGCTTCTTGTCATATCTTGGCATTGTGTCAATCTGTTCACGCTCTGCGCCTGCCTTTCTCAGTTTGTTCATTCCCTTGCGACTATATGTATATATATATTCTGATGAGTACCTTTTTTTCATTATTACCATTCACAAACCTTTGTTTCTTGAGCTTGAGCATCCATTCTGGCACATCACATCCAGACTCCTTCATGACATTTACGATACTACAGACGTGTCAATTGGCTTGTATTTCATGGTATATTCGTCTTACCTTCGCATATAGTCCATATCGTCCTTTGTGTAGTAGGTTATAGCCTCACCTTGACGACCAGCACGACCAGTACGACCTATACAACATTTTGTTAGTCATGCCTAAATCATTCGAGATAATATATATATCAGACCCACCAATTCTGTGAATATAACTAGCAACACTTCTTGGGATATCATAGTTGATTACAAGATTGACTCCCTTGAAATCCAAACCGCGTGCCATTAGCTCGGTAGCAATAAGCACCCAGATCTTTCCCACACGGAACTGGTCAATGATATTGTCACGCTAGATAACAAACAATATTTAGATCCTCTCTAAGCAATCCTTTATACTCACCTGTAATTTGGTTCTTTCGGAATGAATGACTTCTACATTGATACCCTCATATACAAGCTCTCTAAAGAGCTCCTTTGCACGATCAATTGATTGAACAAAGATCAGAACAGGAGGCTTGATGCCATTCTGAATGAATTGGCGCAAAGCAACCATCTTTCCTGCCTCAGTGCCAGTAAAGAGCAACTTTTGGTCAATTGTGTCGGTTGCTGCGTTCCTGATGACAGATATTGAATTAGAAACCCATATAAATAAATAAAAAGACAGCACTTACTTTGTACCAACCACAACTCTAAGGGGGTCTCTCATGACAGTCTTGGCCAATTGTTCGACTGTGGACGAGAATGTGGCACTAAAGAGCGATTTTCTTACGGTTGGTGCAGAACAGGCGGCAAAGATCTCATCTGTCTGTTCCAAGAATCCCAAATCCAACAACTTGTCTGCTTCATCAAGAACCAAGTGGCGAACACTTTAAGAGAAATGAGTATTTTGGTGACAATACTTTTTGTAAAGAATCTTACTTTGTCAAGTCAATCTCCTTTTCCTTGATTCCATAAACCAATCTCATGGGTGTACTGATCAGGATATCTACACCGGGCCATATTAGCTCATCCACAGTATTCTTCTATAGCAACCAAAATCCCAAAACCCATACCAAACTTTTGCTTTTCTTTGGGTGCCTGTGTCTTTGAAGCGTATGTTGACTTTGCCAACACACGAGTCTTTAGCTTTGTGCCTGCGCTCAACTTTTGGATCTCACGGTCAATCTGCTGTGCAAGTTCTCGGGTGGGTGCAATAATCAATGCACGGTATCCGGTCTTTTCGGGCTTCTTCAGGTCCTGTAGGAGAGGAAGCAGGTAGGCAAGTGTCTTACCGGAACCTGTGGGTGCACATGCAATCAGGTCGCGGCCCTTTAGCATAATAGGCACAGATTGCATCTGAATAGCTGTAGGTGTTTTGTATTCGCTTTCCATCAAGTTTCTGTAGAGAGTTGGGTTGAGATTGTAAGGAGGTGATGCCAGGTCTTCAAAGGTACGGAATGGGTTGGGAACATCGGAGCCGTACACGCGGATCTGAGATTCCTTGCGGAATGCTTTTGCCTAGAAAGATAGAGAAAGAGAGAAAATACCTTTTGTAAATATAATCACTTTACAAAAATATAAAAAAATAAAATGGGCAAACCTCTTCAACGGTGAAAATTGTGGTGCTTTCTCGGTTGGGATCTAATAGAAAATATAAGCAAATATTGTCCACAATCGACCATGGTGATTATTCGTTGCTTGCCTGGTGAATCTGCTGCTGATGCACTGGGCTTGTTTGCTTGTTTGGTTGGATTTCCAACGACGGTGTGGGTTGTCTTGAAAAAGTCGATTTCGTCGAGAAGTTTATCACGCAATTCGGGATTTGTTGCAGTTTCGTTTTTCTTTTTTGCTACAACGAGCTGAGAGTCGGTGGCAGCCTATATATATATATATATGTGTGTGTGTGTGTGTGTGTGTCGAGTGTAAGCATAAATTCATCATTTATATTATATATATATATATGTATAGTAATTGGATGCTTGGCGAACCTCAAAGAGCTGGACATCGCCTTTGAAGCGATTCTTGTTGAATCTTGCGCCGCTGCCTAGTAAATGAAAGAGATCCATTGGATTGATGGTGGGTTTATGACAGGTTAATCGTCTCGATGAACGACTTTCAACATTTTACATAATCTAGGCAAGCCACACGAAAGAAAGCCACAATACCCCGCCAGGTACAGTCCAAAAATGGAAAGCTATTGAAATCTTTTGGAGGCCAACAAATCAAGAAAAGATTACTGAATTAAATTATGCAAAGGCAATTGTTTCTTGTGTGTATGAAATGGCCAGAATATTAAGCATAGTTTTTTTTTGTTGGTTGGTATCAAATGCTAATTAGAGCCAATAAAGGTCAATTGAGCAATATGCATTGACTAGAACCCAAAGGCTTGTAAGCACCCAAAGGATCTTTTTTTTGGGATAAAAAAAACCTAGAGTGTAGCATCAATAATGTGCGCAAGTGGATAAGTTGGGCTGGAATGCCATGTTTAACATGGGGTGGATTGTGTCAGGAATACAAGGTGGTTCTATTTGCAGAGTTTGCAGGATATATAGTACAATACCCTTTTTTTAATTGTATAAATGTTTTAATGTCGGTTTGAAAAAAGAAGAAGAAAAAGAGTGTCGATTGTACAATAAAGTAAAAGGCATCTTGATACTGATTTATAAATGTATTTATTAAAAATGCCAATTGTAAATGTACCAATTGGCATTTTAATAATTGCGACAATTGTCCTGTCAAAACGTTGACTTTTCTAAATCAACCTTAGAAATTAAGAAGAAAAAAAAAGATTACCATGGTATATTACAAATCAACCAGTGATTAATAGACTCGATTATGGTTGATGGGGCATCTCTAAAGACATTACGCACCAAATATGGGCTATACTTTTTGGGCTTGTAAAATAAATAAAAAAAGGTCACATTTGAAACAAATTAAAGTTGAGGATAATCTACATTTTAAAAATCATTACCTGTGGCCGAGTTGGCTTGACGTTGTGCTCATTGGCACTCTTGCTTCCCTGGCTGTCTAGGGCATGGAAATTGAAGCAAGACTGGCGATTGTATATTGCATATTGGCAATAGGGTCAAGAATACAATTGATATTCTAATCTTGGCGCGACATTTCTGCCAAGATAGTCTCGGATTTATTACAATAAATGACCAGAAATCATGGTGTGCAAAAACACTTGACCAGTCATTCGGGCTAGTGCTATTAAACCCACAATATAAATAATATAAATAAATAAAATATAAATGGCCAATTCAACCAAGTCAAGAATCAAATTGTCATATTCTTTGATGCATAATCTATACGTATCAGAAATTCATGGATTTTGTCGTGTTTGGGTTTCTTGACATGCAGGGACATTAGTAATGTACAGTTGTTTGATCATGTTTTGGCCAATAAGAATAGCCAATAGCCAATAATAGAGTATCTTTGTTGGCCAGCACTAGTCCATTGTCTAGCAAGTTTCCAAGAAAATCCTGTGATTCCCGCATCCATGATAGAAAGCCTTGGACTATTCATTGTTGTTCATTGTTCTACAAAGCTCTTAAAGTTGTACAGCTTTAGGGCTATATTTTGATTTCTTGTTACACATTTAATTAAGCCATTTCAGGTCTCCCAACTTTATTATTTGTCTAAATAATAACCTTGTTGTCCAAATGATTATTCAACGCATGCCAAGAAATCCAAATGTTTCTTTTTAAAAAAAAATAATTATCAAAAAGGACAGCATTTCAAGATCGTGTCCAAAAGTTGACTAGGACCATATGCACTGATATTTCTAGGAAACATAATTTTCATTGTTCTCGGTCGTCTAGGAAACAAATTGCAGACATGTATTTGGGATGTAAATTGCAAGCAATAATTGAGTTACATTACGGATCCATCGTGAACTATCCAAAATACACAATTATGCTTGCACTCCATTACATGAAACATTTCTCTTTATATTTTTTTTTGCAACAAGGGGTACCCTTTTTTTTCTGTTTCTGAAGTAGAATGTAAATGTATGAAAGATAGTTTGTACAATGGGAAAAATAAAGCAAAAATAAACAAGAGTATTTAAAGAGGTTGGTATAAGCACAGATGATGCAGCTAGGCAGTTCGGTCCAGATATTCAAGAGTGGTTTCTTCGATACATTGATGGATATATGCCTGGGTCTCATCATCAGTGTGCACACGGCTGCCAAACATGTGAAAGAGATGATCCTTGACCTGGGCACGAGTGGTAGAGTCAAGGTCGGCCGTGTCGAGATAGAGCCGGATCTCTTGGCGAAGAAGAGGGAAAAAGTCGTGAGAGGAAAGAGGCTGGTCGTTATTTGTGGTTGCAATGGTGTCCATTGTACCAACAGTGTTGGAGCGATTATGAGAATAAGAAGAGTATTGGGATAGACCTGGACGGACTGGCCGTGAACGAAGCACTGCCGAAAACCCAGAACTAATGTCTGGGCCTTGGCTGGCACTAGGATGAACATTTGAAGAGCTGGCGTGTACACTCGATCTAGGGATCCTTAGACCTACTCTGCCATGCATCGCGGCTCTTCTACCTTGTTCTTGCTCTTCCCTGAGCTGCAAGGCGTCTTTAGAGTTCATTCGAGAGTAAATGACTCCTGCCTGGATAGTCTCTAGCGATGTTTCTGGATCGGCACTGAGACTAGAGCTGGCAAGGGAGTAAGTTGTTGAGAGTGTGGATCGTATGGATCGACGGTCAATAGGCTCATCCGCTGGGAATACCGAATCGACTGAGAATGCTCGGCTGTGGGAAGCAGACTCGAGGCCATAGGGGGATGTCATCCATGTAAAGCCACTGCTGTTCACCGTCCCATTGATGACTGAATCTTCTGCGCAGCTGTAAATATTGCTTGCATAGGGCGTCTGGTCGCCTGCACTTCTTTGTCCACCCTGAGTAAAATAGGATGACTGGGATCTACTCTGACGATGGCCAAGGTTGCGGTTGCGATAACTGGTTTCGTCCATCACATATGCCTTGTCATTGTTTGCACTATCATAGTCATCCTCAAAGGGGTTATCAACAGGATCAATAAAAGGGTTACTGACGCTTGAATTTGCATGGTCTCTGTAAGGTGGAAGCATTCCAGTCTTGAATACCTCTACATCTCTTCCGATCCCTGCGTCAGGGCGCCCTGCTGGATAGCCATCCATGTTGGATCCCATCATCCGGAACCCACTGGTGGCTGCCATACGTGAGCTATGGAAGCCATCTCTGATTTGCGCATTGGGTGGCGATGTTATTATGGACTCTCCATCATACATTGATTCTGATCGTCTTGAAGGCGCAGTTTCCGTGCTGGTGCGTGAGTTTGCAAAGCTACTGAACCCAACAAATTTGGAATCGAGGGCTGTCTGGTTACGCTGATGAGACTTGCGTGCCTCTAGAGCCTCGTGTTCAGCTAGTCTCATGCGAGGAATAAGCTCTCCTCCTTCATCTGGAGCCTCGTCGTCCTTTTCACTATGTTTGGTAGGGGAGTCGATAATGCCATGCAGCCGAGATGCTTTGTGGCCACGGATGGCCCAGACATCATACCACATGTCTGCATGGTTACTCCCCCAGGCAGCCACCAGTGGGAACCAGATGGCAAACAAGGGGACAGCAATGAGGCAATAGAGAATAAACCATAGTACATATCTGAACTGCCGGCGAAGCAGAAAGTAGATGATGTGGATGATTACAAGACCAAAGAAGCAAAAGGCGATGATTGCGTAGGTCAGGCCAGAATCCAAGAAAAACCTGACAAAGATGATGTAGAGGTAGATGATAACGGGGGTGTAAAAGATCATGTCTAGCATCTCGGTTATGGTGAGGAGCCAGTAGCTTAGGCCGCGCTGCCAGCATATGCCCTGGGTCCTCCACTGGTTGTGAAAGATGGCCCGCATGCTACGGATCTGTGAGCCTTGGAGGGCCATGAAATTCGTCGGGAGGGTCACATACCCAATTGCCTCTGACTCAAACCCCAGGTGGCAGGTCGGATGAGATTGCAATAGGACAGCTGCCAGACAGCGGTCCTCGCCCTGTAAGAGAGCATTCATGGAATGTAATGACAAGGGCTGCTGGAGGGCAAACCCTCGCAGGACAGTGGGGTGAATGCAGCAGAGACTGACATTGACCATTGGCCGAGACGTACGAGTCGGTACATTCGAATTGGGCGAGGTCTCTGGTTCTTCAATATCCCAGGGATCCCTGGTGGGGATAATTTCATCACTGAGCTTGGGCCATCGTGAGGGCCAGATAGATTGCTGGGAAGTGGCTTTGCTCTGGGTGCGTTCCATGGAAACCCTTTGAGATGGCAGGGAACTATTACTATTATTACTATTATCTGACCAGACCTTGTACATCACCAGCCCCCCACTGATAGTCATGACTCTCTTGAGAAACGCCTCATAGGCCATTCCAGAGAACAGGGTGAGGTAGAGAGGGAAGATTTGGAGCATTGTGGTGAAGTTCTGTTCTGGATTAGCAGGTCTAATGTGACCACTGATTGCCGCCATCTTTGGGTCTCTCTCGAGTCGAAGGACCAGGCGCTGGACCACATCTGCGTGGACCTGGGTATCTGCGTCTGTCACCAGCACATACTTGAACAGACGGGGATCGATACCGAGTACATTGTAGCACTGGTTGAACAATTCGTACTCCAGGGGTGTCATCCGGTTGTTGGTGATGTTCATACAGCGTTCCAGAAAACCAAACACGATAACCATCGAATCACGCTTTCCACGGTTACCTGGCACACGTCCGCCAGCTGATTCTTGAGGATGGCCGTGTTTAACCACCACCATGTATGGCACACGATTACGCCCTGTTTCATAAAATCCCGAGTAGACACGCGCATAGTTGAGTCGACGGCGGCCTTGTCCCAAGGAAACATAGGCCTGCATGGCTGGCTCTTCGGTGCAGCTGTAGCCGAGTGCCTCTAGAATCAGTACGTGGGTCTCCTTTGAATCGCGTACACTCTGGGTAACTCCGTCGCACACAAACAGCAACAATTTCTTGGTGTCTTCATAGCTGGCCCTGGCAAGCGACTCATAGGCCTGCTTGAGGGTCTCGTTGGGCTCTCCGTAGCAAGGGATCATGAGTATCGTATGGGGCCAGGACCGGGGGCGGGCTGAAGAGAACTTGGGGTCCGAAGCAAAGAACAGGCGCTGTACGAATGGCATGCGGGATAGATTGGCAAGGTTCATCTTTAGTAAGAAGTATATTAATCCGATGCCCATTGTGGCCCACAGAGCAGGGTTTATGCGAGAACATCCTATGGGGATAGCACTCGAGACAACTCCCTTGAAAAACAGAGTTTTGAGGCAATCGTTGAATACACCCGACACATTTCCATTAAAGTAGTCTGACATGTCTTTGCCAAGGTTGACATAGAGCATGATACTCAGATCGAGGGGCAAAAATAGTCTGTCAGGGGCGAAGGCGCGTGAGTTGGTCGTAGGCGACACAGGCACGATTGTGGTTGCCATGGTAAAATAAGACGTCAGATCCAACACGTTTCCATTCAAGACCACATAGGCACGCGCATCTGGCTTGGCAGGAGACGGCAAGGCGTTGAATTTGGTCGAGATGTCCTGGAGGTCAAACACAATATCTAGATGGAAAACAAAAGGGTAAACAATCTCATGGCTTGAGAATAAGGACATAATAGGATAGGCGACAGATTATCACTGACCTCCTTTTAGGCCATACATGTCAACCTCTAGGGACTGTGCTGAATTGAGGAAGCAGGGAGATCCACTAATGTTTTGTTGGCCAGGGTTAGGGCATGAGACGAGTGTCGTGTTTGCAAAGATGTAGCCAGGATCATTGGTGAGAAGGTAGGTCAGCCAGGCGTCTGCCTCTGTCTCACGACCATCGAGACACGACTGAAGTGACTGGTCGTCATAGGTGCCCTTTGGAGAACGCATGAGGCGCAAGAAGGTTGGAAACAGAGGCGAGAGGTCTTGGCCGAGATGGTTGTTGATCTCAGCCTTTAATGCATTCTCCATATTGTCTGATGGTCTGACTGCCTTGCCATTGATTCCCACAAAGCGGGATCCATTTCCATACACTTGATCGTAATCATACGTCTTTTCGGGATCACAAAACAGTTCCGAAACGAACTCGAGCCATACCGCAAATGAGCAAGAGAGGATGAGGAAAATGATGCAGATTGCGATCTTTTCACGCCATGCCCTACGAGCAACTGGATTCAATCTTTGGGATTAGGCCAGGATATTCAATAAAGATCAAACACTTGCCTGGTGTGGACATGCCACCCAGAGAATGAAGAAGGACATCCGGGACAAATAATGTGCAGACTCTGGCGAATGCAGTCCAAATGAGACCTCGATAGGTAGTTGGCATAAAAGAGTGGTTCTCGGCTACTCTAAGTGTGAGGAATCGAGCCAGTTCAGTCCTACCATGAATTAGGGGTGCAACAAAAAAGATTAAGGCCGAACAACCTCGGTCCAGCCGAGGTCAAGAACCCAAAAGTCCGTTTTTGTGGTACGATTGATCCAGAAGAATGGAGGTTTTATTAAATTGATGAAAGTGTATGTGTGTGTGTGTGTTTTTTTTTGCTTTGTATAATTGATGAAGATGAAGGGTTGTAGTCTATATAATGGTGGCCTCTAGGATAAAACATGATGTTATTGTTGTTATTATCATTAATTATTATTATTATTGTTATTATTATTATTATTATATTTAACATTTTGATAAAGAGTTACCAAACTCTTGATTTTTTCGGGGGGCTGATCTGGGTCTCGGTGTCGACGGAGCGCTTCCTTGAGTCAGCCTTTGGGACGGGGAGAGACCAGGAGCCGAGGAAGAGATAGGAGAGTGGGATAGCAGACGACTGGGTGGCTCTCTGCTGAACTTGCATGTGCAACAAATGGTACCACTGGTCAAAGATGGGCTGAGCAATGTAAAGTCTATAGTCGATCAATTCCGAGAAAATCCGTTCGGCCTTGTTGATCTCAGCGACCTGTAGGTTCGCCATCTTGGCCCACGCCGAGTTGCGATAGGTCTTGTCCTGGACGAACTTGGAGGCCAGAATTAGACTGGCCAGAAACATGCGTCTTCCACAGTTGATATACACATCTTGCTCACATCGCCCATAGTCACATGGTTCGGCTCCACTCTCATGCCGAGATTGCTTTGGTTGGATATGCAATGCAATCGCAGACTGTGCTCGAAGCAAGTAGAACAGGGCTGTCTGGAGAGTAGAATATGTCGTACGGGATCGCTTCAGGACCTCTTGGATAAACGTCCGCAATGGTACGACAGAAGACGGAGTTGATGGTGTGGCAGACGGCCAGATGGTTTCAATCACCACCGCATTCACGTCTATACACGAGGGCGGATAAGCATATGGTTGGCAATCTTTAAAGACTATAATAATATACCTATCAGGGCTTCCACATATGATATCCGGCTTGGTGCTGGGTGTGAGAGTGTCCCGGGAAGGCCAGTCACACTCTGGGGTTGTGAACGGCACTGTTGGTCATGGCGTGATCCAGTTTTGGATCTTGAAAAGTGAAGAGGTACTGGTATTATTGGTTCGCTAATGGTTCGGTGAGAGTGTTTGGAGCGGTGGCAGTGAAATTGAAGGGCGGCAGAGGGGTCGAGGACTGGCAGAGTTGCGGTGACCATGGCTTTACAGAGGGTGGGGCGATAGGTGCTGGTGATATAGTGGGTCATTGAGTGCATATGAAGAGAGTATGAGAAGAAGGAAGGCAATGAAATCAAAATTTATAAATGAAGAATTATGGAAAATAAATAAATAAATAAAATAAATATATATATATATATTTATAAATATATATATATATATAAAAAGACAAGTTCAAAGTCAAGCCAAACAGCTCAGTAGGCCAAAAAAGACAGGTGATTTGGGTGCAAGGTGGGTTTTCTTGTTTTCCTTTTTTTCTCTTTGGTTAGGGAGCTGAGAAGCAAAAAGGCAAGACGTACAGAGGGTAAAAGGGGACCCTTGGGGCTGAAGAGGTTGCTGAAACCAAGGGAGTTATGTGCCATGTATTTGTTAATATTTTTTTTTATTTTATTTTTTTTAACCTTCAGGGATGAAGAAAGAATATTGTATGTATAATAATATATATATTGTTATACATATACATATGTATATATATATATATATTTTTGATTTTACAACTTTGTTTTCATTCATTATCAATTATACAATCTTGCCAAACTAGCCCATACTCCGTTGATTGCTGAGGCGAGTATTATATAGTAATAATCATTATATAATTGCTGGACAATCAAACTTGGGGTATCTGTCGCACGAGACAGGCGTCCTTATTTCATGTGCCTCGAGTTTAACTAGCCTACAAGAGTCATGCACCAAGTGTTTTGGGATGGCCAGCCAAACAGCACAGAATGCAAACCAAAGCATATTTGGAGTATGATATTCCAAACGGCATGTCAGTGAAGTTTACTGACCAGATTATTATTATTATTATTATTATTTAAAAAAGGGGTGTTTCATACAATTGTCAAACAAAATAAAATAAACTCCTCGTTTATATTTTATAACCATCGTTTTATTGTCCACAAGCTGTGAGTATTATAAAGAGAGCCTATATTGTATGTATTTGACGTTTATACACATACACACACTTGTGCTTTTTTTTTTTTGGGAAAATAATAATAATATATAATAATTATAATTATATACACACTAATAAGAAATATAAAGGGGAAATCAAAAAGGGGGGATTGAGTACCTCATTTCTTCCAACCGTGGGCCAATTCTCTTTCACTATCATTCTAAAAGGTAATCTGTGTTTGCAATGTCCGTCTTTTTCCATTAAAAAATAAAATGGAACTACTACTTGCTCTGTTCAAACATATCTCGCGTGTCGAGGAGACCGAGAGCGAGATCGTCTAGGGATATCTTCATAATCACGCCGAGACCGTCTGCTGTATCTCTCCACCTCACGGTCCCAGTCATCCTCATTACCCCGTCTGCTGTCTCGGCTACGGCGGTTGTCCTCTCTGTAGCCTCGATCGCGATCAGAACTTCGACGATCTCTTTCCCTACCTACGTCTCGACGATCACGGTAGTCAAAGCGTGCACGAGAAAAGTCTCGGTTGTCTCTTCCAAACGATTTGTTTTGCTAAACTTCATGCTTAAATATATCCGTCTTTACAAGCCATTCCCATCCTGAATAACATACCTTCATTTGATCGAGTGTTTCGCGAATCTTGAGGTATCCTTGATGCTGCTTACCCTGATAGTGAGCCTCCAATCGGTCCGACGAGTCATTAGTAACCAGGAAAGCACCACAGACTTGGCAAACCTAAAAAAAAAGAAGCCCACAAGGCGTCAAAAATATCCCTTTCTTGTTCTCGATGAAACCAGTTATTTATTTTATATTCCTTTACCTCCATGCGCTTTTCCGATTTATTGTAATCTTCGTTCTGCATATCTGTTAGTCATTGCTCACATCTACCATTCGACTTACATCTCTTGTGGCCTGCAGTTCTCCCTGGAGATTCTCGACCTCCTCTGTCAAGTCAGCAGCTTCCTGAACACGGCCTTCTTCACCGGCCTCTTCAATCTAGCATCCCAAAGTTTAACATTTTGTAATTAATATTCGTTTCTTCTTCTTCTTCTTCTTCTTTTTACCTTTTGAAGCAGCTCCTTGATCTTGACATCCAACAGCACAATCTTTTCTTCACGCTCTTCTTTTCGTGTCTCGGCAGACTGGTTTTTAAAAACGAAAGGTTTAGAAACTTGCACATGGCGATATTCACCCTTATATATATATATATATACGCACCTTGTCGTCACTCTGGATGTTCAGACGACCTTTGCCGTTGCGAATACGTCGAGTGAGATCGTTGACCAATTTGTTGAGATAATCATAAAACTCCGCCTCGAAAGGGTATTTGTGCTTGTCAGTCGCGTTTTGATACCGTTCTTTTAAGCGATCATTGTGATGCTTGTCGCATGGACCTAATAAAGAATTAGATATTTTTAAATAATAGAAAAACGTCATTAAATCAGCATTGATTCTTTTATGGCGCAATAAAGTCATTAATAGACTGATTGCTTACCTAGATCAGACTTTGTGTTTGTAAACAGCTGGGATGGACAAAAGTCAACAAGATAATGCTTGCAGACCTAATATAATTGTCAATAAAACACATTGTAGACAATCCAACAATCGTGTGCTTACACTATCATCCCAAAAGTCTTTGTTGTCAACATCCACATATTGGGACATGAGCTCCTCGAGCATTGCCTTTTGGAAATCAGCTACATGATAGATATTAGAATATAAGCATTCATCATTTCTGATTTTATCTGTATTTCTACAATACCCATTGTATATGATTCCTTTTTTCTGATGAGATTAGAGAAAGAAGAAGAAGAAGAAGAAAAGGATTAATTGGAGATTGGAAATCGAATAAAAAAATAAAATAAAATAAAAATAACAATAGGTACGTCTTGATGTATAAGCAGCCATGTTACGTCACAATAAAATAAATAAATTCAATAACAATCCTCAATGATTGGCTCTGGTTCATTATTATCCTTCTTCCTTTTATATATACATATACATATACATATACATATATGGTCCGTGAACCCAAAGTATCGAATGATTAAGACTAGATTAGTGTATGAGAGGATAAAGAGGTTCCCTTTAAAGATGAAATTGAGTTGCAAATTACAAGTACATTTTAAAAAGATTGCAGATTATATATACATGTTTCCTTGGCCGTGTAGAGATATTTCCTCATTAGTAAATAAATGGAATCAATCTAGAAATCATAAAATGTTAGTCGATTGACAAACTTGGCGTGAATCCGATGCTGTTACTTGTAGGTCTCGTCTGCATATTGCTGATAGTCCACTCCAAATACGTCCATCATCATTTGCTCCTCAGCTTGAATTCGTCGTACATACGAATACACCGCCACAGCCAGCACCACTCCGAAAGAGAACCAATTGGTAATAAGGCCAAATCCAACCCAGGCCAGCAGAAAAGCCAAGTAGCCAGGATGGCGGATTAGTTTGTAGGGTCCATTGGTACAAATGTACTGATCATCCGTTGTTGCCACTGTTCTCAAGTAGAATGGATTCACATGGGTTGCCCATCGAAGCAATACAATTCCACTCACAATCAAACAAAGCCCTAGCCAACCTACCCATTGAGGAGTACTTGCCAAGGTCATCCAACTCGAGAGAGGCACAATAGTTACCGCAAGTACTGCAAGTAGCCACAGCAGACGTGTGGTGCCATGATCATCTCCAGAAAGCTGAAGACCTGTGCATGTCCTAGGGGATTCGTACCTGTGCTCGATTAGCACCAAGATTGCTATTAAGCTGTAGCCAAAAAGTAATGAAAGCATGTCAGACCTGCATTCCATTTGCTTGCCTTATTTATTTTATTGTCCTTCCGCAGAGGCTTGGATAAAACCCTTGTCGTTTTTTTATTTTGAAGTACAGAAACCTATCAATTCTGGACAGACAAGCCTTTTTGATGGTAAGCCTGGGCAATAATAATAGGATGTGTATTATGATTTTAAATGAAAGAGAATATAAAACTATATTTAATCACCCCCGAGAACCCCATAGAGCCATTTCAGGGTCTAAGGTTGTCTTGCCTTTGTGTAATAAAACTAGGAAGGCCAGGCTTACTGGCTGACGCCTTGACGGTAGAATTCCTTGGCTGCCGACGAGTAGGAACGGTGCCTTGGCCGGGTTCTTGTTTGGTCAGTAAGGGATCAATGCCACTTTCACGAACAGCAGATTCGGCTGGACCAAGTGAGTTTTGAATGTCACCCAGCAGCCCATTAGTCCTCTTTCTTGGCTCTAATCTGTCCCCCCCAGCCAAACCCTTTTTGTTGGTCAACAAGGGCAGAGTTTCTCAAGAAGACACTTACTGGCTTTGTTACCGTCCAATCGAATACAAAGTCGTACTCGAACCCTTCCTTGAGAAACAAGTCTCGAAACAGTTTGCGTATATAGCTGTAGTCTGGCTTATCGTCAAATCTCAAGGATCGAGTGTAGTTTAGGTATATGGAGAGTTCGATTGGAATGTTACGGCACAAGAGGTCGGTTGGGGTCGACACCTTTTTCTCCATAATCTTTTCATACTTTTCCTTCTTGGTGAGTGCCTTTAGCCCTTGCCAGGGAAGTGATCCACGCAAGAAGTAGATGAGCATATATCCCAATGATTCCATGTCGTCTCTTCTCGATTGCTCTTTAATAACAAAGCATGAGTGCAGCCATGGGGCAATTGACTTTTTGGCTTACCTACACCGAGATGAGTATTGACGCTCGCATAACGAGCTGTTCCTGTCAGGTTCTTCTTGTCTTTAAAAGGTATGTGTACATTGGTACGAGGATCCCGGAACCTCTTGGCCAGTCCAAAGTCAATTATATTAACCTGGTTTCCTCGTTTTCCTATACCCATCAGAAAATTATCAGGCTTGATATCTCGATGGATAAAGCCTTTGCGATGGATATATTCTATCCTGGAGATCTACAGAGAGAGAGAGAGTAAATGAGCGTTTAATTCCCAACTAATGGTGCCTTTTTTCTTCTTTGGATTAAAGGACCTTGTACCATTTGATCGGCTAACAATAGGGATGTCTTGAGACTGAATTTACGATTACAAAAATTGAACAAGTCTTCTAAAGAGGCTAGATTGATGTTTAATGATATATATCAACTGCTGATACACTTACGTCCCAAGAGGTCTATAACCATGGCATTGTAGTTGAGCTCTGTTCCAAACCATTGTAGATAAGGCACCCCAACTCCCCCTGAAAGTGCCCTATAGACCTTGGCCTCGTATTCTAGCTGAGGGTGCTTGGCATTGACAGACTCGAGTTTGATTGCAACCTTTTCGTCGGTGATTGTGTTGGTGCCTTTTAAGAAAAATAACAACATTTCTTTTTGTAAATACTTGTAGACAAGGATTCATGAATCTCACAAAGATGAATGTCGCCAAATGATCCAGAGCCAATCTTTCTTCCAATCCTGTATTTGTCTCCAACTTTTTTGTTCATTGTTAAAAAATAAAATGTAATTGGCGCAATGTAAAGAGTACGCAGGGTATTTCTGTATGCTAGATGAGCAGTGGCTATAAGCTATACAGCTGAAACTGATGAAGCTATTAAAAACAAAAAAACAAAAAGGTATTTGTTATGCGTGTTTTGTTGTTTGTCCATATAAAGATCAAATTGAACTTTCTCTAAAAAAATCATCTGACCAATACCACTAGAAACGATGTCTATGAAAGGTGTTTGAGGACACGTTTAATATGTACAGATAAAAAAGAATAATAATAATAAAATAATAATAATACTAATAATAATAATAACAGCAGCAGAAAGCACAAGGCATCAAACAAATAAGGATAAGCATGAAACAATAAGATCCCTTGCTTAGTGGTGGGCCTGCAAAGACTGCTCATGAACAAGTTGGCTGTAGACGCCTCCTAAATCCAACAGTTCCCAGTGGGTTCCCTGCTCGACCACCCGCCCGTCTTTCACGACGCATATCAGATGAGCATTCTATAAACAATCCTTAGAATCAATCGACAAAACTTATACACTTGCCTGCACGGTCGATAATCGGTGGGCAATCGTAATCGTCGTTCGGCCACCTTGGACCAGAATATTATCAATTGCTTCCTGGACAATCTTTTCAGAGTCGCTATCCAGGGCAGAGGTTGCCTCATCCAATAACAGTAGTCTGGGTTGGCGCATCAGGGCTCTGGCAATCGCAATTCGTTGCTTCTGCCCACCCGACAGCTGGGATCCCTTGTCCCCAACTCGGGTATCATATCCATCCGGAAGTCCCTTTATAAACCCATGAATATTGGCTGCCTTTGCTGCCACCTCAACATCTGCCTGCGATGGTTCAGGCTGGTCATCACAGACACCGAACCGGATATTGTCCCCAATCGAGTAATCGAATAGAACCGGCTCTTGTCCAACCAAAGCCATATGGCTCCGCAGATTCTGCAGTTCAAAGGACCGGACATCCTTGTCGTCCAGACACACCTTTCCACAAAATGGATCGTACCATCGCTCCAATAACCCAATCGTCGTCGATTTGCCGCATCCTGAAGGACCCACCAGGGCAACTGTTTGTCCAGCCCGAGCAGCCATGTTGAACTCACCCGAGAATATCTGATGATCAGGGCGCGTAGGGTAACTGAACCCAACATCCTTGAACCCAACATCGCCCTTGATCGTCGACTGGTCTGGCTCGATTCCTTCGAGATCTGGGTCAATTGTGGGCTGGCGGTCAATGATCTCAAACGATGCAATGGCCGAGTACTTTGCTTTGGCGTATGTGGAAGCAAATACACTTCCACGACCCACACTTTGGGCTGTAAACATGATTTCCATCATTGAAATAAACATTTGGTTAAAGTCAATGTATTTTCCCATGATCAACCGCACACCGGCATAGAATGCCACCGCATTGGTGTAGAGCATGATGCCTTGCAAGAGAGCATATCCGATAGACGACAGATATGCCTTGCGCATGGCCAGCCGATGGGGTCGCTCAGTGGCCTTGTAATACTTGTCTTCAAAGTATCCTTGGCGATTCAGCGAGACCACTGTGCGGATCTCCTTGATAGCCTCGCCAGCCACTTCGCCACTCTCCTGATTTGCACGCTTGGTCTTGTCTTCGAATCCATGGTAAATACGGGATTCATAGCTAGTTGCAGATATAATAAACGGTGCCATGCAAAGAATAATCAACGTCAGGAGCCAGCTGTTACTAAAAGCAATAATAAGCCCTATTCAGAAACACACGCAGGCGTACATTGCCTATAATTAACATCTTGCCAACAAGATATTCAACTTACCAATCACTGCAGTGACAAGCAACTGAGTGAGATCTCCCCATACTTTTGTAATCAACTCATTCACATTCTTGGCATCAATCGAGAGTTTGGATGTCAGGGCCCCGATTGTATTATCACTCTGATCAAAGAAGCCAATTTCCTGCCTCATGTAGGCACGAAATATCTCGCTCCGGAGACGCTTCGTATACCTCTCTCCTACCACATTGAATATGGCCAACTGACCCCCATGGCCCACAAACGCACCTATGCCAATAATAAAGAAGAAAAAGGCAAACAGGTTGGCTCCCTGGAACGGGCCAGGTGCTATGGCAGCCACATTAGGAGATGTTATCAGGGTGATGACTTTGGCAAACGCCAAAGCAAAGCATGGAGTGGTAGCCCCAGAAACAGCCGAACACAGGAGACCTACTCCCAAAAAGGGCCACTCAGGTTGAACCTGCCGCAAGATCTTCAGTATCGGCGCTTTCTGCTTTTTCATCTGCTTTTTCTTTTCTGCCATTCTCTGGAGCTTGAGTTCATAGGCGTCAATGTCCCTCTGGTCATTCGAGACCAAGTGATAGCCATCCTTGTTTTCGTTGTGGACCAAGGTGGCTGTGGGCGATAGTCCGACTTCCTTTTGGACTGTGGCCTGAAATGCCGATTCTTGCTGCTGCTGAATCTCCTTTTCTAGGGCGGGAGGATGATGTAGATCCACACGTTCTGTGGCAATGGCTTGCTTTGAGACTAGGCTGGCATAAATTCCGCCCTTGTCAAGTAGCCCCTCGTGAGTGCCCTGTTCAGCCAGCTCGCCATGATCCATGACAACAATAAGGTCAGAGTTGCGGATCGTCGATAGGCGGTGGGCAATCACAATCGTGGTCCGGTCTTTGGAAGCAGCGTCTAGAGCATGCTGTACTAACCTCTCAGACTGTGTATCAAGTGCAGAGGTTGCCTGAGTTACTTGGTTAATATGTGCTTGCAAAGTTCACGCCAGAATAGAAATGAAGGGGCCAGCCCCTCGCCATCACTTACTTCGTCTAGTAACAAAATTGTCGGGTTCTTTAGGATTGCGCGTGCAATAGCAATACGCTGCTTTTGTCCACCAGAAAGCATGCCACCTTGCTCTCCGACTAATGTGTCGTATCCCTGCGGTAATTGAGTAATAAACGAATGACAATTTGCTTTCATGCATGCCTCCTCGAGTTCTTGGTCTGTCACTTGCTTGCTGGTTCCCATCATCAGGTTCTGGCGGATGCTCATATTAAATAACACCGGCTCTTGACTAACCACACCAATATTCTGTCGCAGCCACATTGGGTTGTACTCTACAAGATCCTTTCCATCCAGCAGTATTTGACCCTTTACTGGGTCATAGAATCGTTGGAGAAGCTGGACCGAAGTAGATTTACCGGATCCAGAAGGCCCAACAAACGCGACAGTCATTCCTTGGTTAATGGTCAGGCTCAAGTCTTTGAGGATAGTTTGATCTGGACGGGTAGGATAATGGAACTGGACGTGCCGGAATTCCACTTTGCCCACCATGTTCTCAGGAGCCAGTCCTCCGACTTGGTCAGAGTCAATGTCAGGAACGCGGTTTATTGTCTCAAAGATCTTGTAGGCTGCTCCAGATGCACTTGACACTGCGATTAGGCTTGTTGGTAGCTGAATAAGTGCCATTGATCCCATCATCATTGAGAAAAACACAACCAGGACAGTTGAACCAGTCAATGTTCCCCGAATAACGAGCTGGGATCCGTACCAGAGTGAAAGCCCATAGGAGCAGTACAGGATAAACATGAATAAGCCAAAGAAGAACCCAACGATTTTCCCTCGCTTGATTCCAGCAAGCTTGGCCTTTTCGAGTTCGACATCGTATCTTTGAGAAAATCTCTTTTGCAACGAGAATGCATAGACTGTGCGGATACCCGCAAACACCTGTTCAGCAACTGTTCCTGCGTCTGCGTATGAAGCCTGGGAATTCAAGGTAAGTTTGGTCGTAAAGTAGCCCAACACTACAACCGCTCCAAACATAAGTGGAAGGGTGGCTAGGATGATGACCGCAAGTTGCCAGCCTTTTACAAATGCAACCACAATTCCACACACAAACTGGGCCACACCCGTTATTAGATCGCCAAATTTTTCTGATATACCGTCTTGAACCAGCTGTGTATCGGATACAAGCCGGGTTGTAAGGGATCCGTCCTCAGATCTATCGAACCAGCTCATGTCCTGGCGGAGGACTGCATGCATGTATCTTTGACGGATACGACGGGTCTGATTTTCGCCTGTGATTGTCCAGCAGGCTCGAGCAATATAGGCAGCCACAAGAGTGCCAGTTCCAATGTACACGTATATCAGGATCAGTGGCATGGTTGCATTTAGAAGATCGGTTGGGTTGCTGAGCTGCTCTGTGAGATTCTCCAAAAAAGCTCCAAAGAATATAATCGATGCAGGGTGAATGGCACCAATACCAGCCGAACAGATACATGCGATACTGATGAGAACAAAGTCTAGTGGGCTCGCAAAAGAAAACAACTTGTGGACCGGAACAGCAGGCTTCTTCTTCTTCTTTCGCTTCAGGCGACTGAGGATCCGTGGAATATGGGGTGGGAGGACTGGGGCAGTTGGGTTGTTTTGTAGGACGTTTGACACGTCTTCTGTGTCGCTCTCCATTGTGTAAAAGCCTTTTTTTTGTATTGAACGAGTACAAGGTTAAAAATTTGCTTTTTAGTATAAATGGAGTTCTTGGATAGTCGATGGTTTGTAGGATTTCAGTTTAAGTAGAGCACAATTTACAATAAGAATTGACTGGGAGATTTTACTATATGAAAGGTATATTTTATGCCAATATTGCAGGATATCAGCACCTGAGCTCAAACATTTAAGCATCCAGTAAAAAAAAAAGGGTAAAATAATCCTGTTTTTTTACATTCGGATATTTACTCTGCGATGCGTATAGTGAATTCCTTTAAACCATCTTATTGTTTGGAAGCAGATTGTTGTAAAGACAATCAAGAATACATTCTGAATTGGTAAAGACTGTTGAATTCATATTGTATAAATCTTGCAAACAAAAGTTTAATACTGCTCAAACAAACTGACAAGAGTCGGTTCTGATCTACTCTTTATATCGATATTTCAGAAATATTACTGCTGTACATGGTTCTTTCTTGCTTTGGCTTCTGCATATCAAAAAGTGAATGAAACTCATATTATATGTTGACTTGGTTTACGTTGTCGATTTAACGGTATCAGAAAGACACACGTCCGGGTATCTATTCTGACCAAGTTCTTATTACTAACTTTACTTTTCTTCTTAGACTCATATCTCCATTTTCAACAATTGAAGACGCATCTGTGTTCTACAATACCCATGTCAAAAAGGGCTTGACCGTTTACAATATAAATTTTACAGTTCATCCAACGCATCTATGGGATGGCACTTTAGTGACTTGCTCTTTTCAAAAAAAAAAACTAGCTTTAACCAATCTACTTCTTCCAAGTATTGATATCCACACTGCCAACAGTACCACTATGCCTATATGATCATCACTATGTAATGTACCTATATTACAGACCAATGCTGGTGTTACAAATGCTGTTAGTGCCCGTAATAGTGAATGGAGCCTCAATACCAATCATGCGATAAAAGAAATAAAACAACTAAAAGGTACGCAACCATTTGAATATTGCATCAAGATCACTAGAATCTACATGTTCTTTGCTTATGACCCAAAAACCAATACTTTTTTTTTCTATATTCACCTACACAAATCTCGAGATAAATCTTTTGAATATTGTTTAACTACAAGTTAAGCCGTGATGGCTAAAAACATAAGCAAACTGAATGCTTAAAAAGATATTGCATCGTACTGTAAGGTATAAAGATGGCCTGCATTCTGGTATTACACGGTCACTTCAATTATGATTTTCAGACCAGTAAATTAAACTTGAAGTGTGGATTGTTGAAATCTCATTGACTTTTGGCCCATTGTATTGAATCATCCAATTTCTGTTCTTGATGCGATTAATCCCAAGTAAATGGCTAGTTCAATTCTCTGGATTTACTTTTAATAAGATTATCAAGTAGAATAAATAAATACAAAATGTTTCTTGAAAGACTAATATTTTCAACTGGTATTGGTTATAACAGAATAAGCAAACAGTAGAGACACTATTATCTGGATCATCAAATAGACCGGCCAAAAAAGGATCAATGAAGCGAGAGCAAAGCTCCATCTCGTTAACGTTTTCTTCAATGGCAACAAAAGGTAACTTTGAAAACCAAGTTGCCGATCGCTTTGGCAATTTTCTTTTCCATGGTAGGTAGAAGCCAGAGATTTAAAGCTGATCTCACCCTCATCCCGCCCGATCTGTTTGTTAATAAACCGATCAGAGATGCTACTGAATTGTGTGGTCATCGCGAGAGGGATGGGTTGGGGCTTGATGCCGTATGCTTGCTGGATATACTCGTCGATCATACGCCACTGATCGTAATAAAAATGTGGTTTCACCTCTTCCGAGTATTTGTTTCTATCAAGAAGCAGCACTGAGGTGGATGATAGTATCAGTAGCAGATCTTCTTTTAATGAGAGCTTCTATTTGTTTGCTTTGAGCGACATCTTCATGTTGTGAAATCCTGCTGACACATCAAGGCTGTTGATCACCAAATGCTCGCCCAGCGGCTGATCAAGGTTTACCCCATCAAAGCAAATGGCTTCATCAGACCGTCGTTTTTGTCCCGTCGTGGTTAATCCTGAGATGGATTGGTTGACGTCCACTGATGCGCCTAGCAGTGTGATGCTGCTACTTTGATCGTGCTCACGCTGCTGGTCAGGGAGATGCTCATGGTGGCTAACCTCAAAATGCGCTTTCATAGCAGTCAGTTCGGCGCAATGATGCTGGCAAATTGGGCAACCAAAATGAATTGTAACAGTCTGATTTGAAGAAGTAGAGGAATCATTGAGGTATAGGTACGAATCATTATTACGCAATCATGCCTTGGTGACGCAGCTAGGAAAATCAAACTCGTGTGCCTGCGCAAAATGTCGTCAAAGGTTTTGTGATGTTCTGAAATTTGACTGACAGTCGTTGCTCATAAAGCAGCTGTGAGCGATAAACACGGGAGTTGGTTGAGACATGTAAAAAGTGGGAAGGTGCACACTGGAAAAATGTATGCAAATCATGGAAATAATATGTGTTGGTTATTGGGATATTATCTAACATAATAATGTTTGGTAGCATAATATTATAGAATGCCTAGCTGACATAATATTGGATTTTTGGCCAAATGGTATTGATTACTTTGTCATTCTGAAAGGAAGCTTAAGTACATTATTAGAGAGGTTTGGGGTTTTTATTTTCACTTTCACATTCAATGTCAGTGTGACGTATCATTTTTTTTTATTTTCACTTTATTTTCGCATTGTCTTCACATTTCCTTTTTTGAAAAAAGCATTTAAATTCTATCTGTCAAACTTCAATCCATATAATGAATTTTTATACTTGTAATTTCTAATTATATAACACTATATAAAATTATAGTACAAGGTACCAATATACTTTTATAAATAGATTGCACCGTAAAACAAGACATTGGACAGAACCAACTTGGAGTGTCTTAAACGTATAAAAGCCAAGTGTAATTCAATCGTGCTGAATGGAACTGGTATGTCGAGAGTGACACGTTGTGTGTAGCTCCATATTTCCGGCTGGCCCAAACATATCATATCTTCCCAAATCTTTCTGTATCGATTATGTAAACATATTGGTTAAGTAATGACCTTGGGAAGAACATGATTGCTACGTCTGGCGCACCAATCAATTGAAAATCATAAGGATTGTAACAAAGAACCCCAACAATATTTATCTATTCCTATCTATCTTATTCATTATTAACTATCAAAAGAAACATGATCTATCCCAACATTTTAACAATAGTTTAGTAATATCATACTAATTATATTATAGTATTTATTATCGAAATATCTATATAAACATCGAAATGATGAAAGCAATAAACGATATCCTTACACTTCACTTCTTTTCTTTTATATATCTTTCTCAAGAGAACAAGCTGCCGATTGCCAATATTTGGGCTAAGGAGTTGTTAGAGAAGATCGATATTTACTCTCTTTTTTATTTTATACATCTTTCTCAAGAGAACAAGCTGCCGATTGCCAATACTTGGGCTAAGGAGTTGTTAGAGGAGATTGATATTTATTCTCTTTTTCTTTTAACCGTTTGGACCACTTCATTACATAAACCAACACAGCCCGTCTCAAGAGAATGAAATAAAGTGTCTATTGGCACCAAGACCATTTAAGCCATGGGAAACTGGACTGCAGTCAATATGCGATACCACAAATAAACTTGGCTTGGCTTTCACAGTCTGCCAGAGACCCATGTTTAGTTTTACCCAATGGGTAGAATACAAAACCAGAGAATGCTGTCCATGTTAAAGCCAAGGTTGGGGGACTCTCCTGCTCAAAGATCAAGAACACTTGGAATGTCCATCACACTATTAAGAATTCAATAGATTGGCTCTTTATGGTACTAGGTACAAAATGTTTGTTAAACTAAGACATTGTCTGATTCATCCTTGATAATACTTCTGATTGATAACCAACAAAACTATATCGGTGGTTTAGTAAATGGCATCTTGGGGAAATGCAATGGTACCTAAATTGTTCTTATGGTCAACAGGTTCATAGAACCACTAGATGATGACCCTAAAATTTCCAAATGGCTTGTGGTTCCGTGCCAATATGAGTTATTATTCTATGCTAAAGGTCCTGATACTGTGGCCACTTGAATGATATGCAGTCTTGAGCATATGTACCGAATACCTGTTCAAGAACTTTAATTGGTACATGCGTTAGGTGAGTATAGATTCCATTCGTGTAAGTACAACAAATATACTGGACTATATATGATACTATGAGATAATTAGTTATTTTACCATTTGGAATTGTCGTTATTAAACTCACTTTGCATAAGCCAAAAAAAACATATAAGCAAAATATGCATTAACCCAAGCTATTCAAGACGTTTGTTAATAGGAGTATCAAAAGATATACTCTAGGGGGTTCACACTGTTGTGCCGAATAAACCTAATACAGGTTGTAGTTAAACTTTGTAGTGATAGACGATTTGCTTGTCATGATTAACTACTGCATTTCTATAATATCAGTAATCGTTGACCATTTTTTTATGATCTTTGACGACATGAAATATATGATGAGCAAAGGTTTTCTTTTTAATAAAACTATTGTTTTACTCGTATTTATTATATTGGCTATAGCTAGCCCTAATCCAAGCCCTTGGTATGACTTTGTCGTGGGAGCTCTCGATCACAGCCACTGGTGGATACTATAGGAATTTTAGGGATGATGGCGCCCTGCTATATACACAAATAGATTCACATTTTATATATACTTATTTATAACAAGACTTGATCAATGTAAATGATTAAAAAAATATTTTTATTTTTATTCTTATTCTTATACTCTCTTTTATCTTTAAAAGACAAGCATTTGTGCTAAATATATACATAATATATTTTAGGCTAGCTGTTTGGTGCCATTTATTACTCCATGATAGAATTAAAACTTGTAAGACTTGTTTGTTTAGCGTATGTATTAATACTTTTTTCCCATATTTCTTGAATAAATAGATATAAATGGTAGGAATATAGAAACAGTTTATTGTAACATAAAAAAAAAGTATTTTTTTTTAATTCTTAAGAAAACGAACGTCTCCTTCGTCTTCAATAAATTTGCACTCTCTATATGATCTATACAATGCTTGTACAATAGGGGTATCGTCAAACATGTAATGTTTTCCCAAAACCTTTTTGATATGCTTGGTTGCCTCTACTGCGTGATAGTGAGGCATGTTGGAAAAGAAATGATGGGCTACGTGAGTGTCGCAAATGTGATGGTGAAAATGGTTTAGGATAGGCCCATATGATCGATCGACGGTGAGTGCAGCTCCACGCTGAAAGTTCCAGACATTGGGACTGTAGCGAGGGATTGCAGAGTCGGTGTGTTGAAGATAGGTAATCAAGACGAGCCAGCAGTTTATCGTTAAATAAGGAAACAGGTAATACTTCATTACAGTCATGGCACCGTAAATCCTTCCAGCGTAGACAAGGGCAGAGAGCGCAATGGATATTCCAATGTTTGATTTCACAAAGTCCAAGTAATGGTGTTCTTCAAAGATATGGCAATTGAAGTTGAAATGCGAGACCCAGCCAGTCTTTGGACGCTTTCCGGCTACATCGAGTAGAACATAGGATGGCCACCCGATTAAAAGTAGTCTGAGTATCTTTGCTGTTTCTACAATAGGCGATTCCATAAGAGCACTATGTGGCCCATCAACCTCAGGGTCTTGGTCTCTAGGCACCAACTTTCTGTGAGAACGAGTTCTAGGAACATAGACCTACAAAATACCCAAAAAGTTAATATGAATTGAATATATTATATATATATAAATATAAATCCACTTGCCATGTCATTGTACAAGTGTCCATTAGACTTGTGATGCTTTGAATGAGAGATCTTCCAAGAGTAATATGGAACAAGCAAGAGGCTGTGGATGACTATACCAACACTGTCGTTTATCGTCTAGTAAACATAATACAGATCAGTAACTAAATCTCATGGGGTTCTTATTGCTTGGGATCATTATATTTACCTTTGAAGAGCTAAATGATTGATGGCCACATTCATGTCCAATAACCCAGAGTCCAGTTCCGACTATTCCTTGCAAGACACTGTAGGCTGTCCACAGAATGAAGCGAATATACGGAGAAGACAGTGTGTCAATCTTGCTAGCGCCATACATTAGCAATGCAACAAAAATGAAGTCGTGTAAAACATAGCCAAAGGACCGAAATGTATCGATACGAAAGCAATGAGCCGGAATGGCATCGCGGATCTCCTTGATAGTAAAGTCGGGTATTTCCCACCCTTTTGCAACTGCTTCTTCTAGATTGAGTGGCTTCTTCTCTTCCTTGATGGCAGCGGTATTGTCTGACATGAAAATAGAATAGAATTGATGGATAAAGATGGAAGAAAAACTTGATTAAACCAGGACCTTTTTAAAGAAGTTTGGTGAAGCCAAAGTAATTAAGTTAATTATACAGCATCTGAAGGACAAGCCTTGACTAACGGATTATAGCAACCGATTGTTCACCCCTGCACCCCTCTGGAATATTATGAAGATCAACCTTTCACTTGAAAACTTAAATATTAGATGTACGATAATATTCTATCCAAAGCCAAGAATAGATAACTAAACAAACTCCTTTATTATTGGTTTTGAGAATATCAAATGGTTTTGGTCAGCATTTGACTCGAGGGAGTTCAATCTGACCAAGGCACTCCCGCCAGCTGTTGTTAGTTCTGTTATAGGCAGGGAACAGTCAGAAATGCACGTTTTTGAATTATTGTCAAACCCAAAGGCAGATTTCTTGGGATGAAATGCAATTATTTGGCTTGATTCTAAACACACAATCACCAACGTATTTGTGCAGAAATTCAATAAACTGTACCCTAGACATATATCAATTATATTGACCTACTGGCCTAATATCTTTTTTTTCTACTAATCATATCCAACAAAACCATGAAAATACGTCTAGTATTAAACTGTATATTCGCTCATTTTCTCCTACAGAAACAAATAGCCCAATCTCCTTACTTTGATATGTTTACAAGTATATTTCAACCATATTAAAATCACTCCCATTTAATAAAAGTCTTGAATATCGAATATCATTGTTAGTGTTAGTATTCTATTACTTCTTTTTCATCGGACAAAGATAATGCACTGACCAATGCCCCTTGCTTCAATATCAGTGCATCATTTGTTGTTGTTGTTGCTGCTGCTGGTGCTGTTATTCAAGTATCCGTCTTTTTAATTTTTTTATCGATTAAATACATTTTGTTTTTATCTACGTATATTTAAGCCTACATATCCGAGACACACTCTATGATCTGTCTGGTACTATATACCAAAAAAAAACATATATACACAAGACATGTATGTACGTGAAAGAGATGCAAAGTCTCCCTTTATTAAGCTATATGTATATTTATAGTATGCTCGAGAGTGCCACAGACAAGATAGTTGTAGTTGGCAATCATTACAGGTTTATGAGATTTAAATATCTATATAGTTTTGGATAGACTATAGCTACCACTTCATAACAAAAACTTGGTTAATGTACTGGTCACTTCTCCCTTGTACTCCTAAAATATCTTACCTAACCAAGAATAAACAAACTCACATATTAATCCACTCATTCAATTCCCTTGTTTTATCTACTGCACACATTATGCGACTTGAGAGACATTCATGTATAAATTATTTTGTTTATAGATTAAACGCAAAGATACACTTGGTCGAATAAAGCTTTAAACTGATTTGTATTTCTAATGAGAATCCCAAAGAAAAACTCCAGTAGAGACAAGCTTGGAAACAAGTCTGCTATTAAGCACTATGAGCCTCTTGATCTATAGAATTGGTCTATTGTGCTTGAGCATTAATAAATCTCATTAAAAGATGTATATTTGATTGTTAATATAACATTTGTTTTTGTTTTTGTTTTTGTTTTTGTTTTTAAAAATATATATATATATTATTATTATTAGCTAATGCATGTAATTTATTGATATTTGACGCAAAAGTTCTATAAACATTTATATATTTCAAACATTAGGACCTTTGCGGAAACTGGCGACACTCTTATGCAATATGCACTTTATATTACATACCAATTGAATATTGAAGATTTCGTATAGGCATAATACAATGTATCAATTTCTGGTTTCATGGCGCTCACTATGCCAAATAACCTGCTGCTAGATGAATATCCAATGCGGTTGCTTATGAATACATAAACCTAAATATCACTTTTTTTTTTGGTTTTGCCTACATTTATGATGTTTTAGCTATATAGACTTGTTTTTGATTGATACCGCTCAAATAGCGTTTATGAAGGATACATGTACATGTGTATATATATACATATATATATATGTAATCGGTATGGGTCTTTATATCTATATTGTCTATTAGATTTCCCCCAAAAAGCTTGCAAAATGGGAGCAAAGCAACCTAATACGCTAAGTATTGTATGGAAACAAGTGTAAAGTATAAATGGCCAAGATAATCAATGCTTAAAAAAAAGGTGCATATCATATACTAAAAAGAAACAAACTGTGAGAGCCTTTTGTCTTGAGAAATATTCGGAGAAAAGGCGCCAGCACTACCTCGAGCTTTTCCCCTGGACTACGCTGTTAAATCTTAAAAAACCTAAAGCTGGCCATAGGTTCGGTCGCAAGAAACTTTGTGGCACATTCGGTTGTACAAGATATTGGTGTATCCATGATAGTCGGACCAGAAAACCAAAAGTGTTGATTTCTTTTAAAAAAAAATCTCGTCAAAATGGTACTTAATTCAGGTACAATAATAATAATAATAATAATTTTATAAATAAAATATACAGACAATCTTTGACGTTTCTTCATAGAGATGTTGTTTAGAAAATGCTTATCGATACATATAGAATGCCAGTAATCCAATTATAAAAGTCAAAAAATCTATTGCAGCTCATGCAAACCCATAAATCATTTTCGGCTACATATACTTGCAAAAATTGACAATGGCTAAAGTGCATATCTAAAAAAAAAGAGGCATTGATTATCCCTAGATATCTGCAGATTGGGAGAAAATCGAGAAAAAAAAACTTGGCTTGGAACTAACAGCTTAATAGTTTGTATACATGATCCAGCTGTAACAAGCCGTGGGAGGTCGATGCTTCGGATACTCCAACAAACCCGGTGGCCCTTGGTGATTAAAGAACAATCAGTCAATCAGCCTGCATCCAGGGGTCGAGCCACAGAGTGCATGTTGAATATGGGGCGTCTATCTGGTACCCAATTGATCGGCTCGGGCAGTTTTCAAAGATGGCAGTTTGTCAGATAAACATTGATTCTTTGGAGAAGCATGGTCAATCTTAATGACTCGTACTAATCCGAAGATAATTACTTGTGAGAAATATGACAACCGATCAGGTCCCCTTTGACACCTTGTTGATTGCCTCCTCAAAGCATCTCAGAAGTTGATAAGGATTTGGAGGAGGCTGCACAGAATTTTATATCGCTCAAGGCAAACGAGGAGGGTCCTCTATCGAATGACAATCTCTTGTTCCCATACATATCAACAAGATGTCAATGAATGATAAATCTAGAGTTGCAATACGACTGATTTGTCAAGAAAAGATATTTTCCCGGCTACAATAAATGCCTTTATAAACTCTTGATACCTAAAATTATATTTTAGGATTCTATGTATATCCGGATGCTCGGGAATCGATATGCGTCTCATCAAGGAAACTCTCTATAAGCACCAATAACTAGTGAATAATTGTACAAGATCAAATGAATACCGATATCTGCAGTGCTCCTATTCTGACTGAAAAAATAATAATTGAGTACTGCTCTAGGTCTCTTTTACATTATGGAAACATTGGCGTATTTGTTCCAATTGCATGAAAACTTTTAAGTGATTAGAAGCTCTAGTTTTGCATTATTATTTTTTTCAAACAAGAAGATCCAAAAGGTCAAAATAATTGCAATCATATAAACAATCCGGCAGTCCAAATTGCTTTGCTTCAGTCTCGATATCCCATGTAACGGCCGGTCCCATAAGCAAGAGGAGTATAGATCACCGTGAAAGAATAATTGTGCCAATTGTAAAGCAGTTTATGTCTCCTATTCATCATATCATCTGATATAGTATACTAGACTAAAGTGAGATTAAAAAGACTATCAACAGATTTCTTGGAAAACTCACCACACTGAAGCGTCTCTACGAGTACATGTCAGAAAATACTCTAGATATCCCTAATGGGTTTATAAAGTGTCTTGCACTTTCATTACAGATATTCTTTTCATAAAGAGGCCTATAAGACAATACAAAGATGCTACGATTGAATGCATAATGACAAACTTAGTTTTGGTGCAACATCTTAATGAAGTATTGAAGCCAATTTACCTTTGCCTCTCAGTTCCATATGACCAATCTTTAGTTTGCCACATGAAAATTATTTCCCACAAAAGGTTGAAAATTATTCTTTAACTGAAATTCATCTTTCTATTGCATGAATAAAGCTGCCTTGGACAGAAATAAAAAAGAGAGAGTCAATGGTATAAAGCAAGAGTTGCATAAAAATATTGGCTATAAAGCACTACCTAGAGGAAACTAAATTCATAACTGAACATTGGCAACTCGGCTATTCAATACGTTTTTAGGGTGATTATCTGTGAGAATATATCACTATCAGAGTGTATCCCAGATGTTGTACAAGCACTCTAATATCGGGCATTTAGAGTTTTAGTATAGTTATTTCTCTGTTATTGCCAAAAAAACAAGTGGCCAGATAACATAACAGCAATCTATTAGTACGACAACAAAAAGAGATGGATAGAAAACTGGTATCTGACTCTAGACAATGCATTCCATCTCAATTCTTTTTAGATTATCAAAGTTGGTATTTATTTCAAAATATTGACCAAAATCTTCTCAAAAAAACACTGCTCAAGACGAGAAATGTACATCTAATATCGAGAAAGAATCTCTTGTGATTTCAACTGTTTTTTTTTGTAAAGTAAATATATCTTTTAGATTAGGTATAGTGGCCCATACAGTTTCAATAATATGTTTTAGTTACATAAATGGTTTAACTTGCATATTTCAATGCAAAAGAGGCTTAGTACATATACTCTAATCTCGTATATATCGATCATTTGTTTTTCCACATTTTTATTGTTTTTTGTTTTGTTTTGCACAACATGTTTTCCATGACTAGTAAGAACATCGGTACATGTCGTTTTATAAAACCCATAAAGCATTGCTTGGAATAGATATTGGGTATTATTATTTTTAGAAAATGGGTCTATTCAATAAACGATAATTAGTAAACTTTGATCAATTATCTCAATTGGAATCCCTGTTAAATAAAAATGACCAAGCTAAAGCAAATGTTAATTAATATTGTCAAAGGTCAAAAAAATCAATATGGTCTTGGAGTGTATAGTACAATGTATAACATTGATAGTGCACCTGCCAATATGACACAGTGTTTAGCGTTAGCCGACTAGTCAGAGACTGTAATAATAGAACGATGATTTGTATTGGTTGATTTCTAATGAGGTCAAAGCCTGTTATAAATCAAGATGCTGTTAATAGCTAAAGCCTTTATCCTTTTTTTTTATATATCCTAATTATTGACGTCTATATATGATTACTGGAGTATATTGGTTATCGGTCTTGATGACAAACAATTGTATAACGTTTGAATGTGTCTAATATAACACACTGACTGGAAATGACATTTGATATTACCATTAAATTAGTTCCAACGATTATATATGCTATTATTTTTTAATAGCAAATAACCTTGTAAATCATTCGAGTTGAAAAATATGTGCTTTTTAATTGATCAAATATTTGTGAAAATGAAACCCCTAGAGTTGAATATGTATCTTGGATTCTCTTGGAATAAGCGATTAATATTATTTGTAGCGTGAAATGCTTTATCTACAAAAAAAAAAGATGTTTAACAATGGGCAATATATAAAGAGCATCTTCAGCAGTCTACTTTACATTTTTATTTTTTATTTAAATATTTAGTTACTAGATACGTGAGGAACAAGGTAAAGCTTAAAGACGATATTATGCTTGTCGTACGTATTTAATAAGCTTTATACATATTGTATTGTTTAGTTAAAGTTAGATGTGAGGATTGTAACAAACCCGGACATCATACAAAAAGAAGTAGTCAATGCGAATATTTTGCGTTTTCATTGACTTGTAGTAAATAGATATACTTATGTACATACTATAGTTGATACAAATCATAAGAGACCTACAGAATATGAAAAGAAGGAGACAAAAAAGCAAAAATACTGCTATCAATACGTTTGTGGAAGGACTCTGGTCTGCCCAGATAAACTTGCAGAAGTTTACAACAATGAAAAGCCAGCTATTGAAAAAATCTGTACCGATTTGCTGTCAACATATATGCCTAAGCTTGTAACGCTTATAAGCCTATATGCCTCTCCTGGGGCATATAGTTAGATGTTGTCTATACTTATGAGAAAGAAAGAACGAATACACCAACAAGATGCACAGCGGAAACAAAAAGAGAAAAGACAAATACTTCCACGCTTGTTTTCGTTATGTCCTGTGCCTTCACTGAAGTGGAGGTTCATAACGCTCAACCCCAACTCTCTTTCAACTTTTGCTGGTGTAAGGCTCCCAGTTATGTACAAAGGCAAATATGAAATGTTCAACAAGATATTTGATTTCAAGAGACTCAGACTAAGCAGGTAAGATGCTTGACAACTTGTTCCATATTTAATACGTAAAAATTCTTACTAACCAAGCTCTTGGACATAGTAGCTTCCAAGACCTAAAAGATCCAAACAAAAAGACAAAATTTGCTTTCTCAAATGTAATCAGAACCGACGGATACACCGCTGATTTTATAATTAATAAAGGCTCTCAAACCAGTACAGAATACATCGCTAATGAATTTTAATAAATCGCGGTAGAAAATATAACAAGGCAAAGCGAAAAACATAAAGAGATTGGAAAGAATGATAGGAGCAAGCAAATGATACTAGAAAGTGCAAGGTAGGTTCATGAATTACTTGGATTATAATCATCATACATATATTCACGTTTTGTTTTATTAGAAGAGCAAACAGATACTGAGAACCAGAGAAGATTGACCAGACTAGAAACAAACTACCGATCATTTCATTTTGTAGAGGAATGTTTGGTAAAGATTTGGTTAAGATCAAGGGTCTTGGTCCAAGCGTAGTTGGTACTCTTTGACGACAACTCAAGTGTAGACAGAGATCTGGCGACATTTTGCTCGTTTATGTAGATGAATTCCGAACCTCAAAGGTACGAGATGTCGAATCATTTTTGCTTTGCTATCTAATGATTTTGTAATGAAATGTCCCTCACAGAAGCCTATGTCGGGTTGAATGACGTTCTTGTTTACCAATGCTTTAAAAAAAAATATCTACAAGGTTTCAAACAGCATAATCAGCGGCCACTGTCGCCCTCGAGCATTCTGTAGAAGCAATTGATGCTTTTATTTTTACTACATTCCCGTAACGAACATAGTTTTCATTTTTGGGATTTAGATTTCTACAACTAAAGTCCGTACAAACATCTCCTTTGGTCACAAAACCAACTCTTTTGTCTAAAAATTATTTTTATTGTCCATAAAGGTAAGCAGAATGTCTAGAAATTAATTTTCATTCGTCCAAAAAAAAATAACATTGTCTCAATCTCAAGTAGAAACACTGTAATTGACCTGCAATATACAACAAAAAAAAACTTTATATAACAGAAATGATAATAATAATAATAATAATAATAACAGTAGTAGTAATAGTAATAATAGTAATAATAATAATAATAGCCAAAATAATTGAAATTTCTTAAACATATACACAGCTATACCACGCTCACACTTTATATATATATATATATATATATATATATATAATACACACATACACACACATACATACATACACACACTAATAAATGTATGAAAATAATGAGATTGTGTGAATAACTACGTGCCTCTAAAACCCTGTATTTCTATTGAGAAGTCACATGCTGTGCCGAGTTTAGTGGAGAATGCGCATAGGGGGGTGTGGGAGAGATTGGGCCAGAAGAGTTATTATGATGATAGCTATTCATAGATGAAAGGGAAGAATGGCTCATGTTGTTGGGTCTGAGATTGGCCTGTCGTGAGAGTGTATTGGGATAAAAGTCGGAAGAAGGGTGTCGGTTGGAGTAGGGTAAAAACTGTTGTTGTGTATAAATAGAAGTCGGTGGTAGATGCTGCCCGTCAACGAGACCATCAAACAGTCGAAGGTCGGTAGATGATGCGAATGATGGAGGTATGCTGGTCGTACTTTGGGATTGTTTCTTGTGCTTCATCATTTGCTCTACTTTCTTCAAGAACTCCTTTGAAGATATATCCATGGTTGTAGCGTCTGCTAAACTTGGATCCTGCAAAAATGGTTCTAATTCTTCAGGAACCTAAAAGACGTTTAATATTGCATAAGAAAAAAAATCCAAGATTATAAAATGCCTTATTTTATTACTCACCAAGCAGAAATCCTCACAAGATTCTAATAAGATCTCAACTACTCCAATAGCCGAAAATGAATCATCTTTAACAGGGTCTTTGGAGTCTGTTGTCAGGATATTTGGTGCAATTACACGGGCAAGGTTGGGAATATCCATGCGACTACCGACATCGGTTGTTACATGAGAAAAAGAGGCGACCCATCGTAAGAAGAGAACCAGGACTTCGAGTGTATCTCGATTGCACCGGGGAAGCATGCAACATGCCAGATGAAGGACATGCTTTCGTGTACAAGGATTTGCAATCTCTTAAGAATCGAATTAACACTTATTTTATTTATTAATTCATCGTCTAAAAAAGACTTACTTTGAGCACATGTAAATAATCCATGCAGTTTAAATGTCAATAATGGGTCCGGTAATTCTCTCAAGAACTTTTTTAAAAGAGCAGCAATTTGAATTACATTCTCTGATGTCAGGTCAACATCATGAGGGTGTTTGTCTAATTGCTCTGTCAATTCCTTTAGCCTTCGAATGTTGCCGTTTTTTCGAAATACTCCCTCGACCGACATGTCTAGAGATGATTGTTATATATATATATATATATATATATGTATATATCATTAAGATGCTCCTCCTCCAAAAATCTAAAATTACCTTTCTGACGCATGGCTGTAATGGCATCGTCCAGGAATCCAGCAATCTTTATCGGTGAAGGGCCTGCTCCAAGGTTAGATTCTACTCCTGTTTTCTCTGTGAGGACATCAATAGGCACTCCAAAGGTGCCTTCTTCTTTGCCCTTTTGAGCCTTTCTGCCTCCTCCATTTCTAAAAGACGTGAAGAATTTCCCCCAAATAGATGCCTTTTTGAGCTCAATCATATTGAGCAATTCACCCAACGTAAAATACTCGCGCACATATGGCTCAATATGAACCACGGCTACATGACGGATGATCATGTACTGCAGAGCAGACAGTTCAGAGAGATAAATTCGAGGTTTGGTCGCATGTGGAGCGAGCATTCTTCCTGCCATTGGAGGAAGCTGGGTAGAGGTAGCTCTAACAGGTGAATGGGCTTGTTCGGCTACTGTGAGGGCAGCAAATTGTGGAAGGTCATCCAGTCCAATGCTTTTCTGAGGTCTGTGGCGTGTCTTATTTGTCGAGCCATGTGTTGGTATGGGTGGTAGTTCCTTATTCTGGTCCGATAATCGTACCAGGCTGTCTGACCGCGCCGGCGCTGGTCTGTTGTATCTACTCTCAGAGTCATCCATAATCGACTTGTTGGTGTTGCCGATAATGGTTGATCTTTTGGCTGTTTTGAAAGACCTGGACATCTTTCGGTCGGGCTTGGTGGCCGAGATCATGCTTGTGTCAATATAGGTTGGATATTGAAGACTTTTTTCGTTGACGTATTGGCTCACAACTTGCTGCTTTTCTACGGTGTGGGTTACAATGTCCTTTCCAAGGGCGTCTTTTGGGGCCTGTATCTTTGTCTTTGTCGAATAGTCAATGGCCGACAATTGCTGGTCTATGGTTATTATTGCAATTGTTATTATAATAATAGAATATTAACATACGATGTATTAAATAACATGTTTTCCACAATGATAATTATACCTGTAATGTGCAAAAGACTACACAATCGACTGAGTGCCACTCGAAGGAGAAATGCATATTGCACGAGTTTTGTAACGTATTCAAAAGAATGGCTGTCGCCCTTTGATCCCGAGCATCGGGTACACATCAAAGCGTGCGATGATGTATTGAATACAGCCAAATGGGTGTGATCCACTAGGGACCTTTTGCATTGGTGGCATGTGAAGCATCGTATATGCCATCGGAATTGTCCGTATTTTATGCATTGGTCTTCAATCGATAATTTGCACTCGTAGCAGCAGTCAGTGGCTTCTTTAGATTTCACCAGTCTCTGGCTGTCTCTGCTGTGTCTTTCCTTTCCAGCGACCTCCATTAGCTTTGCCAAAAGACGAGAGACGGCTACGGGTTTCCCAACCGTTATGTCCAGACGCAGGGCAGCCGTCAATGCTACCTTTATCAAGATCTTGAGGTAATGGGCAAGACCGGTAATTAACGAAAGAAGTTCTTGAGAAATCCCTAGTTTTCTCATCTCTACTTCCTGGGTCTTCCACATGAGGGAAAAAAAGTTTATGATCTTTTTGCAAAGCATCTTTGCTTCACGAGTATATTTGAATTCTATAGAAATGGTCAGTATTGCAAGATATATATATATATATATACACCGTGTTATAATTTCTTGCCTGGCTGTCTGTATTCATTGTAAACCACCAAAAGGTCGTCTATGCCCGAGAACAGGGCTTCTACATGGACAAGAAATCTCTCGGATATACAGATACCATTGATGTAACTTCCATTGGATACATGTAACAGCATCTCAGAGATACACAAGGCTGATGACTCTTCATTTACACATGCACACATGTGAATACAAGCCATTTAAAATAACACAAGTCTTACCTTCGAATGCTGACAAGACCTGCCATATCCTAAACACCTTTTCCTCTGTATCATGCTGCTTTTGGAGCAATTGGCTTTGGTTCTGGGGTGGTTGTTCTGATGGCTTCTGTAAGACAAAAAAAATTGCGCTTGTTTTTTCCACGATTGTTTTCCTCACCTTTTTGCGTAATGATATCGCCACCATCCATAGAGGGCTGTGCGATGCGGACGTTCCAGTACTATGAAAACGTGGATTGCATAACGGAAGCTGAATAAAACGGCGGAGAAAAAAAAGGGCCTATTCGGGGGTTTACCTTGTGAATCATGTAGCATTCGGGATGCCAGTGCTCGGCCTCATCGTTTCGGTCAATCTCAACATATTGCTTCAAGATGGCCATCTCGCAACCAGCGCACATGACTGCAAATTGAATTGAATAGTGAAAGTGGCAGAATACCTGGCCATTGTGCTCGTAATATGAATCCTCAGGTCCAAAGGCAACTGGACATGCACTGCATGTAAAATGGTCAATGTGGTATTTTTTATCCAAGGCGTTAATGTATGATCCTCTCAAAGGTTCATGGCATTTTACGCATATAAGACCGAGTTTTTCAAAGTAATCGCGTTCGCACAACGGAAAGGTCTGGCCGTCTTGTGCTGTATAGGGAAAGAAGTTGGAGCCTACGGGTGCATCACAATCCTTTAAAAACAAATAAATTGAAAATGAGACTTGGAAATATCGATATATATATATACATATATATAAAGGGTACTAGGCTTACTGTACAAGTAAAGCATTCTACATGATAATATTTGCCTAATGCACCCATGCTTTGAGACCGTAGTTGATCATGACATTTGGCACAGGTAGGTTGGCTTTGGGATGTGTCAGGGTTGGTTTCCATTAGTCAAGGATATTGGTGTAGAGGCAGAAAATATGGTGTGTAAGTTGATCAAGGCTGAAGGAAAAAAAAAAGAAAAAGAAAGTATATTGGTTAATTATTATTATGATTATTGTATAAATATATAAATATATACATATATATATATGTATATATGTATATATATATATTGGTTTCTTTTTTTGTGATAATTTCTAGTGTACTGGATTTGGTGTATGATTCGATGAAAAAATAAAATAATAATAATAATAATAATTTATAAGTCTTGCTACAATACTCTACTCTCATTTGTACAATTGCATGTACTTTTAAAAGGTAATAATATGTATACATGTACATTTGTATCTTAAACGTACAAAATAGCTGAATAAATCAAAATCAAAAGAAATACTTGCAAGTGGAAGAAATTAAGCAGTTAAAGTAAATAAATAAAGATATTTAATATTATGTGATCATAAAGGAGAGCAAAATCCAGAAAGATATTTTTTTTATATGTGTCTATACAATTGGAGCTAAAAAAGGACTCTAAACTCATGTACAAAAATAGGTGCAATTCTTTCTTTTCATTCTGTTCTCCTAGTCGATAGGAATTGCAAAATAATAATAATAATAATAAAATAATAATAATAAAGCCTTTTTATATATATATATATATATATATATATATATCTTTGGCTATTTAGCCACTGCATTGGCTTAGTAGTGGAATAAAGTGGATCTGTGATTTACCAAGAGCCTGTTACTAACCAGCAATATATAGAATGCTTTAATTAGCTATATAATATAAAAATGCTCGAATAATAAGGGGTTCATTACACGTTGAATAGGAGGGGATCAATCACTTCAATTGGCTTTTTTTTATATTCTTTATATTCATTCAACAATAAAGCCCCAAACCGTCCACCTCTCTAGACAGCCTTGTTGAATATAGACGCTTATTTTGGCTGTTTGACATGAGTTCAAGTCATACATTTGCAAGACATATAGAGATTGTGTGATGGCTTGTATTCCAGCTTCAAAACTATAATGTGTATATAGCCCTGTGTTTCAAATAGGTTGCTAGCCCTCCAAGAGCACTTGAGCAATCACATAGTCTCCATCATGCGACAGTGAGACATGAGCGCTTTTTATTCCATATGTCTTGGCATTCTTGACTTTCAGTACTGGTTTTCCTAGATCATCATCTATCAATCAATCTCCATAAAAGCAGGTCACAAAATATAACAATAAACAATATTTACCCTGGAGTTTAGAAACCGTTACTTGTTTCCACTCTAGCTTGTGAATTGGAAACAGGGCTTTGTAGACAGCCTCTTTTATACACCAGCTACATGAATAATTAGCTAGGACAAGGGCTGGTGGAGGGCTTTACCGTTTGGCAAGGAACATCAACTTTTGTTCCTTTGAATGTTCATCGCTGGGAAGAAACTTGCTGACAAACACCTCATGCTCATCCTTGCTCAAGATCCTTTTAGCCAGACCATCACTACCTCGTCTTGCTACCAGACTAGCCAAGCGGGGCAGATGCAAAAGATCGACTCCTATGCCCAGAATCATATTTATATCAAAAGGATAATTGTGTCTAGTGCTTAGATCTGTTTGTTGTGCTATTTTGGCGGGTTATAAATAAACAATGGAACCCAATATTGATTCTTATTCTATTGTTAGGGTTTATTTAGAGAAACAATGATATTATTCTGTATTCTTGTGAAGTTTTGGTTAGGGAGAGGAGGCGATATTCTGTACCCACTGAGGCCACAATGACTACTGGAATGAATGTTCTTTGTGTGAAATCATTAAGACAATCATATATACATATACATATATATATAAATATATTCTGTATAAGCGCCCTACTATATATAGAAATGGTGCTTAGCTGATGTTAGTTGGGCAATAGTAGTAGTAGTGGTGGTGGTGGTGCTAGTAGTAGTCTTTTGAATCTTTAAATCTAACAATAGAACACACATGGCTCATTCTGATGGTGGGTAGGGATCTATATATACATACATATATATTTTAAATAAATAAAATAAAATAAAGCTTCTTTAATATTCTGCCAAAGTAAAATATATACATGTATTACTTGCATCCAATTAGCACTCTTTGCACAGAAAATATCCTTGTATTACAGGCATGACACTCTCTTTACTTGGCTGGGCGCTTTTGGTAAAAAAGGGCACTAGAGCCAATTGGATCATTTAACCTTCTAGACAATATGGTAGGGTCGGTTGTTCGTACGGAGTTGGGCAAACTCAATTCAACAGTCATGTTCGGGGCATCATCAGTCAAAAAAAAAAAGCCATGGCTTGAGATCCAGAGCGGCTTGTGTAGGCTGAAATCCAGCCTTTGGGTTGTTTTTTTGCAGAGTGTCCAAGAATATATTTGATGGAAATAAACTCAAAACACGTTTATTGAGCACACCAAAATTATAATCTGATACACGTTTGATTCGGCGCCAAAGGAACCTTGCCGTTGAATATTGACAGATTTTAGAGACCCCGTTAATTCGAGGTGTGATTTATTTGTACCTTGGTGTTCCCAAATGGATCTCAAAGCCAAGGTCACAAAAGGGCAGCAGAACAGCGTGGAATATGCAAGATCAGCTTGGACCCTTCTTTTTTTATATGTATATATTTTGATCCTTGAAAATATATAGCATTTATGAACAAACCCTTTATACTCCTGGTCTACTATCCAATAAGGCCCAGGATTCAACCTATCAACCTTATTTTTCTTTAAAAGAATATTCAAGAGCCATTTATGCTGCTGTGTGCATCGTTTTAAAAGTCAAGAATATTATCTATGCACATATGTAAACTATGTATGTTCTCGGTTGCCTCTTACCAACCTCACCACGTTTGCCAGGCACTCTATGTTCTCGGTGGCTCATGTCTCCAAGTAACAATCGTCCATAGTTCTTATAGCCACGTGCAATTGAACGCAAACCACTCGTTCAATTGCCACGCGGCTATGAAACATTGTCCTAAAGAACATTCATTCTCTACAAGCCCACTGTGCTCACTCCTCCAAAGACCCCGGGAATCCTAATCACCATGACAACCGGCCACAATCCCCATTGCTGCCAATTGAAGGACAATACGAATGCCACAAACAGTTGGCGCGTTTTTATTAATTTGAGTTGGGCTACAGGATCCAATTTACATTGCATTGCATGGCACTAACAAAAGCAGGAGTCCAATGTTTATCAAATATATAGAATACAGAATAAACTTGGCTTTTTTGTAAAGAATATATATATATTCAGAGTCTGCGTTTTTTGTTTTGTTCATCTAAACTGTACCATTCTCTGTGTCTTTTCAGGCCTCCAAAGCCCTGGCGCCACCTTTGCTGAGCCTTATATGTATATACTCTTGAATTAGCCAGTTGATCAATTCGACCTGACCAGTCCAATCTGTCCACAAGGCTGTCCTCTTGTTCAGCCATCAGTACCCTTTTTCCTTGGCTCTTTCAAAACACGGGCTGCAGTCTTTGGCAGGCTTACTTGACGCAGCCAAATCACATGTTGTGCGGTGTCTGATTAACTAAAAGGACCTCCTTAATGACATGAGTTTTCAATCCTTTTTTAGTCCAAATTTGGCTCTCCTTTACGCACTTTATTTTTTTTTGCCTGTTAATTTCTTTTACTTCTTTTGACTCGTTGCTGTCTTATCCTTCTTCTTTAAGCATACAGAATAGAAAACAGCACATCTTTTTTCCACACACAAAAAACCAAACATCTTGTCGAGCTACAGCAGAAAAGCCAACCAAAGAACGAGTGAGCGAGCGAAGAGACCAAGAGGCCCACACCACAAGCAACAACAACAGCAACAGCAACAGAAGCAGCAACACAAACACAAACACACACAAAGGAAAAAAGAAGAAGAAGGAGAAGAGGACTCACAATTATCCACCATACACCCAAAATACTCGCCCTACTACTCACATACACTGCCGTCCAATGGAACAAAACTTTGACAGTCTGTCCAGACCACCGACCTGTGCTCGCTGCCATGATCAACTAGGCAGTCAAATCGTAAAGGCATTGGATGAAGACTTTCATCCCGAATGCTTTACTTGCCTGGTAAGCCACCTTTAAGAATATATATATATATATGTATATATGTATATATATATATATATGAAAAGAGTACTTGGTGGGATCGCATCCAGAGAAGCTCATCCGACACTTAGGATTGCGGAACACCTGTAGCATCCAAATTCTTTCCCTTTACAACAGAAAATGGCCAAACTCTTCCCCTGTGCGAACGCGATTACTTTGGAAGACTCGGCCTTGTCTGTGAACAATGCCATGAACCTCTGAGAGGAGCATATACAATTGCCATGGACAAAAAATATCACACCGACCATTTTACATGCAGTGCATGTTCAGTTGCTTTTGGTCCTGAGGATTCATATTACGAGCACAATGGCCAGGTATTCTGCCACTTTCACTATTCAATTCAATTTGCAGTCATGTGCGCTGGTTGCGAGATGGCCATCTTGAAGCAATATGTTGAGATTGACCGAAAAGATGATGTCGAGCACTGGCATCCCGAATGCTACATGATTCACAAGGTAAACCCCCGAATAGGTCGTTAAGCACCCACGTCGCCTTATTCAGATTTTTTTTTGTTATGAAATCCACGTTTTCATAGTACTGGAACGTCCGTATCGCACAGCCCTCCATTGACGGTGGCGACATCATTACACAAAAAGGTGAGGAATTATTATGAAAAAAAAGAAAGTGCGACTTTTTGGTCTTACAGACAGGTATATCAGATCGACCACCCCAGAACCCAGGCCAATTGCTCGAAAGGCAGCATGATACAGAGGACAAGGTGTTTCGGATATGGCAGGTCTTGTCAGCATTCGAAGGTGAGCATTGTGTTGTTTTGAATGTTCTTTTGATGTGTATCTGATCAATATTCAATAGAGTCTTCGGCTGTCTGTATCTCGGAAATGCTGCTACATGTATCAAACGGAAGTTATATCAAGGGCATCTGCATATCCGAAAGATTTCTTGTCCATGTCGAGGCTCTGTTTTCTGGCATTGACGAACTGTGCAAAATCTACACGGACTACAACCAACCGGGTAAGAAAAAAGAAGAAGAAGAAGAGAGGGACGAGGGGGACAAAAGTGTTTGTAAGCAAGGGCTGGAATATTGACCATTTCTATAGAATTTAAATATACTCGTGAAGCAAAAATGCTTTGCAAAAAGATCATCAACTTTTTTTCCCTCATGTGGAAGACCCAGGAAGTAGAGATGAGAAAACTAGGGATTTCTCAAGAGCTTCTTTCGTTAATTACCGGTCTTGCCCATTACCTCAAGATCTTGATCAGAGTAGCATTGACGGCTGCCCTGCGTCTGGACATAACAATTGGGAAACCCGTAGCCGTCTCTCGTCTCCTGGACAAGCTAATGGAGGTCGCTGGAAAGGAAAGACACAGCAGAGACAGCCAGAGGTTGATAAGATCCAAAGAGGCTACGGACTGCTGCCATGTATGTAAACTACCGATCGAAGACCAGTGTATGAAGTACGGGCAGTTCCGATGGCATATCAAATGCTTTGCATGCCGACAGTGCAAACGCCCGCTCTCGGACCAGCTGGAATCGACCTTTTTTAGCGCCGCATCACAGTCAGTGTTATGCTCGCACTGCTCAGGAACAAAAGAGGGTGGCTTTGTATTTGAATATGTTACAAAACTTGTCCAATATGCCTTTCTTCTTCGAGTAGCACTCAGTCGATTGTGTAGTCTTTTGCAAATCACAGGTATACATTGCAGGAATATTAAAGATGAGAAGGAAAAAGCAATTATCAAGGGCTGTCTTACCCATCATATTGTACAGATCAGCAATTGTCGGCGGTGGACTATTCCAGCAAAACAAAAATCCAGGCACCCAAGGATGCACTTGGAAAAGACGTTGTGACATATACTGTTGAAAAGCAGCAGGTTGTAAACCAATATGTAGACGAGAAAATGCTACATTACCCAACCAATATTGCGGACACAAACATGGTGCCTACAGCAAAGCTTGAAAGAAAGATGTCTCGATCATTCAAGACCGCTAAGCGATCGACAATGGTTGGAAATGCAAATGCAAATGCAAATGCAAACACAAGCAAGCCTATTCAAGAAGCAAGCGAGTCCGAGATACCATTTAGAACAGCACCAACCCGGCTGGACAGCCTAGTTCGTCGCCTGGACCAGCAGAAGAATATCACTCCTCTTCCTCTCGGCCAATGCTCGCCAAATTCGCCGCGCAGTGGATCCCAAGGCAGTCTCGGGCTTTCCGGTCTTCCTCAACTTGCAACACAAAACATGGCCAATTCGCTCCCAAGCATAAACGAACCCCCACTCCCTACATCTCCCTCTTCATTTCTACCCAGCCCAACACCGATTTTAAAAGGAACCTACCACACAACACCTGAAGGAAGACCACGGAAATATCTCTCGGAACTTTCCGCACTGCAGTATATGATCATTCGCCATGTTGCTGTGGTTCACATTGAGCCATATGTGCGGGACTATTTCACATTGAGCGAGTTACTCAATATGATTGAGCTCAAAAAGGCTTCTATTTGGGGCAAGTTCTTTACCTCGATACGGGCAGGTGGTGCAAGAAAACCAAACAAAGGAAAAGAGGAAGGCACCTTTGGCGTGTCTCTAGATGTCTTGACCGAGAGAACCGGAGTAGAGTCCAATCTTGGTGTTGGGCCTTCGCCAATCAAGATTGCAGGCTTTATTGACGATGCCATTACGGCCATGCGACAAAAAGGTAGGCGATGAAAGCATGCCAAAATGGTCATTAACCTGTATTTGTGGTAGATATGTCAGTGGAAGGCGTTTTCAGAAAGAACGGAAATATCAGACGCCTCAAGGAATTGACAGAGCAACTGGACAAACATCCGCACGATGTTGACCTCACTTCAGAAAATGCAATTCAAATTGCTGCTCTTTTGAAAAAGTTCCTGAGAGAATTGCCAGACCCATTACTGACCTTTAAGCTTCATGGACTGTTCACTTGTGCTCAACGTAAGTCTTGTTGAATACAAACGGCCTTTATGAAAAAATAATAATTAATTACTTAATTGCTTAATTAATTGGCTAATTAATTCTGGCCCATAGGAATCGAAAACCCCGTTGCAAGAAAGCACGTACTTCATTTGGCCTGTTGTATGCTTCCTCGATGCAATCGAGACACATTTGAAATCCTTTGTCTGTTCTTGAAATGGACAGCTTCCTTCTCCAATTTATCGAACGATGCGGGTAGTCGAATGGATATCGGAAATCTTGCACGTGTAATTGCACCCAATATCTTGACAACTGACTCAAAGGACCCTACCAAAGACGACTCATTTTCAGCTATCCGAGCTGTTGAAATTCTTTTAGAAACCCACGAGGATTTCTGTCTGGTAAGACACAATCTATTACTGCTGTTGGTCTATAGGTCGTTTGTACTAAATGAAGTGATTTATGCTAATAATAGGTACCTGAGGAGCTAGAGCCATTCTTGGAGGACCCAACCCTTGCTGATGGTAAAGCAATTGAAATATCTTCAAAAGACTTTTTGAAAAAGGTAGAGAACATGATGAAATACAAAAAGCCTTCGCCAAATGCTTCAAATGCACCCAGCATTGCCTCTCCGTCTCCATCTCTATCTGCAGATTTACAATTATTTGATGGGCCACCCGATATGTATCAATCATCATCGACCCCAACTTACTCTCACCAACAGCAGCAATCTCACATGCATCGATACCCTCTGTCTGACCCATATACCTCGCCATCACATCAGTACTCACATCAGCAATCTCTTCCTCCCCCACACCCACATCCGCACCCGCACCCACACCCGCACGTTCACCCTAACCCTCATCCTCATGTCAAGCCACATGAAATGTCGAACCAGCCATCCCTCACTCCAATCACAAATTATCACCGGTCGTCCAGTATGGCAGGAAAGACACTGGTCGAAACCTCACCAGCATCCCTAACTCCAACGACGAACAGATACCATCGGTCTTCGAGTATTACAAAGAATATCTTGGATGAGTCATCTTCCCCATCTCCTTACCTGCATTCCAGTTTGAGTTCTTCCCAACATGTACAATCTCACCACGAGCTTTCGTCATAGTTTTGATTATAGAGGCCCATTATTTTTTTTTGTTTTAAGAAATCTATTATTTATATTTTGTTATCGTTCTTTGTAAAAAAAAAATTCTATAGGTTACAACTATAAAGTATTTTTGTTCGTTTTTTTTTTATATTATATTTTACTTGCCAAAGAATAGGAAAACAAACTAGGTCCAATAAAAACGTCGGTTTGCTTTCATCGTATTTAGAGTGCCAAAAAAATGCCATGTAAATAAGATGAGCATATAGTGATATTTAATCAGCAATATCTATCAATTTTGTTTTATTATATAATTGCACTCTAACAACCATCTAATGCAAATGTCTTGTGGATTCATAACTAATATCTAAACCTTGGTCAGGCCAACGTTTAGTGTTTGGTCAGTATCTGTTGATCCTCTATCACCCAACTAATCTTGTCTACCGATACAATTACTCAAACAGTATGCAAGTTTTACTGTTTAGATTGGTTAAAGCCACTGATAAAATAATGATGATTTATCAATATACATATATATGGCTGGGATAGGTTACGAGCTTTTTATACCTGTTTATTTACTATTCATTAAACATGCAGAATATTCCTGGCTTTGGCTCTAGCAAAGAAGTTGATAGTAATAAAGTCAATGACGCCATCCCGAATATTCCTGGCATTTACTCGATCGAAGAGAGAAATATCGAAGAAGTATATAGAAGCCATTTAAACGTATACTTTCCTAAAAGTCCCTGGGATGATGTTGCTAATTATTTAATATATAGTCATTTACATGCTGGGAATCAACAACGCAAAAAAATGGTGTTATATTTTGTCTATGCGACCGTTCGCTAGATGTAAAGAATATCATTTCCAAGATCACAGATGCTTTTCCAAACGACGCTTTTGGAGTAGTGATGCGTAAACCTGATTCGGAAAACGAGATGCGAAATTCAAATAGCCCATGTATTGAGTTTGCCTTTTCTTCAGAGAAGCCCAGGGAAATCTTGACCAAATACGGACTTCTTTATGGCAAGAGGAGCGGAAAAGTAATATATCCAGTGTTTACAAGTCATTGCCTGCCAGATATTTTGAAAATAAGATTATCGTATCTACCCATTATCGAAAAAGACGAATTGAGGCCATACGTACACCAGCTCATGGGCAGATATGGAAATGTCGTTTATGTGCTGATTTGCACAGGTCTTTATCACGGACTCTTTGAAGGAAAGGCCTTTCTTATCCTTGACAGGACAAATGTTAATGGAGAAACATATGAGGATCTGCCCACAAAGACACCTTATTTAGATGATGACAAAAAAGAGGTATTTATTGATGTACTTAAAAGATAAGCTTAAATTACTTTATATATGTACATCTATCTATTCAGTAAAACAAGAATAAAAGAAAAGAAAATTAAAAGATGTTGGCTATACAATACCTAATCATTAATACTGAATAACCCATAGTAGTTTTAGACAATCACAAAACCCAGATCTATTTTATAAAAAAAAGTGTCCTCTGCTTTCATAAAAATAATATTTATCATGCTTAAAAACATGTCGAGAGCAGTTGCAAAATGATTTTACAAAATAAAATTATATTTGGTATTAAAAATGAATAGTCTATCATGCTTCATTTTCGATTTTAAGAATATTTAATCAAGAGGATGCATAATATTCTTTCCCTGTACTTCTTTGCTTCCTGTATGTATACAGCTGCTTTAGAATGAGGGGTTGGACTGTTGGCGTAATGCCAAGCAGAAAATGTTCAGGCTGGGTTGTTCTTGAGTCATCTATAAATGTATGGCTCCTTGTAGACAGACCTCAGTTAAACAGACTTTGTTTGTATCTCTGAGATAACAACTTCTATACTTAATATGATTAAACTAGAATGTAGATATGCAACAAGTCATGGAAAATCCCATACATAAAGTGACTATAAGAGAATCTTCCTTTTACTTTAACCCATTTTTTTATAAGAGTATTGTTGGCAAATCCAAATGATTTGACTAGGGCATTAGAATACTTTTCTGTAATGAGCGTTACAACTGCTAGATATTACGAGAATTCATGTTTCAATTCTTTAGACTAAAAAAAACTATCGTTATTTTATCTAGCTTACATTGACCTTATGCTTTAACTACATATTCTTGCAAACCAATATTTTGACAGAAATTATATTTATACAATAAAAATACTAATAAGAAAATACTACTATTTTTTTTAAAAAAAAATCTTTTAGAAAGTGTCACTAGATATTTATTACAAAAAAGCACTCTAGAAAGATATTGTGCTGGTATCTACAAAAAGTCTGGTAAATAATTCAGTTTGATCGCCTCAAATTAATCAACATACTACAAGGCTCTAGGTTCCGGGTTATCAATCAAATACAAGATAAATTAAATCACACACACTGGCAAGTTACAAACCAAGAAAAACAAGCAAAGTATTAAAAAGTATCTTAAATTAGTAGTAATAGTAGAGACTATTTGACCGACTCCTGGAATATGTTCTTAATATTGGTATACAAAACTTTGGAACTAATAGGAATATGGATAACATAAAGGTATTTTGGTCAATTAAAAGAGCATAGACCCAGGATGATAAATTCCAGACTATATAAAAGTAAACTTTTATTGCTCATCTGTTTCTAATGTGTGCTTAGCAGACTGATTGATTACTGCTGAAAACTAAAGCTAGGTAAATTCTACACATTCTTTGGCTCCCTTGATACCAGAATGTTCAAATATAAAAGGACAATTGGCTTGGAAAATCTTAATATGAAATCGCATACTTTTAAGCAATCTGAGCCAATACTTTTCCCAAAAGTATATAACTTTCCTTTTGAAATTATAGGGAGAGATGAATTGTGTTTCTTTATTTATGACATTGCAATGACCTTGATTGACATTAAGCATATGTATTCAACCCACTATTCTTTTTTATATATCTTTAGATACACTAATGATCATCAAGGGAGCTTTGTAGCCTTTATGCCTTTGGTTTTTAGGGTTACAAAATTTCCTAATTGTGATTTACCAAAGTATCATCAGAAAACACCTTCAAGGTAGAACCTTTTTGTGTTTTATGGTAGAGTACTAGAGAGATTTTATTTAATTTTTAAGCTATTATTTTCTTTAAATGATTTGTTTTTTTTTTGCAAGGTCCATGCCGGACTTTCCTTGAACAATTCAAACACTGCCAACCTATTTCTGTGCATGGGCATAATAATAGATTTCTGAGATATGGATAATAATAATAATAATAATCTCTTATAAGATTATGTAATATACTATGATATGCTTTATATTTATAAAAAATTACCTCAGTTATTCCATATATACCCGAGGTTAACCAAGAGCTCTTTTAAACAAAATATATAATAGTAGGCTTATGCTTCTCATTGAAACAATGAATATTGCAAGTATTTTTTTTTGTAATAATGATCACTGGGAATTCCATAATTGCCTTTTAAACATCAAAAAAAAAAGTTTAAAGGCTTTTCAGATACTGTAGAGGAATCAGATCTGATGGCAATCCATGTATAATGTTTGGCCATGTCTAATTTATGCACTGTTTATCAATTTTCTTTTATTTGATTTAGCATTTACAATAATTTTTATATATATATTTTAATAGGCATTTTTCTCCTTTTTTCTCCTTTTTTGGCGTAGTTTAGAGAAATGGCTTTTTCAATAATATAATAATAATAATTGATACATGATAATCACTCGAGTCAGTAGCAATATAATACATGGATTTGAGTCTGAGATAACAATAACAATAACCATTAATTTTACTACATTTACTAGAGATCAAAAGATATATATATATATATTTAAGAAATTAAGGCTTGCTTAATTGTGACAAGATATTTTTTTCAGTGTTCATGGTAATGTGCATAGTTGGAAAAACAAAATTTATGGGGCAATAGGCCCTAAAAGACGATTTTAGAACTATATGGTATATTCCAGCTTTTTATAAAATATATAGTTTGTATCACTGTGGTTAGGTTACCGTATCTAGAACAAGATGTTCTAAAGATTCAGGGCTCTCAAAATAGTACAGTCTTACTCTTAAATCAGTGCGACACCAATTCGCAGCTGACATGAATATACTTTCTAGAAAAACTACAATAATTATAATAGTAATAATAACAATAGTTAAATATTAAACAAACTGTTAAAGAAGTCTAGGAATTTTTATCCACAGAATCGAGAGTGTTAAACACGGTTTGATTACAGGGTAGTGTGTATGCTCTATGCGTGACTATCGTTATAGCATGTTTTTATGATCTTCAATTTAATTCTGGGGTCGTACAGTGCGTACAATAGTAACAGGGAGAAATGCACAAACATAAATATATCAATGTATACGATACTATTCAAACTCTGACAATAACAGATCTAAAAGAATGTTTTATATATACATATAATAGATCCTTGTAACTTTAAAAAAAATTAGACAAAAAACAGCTATAAAAGACTTGACCAAACTTCTACACCTAAATTCTAATCAGTAATACTTTATTCTTCGTATCTTTCTACTCCATCTCGATGCCTAATTTGCCAGACAGTCCCAGTGATTGGCATGTCAAGTCTATCGAGTCTACCGCCGATCTTTTGGAGACATCAGTATCCAATGGTCTATCAGCAAACCAAGTAGACGAGCGCATTCGTAAATACGGCCACAATGAGCTGTCATCCAATGAAGGTCCACAGTGGATCAAGGTTCTTTTGAGACAGTTTGTGGATGTCATGAACTGGATCTTTATAGGACTAGGTGTGGCTTTTTACGTGCTCAAGGACTATATTACCGGTTCTCTCTTGATTGTCTTGGCCATTGTCAACCTCTATCTGACATTCTCTCAGGAATACGCTGCCGAACAGACTCTTGCTGCCCTTCGGAACCTGTCTTCCCCCCAGGCTGATGTTATTCGTGATGGTAGAGAGCAAACTATACCTAGCAGAGATATTGTTCCCGGTGATATATTGTTGATTAAAGAAGGCGATTCTGTCGGTGCTGATGCAAGATTGGTCAATATTTCAAACCTTGAGGTAGACGAGGCACTTTTGACTGGTGAATCCATGCCCGTACAGAAAGAGCTTATTCTCTTGAGCAGTCTTGGTAAGATGGACACAAACAAAACAAAAAATGCAAATATGTTCTATATTATGCTTGATCTACATAACCCACACTAATACTTATCATTATTATTACTTTATTTATATGAAAATAGACGAGCCTCTTGGGGATCGTATTAATATGGTTTACAGCTCTACAGTAGTATCAAAAGGACGCGGAAGAGCCATTGTTACCGCAACGGGAATGAGTACAGAAATCGGAAGGGTCGCCGAAAAACTCAATGAGTCAAAAGATGACGACAAAACACACCTCCAAAAAAGCATGGACAAGATGTACATTGCCTTGCTCATCATCTCCGCCATATCAGTCATTATCGTCTTGGCCTCTGTGAAATTCAAGGTTAATTATGATGTTGGCATGTATGCCATGACAGCCGCTCTTTCTCTTTTGCCAGCCGGGTTGACTACCGTCATGACCGTTACGTTGGTTATGGGTGGTAGAGAAATGACTAGTCAAAAGGCGGTTGTGCGAAAACTAAAGGTGCTAGAGACACTTGGTTCTGTTACCAACATTTTCTCTGATAAAACCGGCACTCTTACTCTGGCAAAGATGGTTGTTATTCGCTTCTGGACACCTAAAGAAGGCTATTTCTACGTAACTCCAAATGGTCTTTCTCCCGAAGGCGATGTCTACAGTACCTCGGGTGTTCAGGACAGAGAAGGCGATGAAAAGGTCAATGATGGCGAACTCATCGACAAATCCCGGATTTCTCCTGACATCAAAAAATTAGTCCAGTGCTCTGCGCTTTGTAATGTGGCGAGTATTTATCCCCGAGAAATTGACATGAGTGATAAGGTTTCCCCAAATTTGGATGAGGAAGCTGAGACTAATGATGAGTGGATTTCAAGTGGCGCTCCTACTGATGTTGCTCTCCAAGTTTTTGCTCACAAATTCAACATGGGAAAGCCTATGCTTGAAGAAGATGGCTGGAAACTGGTTTCTGAATTCAACTTTGATTCTACTATCAAGCGCATGTCAACCATCTACCGTGATCCTCAGACTGGCGAACTTGTGGTATTTACCAAAGGCGCTACAGAAAGAATCCTTCCTCTCTGTACATATCTATCAGAGCCAGAAAAGAATCAGATCCTTCAGACTGTCGATATTTTGGCTGCAAAGGGTCTCCGTGTCATTACTCTGGCATACCGCAAACTTTCCTCAGCCAAGAGCACCAATGGATCTTACACAAGAGAAGATGTTGAATCCGAGCTTAATTTCCTTGGTCTTACTGGAATCTATGATCCCCCACGTCCCGAGTCTCGTCAAGCTGTCTTGGAAGCCCATCAAGCTGGTATTAAGGTTCATATGCTCACTGGTGATCATGAGATTACAGCTACAGCAATCGCCAAGGAGATCAATATTTTGAATGAAAAGACAATGTCGTCTGAGACGATCCGTCGACTAGTCATGACAGGTACTCAGTTTGATGCCATGACAAACGAACAGATCGACGCTCTTGAAGAACTTCCCCTGGTTGTAGCCCGTTGTTCACCTGAGACCAAGGTCAAGATGATTGAGGCTTCTGCTCGACGACACAATATATCAGCAATGACTGGAGACGGTGTAAACGACTCTCCTTCTCTTCGTATTGCAGATGTTGGTATTGCCATGGGAAAGAATGGCAGTGATGTAGCCAAACAAGCGTCCGACATTATTCTGACCGACGATAACTTTGCCACAATTATCCGAGCAATATCTGAGGGAAGACGCATTTACCAGAATGTCCAACGCTTCTTACTCTACTATTGGATTACGCTGTCTTCTCTTGCGGTTGTAGTACTGGTATGCCTGGCAGTCCGTGATCCAGAGGGCAAGAGTATTGCCCCATTATCCACAATCGCAATGCTTTTTTTGTATGTGGGGGTTACTCCACCAGCCAGTGCCCTTAGTGTTCAGCCAGCTTCCAAGACCATCATGCTTGAGCCTCCAAGACCACCTAAAGAGAGCATATTCAACCGAGAGATTATTTTGGATACTTTGGTATATGGACAATCAGCCGCCATTTGTTTTACGATTGCTTTCTTTGTGCCTCTATACGTTGTTGGAAATGGGGTTGGTGGAGTGAACTGTGATTCTCAATATATAGAGGGTGCATGCGATTCCCTCTATCGTGGCCGTTCATCATTAGTTGTGACGGTAACATTTATCGCTATTGTAATTATGATCCATTGCCGAAGTTATCGCGATCAGGAGTGGAACAAGGCTGGCTTGCAAAAGACACTCAAGTCCAAGGCCATTATCGGCACCGTGATATTTGATATTATCTGTCTTCTCCTTTTTATCTACATTCCAGCAGTTGCAGTAAAGGGATTTAGAATGCTGGCAATAACATGGGAATGGGGACTGGATATTGGTCTGACTCTGTTTTACATTGCACTTGGAGAAGTGTACAAGATGCTCAAAAGACGCTTCCTAAAACCAATGACTCGTGTGGAAATTGTTGTATAATTTATATCAATTTTGATTCAAAAAATCAGAAAACTGTTTCTGGGCATTGTACTCCTACTTTTATTTATTCGCCTTGATATTAATATTAATACATACATACATATATATATATAATTCTATAAACATGGTATTCAAAGAGTATTTACAATATACTTTTAATAAACTCCCAAATAAATTACTATTAAATTGAATTTATTTACAATTAACTTTTAAAGATGAAAAAATCTTGTATCTTTAACCATGTAGTAAAGGGTATAAAGACCATGAAGATTCCTGTAAAATGGCAAGAAATCATTTTCCAAAACTTGTATATGATTTTTGGCATTAATACTTCCATCTACCACAACAAGTAACTCAACTACTCCTAGTGACACATGGTGGGTTGGTTATGTAGTATAAATGTCCAACTCAGTGACAAGAAAATAGATACGGGTAGAAAGACCATTTTAATAAAGAACAGATTAAGAGACTATTTAACTACTTCGGGGAATTTCTACAGATACATCACTACTTCGAAGTTCACTGCGATGAGCGATACAACAAACACCGGTGAATAAAATAAACCGTGTCACTAGCCAGATACTCTCCCAGACTATAACAAAACCTCTATTTCGTTGCACTTTTTGAGCAAGGTATCTAGGCAAGTATTTTTTACTAGGCTTACGCCAAATATATCCACAGTCATACTTATAAAGAATGAACTTGAAATCATCATTCCAGATTATCTTTTACCATTGCTTATCCCAACTCTTTGCAGCGTAGTAAAAGCACAGGGTTTAGAGATATGTTCATTAGACATGAAATACTTTGCAAGAGCCGCACATAAAGGAATATTTACTTAGTGAAAAGTTCTACCAATATTCTTTAAATAAACGAATTTTTCTGTTCCTTTGTTTATTGAATGTGGCAAGTCAGCTAAAGTATGATGCAAATTTCTCTCCAAGACCAAAACGAAGTGTCTTTTTTTCTGGGGTCAGTAGCTTTGGTTTTCTTGAACGGTTCTTATTAGTGACTGACCGTATTTGGATACCTTTCTAAGTGATGAACATCTGGATTATATTGCCACTAGTGTCTCAAAAACTAAAGGCTCTTTTAAATAGCGGCCTTTTCTTCTCTTTACAAACCAACAGCCTATCGAACTTCTTCATTAACTATCTTCCCAAGGCAATTTTTGTAAAAAGATTGAGTGGTCATTTTAAAAAATATAAAAGAATATTGAAAATGAAATAAATCAATATATTTATTTTGATTTGGTATCAAAATAGCATTGATACTTACATCAGTAAAAGTTGCATACTAGCATACAAGCTTTTATTGGATCCGGATAAACAGGTTGCTATGCCAATCGAGATATAATTCTTCACAACATCACCAAAAAGTATGAGGAAATTGTCAGGTATCCTACAAATGGAAATATATTTTAATATCCGCCAGTATATTTTGTACTTGTTCGTACAAAAAACAATCCTGCTTGAACAAGTGCACGGACCAGTTTTAAAAAAACCTGAAAGCTAAAAAAGTGATCGCCGTTCAAAGTCTTGTCGTCTACTCGGTACACTGACAAAGACCAAACTTCAACTTAAAAGAAGTTACTTTAACTTCTTTCCGTTTTAAAGACCTGACTTTTGTAATAAATATTGCAGATTCTCTATAAAATAAAAAAAATTCATATACTGGATCGCGTCATCACCAAAAATTCTGATGATCTCACACGCTGTGTGATTTTAAAAAAGGGGCTCTGGGTGTCTGTTCTTGCTTACGTTTTTTTTCCCTTCTATACTCATTTACTCTCTATTTTTTATGATGGATGGATGTTTTTTTCATTACTCTGTTGAATTATTATATTAATATGTCAGTCGATTCGTTTTACTTTACTTTATTTGTATATACCATCTATCCGTATCCATCCACCCTCCAATATGCAACACCTTTCTGTTTTATGCCTGTATTTAGGTGATTTACATTTAGCAGTTTACGGTAGCAACATGTATACTGTACTTCTATACTCGATAGTTTCAACCTTTGACTCATAGCTCTACACTCTAAAGCAAGTTTACCCTCATAAGTTCCCACAGATGTTCTCAAGAAATATAGCTCTGGTCCGTATAATATATGGTTATTGCAAAGTTTCTGAAACTAGATTTACCACATCAACAATGAATGGAAGGATGCATCCATTTCACGCATCAGATTATGGCTTTAGGGCATTTGTATTATCTCATCTTCTGTGGTGCATACTGCCCTTTCTCAACCTCTTCTATGGCTGGTCAAAGTTGGATTATCAGCTGCAGTACAACTGCCTTGATCTTCAACTACGGTACCATCTGGATCGTCTTGGTTTCCATTTCTTACATTGGTACAGCTCTTTAGGGTGTATTAATGGATACTTTTAGCTCTCTCGATGTTTGGCATCAACAAGAAGATATAAGTTTGATTGATTGCTACATGAGAAATATAGAGGTAAATCTATCTCAGGATATAATGTGGTCTCGGCTCAGTAGTTTGAGGGCGGTGGAAAGACATTTCCGATGCTTATCGGCCATTGTTTGGAGCATTATTTTGGCATACACTACCTCGATAAGCTTCAGACCGTTTGCAATCAAATATATCTCAGTCTTTTGCTCTTTAACCCAATGTCTGGTGATATGGGGTCTGATATGAGCTTCTTTGTCCAGTCAACCAAGAGTGTCCCATCAGCCTCTAATTTTCGGTCTTTTCTGTCCTGTCAACTTGACCACGGTCTGCGTTCTGAGCCGTTTGGCACAGCTGTTCAAACTTGGAACAGCCTATTTCTTGTCCACAAGATTTCATAAAGGTAGCATGAAATACCCATGATTTGCGTTAAATGTTGATATTTTATTCTGACCGTCTCATGAGTATTTACATTGTATGCGACGGCTGGTGGTACTCTTCCACTAATAGTATGATAGAGTATCTCCATAGCCAAGTACACACCCAGTGGTTCTGGTGCATTGGACAGTATGTCCAGTGATGTAGAGTTCGCAGTCTTGTTTTATTGATGAATTAGGCATCATCACTTTGTATTTAAAGTGTTGGTTTGTCTGAACGCATATTCTGCTGTATTATTACAGACAGATAATTACTTAAATGCAAATCCGCCGTTTACCATGGAAACCGATGATCCTGAAAAACCAGAAGACCCATGGTCACCATGCTTAGTCAACTTACACGAATCTAAGCTCCCACCCTCCGACCGCCCTAAACTTGGGCATCAGTTTCTTGCTAGGGCTGTTGACATGGAAACCATTTACAAAGTACTTTGCAATGAACAAGATATCATTGCTGACCCCATCTGGTGCTCTGGGATTGGGCCACATCTTGTTGTGTCACATCACCATTACTAATGTACTACTTACAGAATTTAGGGATGCTTTTCGATCGCACTTTTTACACATAATTGTAGAGATCGTAATGACAACAGAAGACGATGTTTTTAAAATATGCCAACAAAGGCATCACAGTTGGTGAGAAATGTGTCTATGGCTTCCCCTCTTGGGCCGGAGGTAGAGTTGGCCAAGGTTTTCTTCTCCAAAGTTCCTATACAGGAGAAATCAAGCACAGTAATGAACATATGCAGATATATCAAAGAATATGGCATTTGTCTTGAGGTGAGAATGCAACTCTCGCAAGAATACTTCAATGGCTAAGCCTATGCTCTCATCCACTCCCTATATGCTCCCACCCCAACACCTACTACCTTTATTTCATGTCATTTCTTTTGGAAATGATCGACAGGTCTACGCCACTTGATCCAAGCTGCCTTTGTACTGCAGCTCTTGCCATAAGTCTGCATACCGCTCGTCTGGCTGCCCTGAGCGAGAATCTCGCGTCTGCTAGAGGTGTAATGCATCTAAAAACCTTTGCGCTGGCTGCCCTAAGAACGCCCATAGACTTAAACACACACAATCCGACCTATCAGATACTTTTGGTAGTGAAGAGAATGACAAGGTCCCATCTAAAATGGTCTACCTTTTCACCAATCCCATCTTTTCAGGGATCTTTCCACCTGTTAATTTATTTCCATCTCTGCCTGGCTCGGTCAAAACCACCAGCCCCTCTATCCCTTCCTCTGATCTCAAAGACCAATCCAACTTCAAATCTCTTGAATTTCCTTTCTTTCCCAACAATTCTTTAAAAAGAGACCCAGACGGGGTTGTACCATAGTAATATCTCATCTACCCCCTTTACTTTACTAATAAACCATGCATATTGACGTTGGTTTCACCGACCAATAAAAAGTCATTTAAGCACGAATTTTCTACAGTCACATCCACTTGTACCTCGTACAGTTATAAAGATGACGAAATTTCTGGATACTTTGAAACAGACACTTCATTTTCTCTACCAATTAATTACTTGAAAACATCCAAACTCAGAATCACAAATCAGCACTTGGGACCTTTATATAACAAAAGAGCAACAGCAGTATTGGGGTGTCTTCTATCTTGATAGCGTTCATCCTTCCCTTGGACTGATTGCAAGCGCAGTTGAAATGCCTAGGTCAACCGTGCAACCAATTGTCAAACGCGTAAGACAATGCAATTGTAAATTACCTGGACAACCCAAAAAAGTGAATGAGAGGACAATCAGACACCTTGAGAGAATTATACGGGACGACCCATTCACCAACTATAAACAGCTCAAATTAGACACGGCCAAGATGGGTGTTGATGTGTGCAAAAATAGTATCATAAACTATGTCAAGCAACTTGACTTCAAATCCTGTATCGCAGCACATAAGCCTCGCCTCACAAAAAATCACAAGCAGGCCGGACTTCGCAGGGCTAAGGAAAAGGTGAATTGGACAAACGACCAATGGAACAGTGTGGTGTGGTCAGACGAATCCCGTTTTTGTTTGAACGGAAAAGATGCTGCCAAGCGCGTTTTCAGAAAAGTTGGAGAAAGATACGAAGGAAAGAATACCGTATCGACAGTGAAATTGGGCGGTGGTGGACTCATGGTTTGGGGGTGCTTTTAGGGTGGAGGATTTGGCCCATTAAAGATAATTGACACCGACAAAGTCAATCAAGATGTATATGTCGATATATTGGCCCAATCCTTCCACCCATGGTTTACAAAGGTCACCAAGGACGAGGAGAAGGATTTCATCTTCCAGGAAGATGGTACCACTTGTCATACTGGTGGATATGCGCGATGGTGGAAAGAGACCCATCAGATCAGGGGATTTGAGTACTGGCCAGCTCAAAGTCCTGATCTGAACCCAATCGAGCACATCTGGAATGCTCTGGAGCTGTTGGTTGAGAAGAGGAGAAGCAAAATAAGCAATCTGGCTGATTTGGAGGTAGCCCTTCAAGAAGAATGGACGAGGTTAGGCCTCGAGTATTCAAGGCGTTTAGTTGACAGTATGCAGAGAAGATGTCAAGCTGTAATAGACGCCCGTGGTGGTACTACCAAGTGCTGAAATCTCTTTTTTCTTTACATATTACTAAAATATATGCATTAAAATATATTTATAAAGTATACGATTATTGAAAATAGACTATATGCTTTTGAATTGTCAATTTTCGTCAACTATACTGGACACAAGTGGTTATGATTGTATTAAAACAAAGATAGAGATAAGAACATTTATACATCTTTCTTGTTAGTGAGAGTCGAATTTGTGCTATTAACCAATTTATCGAACTGTAGTTTATAAATAATAACCCGATACTTGATTAATAGATAAAAGTTAATTTTTAAGATCTCTAAAGATATAGAATTCATTCAATAGATATATGGGGTTTGCATTTAAAAAAAAAAGGTTTATTAAATTTGGATAGCAGTTATAGAAATACACATGTTATATTTTACACAACAGTTTCCACAAAAGATGTAACCATAGGCTTCAAAAATCTTCGTTTGAGCATCTTGTAAATCTCACCAAAAACAATGTGGCCAAGAACAATACCAATGTCAAGACCCCACTCCCAAGTGATTCTTCGAATTCTGAATCCTTCGACAGCAACCACAGGAGTATAGAGAAAAATTAAAAGGCACACAATATCAAATATAAGGGTGAAAGTAAAAACCTTGGATTTGAATGTCTTTTTCAAACCACACCAATCCCATTCAGGCTCCCGATAGCTGCGACAATGGACCATAATTAAAAGCGAGAAGAAAGTAGTTACAACCAATATTGATCCACGGGCACGATAAAGAGATTCGCACGGACCTTCTGTATAATTTGTGTCGCAGTCAACGCCTTCTACACCATTACCAAGAGCATACAAAGGCACAAAGAATGAAAGAGCAAAACAGACTGAAGACGACGAGCCATAGACAAGCGTGTCCATAATGATTTCTCGATTGAATAGGTTTTCTTTTGGCGGTCTTGGAGGCTCCAACATAATTGTTTTTGAAGCTGACTGGATACTAAGGGTACTGGCCGGAGGAGTAATGGCAACAAAGAGGAAGATGATACTGATTGTTGACATGGGGGAGACGTTATTACCTTCTGGATCATGTAACGCCAAACAAATCAAGATCAAAATGGCAAGAGAAGACAGTGTAATCCAATAATAGAGTAAAAAGCGTTGCATATTCTGGTAAATGCGTCTTCCCTCAGATATTGCTCGGATAATTGTGGCAAAGTTATCGTCGGTCAGAATAATGTCGGACGCTTGCTTAGCTACATCACTGCCATTTTTTCCCATGGAAATGCCAACATCTGCGATACGAAGGGAAGGAGAGTCGTTTACACCGTCTCCAGTCATTGCTGATATATTGTGTCGTCGAGCAGAAGCCTCAATCATCTTGACCTTGGTCTCAGGTGAACAACGGGCTACAACCAGGGGAAGTTCTTCAAGAGCATCGATCTGTTCGTTTGTCATGGCATCAAACTGAGTACCTGTCATGACTAGTCGACGGATCGTCTCAGACGACATTGTCTTTTCATTCAAAATATTGATCTCCTTGGCGATTGCTGTAGCTGTAATCTCATGATCACCAGTGAGCATATGAACCTTAATACCAGCTTGATGGGCTTCCAAGACAGCTTGACGAGACTCGGGACGTGGGGATCATAGATTCCAGTAAGACCAAGGAAATTAAGCTCGGATTCAACATCTTCTCTTGTGTAAGATCCATTGGTGCTCTTGGCTGAGGAAAGTTTGCGGTATGCCAGAGTAATGACACGGAGACCCTTTGCAGCCAAAATATCGACAGTCTGAAGGATCTGATTCTTTTCTGGCTCTGATAGATATGTACAGAGAGGAAGGATTCTTTCTGTAGCGCCTTTGGTAAATACCACAAGTTCGCCAGTCTGAGGATCACGGTAGATGGTTGACATGCGCTTGATAGTAGAATCAAAGTTGAATTCAGAAACCAGTTTCCAGCCATCTTCTTCAAGCATAGGCTTTCCCATGTTGAATTTGTGAGCAAAAACTTGGAGAGCAACATCAGTAGGTGCACCATTCGAAATCCACTGGTCTTCAGTTTCAGAGACATCGTCAAGGTCTTGGGAGATTTTATCATTTATGTTAAGTTCACGACGATAGATGCTCGACATATTGCAGAGTGCTGAGCATCGAACCAGACTTTTAATATCAGGAGAGATTTTGGACTTGACGATCAATTGGCTGTGGTCTATCTTTTCTTCATCTTCTGGAGTATCAATTCCGTGAGTGCTGTAGACATCGCCTTCAGGAGAAAGACCATTTGGAGTTACGTAGAAATAGCCTTCTTTAGGTGTCCAAAAGCGAATAACAACCATCTTTGCCAGAGTAAGAGTGCCGGTTTTATCGGAAAAAATATTGGTAACAGAACCAAGTGTCTCTAGCACCTTTAGTTTTCGCACAACCGCCTTTTGGGCAGTCATTTCTCTGCCGCCCATGACCAGTGTCACAGCCATCACAGTAGTTAAACCAGCCGGAACTACAGACATAGCGGATGTCATGGCATACATACCAACCTCGTAGTTGATTTTAAACCTTGCAGAAGCAAAGACAATAATAACACACAAGACCGAGACAATAAGCAAGGCAATGTACATCTTGTCCATGCTTTTTTGGAGGTGTGTTTTGTCATCATCTTTTGACTCATTTAGCTTGGTTGCAATCCTTCCGATTTCTGTACTCATTCCCGTTGCAGTAACAATGGCTCTTCCACGTCCTTTTGATACTACTGTAGAGCTGTAAACCATATTAATACGATCCCCAAGAGGCTCGTCTATTTGCATATAAATAAAGTAATAATAATGATAATTATTAGTGTTGGTTATGTAGATCAAGCATAATATAGACCATATTTGCATTTTTGTTTGTGTCCATCTTACCAAGACTGCTCAAGAGAATAAGCTCTTTCTGTACGGGCATGGATTCACCAGTCAAAAGTGCCTCGTCTACCTCAAGGTTTGAAATATTGACCAATCTTGCATCAGCACCGACAGAATCGCCTTCTTTAATCAACAATATATCACCGGGAACAATATCTCTGCTAGGTATAGTTTGCTCTCTACCATCACGAATAACATCAGCCTGGGGGGAAGACAGGTTCCGAAGGGCAGCAAGAGTCTGTTCGGCAGCATATTCCTGAGAGAATGTCAGATAGAGGTTGACAATGGCCAAGACAATCAAGAGGGAGCCGGTAATATAGTCCTTGAGCACATAAAATGCCACACCTAGTCCCATAAAGATCCAGTTCATGACATCCACAAACTGTCTCAAAAGAACCTTGATCCACTGTGGACCTTCATTGGATGACAGTTCATTGTGGCCGTATTTACGAATGCGCTCGTCTACTTGGTTTGTTGATAGACCATTGGATACTGATGTCCCCAAAAGATCGGCGGTAGACTCGATAGACTTGACATGCCAATCACTGGGACTGTCTGGCAAATTAGACATCGAGACAGAGTAGAAAGATACGAAAATTGAAAAGAAAAGACTGCTAAGGCTAGTATGTATCTTTAGATTTCTGATTTATATACTTTTTTTTTTGAATGTACAAACTTTGATAATATACTCGTTTCACTCTCCGTAGAGATGCTTTAAGTTTGTTTTCTTCAGTTTTCCACAAATGAGAACATTTTGATACAGCTAATATTTCTAGAATACTGATGTTTTGTTGGCCAGAACTTTTCACAAAATGCACTCCTCTGATTCAGTTGATCCAAAAGCCGTCCAATTCTATTGCTGACAAATTATTCGGCAAAGATTAGCAAAACTACCGTTCACTGATCAGTTATAGATCAATGGACGGCTTTTGTTTTTCTCAAGGGACTCGAGGATATATGGGCCGTCATAATCTCGAATCACTAGAGAAGATACTTATCAACCATTTTCAAGAAAGAAATAGGCTAGAGCCATTTTAAGTATGCAGTCTAAACTTTAATATCGATCGTCAAAACTACAGAATTATGGTGTTAAAAGTTTGTAAACATCGAACCCTTTTGCGATTAGGTACTAGAGTATATTTCTCATATACATTGGCATCAAACCCAATTCTACACTTTAGATGATCAATTGCATGTGTTGTCTCTATAGTTTATATATTCTACAAATTCTCATGAGCTGATATACTCGGATAATCTTGCAAAAAGTAGTTAAAATTATGAGAGCAAAAAAATAAATATCATGGCTTCACTATAGACAGTATTCGATTTGCTCTTTGCTACTGTATGTGCTTATTTTAATTCATTTTTATTTCTGTCCATCTTACATTGCTAAATACAAGAATATCTCAATATTTTAAATCTCTTTTTAATCATTGTAATATTGTAAAGGTTAAGCAATAGATACATGGGATAGAATAGGTAGACCCCTTTCCATTGTAATGGACATATATTCAAACCCCGTCAGATCAGATCAGCAAGAAACTTTGGAAATCGAAATCAACTTTTAGATCACCAAAAGGGTCTGATCATCGGAATTATTCACCAAAAAACTGGCATACCAAAAGCAAATATCCAAACAAACTACACAAAGATATAATACAGGCATTATATTTGCTAAAAAGTGAAAAAGACGCTCAAGGACTTTTGATGAACACGATTTACACCATCTTATGAATGAAATGAAAAATGATCATAAAACTACACTTGGAAGCCAACAGCCAGGTCGAGACACAAAGTTTAATTATATGTCCAAGACTACGACATGCCATGTCATTTGTACAACATAAATTTTGTCTTTTCACAGTATTCAAGCTGAAGTTATTGAAAGAACACAAAACAAAAAGCCACCTAACAAACAATGGGAGAATATCTAGAGTAATGAATTCAGATTCATGCTTTTGATGGAAATATGAGAGTACGGCACTTTTCATCAAAATAATAGTAATAAGAAAGGCTGTATTATGCTAATAATAAAGTTTGCTGGTGGTTTGTTAATAATTTGGGGTTGTATGTGGGTAAAAGTAGTTGACCCTTTGAAGACTATTATAGACTCTCGACCAGTACGCCTATAGCAACCTATTAGAAAGAAATATTTTCTTTGACTGAACAATCTGAATGAACTTTATGACGAGGAGTTTATCTACCAAAAGGCAATTCTACTTGTTACAAGATGAAGCTGGTCGAGTACCAAAAAAAAAGTATCAACGTATCGCATTAAAACTGTGGCGGTCAAATAATACAGAGCTTATTGCTATTAAGAACTTGTTTATATGTTAAGGGCAAGAGTACCAACTCTAATGAATATTAATGAGTTGTATTCTGCAAGTCATAGAGTGAAATAAAATACGTGTTAAAGTATGTGAGAATCATTGGCCTGTCGATGCCAATTTGTATAGATCAAATAAATATATTTTTTATACCAAGCATACAGAGTATATTGGTAGTCTGATAGGATATTATTAAATGCACTCAATACTATGACTTTGTTGTAATACGTATATTAAAATGGTTTTTACTTTTAATAGAAAGCAAATCAAGGACAAAGTATTATGATTTGTTCATAGTAAAAGTGTAAAACATACAAAGATACTTAGAGTTAATTAAGCAACATCATTGGGATGAGGTTTCTAGTTAGCTCTCTCGTATATATTCTATTAATATAATTAGTCTTATTTTTTTTACAACAATGACAAGCTTCAATTCATCCAAAGAATCAAAGGCCATGTCTTTTTAAAAGTGTTGCCCTGAACAAATATATAGTACAACAACAGCACAATGATCATGATCAATCGATAATTATGCTTTGTAGCAAAATGTGGTTTATACTGATACGTTGCCACTTGATAGTTATCTATCTTGTGCATTTTTGTTTTAGAAATTTACATTATGCGTATTATTTCCATTATTGTAATTGTGATTGTGTCTTATTAAAAAAAAGGCACTATAAAAACAATTAATATTTTCTAGATCAAGTTTAACCTTATACTTTTTCCTATATCCGAAAATTCTTAAGAATGTGCAGATTAGGCAGATACCTATACAGAAGATTTGTCTTGTGTGGATCCTACAAAATGGGTATTCAGTGGAGAAATTTCTCATCTATACCAACTGTTGGGTTTTCCACCGAGGACTACGAGGTAAATATATACTAAACCACATGAATTCTAGTTGGACTTAAAAAATATAAAAGAAATACAAATGCTGGAAACGATCAACCGAAGAAAACGGTGTTGTGTTTTGTATATGCGACGTTGATGTTACCCCGGAAGAACTGGCAAATGCTGTACGAGGTTTCTTTCCTGACGAAGGCTACCGTGAAGTAAAAAGTCGTGATAAATGCAAAACAGCAGTATTAACAAAGACAGACTCGCTGACCTACGAGTTCGTCCTGTTTGAAAGCCAGGATTGCCAAGAGTTGCGCGCAAGAGGAGTAGTTATTGGAGACCATAATATCCAGCCAATGCCCATTCTTCCATCAAATTACGAAATATCTGTCGTTGAGGTGTCGAATGTTCCGGCCGTAGAAGATTCTGTAATGTGTGAAATGCTAGCCCTGTCTTTCCTTCCATATGGGCGTCTTTTGGATATCGATGTGCGATTTTCACCAGAAAGTGGTCAATTCGAAGGAAATGTTATTGTCACCATGGATTCTACTCCAGACCGTGATGGACGGTTCACGAAACTCCCAGGATATATTATCTGGCATAAAGATAAACACCACTTCTTAAAAGTGAAGCAAACTATTATACCATAAACTCATTATAGATTAAAGAGTAGTCTGTAAAAAAACATATTCTAGACAACTCTTGTATAATGTAGATAGCCATTTATATTGATTTTATGTGTAGTTGAAATGCTTTAATAAAATATTTTGTCAAAATATTCATGGTCTTTATAGCATATAACAATTGTACATTCTCTTTATTAAAAGTTCAAAAACTGTAAATAAAACCGTATTTTCGTAGGTTATTAAGAATGCTTAAAAACCAAAGGTGTATACTTTTATATACCAAGCCTCTCGAATATTTAGTATAAATAAATAGACCTGAAGATTACCAGAGTCATTTATAAGAATAAGACTGGGGATTAGACTATTTATCAAACACCAACAATATTTAGATATGGGTGCTTTTTTTGGAATTTGCTTTATAGCTTGTGCTCTTTGTTACCATTTTTTTTTTACATTTACATTGTCATCAGTACAGTTGACATTAGCTTATTAAACAATTGGTTAAATGTCTTGGAGTATTAAAGGACAATTGTTGGACTATTTGTTTCATTTTATCCATCATACCTTTTAATAGCTTGGAATACCATTTCATATCCACAATCAAAATACACCTTCCATTTTACAGCCATGTAATTCTGGTCAGTCTATATGCAAAAATCTAATAATCTTGATATATCTGAGAAGACTATACGGTATGATACTCCATATGAAAATAAAGTACATGAAAACATAAACTGATAAATCATCAAGAGAATTACTTGTTGGAGACATTGCACCAAGGAAAACACTATAATATTCTGTATATAATCCTTAAGAGTGTTTAATCGATTATTATTAGATACTTTCAAGAGTAAATGCTCTGATAAAAAAAACTTTGGTATCAAAAAGCTATCAAAATCCTGCAAACTCAATTACACATACTACTGTTTTAGCACTTACGAATGCACCTTTCAAAATATCTGGGCAAGAAATTGTAGACCAACGGCCTGGTTATTGAAAATAAGACAATCAATCCTATACCAATGTTATCTTTCAACTCTGATGTTTATACTGGAAAAATACTCGGAGTGCTTATTACAGACAAAGAATTTTCAATGAACGAGCTAGAGATACTTCTAAAGGACTATAGAAATCCTTTGCATATCTGCTTAGTAAAAGTATTAGATTTGGACGATACTAATTGGAATGCTCTTGTAGTTTTGGAAAGATCCGTTTCCATAGAGACCAAGACCCACATACCTTAGTCCCTGCTTCGTTTCAATCAAGAATACTAGAGCAATGTCTATCTCTGATCAAGGTTAAAGATTGATCAATCAATAGCTGTTGTTTTTGTTGATCATTGTGGACGAAATAAGATTAATACGATGGAATCCATAGGTTCCTTTCAATAAATAAATAAAGGCCTGATGTTACATAAAAGCAAAATTGTAATGTACCAACATGAACAATAAGTCTTAAAAAAGTATGTAAGATCGTGAAATAAATTCAAATTGATTGATATCTGTATTTAATATATATATATATTAATTCCCTGTTACTTGTGCTATAACCACCAGTTTTGCATTCAAGTTTTCTTTTTTAAATTTGATTTGGAACTCTCAAGCCAACATTAATCAACGTTGTAGGTACTGTAACTACTGCATGAATGCCTTTCTTTGACCACCAAATACCCCGATTAAAATTGGTATGAAAGGCTGATTCATCAAAAAAGACACAATTGGTTGTGTAATCCAGGTCAGTTTGCCATCTTGGACCAAATCTAGGTTGTTGAGTCTCTTCTTCGCTATTTCTTTCTACGGGCTTGAATTGTGCCTACTTAATAGATAGATTGTACTCAGTTGTCATAAGTTATAAACTTGAAAAAAATATTAAGATCCGCAAAGTTTTGTGCTAAACTTTCTGCGACTTCAATTACAACAACAAAAGGATTCTCATCAATGTAATTTAAAAGAAACTTCTTATTGTCTCCAAGAATGAGATGTCGGCCTGACCTTTTCTCGAATATGCTTTCAGGGTCCTTGTAATAAGGTTGGACCCATCTCTGTGCTGCTCGGATATTAAAACTTAATTATCTCGCAGCAGCAGAAGAATTCAAGCATTTGCTGAAAAATACATGAAAGAATCTAGTCTTTTCTTTATAAGAGTAAACTGTATAGCATCTTTTATTGCAGAGCTCCATATCGACATTATTGTTCCTTTCATCAGTAACGGGGAGAATTACAGGATGAGATAGTCTTTCTAGAGGTTTATTCATTAGGAATTGAGTGCGAGGACGGATTGTTTCAATGGCAAATAACTCGCCAATAATATATTCATATCCATGTCCATGTCCATTCTGAATGTCTATAAAAATGTCAATATGAAAAGAAGGCCGAAAAAACCATTTGCATTTTTATATATGTATATAAAATCCCAAGAATCTTATTGGATAATAATTACCAAGCAACAAGTAAAAAAACTAAACGATGTTTGTGATACGTCAATACGACTTTATTGTTGGATCAACCGGCATCGTTCTTGAACACACAATCTTTTTTGGCACGACATCAAATTCAAGATCAGTAACTTTACTTTCTGAAATGGCTGTGTACCTAGAAATACTCTTATCGACAAAGGCACCAGACACCAGACTTTTGGCATGGGTTATAAAAACAGGTGATTAGAGGGCTATGGTTGATTATTGAAATCATCTGTTTTCTAATTACACATTCTTTTGTGCCATTTATGTTATACTCCCAAGCATACAGATCATTTAAGCTTGGGTATATATATATATATATAACCAATTTATGAATATAATAAAAGAATATAGATAGAAAGAACATGGAAGTCGCAAGATGTGATTAATCACACCTTTTTAAGAAGAAGGAAAAAAGATTAGGGTATATACACACTCTATACTCAAGAGTAAATATCAAACAAGTAGAAAGAGATAAAATGGGAGACGGCCATCTTACTTTAGGAGGACATTATGTTTTGATTCTTTTGTGCTGTATGAAGATTTCGTCTTGTTACTTCATACTCGCTCTCTCTTTCAGCACATTCCATCTTTAGCATAATCAATGTTGACTCCACATCAGACAGCTGGTCCTCCAGGGCAGCGTTGGATTTTGTCAGATTGTCCTTGTCTTGCTGTAGACTATGGATCTGGGCCTCATACATGTGTGAGATTTCTTTTAGCTTTGATTCAGAATCAGCCTTGAGTTGTGCCATACTGCGCCTGACTTCTTGATTTTGGTTGTCCATGCCGGCCATGGCCATCTTTGTTTCAATTGCCTGTTTGGTCACTTCTTGGTACTCGCTTTCAAGAGTCTTGTAAGCCTTTTCAAGGGTTCGGACATGTTCTGATAGCTCAGAATTTAATTTTCGCATTTGATCTTCTTGGGACTGAATTCTTGCTTCGCGCGCAGCTTCTACCACGTATTGTTTGGCCAGTCGAGCAAGCAAACGAGGAGGAATATCAACTGCACAGGCATCTTCCACAAATTGCTGTCTATCATCCTAAAAATAAGAATAAAGAAAGTTTAGATCAATAACCAATAATCAATCGGTCATCTTGTTTCCTTACTCCATAGACATTAAAGATTCCATTGACAAGAAACTCGACCAGGGGTTCAAACGAGAGAGAGAGAATCGTGGCTTGGTTGCGCTCAATCAGAGCAAGCGCAAATTGGAGCACAACCTGAGTACCCTCAGCAATAACCAAGTCCAGGACAGCAATGACAAGCGAAAGTGGACATCGGTAGGCAAACAAGGTCAATAACCACTGGGACGCATACATACTCGGATCGACCCCTTGAAGTTCCATGTGGCGATGGACTTCAGGATACTTTTGTTGTAGCAAATTGTCAAATTGATACATGTGTTCATGCAAACTCTCCATTTGTGGTGTAAAGTGACCACGGAGACCATATTGGCCCATTAATTTCACCAGGACGCAAAATGCAGCATCATCCGACATCTATAGAGACCTTTTGTTAATCCTTATCAACAACAATAATAATCAATCATTGACTTGCATAAAGCAGGAGACATCCGACAATAAAGGCCAATCCTTGACAGTAACCAACTTGCTGATCAAACAGGCTATAGGCCTTTATCACATTAAATAGCAACTGTTGGCCCTGGCCGTCTCGATCCTTAAAGAACGCATGGGTAGGGAAAGTGCGGGCAAGATCACGCTGGATCATCTTCTCATGAGGGCTGGTTCGATTCAGTAGCTCTCTATATTCATTCTCCAGATCTCCATTGTTGTTCTGAGCCTTTGAAAAGAGCTGCCAGAGATTTCCACGCATAGAAGAAGGCACTCCACGGCCAATACACATTCTGAGAAGACGGAGTTCTGTACGGACCACCTTGTCAGGGTCAGAGATCACTCGTTTCCATAGATCTATATGATGGTTCCCCCCTTTTTCATTAGTCTCAAATTCTTTATCTCTAATAAAATATACATCTTTAGAATCCTGCCTACCCCAATCATAGATTCCAGAAGGCGAGGTTTCCTGAGCAAGTTCAAGTGCACCATAGGTATCCTCTTTGAGAGCCATTTGCTTTAATGAATCGATCTGTTGGCTCTCTTGAGATGTCCTGCCGAATTTCGCCAAGAGCATTTCATAATAGCTATTGACAGGAGGAGGAACGGTGCGTCCAAGCTGGAAATTCATGGACATTGTTTGCTGTGCTGGACTCTTGCAAATCTCTGACATGCGTCTGCTCTGCCGTTCCCGGAACGCCTGTGAAGGACGCTCGATAGACGATTGGCGGATACTGGTCATTGAAGACCTGGTAGAGTTAGCAGGCGAAATAGGGCGACGGAAAGGATTAAAGGTCGAGAAGGACATTGTGCTGGCATTGCTATTGTTGCGCATATGATGCCGGCCAGTCATTTCCTCTGATACGTTGGGTGGAAGAGCAGGCAATGCTTTATTGTAACTATCAGGTCTGGGTCTGGTACGGTGAGAGGGTTGGCGAGGACTGGTATCCAGACGAGGAAGAGGGGGAGGAGATTGGGTTGGGGGAAGCTGGTTTTCAACAGGAATCGGGCAAGTGGAACCGAGGGAAATGCCCTCTTCGAGAGAAGAGATGGAAAGGGAGTGGTTCTTGATGGTTGTTGGGGTGGTCATTGCAGTATCGATTGATGTTTCGTCGTCATCGCTCGAGAATAGAGATTTTTGGTGGACGGAAGAACCGTTGGAGTGTCGACTGGGCCCGGTTGGGTTGGGAGTGGTGGGTGGTTTTGAAGGAACATCTTCAGGGTCCGAGTCAGAGTCTGAGGAATCCTCGTCGTCTGTCCTGACATGAATTTTGAATCCAAAGTGGTCTTTGAACTCTGAGTTGCCTGGATTCTGCAATGCATCATCGACAACATCCAGGTCATATTCGCAAAGAGAAAACTCGCCAGAAGACGACATTGACTCATTGTCAGAGTCGTCTTTGTTGGCAGACTTTGGAGGTGGATGCCTCTGGGTGGCCATGAATAGAATGAAAAGGAAGGAAGAAGTGGTTCCTGTACTCTCTATTTTTTTAGTGGAACAAGAATTAATGGCTTTTTTTTTAAAGTACAAAATAGAAAAAAATAATAGATTTGCGCTTTTTTCTCTCTTAATAATCTGCGTTTGGCAATTAGTGGATTTTGCGTCAAGACACTCGTATATATCATACTCAACAGTTTAAAAAGGCGTTTGAACCAAATGGACATATATATGCTTACTGCAGAGTTCATTCTTGCATTATGATTATTCTTATACATTTTATTTGGTTTAAATGACAAACAAATTGGAAATGTGCCATGGATCTACTGGTCAAAATAGTGGGTTATGGTTTTCATTGAACAATTAATATATATATATATAATAAAGAAGGGTTCATTTAACAATATATTTAATACCAAGAGGCTCATTTAATTAGTCTATTAACCAATTAACGAATCAATCAAAAGAACAAGCTACCGACAGCTAAATCTCACCATAATATTACCCGAGATCTAGAATCCAAGGCCAGGTACGCCATTCCACTACCATTGCAGCCCAGTTAGCTCTTGGCCGACAGGACATGCTGAGTAGATTGGTGAAACCGCTCTAATCCAAATTCTTGCCAATATGGTTTATACTTGAGATCCTGCTTATTTCTGGCTCAACATGTCTTGTAGCAATATTAGTGCTCCCCATATTGCTCAATCGACAGACGTCATCTTTAATGCCTTGAGCTGATATTCCAATACACACATCTTGTAATTAGTCTTTCAGGACCTGAAAATCCAGCCGCTTGGATGGGACAATGATGGTTCCCTAAATTTGGTTGGATGTATTTGAAGACCGACCTTTGGCTTCTTTGTGAGGAGCCATTGATTTATTTTTGGCTCATAAGCGAATAAGATCATGGCCTCAAATCCATTCCTGCAATCCAATGAAGAATATTCCCAGAGAGGAAACAATGCCTATTACGCAGATGAAAGAAATGATGTCGGTAGAATGGGGGACTTTTCAGAGATGGAAGGTAACGGCAGCCAAAACGTCCAATTCACAATTGCTCATCGTGTCTCGATCGCGATAATAATATTAGTTGTCTTGCGAGAGATTCACAACAGCTGGGGATTTATGCTTGCCGACAATGTAAATACTGAGGATATGACAAGAGTGAGTGGCTATGGCTAATGTGCCTTTTTTAGTTTGATCCTGTAACATTAGCACTTGCATTGATGGATGACAGCTCGGTCGGCAAGGGAAAAGACTATGGAGCATTCCAAAGGGTACTTGGAAATCTGGATGCTGCATTAAAAACAATTGTGGATGGTAAAAAAAAACGTTGATGTGAAGTTGGTCTTGAGATTTTATTGACCTTTTGGTTGCTAGACTATTACCAAGGGTTCAATAACTCCATCGGTACCTTTGGGGGTGTCTTGCAGCACATTAATGGTAAAGGGACAAGGATAAAGAAGTATATATTTATAGTATTCTGAATTACTTTATATTTATTTATTGATAGACTCGCAGAATCGTGTTGCACAGATGAAAATCAATTTGAAAAAATGCAAGGAAGAATTGCTTGAGAAACGAACCGATCTGTTGAATATGTGGCATAAAAGCCAACAGTATAAAGAGATGTTGAATCTTTTGGAGACAATGTGAGGATACGGCTGCGAGAACAATTATGTTTAGATGGCTAAACAATCATTGATGGATTGTGTAGTGAAGAGACCCGTACAACACCAGAGAAACTAGAGAGCCTGATGAATAGCAAGCATGTTTATGCTGCTGCTAATATGCTTATAGAGTCCTGGAAGACAGTGAGCAAGGATGACATGCTCAAGATTGGTGCTTTGGATGACATTAGACGCACTCTCTCTACCCAAAGAAATGCAAGTATAATGCTGTCTAGAATGGATTTTTTTATAGGATATTGATGTATTTGGTCAAGTAGGTTCTCTATGATCTCTTGATCGAAGAACTTCACAACCATTTGTACTTGAAAAACTCTTATTGTGATAATCGTTGGTCCGAGTACGTACACGATCAACAGACATGTATGTTCTTGACCATTTTGGCTTTGTTTTATTTTGATATTGATGGTCTAATGTTGTCTATAGTACCAGAGATCAAGGTTCTTCCGAGAAGGTAAGTAGAGGATTGTTGCAATGGTGGTATAGTCTTGTTCTGACTTGGTGCAAAAAAAAAGCTTTGATGACATGGCAACTCGTAAAAGATCTACAATAGGTGAGTATCAATAGGTATCCAATTAGTTTCATCTCATCAGTGTATTTAGATGGCAACCCCAAGGACGAAGACATGTTTGCCCTTGATGAAAATGATGTGGTATGTTGTAGCCTTTCAAAAAAAATCTAATGGCACTCAATTATAATGTGTTTAGTTGGCAGAGGATCTCGAGATCAATCCAGAGACTGACTCGTATTACTACATGGAGATTATTATGGAAGCCCTCGCAATGTTGGGCCAAGTACCGCCGGCACTCGAGGTAATTGTCCATTTTTTAACCTATTTATGCACATTGAATGATTGCCATTGTCTAATACACTACTCATAGACAATTCAAGAAAGACTCCCTCTAGAGATATATGCTCTGGTAGAAAAGACAATTGTCCAGGTGGAAGAAAGGTACATTTAAGCTATTATTATGGTTATTGTGGTTATACTGGAATTGATTATTTATTTTTTTATGTATTTTATATAGACACTCTGAACAGACAAGTGTCTCGAGTAGCAGAATAGATAGTACTTCAGAAGAGAGTGACATGTATTTCCTTGATAAAGCCAATACAGAATCCAAAAACGAAATCCTTAAGGACTTGCTTTGGACCTTGTATTCAAAAATGGAAGCCGTACTTCGTGGCCAACGCTTTTTGGAAACCTGTGCAAGAAGGATCAAAAAGGTTTGGATAGATAGATTGAGTAGCATGAGATGTATCCTTAATTTTTATGTTTGGTAGAGAGCTATTACAAAGGGAGAGTTTAATGGTAAAGTATTGGCTGTTTGGGACCTGATATTTCGATACTAATGTCAGTCGTATAGGTTCTGAGGATGTTTTCAATATATACAGTTTCCATGAGATTTGGAAGCCTGTCCAAACAGAAGTAAGTCTTGATAGATGTTCAAGACACAAATCGTCTTAATTGCCTTGTAGATTCGAGGCCTTCTTCAAGATTACCTCACAAGTCGAGAGCGTGCCTCGACTACCCTTCAACACTCTACTCTCACTCCTGATAATGCATCTGGAAAGAGTGGATTTTCTAGTACACGCGATAAGAACCACCAGTTTTTCAAGTTTACTGAATCTCCAGAAGACCAGGACCTTGAGCAGGCATATGAAAAGGTCCGGCTCAACCTTTACAGCTCTTTTAAAAAGCAGATTAGTGGATTCAACTTTACGAGTGGCGATAAACCAGAAAACTTCCCGCATTCGAGTGTCATTGACAAATATGCCAGCGACATGGCTTCTAAAGGCCATAAAGTGCTAGTAAAACCAGATGCTTACAATGTGAGTGTATTGCTGAAGCCCACAATGGCATTTCTCCAGAGATTGCATCAAGTGTTTCCAAACTAGTAAGTCTACTGGTACTTTTTATCCATGATATAGATTTCTAACTACAAGTGTAGTGATGACCAGAGTTCAGAAGGATTTGGTAGCTTCTTGGACGATTTTGCTATCAATGTCTTTTTACCCCAAATCGAAGAAAAGGTTATGCAACTCATCCATCATGCCACAGTGGGTAAGTCTATACATCCTGTTGTAAGGATTTACCAATACATGATAAATTCTAGGCATGGATGCATTCCAAGACGATCGCAACTACAAAAACTACTCAAAGTTGCCCATCGTAAAGGTAATATAGAAACCTAGACATTAAAGTCTGGATACTTACTTTAGCCCTCAGAGTGCAGTGGCATTGATTTCAGTCATCCAAAGTTTATGTCGAACAATGCACAGCATGCCATTTCATACAGAGGAGTACATACGCATGATTGAGGTTGTTCTTCTCAAGTACTATGAAAAGTGTTACCAGCGATTCTATTGTAAGATATAGCTTAAAAGACTCGATTGTCTACTAAATAACTGGTTATTGTGTAGCAATGGTTGTAAGAGGTGCCACTCACGGAAGCAAGGAAGTCAATGTTGCTGAGATGAGCATTAGCACCAGTGGTGACTGGGCACAGGATGAAAGTCTGGTTGGTCTTCTTACCCAGAACCCATTCTTCAACGAAGACAGTGTAGGTGAATGACATCAATATGGAATTGTTTCTCAAAAAAAGTCTTGTCGCAAATCATATTAGAAAATCGACGGAGAGTTTATCAGGGCTCTTGGTCAAGCAGTATGTATATCAATCTAGAGCGTCTGTCTGCACATACTCAAGATATATACCTTTAGGAAATCACCATGGAGTTGAAATTGAAGGACGGAAGGCAATTAGAAGCCGATGAATTGATTTTCGATTCCAAGAGATTGGTTGCTCTTGGAAGACTTTACCATAGTTTGGTAATAATCTACACCGAGCCTGTGCTGGCATGGAGGTATTAATTCATTTATTTATTTATGTCTATAGAAATGGTTTGTACGTGAGATTTGGGAATTGCGGACCCCTCGTCAGGGTACAAAAGCATCCGTTGCAGACCCAGTATCGGTAGCGAATGTTGAAGAAACTGATCTTCCAGCAGAACCTGAATCTTCAAAGGTAAACCCAGGCTACAAATCATAAATATTATTATTAATTATTGTACATATTTATCCTTAGGGGGCTGCTTCAAGACGCTGGTCTCAATCAGATGCAAAAGAGCCAGAGAACGAAGACCCTAATCCTGTCATGCTATCCTTGCGTGGAGAGACTGCTGTGTAAGACAACTTTAGACCTTTGAGAGTCTAGAGAGAAAACTGACCTTGTTCAAAAAACAAAATGCAGACGCTTTGATACATTACTTACAACATATCAGCAACTGGCTGAGACCTGCCTGTTTACTTTGAGACTGGAAGCTAGATGCCATACCATGTACTACTTGGAGATGGTTATTCGCGAGGTAATTGAAAAGTATTTAAAAATAATAATACCATGCGTCTGTACTTATCCAATCATTCTAGGGAAACTATTACTTGGAAGATGAGACTTATGAACCTGACCCGTATGTGATTACCCTCAACTCTGACCTAATGGAGGTCGACGACTGTATCAATGCATCTCTACCTTCAAAAGATGAAATGTAAGGCTATCTATTATAGTTATCAAACTGGCTTTTTTGGGACTAGGATCTGATTTATGTTTCTTTAAACTAGGTTTACATTTGATGGACTGCCTGCACTTATCGTTCATCTCTTGATTTCTGAAGCAACTTATATCAAGAGAATGAACAAGAACGGTGTTCAAAAGATGGCTCGTAATATCCTTGCCTTGCAGCAGAATCTCAGTAACTTTGTGCCATCTTCACAAAGCTCTACTCTGGACCGTGCCTGTGATTATTATCAGTTGTATAATTTAGGGAGTGAGGTAAGATCAAGAATTTGCAAAGTGAGGTTAACCAGACTCTGATCTACTATCCTTTCTCTCCTTGACTATTAGGGTCTTATTCGCACTATTCGTGAAAATGGTCCGGTGTTTACTTTTGATGAATATCTTGTCATACTTGGCTTGATCCATGACGTGAATAAGGAGGCAGACAGTGAATCAAAGAGTGGTTCCCCAGAGACACCTACAGGAACACTTGATAAAAAGTCAAGTGCAAACTACAGCGAATGGCTCATGAAGCTAGATGAGGTCATGGCCGACTATGAATGAAGAGAAGAAAAGGTCTTTAACCCACCCCGTTTTTTTAACTATTGCTTGGAAAGAATAAATTCATATACCACTTTACAACAGAGAATAATTCTGTAGAGGAATGAACCAAATTGAACCAAATCGATCAATTGGTGCCAAAAGATATATCACCAAGGCAAAACAAGATGTATATTATGCAAATTACAGGCATCGAGGGACAATCTATATAAATATATATACATCTAAAAGGCAGCATGTCTTGACGTTGTTTTTAGTTGATATTGCAGAAATATACAATATCCGTTTCTATCTTCAATAAATTTAGAATAGTGATATAAATACATGATAAAATAATGAATTCATTACTAAATGTCTAGGATTCCTCTACTGTTCGAGGCCGTTTGATCGAGTTTGTTCCCAAGTCATTCACAGTAGCCGTACTCTCTGTTGGTTTTCGTTTGATAAGGTTGGCTCCCAAGACATTTGGAGAAGGTGCAGTTGGTTTTCGCTTAATCAGACTACCTCCCAGAACATTCACAGTCGAGGCACCTTCAGCCTTTCTCTTGGTTAGACCAGGACCCAATATGTTTACACTCTGGGTTTGTTCTTCATGGCCATTGATAGGTTTCTCGACCGGGTCGTCTAATGTATGGACCTCGAAAGGCTTAATGCCCGGACTGTATTCCAGAATAGCAGACTCAAGATCCTTTGTTGACTCTTCAATGTGTTCTTTTGTATCAAAAAAGAGGTCCATCATTGTGTTCCAAATCCGCGTGAACTTTGAGCGCAATACCATTCCTTCATATGTATCCTTTATACTAGGCTGTGGTCTATTGCTTAAATCCAGCATAAGAAATCCAGTTAACCTTCCCGCTCCACACTCTTCTGTATGGCCCAATATCTCCCAAAATCCTTCGACATTCATCGTGTCATCCACATCATCACCAGCACTCGAGCTGCGTAATGCCTTTGAGAGTCGTGCCTTTGTGTCGTCTTCAAATAGGGGAATAACGTCCTTGAAATCTGCCTTTGGATCGTATGGGTAGCCGTATTTCCACTCGATTCCAGGAACATTCTTTAGCCGATTTCCAGTGGTGTGTATCGCTTGGCGTTCATCATCTATTCCAGGAATACTCCACCACCCCTTTGTTCTCTTTATTAGGCCTTGATCCGAGCCATTCTCAGATCTATCATGCGAGTCGATAATCCATAGATCAGGATGGCTTAGTATATTGCGCCACCACCCGATCAGAGCACGATCGCTTAGGGTTTTTGCCTTTTTTCCACTATATTTGGCAGAGTCTCTAAACAAGTATTGTGGTTGGGCGCATGCAAACACATATACTTTGCATGGTCCTAGACTGACAAGGTATGCCTGAACCATAATCCCAGTAATATTTTTGATCAAAGGATAGCCAGTTGTGTCTACTTTGCTGATATAGACTGTGGAATCAATATGGCCATCGGCATGGTATTCTCTGTACTCAATTGCCTCCATTCCACAAACGATCGCTTTCGGATTGTCCAGGGATTGAGCAGTGATCAAGATCAATCGTCGTGTCTGTTTGAAATCTCCTGTAGATTTGCCCGTCAATTTAGAGCATGGGACTGGTATAGTTTGAATGTCATGAATCTCGAATCGAGATCCTTTTTCCAAGGGCTCTAATAGACGTTTGAGTTCTTTGTGAAATGGTTTCATTGTGGCAAGATTACTGAGATTTTGTGTGTTTTTTTTTGTTTTTAAAAAAAAGGCCAACACCGCTATTAATATTTTATTTTTTTTACATTATCCATTGGCAACCTTTTTAAAGAAGTATGGTGACACATTATTCTATATTCTGTCCTTGTCCCACCAAGAACTCAAAGGAAACATACTCTGGAGATTGACCAAAAGGTCCATGGTATTTGATGGTTATTTGAAGAATGATAATAGAGAGAATTTCGGGGGCTACTTTTTTTCTTTAGCTGGGAGGCCTAGTTTTGTACCTATGGAATTGTATATTATATTGTATTTTAATAATAATTAAGCAAGATATCGTTTGACTTGATTAAAAACTGTCTAGGGATAGTATACAAATGGCTTTTATTATTGTGTATAGAGAAAACTTTTATGGGCATTCTAGAACAATCTCTGTTCCTAGCACCTATTTTTTTTTTAATTATTATTATTATACTAAAGATGACCCAGATTGCCCAATGTTATAGGGAGCAAAAAGAAGGCATATGTGTCGTAAGAACAGCAGGGCTGTAATAGAATAATCCAAGTTTATTACATTAATACACATGCCATTCATAATTGGGTATTTGTAAATCTGTTGATGGCCTTCTTTTCGATCCCATAACTGGAGAACTACAGGTTTATACGCCTTTATATTTTTATCCAGAAAATAAAATTCTTGAATTTTAATTATTCTGTATCGCCTTCTCCCTAACAGTTTAGAGCATTTACAGAATATATTGAACAAGTTACTTGTATTAGAGTTTTATTTTTATAGAGTATCCAGAACAACATTGGATTGGTAATCAATACCACCAGTAACCAATTTAAATATTCGGATACCTTGTATGCAATTGGATTCTTCAAGAACAACAAGTCATTTTCAATGGGTTGCAATTTATTTATTTATTTTGTAAATAAGAATCATAAAGACCTACATATAATCTAATCTATTTGATTATAATTATCATTCACCTAAAGTTCTGTATAGACAAGAGCCAGGTCAAGTTCCTTTCAAACAAACAAACAAAAAGGATATACTGTTATTAATATATTTTTTGAACATTGGCCAGTAATTGATTGATGGTGTCCCCTCGACCGATATTTTTGATATTTTTTATTCACTGGTACTCATCAATTAATTAAAACGATCTCGATATTTATACAATCCAGAATTATGTGTATGCGATCCACCCTTATACACCCCCTTGCTGCCCGTGTTCCTAAACAACGGCAACAGCGATCTTATTTAAGCATCTTTAATCGAGAAGCTACTCTCTTTGTCCGTCTTTATCATGAGCCTACTAATTATTGGGTTGGGGTTTAGCAATGTATTTTGCTTTATTGCAGCAGGCCTAATAGCGTATCAAGTTATACGACATCCAAAAAAAATTCGTGTCTTCATCGCGATATTCAGTATATTTACGATCCCAGGGAGCATAGTCAATACGCTGGCGTATTTGAAAATAACGACAGACCAGTGGAATTCATTTGTCTATTTATTCACGACCATGTTAATGCTTACAATGCACTGCTGGATGGTTGCTGATATTGGTCGACATACTCATATCCAAGGCTTCAACTGGTGGAGTCCATTGATGATAGTCGGGAATATCACTCTTTTTATCGCAACCATGGGTATAATCTGCCAGATTGCAATCCTCTTTGCTAGAAACGAATCCTTCCCACTCAGGATTATATTTATGATATGCCTCACACTCTCGATGATCAGCAGCTTCTCTACCTTTGTCTACACCTTCACACCTCTGCTGTACTGGAAAGAAAACAGAATAACCGAAAGTCATTCAAGGACAACGGCTGTTGGTGTAAGATATTGAATTTTTTTTAACAAAAAGGCATACTTGCTCATCTGTTGGTGCTATATAGACCTGGTATATGTCCATTCAAGGATCATGGTATATCTTTTACGGCATTCTCTACATCTGGTTCTTTGCTTGCAACGACAATGCGATGTTTTCAACGATGCTCTTGTTCGATTATTGCATGCGATTTATCCTCTGTTTTATGCATACCTGGTCACCTCCCGAGTATATCATCTGTCTATTCACAACCCGCTTTTTCACCCTTTCAATCCCCAGACATCACTGTTTCGTCGATTCCGAAAATACGCTCGCCGAAGATTCACAAAAAAAATTCCTAGGATCAAAGGCAATAGATCTGCAGGAGGACTCAAGGGATTCAAATGGGTATTATACCAAAGACCAATCTTTTAAAGATAGCCAGATCTAAACAGACCATCGAAAACCCTAATACTATGGTGATAATTTGAAGCTAACTCCTTAAAATTACATGTTATATGATGTACAACTCAACGCATGCGATTGACTCCATCCACTTTTCTTTTTTAAAAAAACCCCACCCTCGATTAATCCATATTTTCATAATATATTTGACTAGAAGATACTGGCCGGTCTGGCTATTTACCTAGCATTTAATCCAATTCCCCTCCAGAGCTTATAAATGCCACATATTGTAGACCATACACACTTTTTGAAGAAAGATTTAATAATTAATAATTTCAATACCTCGAAAAAAAAACATTTTCAAAATGATCTATTTGCAAAAAATAATAATATATAGCCATATTTTGACAAGTATAAAAACAGAAAGGCAAAACTAAGAAGAAATACGATGGTCCTCTGGAGTACACCTGTGTAAAGCATGCAATCAATAAGCACATACGCACACACACACACATATATAGATGGAAACAGAGGGTCAAAATCTCAAGGTAAAAATAAGCAAGGTAGGTGGATGTGCGAATGAACAGGGCTGACTAGCGTTCGATCTCCTGTTGATTTCCATCAAAATTATTCAAGTCTCTTCTGAGCATAAAAACGTCTTCGCGTGTAGACCGTACCCAGAACATTATACTTTGGGCCATCTTGCGCAGAATAAGAGCCAAGATGATGCACATTAAAGAAATAGAGTACGCCCATTGAGTTGTGCTATCTTGTCTGACATAACCTGAGTAATGCAGAAGACAGACATTCTTGTTTAGAAAAGGGGATAGCTCGAGAAATCCAAAATGCAAAACGGTGCATGTTGGTTTGGGTTTGACTTACCAAACATACGAGATCCCAAACAATCGGCAAGAAAAGGTAGTCCTATGAGACCAGTAGACACGAGAATCAACGGCCCCAGGAACCACCTCAAGGCGTATGGAATATCAAAGTCTCGAATATCGTTGGTAGGGAACATCTAGAGCATACTTGAGTTCATCTTTATACAGTTTGTATTTAACCATCTCATGTTTATCAAATTACCGTATTCCAGTTCCTTTCCAAAGTTTCATTTGGCACCTTTCTGTAAATGTATTTTATGACGACCAATAACCCAAGGCCACGCTCCAATAGTGTCAGAAAAGGGATCCGATATCCCATTGACCCAATTGATGTCCAAAAGATATGAGTGTATAGTTCGAAAATTATTCCAATCAGAACAGGCGATATGATACAGTAATTCAGGGCAAGAAAAGACGTCTTTAAAGCCTGCAAGATTCAAAGGGTGGTCAAGGATTAGGGTAAAGTTATATATGCACAATAAACTGAGATTATAGAGTATTACCCATCGAGATGTGTCATGAATTCCAAGTCGTATCAATTGCAAGATGCTTGACTGGCTATCTCGGTTTCTCAACAGATGTACAGCGCGGTTGATTTTTCTTGCCAGTAAGCTAAAGACTAGAGCAACTACAATTCCTGTGCAGTATGAATAAATGTCATTGCGATCACTTTGCCCGACATTCAAGATTTTTGTCAATACAAGGTATCCAAGAGCTACGGGTCCCAATGTAAGTGAAAACACGGCCATAATGATGGATATCCAGACAGCAGCCAAAAGTGCAGCGATTCTAGTCTTGAATCCAGGCGGTAGATAGACAATGGTTGAATTAGTTTCACGGCCACCAAGACCAGTGTTGGCTGGATGACCCAATCGACGTTCTTCATCATCCAAAGGTTGCAATGTATTTGGATCGACAGGTACCAACATACGCCGACCACGGATCCCTTTTATACTATTGCGACTTGGCACCAACGCAAGTTGGCCATCCTTATCCAACATCCTGACCTTTCCAGTAACCCACCCAAACCAACTGGTGTAAAATGGCGTTCCTTCTTCTTCAGGTACACGATTTCCGAGAATATACGAAGATAATCTGAGACGGTGGCAGACCATAGCGAGTCCTTCCTTGCAAGCCAAATGAAGGTTCTTCTTTGCCTGATAATATTTTAGGATATGTGGGATCGTAATGTACATCAGGAGTATGATGCAACTCTCTAAATTTGGCAAATCAGCGCTTGAAAAAAAAAAGGAATCAAGGAAAAAGATTATGGTAAATATGGGGTTAGTTTAAATAACAATGGGAAACATGTCTCCCATCTGGGCTACTTACTTGAAGTTTCGTCTCAAAGGCAGTATATTTGTTGTATTGTGAATACACCACAAGGTACCTCCAACACTTGAAAATATCAATATTGAACTGATAAGAAGCTTTACAGTGCTTCTCCACAACTGGGTAATGATGGGCTGTTCAGGAATCTCTCGAAAGATATTTCTTTCCCGGTTGTCAAAGTTTTCCATAAACCAAGCAGCACCTGGTCGAATGGCCTTTTGGAACCATATGATAGTTTTTGTCAAGCCGAGAAAGATTGAATATCCTGCAAGCCAATGAAGTTCAAACACATGTAAAGGCTGTGATCTGATGAGCTCCCAGCGTAGTGAGAGGGGGACTGTAGGAATGAATGGTGACATGGAGATGTTGAGTACAATACCGCACACCCAAGGGGAGGTGACCATATCTAGAAAGAGGAAGATAATCAACTTGAAAACAACCACCTGTTGACGCAAGAATATCTTGATTCCACGACCGATTCTTCCAAGTACGTTGCTCTTTCGAGAAAGATAGGCAAGACAACCGAGAATAAATACAAGGTGACCAGTTCCAATACACAGTAATTGATCATACTGTGAGTGTCCAAAAGCTGCATTATGAAAATGGGTCTGTAGCTTAGAGAACTGGTGACCCATGTAGTATACAGTGTCTGCCAAGCTGGCATTATCTTGGAATAGTTTGGCTACGGGTGCAGGAATATATGATATGATTGCGGCTGTAGGTATCTGATTAAAGGTAGACAAGTGATGCCAAATTTCACCAAGTGTCTCTTCAATAAACGAACCAATGCTCAAATAAGGACTACTTCCATGTTGGTTTTCGAGATAAGGCTGATATATATGCTTAACCATTGGCTCAAAATAGGTCTCCCATCCAACCGAGGCTCCATATTTTATCATGTCGAGCATGAATCGTATCTCTCCAGCAGCACGCTGTACTAAATTTGTAGGACTAGACTTTAATTTTATCCGTCAGTTTCTTGTGCAGAGTGGCAATAATGTTTACTACTCTTCCAAATCCACGGCTAGAGTTTCTTACCAGAATAAATGTAATTCCGACCAGATAAGGTATCCAGACAACCACCACAAGTATAAGTAAGAACGATAAGAGGAGAGCAGTTACGCTCCGCAAGAAATTGACGAGTTCTCCATTGATATCTAGGAATACAAACAATTCTCCAAGAGCGTTTTCTTCATTAATTGCGCCTTCATTTTGGTTTCTGGGATTGGCTAGGCGCGGGGGTTCTAGTACGGGTGCCTGCTGTAGAATGTTGTTGTTGATTTGAAGCTGATCCTGTAATGGGGGTTGGGGTTGCACATTAAGTTCTACAGGTCTTATTGGTTCTTGATCTTCTTGGAGAGGTTCGGGTTGTACAACTTGTGGAATTTCTGCCTGTGGTCTCAGGTGAAGTAGCCAATCTCTTATATCACCGTCTTCGTTTTGTGGTTGGTTTGGGTTTATGTTTTCAACCTGGAGCAAGTCCAAGTCTTCCAGGTTTTCTGGTATTTGGTCTATATCAGCAGGCATGTTTTCCATGACCCAATTCCGTGCCATGAATCCAAAGAAGGTCACTGTGGTGAGGTAGAATACGAGCGATTGACCCTCGGAACAATCCATAAAGAACTTTCTGATAAATTGTAAACATTTGAGCTGTTTTATTTTATTTTATTTCGAGATCCAGAATACAAAGCGCTTACCTGACGTATGGTCTGTTGTCGAACCAACTGACTATAATAAAGAGGATCACTAGCCATGGATATGCTGGTTGACTTGCATTGGGACTAGTCATATGGCCTATATCAACTGCAGTTAAGTTTGTAGCCTGGGTATGTAGTGGTTGTATAGCTGATGAAGTAGCAGATGCTATAGATTGAACAATTGTGGTTGCGGTTTGCTGTACTTCTTGAGGTATGCCTTGGCCTATTACTTGTTCTAGAAGAACAGAGTATTTAGGACCTGTCCACAGACAGAATCGAGTGGCCCAGACAGTGCAATAAGGTAAGATGATAAACCAGACAATTGAGACAAATGTGAATCTTGCATAGAGGCAGAAATGTGTAAACGCTTTTTTGATAATTTGCTGGAGGAGGATTTTGAATGGAATTGTGGCAGGCATGTCTGGCTGATATACTGTGGAGTCGTAAGGATTTAATGTACGGGTTCTGAGCTGGTATTACCTGGTGTGAATGCATAAGAGTGCCCGCAAAGTTCACAGTGTCTATTATGGTTTTTTGGAAATTAACCAGATATGCTCTTTCTGTTCGGTTGGTGTTTACGTACTCTCTTTTACTATGAACTAGCCATTCGTGTAGGCTGCAAATCCATTAAATATAGATATAGATATATACATATACACATATATAAAAGAACCCTCTTTTCTTTTCTTTTCTTGTGGGTATAATATAGATTACAGGTATGGCCACTCTAGTGCTTACCAATTCTGATGTACATATCGAATACTTCCTGAACATTTGCATGGGTAAAACAGAGGTTCTTCCTCTGTTGCCTCACACCTGCACACTCTGCAAACCTCTGTTTCCAAACGACGCATAAATTGAATGACGAGTAAAGGTTAATAATGAGCTCAAAAATAAAGGTGTTTTGAGATTACCTTGATCATCTTCCTTGTCATCCATCTTTAATGAAAGATGATCGATTTATAGGAGAAACCCTTTTTGGTGAAGAAGTACCTGGACAGGCTCATCATTGGGCTCCGTTTTTATCGTAGTCGTTGAAACAAGTCACGCCACTGTTCGTCATTCAAATAAATGAAACCTGTTTTGTTTCTATTATTATTATTATTATTATTATTATTACTGTAGTTGGTTGATTGAGAAAAGACAATACAATGACTAGTGAAGCGTCTCTTTTACAAACACCAAAGGCCCATTTGCTACCATTTGGTATTGCTGTAGAGGGCTTAGTAAATGCAGACCAGTACATGCCTGTTGATCCTGAAGTCGATCCGCTCCACAAGGCAGTAAATGAGAAATTCCGTACTTACACCACAGTGATCCACGGACGACGATTATATGGACATGAGATTCCTTTGAATGAGACAATCAAAGGTACATTTGTGATCAATTTCTGCCACTGGATCTCACTGATCCACATATCGTTAAAGGACATTTGTGGGCCCAAGAAGAATCAATGGATCACCCAGAATACGATGATGAGGAAGATGAAGATGAAGATTATGAAAAAAAGGCACGCAAATTTTCCAAGATTGGCAACTCGCTGGAAAGCTTTGTTCTGTGGAAGAAAGACAGTGCGCCCAATGAGAAGGATCCTCGATTGGTGGCCTTGGATAGTTGGTTTGATATTGCTCAAGTGGTAAGTGGTGTATAGTTGGCACGAATTTAGAATAAGTATTGGTATATGATTACAAACTATGCTGGATTTCCAACTCTACTTCTTGTTGAAATATACAATACATTTATCTATAGATTCATGCTCCAGTACCTATATAAAAAAAACAATTTTTGGCTTTTCCAAAAGTGAATTCTCAGCCTGCTTAAATACTCTTTTTAAAAATTATATATATGTATATATATATACTTATATATGTATATTTAAAGAAGTATCTTTGTGTGTATTCTCTTTTGTTGACCCTGCATGAATTTGGTTGAGATTCCGATACGTTTCCCACAAACACTATTTTTATAGATGATTTGCACACACTTTTTTTTTACAAAGTGAAAATCTCCAGCTTTGCAGATTTTGGTGCTACAATGATCGTACATGTTGGGTGATTTTTTTGAAGTGGGGTGAATCCAGAATATCTAAAAACTTTGGCTTAAAACCTTCTTTGGTATGATCCAAAATCTATCAAAGGAACAAAGCAGGACATCTATGTTTCAAGGAAAATAGTATTAATTGCCATACTGGTTTATATGAAAAGTGGTTGACAGAGGGTCATGAAATCAAAGGGTTTAGATATTGGTCAGATCTCAACTCCACTGAGCATACTTGGTGGGGTCCTGAGGATATATTGTGTAAAGAGTGGCCCAGCAACAACAACACCAATGATTTAAACACTTTAATCCAACGAGAATAAACCAGAATACACTTTGCAATCATAATTACAAGAGTCTTTGTAGATCTGCCTTTTACTATCCATAATTTTTTTTAAAAAAATGCAAATTTACAGTGTATTTTGGCAATAAGTCAATACCTTGTTGTTAGGTTCTAGACTCTGGAACTAAGCCTCTACTCAAGAGATTTGTGGCTCAGGATAAACCAAAGATTAGGTAAGTTTTTGTCGGATAACATTAGGTATATAAAGTGGCAAACCATTAACTTTTCTTTGTCGAGTCAAACTACAAAATCTGCAAATTTGGACTAGATCTATTGTAGATACAATGTTTCTAAAGAATCTTTGGCTTACTATATCTATTCTTTTTACACTTTTACCAAACTGCCGTGTCCCACTAGTAGAACAAGATGACTCTGAATCAAACAGTGAGACTCTTATACTTTTGATCTTACAGACCATCATTCTCGGCTACATAGCCCATATTGTAACCGTTCGACTGCTTTCAGGAGTGGACAACATGGGAACTAATGTCTCTCGGTTATTGTGTTTTACATATCCAACATGGGGAATCGGAATGGCCTTTGAGGCACTACATGATGCATATTATGCTGATCAGATTATTGGAATTGAAAAATTCAAAGCTCCATTAAAGAAATACGAGGAAACTTTACAAAATAAAGATACCGAAAATGAAGACAAAGATGACAAAAGTCTTGATCCGGTCGAACCAAAGTCCAATGTATCCCTAGATGAAAAAAAAAATGCAGTATATTCCGGGTTTGTGGATATTGACACGTTGAGTGTAGCTCCATATTTCCGGCTGGCCCAAACATATCATATCTTCCCAAATCTTCCTGTATCGATTATGTAAACAAATTGGTTAAGTAATGACCTTGGAAAGAACATGATTGCTACGTTTGGCCCAGCAAGCGATTGAAAATAATAATTGTAACAAAGAACCCCAACAACATTTATCTATTCCTATCTATCTCTCTTATTCATTATTAACTATCCAAAGAAGCATGATCTATCCCAACATTTTAACAATAGCTTAGTAATATCATACTAATTATATTATTTTATTTATTATTGAAATGTCTATATAAACATCGAAACGATGAAAGCAATAAAAAAACAAGCCTTAAACTTCACTTCTTTTCTTTTATATATCTTTCTCAAGAGAACAAGCTGCCGATTGCCAATATTTGGGCTAAGGAGCTGTTAGATGAGATCGATATTTATTCTCTTTTTCTTTTAACCGTTTGGACCACTTATTTACATAAACCAACACAGCCCGTCTCAAGACCAATGCTACTGATGTTAATAAAACGAAAGAGTACACCTTGTGAAGTTTAAGAGAGATTGTCAAAAGACTATTATTGACATGGAATATTTGGTAAACAAAGAGACTGAGAAAGCTGATCATTCAAAGACTATTAATAAAATAACTTGCACAGAATAAACATTTGATTATATATATAGCCTATGCAAAGCATTTACTGTCTAAAGAGTTTATTCCCAAGCGCTTTTATTTTTGAAACACTGTAAAAAACTGGAATTAGCATCGGGAAAACATGATATCGAATGATGAGTCCAAGATCAGCTTCTCTAATAATAACGACTGCGTTTATATTAAGCATTAGGCTAAAAAAGAATACCAGAAAATAAAATCTCTGTTATTGTATGGGAGATATATATTCTCAGAATAAGTTGAATGAATCGCTGAGCTAGATAGCAACACAAGTAGTAAAAACAAATGTGCCAGATTTCAAGAGGATGTCTTACAATTCAACATGTATACTAGTAATGCTTAGAATTATGATGTCTTGTAATGAGAATATAGCTCTATATCTTATTAAGCCAAGATACAAGAAATGTATAAAGACAAATTGTACTTCCATATCTTGGAGGGGTCAACAAATAGTTTAAACCGGTGCCATATAAAACATACAGTGGGGTTGATTCAGGGATGGGACAACTTTGACATCCCGAGTTTCTTTAAATAAAATACGTACACCTCTGTTTGTTTTCTTTTCTACAGTCTTTATTTTTAATTCGACTCTATCCATGTCTTTAATAAAACATTCTCACAATATTTCCAAACGAGAAAAGGTCCCAATTGAAGTCAAAGCAATGGATGTTGGTGCTTTTGAGGGAGTAGTAAAAGTGTCAACTGTTTGTGAGCAATATAATGTAGCACACAATACCGTATAAAATACAATGCAAACATACACAGAGACTGAAACGACAGTTACATACAGACACAAGAGACCCTTAAGAATATTTAGTGAACGAGAATTTGCATATTTTACATGGAGAGATAACAAAAATCGAGCGGCCAGTTTGGATATCTTTATCAGTATAATGCATGTAAATTTAAAAAGATATGCTTGCAAGGATACGATGTGTGCTGTTATCAACACTCTTCATATGAAGTTTTGCATAGCTGTATACAAGCCGTGGCTCTCTGAGTATCTTCTCATAAGCCGCCTTACCTTTGCCCAGAATCCCAAAGAGGTGAATCAACGATGGAATCCGGTGATTTGGAGCGATTAATTAACATTAATGCCGATCATAATGTGCAAGAATGTACAAGTCTGACATCTTTAGTCAGAACAGTACACCATAGATTGTGCACGTCCCAAGATCAAAACTAATGAAGGAAATGTGACGATTTAGGGATGCATATGGTTCGTTGGTGTTGGGCCTTTAGAAATCATCAATGGTAATTCATAGCAATGCAGCTACAAGAATTTAATCCTAGTACTTTGTTTCAATTCAAAAATGATTTGGGGTATGAGCAATAAAAATCATTTTTATTTCAGCAGGACAATTATCCATGTAACTGACGTAGGATGGTGTGGTATACACACCACAGCTGAGTGAAATACAAACTCCACAACCGATATCTGGTTCCTCTTTGCTAATGACCATGGCAAGATAACATCCCAGGAGCAGTTAAACACCAGGCACACGTACACTTCACACTACTACAGCGATAACCGACCATTACACAATAGAGATTATTAGAACAAGGGAACTAGAATAATAACTATATAAGCCACCATAATATTCTTTCTTCAATAAATAACACTCTCACAGTATCTATAAGTTCCCCAAACCCCTTAATTACCACAGATGGTAAAAGAGTGCTAATAACATGCAGATCTAGATGTGCTTAAGGAGCCTTCATAAAGCCAAAACCTCATTCCAAGTGAGAAAATCCGGGCTAATCTAGAAAAAATAGTGAGAGCCTAAAGACTCTAACATAAAATAATTGTAGATTTGAAGAGCCAACTGAAAGAACGATGACATAAAATACGAATTAAAGTGTGTGCAGCTCATGGCAATAGTATACCAAATAAACTACATCCACTTCAAAACAACAAAGTATTACACACAAAATACTAAAAAAATTAATAATGTATTGTATTCAAACCATGCTTTCCTCTTTATTTCAGAATGCTTTGATACTCTGCTATTGTAGTAAACATTCACAAAACAAGAGAGATAGCATAGAGAACTATATTTCGGGTGAGTCAAATTCGTGCCATTAGCAAAACTATGGCCCTGAACAATACCAATTTATCAATAATAATGATGTGTTCTTTCTAATACATGTTCATTAAAGATAATCATTTACGAAAATAAACAACGAGAATTAAAACTTGACAAATAATTATAATACTAAAACAAAAATTGAATAAGCCTTGATTGATAAAAGTATTGACGACCAATACACCAAATAAAAAATTAAAATTATTGTGCCACTGTCGCTTGCCCAGCAGAGCATCCAACTAAACAGTCAATCAACAAAACCGTTGACAAACATAAAGAATCAGTTCGGGGGTGAGACTCCCTTTGGAAGCTTATATTTTACGGGATCCGATCGACACCTAGTTTGACTCGCTTCCTCAGATCGAAAAGGCTTGCAACCATGGACACCGAATAACTTAGTAGACGACACCAGATGGCTGCGATATTTGGTTGAGAGAGTATCAACCAAATTATATGACCCACCCTGACCCACTGGAAATTGACCACCAGCACAACCCGCTGAACAGTCATTCATCAGAGCAATGGACGAACTGATGAAGACTGTTCAGGACCGCGAGAACCTTTGGAACCTTGGATACCAGGCGGAAATATGTCTCCGCCTAGCTCGTCTTGCTTCCTCAGATCGAAACGGCTGGCAACCATGGACACCGAATAACTTAGTAGACGACACCAGATAGCTGCAATGTTTGTTTGAGTACATCCATAGGAACCAACGCGTAAGAACGTGATCTAAAGTGCAAAAACGTTCATTAAACGTTCAAAAAAAATGAGTGTATAATATAACTTACGTGATGGTACGTGTTGATTGCCTGAATATTGCTGCAGAACACAAAGAGGTTGGGGATGCAGTGATGGATGGCCATAGATTGATGGAATATACAAGCATAGTAAGGTGAGATAGGTGGATTGACACGGAAATAAAATAGTTCAAAAACATCATCAAAAACATCCATCCATCACCAAAAATGCGTGAACATTCATTTTGATTGTATGGGCCACAGAAATATGAAAGGATGTAGAAGAAAATGCTTACCTTTAAATACCTGGGAAGAAGTGATGAGTAAATGAAAAGAGAAGGAAAAAAACAGAAACAAGAACAGGCGCGCTGGTACTCTTTTTTTATAGATTTTTTCTAGGAATGTGAGATCATCACATTTTTTGGTGATGATGTGGCAAGGTGTTAAAATATTTTTTCTTGTTAAAAATAATGGGTTTATAGCAGAAATTTTTGCTTTTAAAAGGAATGAATGAAAGAAGTAAAGAAGTAAACAATAAGTTAAAGGTTGATCGTTATCGGTGTAGTAATATCTTTAAAGAAAGTATGTCTTGTTGTAACGGCGATTGGTTTCTTCTTGACTTTTAAGTAATCTGAGCATGTCTGTGCACTTGTTCAAAATGATTGATTTTCCTGCAAGCAGGAACAAAAATTAGATGATCTGGTATTATAAATATATCCCAGGTTTAGTATACTTGATAAAGTTCTTAATATTTCGGATTCTGTTTTATATATCTATCCATCTTATTCGCTATAATAACTTGTTGAGGCAGCACCAAGAATAACTTTTATGAAACTTTCATTGATGTAAGAGTCAATGGTGACACCAAATCGAAATGTAATTACTTTTTTTTTTCATTCATTTTCTTATATTTTTAGATGACTACTCAATATCTCTGGAAATATGCATTAAGAATAGATCTAGCGAGTAATAAATATTGTGCTTTTTGTTTACGACGAAAATGCGATAGCATTACTCAAGAAAATATTTGGCTTTGGGATGTTATTAGCAATATAACCCAGATGTCCATCGGTCTGAAAAGTATACATACATGGTCAATCAAACTAATAACTCTGTCAATAATAATGAAAGACTGATTTAGACTAGAACGATTAAGCAATGTATACTTGAACAAGTAAGGTCATAGACCTATACGGGTTCTGGAGTATGATATATGTTATTGAATCTCGTTTCTTTGTACTCCTTTGAAATATGTGAGACGGGTTGTGTTGGTTTATGTAAAGAAGTGGTCCAAACAGTAAAAAGAAAAAGAGAGTAAATATCGATCTCCTCTAACAACTTCTTAGCCCAAATATTGGCAATCGGCAGCTTGTTCTCTTGAGAAAGATATATAAAAGAAAAGAAGTGAAGTGTAAGGATGGATGATCTTTATTGCTTTCATCGTTTCGATGTTTATACAGACATTTCAATAATAAATAAAATAATATAATTAGTATGATATTACTAAGCTATTGTTAAAATGTTGGGATAGATCATGCTTCTTTGGATAGTTAATAATGAATAAGATAGATAGATAGGAATAGATAAATGTTGTTGGGGTTCTTTGTTACAATCCTTATGATTTTCAATTGATTGCTGCGCCAGACGTAGCAATCATGTTCTTCCCAAGGTCATTACTTAACCAATTTGTTTACATAATCGATACAGGAAGATTTGGGAAGATATGATATGTTTGGGCCAGCTGGAAATATGGAGCTACACACAACGTGTCAGATTCTATTATTAATCTAACATGACTAAAGCACAAAATCCTCATCCTTACAAGAATCTTTGAAAGTTTTTGCATTTAAGGAATGGGGTCATAATTGCATTCAACATGAGTGGTGGAAATGTTTTAGACATTGGCAGATACAGAAACACACTACCTTTAACAAGCTCTTGCATTCTCAAAGAAAAATATACCAGTAGACTGGATCTCTCACTGACAATAAAATGTTAAGTACAAAGGTACTGACACCTAAAAGTCATTTAAAAAAAAACAAAATGAAGAGAAATCGCTGTCAAACTTTGGCTTACTCGGGACTTTCGATTAACAAAAAACAGGGAAACATGTTTGTACAAAGGTTATTAATAAGACTTTGCTCATAGTAAATGTGCACTCATGTGCAACTCTTTCGAGCCTTTTACTGTCTAAGGTGTACATTTTTGAGCGATATACCCTTTGCAACACTGTATAAAAGTAGGAGTAAGAATTGGAAAAATATAATATCGATTGATGAGTCAAATATTACTGTCTTTTAGAATAGCCTTGCTTATATTTAGTGTGAGCTTAATGAAAAGTATTATTCTGGCTGTCTTACCTCAAAAGTGCAAGAAAATTGATGTTCTATTATAGTCTGGAGGTATGTCTGGTCAAGAAAGTTGAATCTATTGTCATGCTGGATGGGAACAAGAATACCAAAATTCATATATAAGAGTTGTAAAATGATTTATTGCCTTTCTTTAAGAATCTTTCGAATATTGAAGATGTTGTAGTTTACGGGAAAAAACAATAGATATAAAATACAGTAAGTAAATACTTTGAGACTGTATATAAGCTTGTCTTTATTAAGATACAAAATGTGCCGCTCTTTATCTACTCTTTCAATGTGCTGTTGCACAAGATCTTGGACTTCCTGATACGTGGGGTCTTTCACCACATTAAGATATTGGATGGAGTAAGGTTCTGAGCTTAACATCCATGTTACTATTATTCTGATGCATTGCTATAATTCCTTTATCATACCTTATTAGCTCTCAGCTAATCTGTACTTATAGCTTATCTATATGTAAAATATACATTAATAAGGCTGGATCACCACACCTAAAAATGGCAATAAAGTGAAGAAGAAGCATGAAACCCTTGATTCCACCCAAATGCACGGGCCTTTCTGGCTAGTATATAAAGTCTCGACATTTTTGCACTTTCCTTTAATATTGCACATCTTCATATCTTCACACTCTAAAATGCAAATCTTCTTTATCCAAAAGCGCATCCTCTCAAAGTTCCAGCGTCGCCAATCCCAAAAGACTTCCAACACAACCACCAAATCCCGTTCTTCATTCACATCTTCAATGGACCAATGCATCAAAAGTCTCACTTCAGTCAAGAAAGCCTTTAGCTGCAGCAAAGTACAAAACACAGTCCCACCTTCTTTGATCTCATCTTCATCGACGATTTCCAATGACTCCTATCTTTCAGACTTTTCTGATGACGAGCACTTTCAAGCATCTGAAAAATCCATGGCTCTCGATGCACTTATCTTTGATCACCCCTCGGTCACTGTCTGCATTCGCCCAGCTGCCTATCGCTCATCATAAGCCAATTCAATATCTGTATATATCCTGTAAAAATTGTAAAATAGACAACCCCAAAAATCATCCTCTCTGTACACTAGACATCGTCAAAATAGCAAATCATGATAAAAATCTCCTTGAAATAAATCATTTTTTTTTGTTTCCAATACCAACAAATACATTGCTTTCAGTTATGGTGATTAAAACGTGTCTTTTCTTTTCACAATTGATAAACCTATATGACCGACTATTATATCTGCAAGTCAACAACCACCTTACAAATAGATTATGTACATAAGATATGTTTATTCACCATTTTAACTATCTCTCGGAATATCGTTGAAATAGCTTCTTGAAAGTATATTTAAGCAGCCGATATAGATTATATAACTTATGAATTATTCAAAGCTTTTCTTTTATTCACTATTGGTATTTACTTGTAAAGAGTTGCAGGTAGAGTTAAAGTAAGTAAAGGATGGAAATTCAGTGAACATATTTACAGATATTTAACAGGAGTAAATTACTCTTGGTCTAGGTTTTAATGGGTAAAATACGGTGATCAGAACACCCAGTATCACTTTGAAAGATTTCATTAACGTTAGGCCAAAGCTAATGTATTGAAACCAGCAAATATATTTATTCAATGGTAACTTAGAGTGTCTAGTGAGCTTCTTCCTCTTGTACATCTATCTTACGAAAAAGCCTTGCACGCCTGATAGATAAAATTATGATTCTGTCTCCAATTTTCATGAGGATTTCATCCATACGTTGGGATATATATTCCAAGTATAATATATATCCAACATGCTGTCAGGTACAAATCCAGGTTTATATTATCTTGTTATCTTTTTGCTCACTTTCAATATCATCTTTTTTTTTATATAATTTTGCCCTTGGTTTGAATGAACAGAATCAACAAAGCTGATACTAGATTCAAGATTGCAAATGGTTTTTATAGAGAAAACAAGAGTGACAAATGGTCGCAAGGGTATTGTTTCCTTTCTTTTTGTACATTAGCCAATGCAAGAAATATTTTAGTATTCTTTTTTTTATTGGTGACAGCCCAAGATTTGTTGCGCGTCTGTTGATGGCAGGATGTTGATCAAATAGAGTGTGTATAAAAAAGTAATCCCAATTGGAATCTACTAAACTATAACCAAAGACTGTTTTTTTTTTTTGAAATACATAAAATGCAGTAGAGGTAGCAGCAGAAAAAGAAAAGAGCGGATTGGATTAGTATGAGACTTGGTGATTAGCTACAGATGTAAAGAACCTATTATCTTGAGTGGGCGGCTCAATATTTTAATAGAAAGTGCAGGGCAGACACTATAGACATTATTACCATAAAAGGCAAGCAAAGAGTTGCACGTATTTCTTAATTTTCTATATACTGGTAATACTGGTGTACGACTCGGCGGGTTGACGCGTTGGATTTCAATAGTACAGGTCGGGTGTTCGAATCCCGGTCATGGAAATTGAAAAAATGAAGACGGGTGTTCCGACTGGGTAGGACACTGGGGCAGTACCTGAGACTTTGGCCAAGTCTCAGCTTGGACTTCAGTAGCCGCGTAGATTCCAATCTACCAAGCTTAGCTTGGTAGAGTACTGTTGCATTTTTTTAATTTTTATTTTTATTTGTCGTTTTGGATTTGGGTTGTTCTTCCAATGCTATAATACAACCAATATTGGTCAAATCGACTGGGAATCGTAAACGAGGATAGAATGATAGATTCTTTTTATTCAATGAAATATTGTCCTCTTTTATATCTTTTCTAAACCTACTCAGCCATCATAAATGTCTGACACTTTGGTGGCCTCAAAGATTCCAGTCTACTAAGAAGGAGAGCTTAGTAGACTACTACTATTTTTTAATTTTTTTTAATTTTTTTTTTAATTGTTCGAATTTATTTATTAGGGGGTTTCATTGATTTTTATTTTCTAAGTTTTATTTATTGACAATTAATATTTTGAAAATATGTTATTGAACCCCCTCCTCTTTTTCTTTAATCGGTTCTAGTATTTTATCCAAACAATATTTGTATGGTGCTCATGGTGCCAAATAGCTGTTTTGAAAAGACTAGTGGCACCTTTTTTGCAAAACCAAGCGGTGGTCTTTGTAAACCCAATTTATAGTAAGGTATTTAGATTTTTTAGTATTTCATGGGAAATGGGAATACTATGAGAGCTGTTTATTGACAAAACGACAAAAAATAAAATAAAAAAAATGCAACAGTACTCTACCAAGCTAAGCTTGGTAGATTGGAATCCCCGCGGCCACTGAAGTCCAAGCTGAGACTTAGCCAAAGTCCCAGGTACTGCCCCAGTATATAACCCAGTCGGCGAAAGCGTCTTTTCTCCAATTTCCAAGCCCGAGGTTCGAACCCCCGACCTGTACATTGAAAATCCAACGCCTCAACCAACCGAGTCATACACCAGTATTACTGGTATATAGAAAATTAAGAAATACGTGCAACTCTTTGCTTGCCTTTTATGGTAATATTGTCTATAGTGTCTGCTGGGTATTTTTTTTTACCAAAATGATGTGCCCATCACTCAAGATAATAGATTCTTTACATCTGTAGAGCTAATCACTAAATCTCATGCTAATCTAAATCTCTTTTTCTTTCTTTATTCCTCTGCTGCTGCTGTTTTTACTCTTTCTATTGTATTTTAAATACAGAAGAAAAGCCTTTGGCTCTAATGTTGTAGATTCCAATAGAGATTACTTTAATGTACCCAATTTACCGAATCAATATCCTGCCGGCAACCAAAAACCAAGGATAAAAAAAAAGATATTATTAGGAGAATAGAGAAAATAATAATAATAATAATAATAAAGAATATATCAGGTATATCTGTATCAGCAACAAGAGAATAAAATAAAGATTCAAGCAAGATTAAACAAAAAAGTAAATGCAATAAATCATCTTTTCACTAATGTCTATACTGATATAATTCAACTGGTTATTTGCTGGTAGAAAGATGTATTCGATATCCAAATAAGCCAAAACTATTTATTTAATATACAGGTTCACATAATCATTGAGTTGATTTTCTACAATACTTTAGATATAATTGCTTTCATCTTTCTTTTTCGCATCACAAAACGTTGCAATATAAAGATGAAAGTTTGAAAGTTTGAACCTGCTATATTCTTGAGTCCAATTGAGGACATTTGAAATATATTGGATAGTAACATGCGTCGAGGTTGATTCAACAGACAATGCTGAAACAGCTGAGACTCTGAACAAATAGTAACCAAGTATATAAAAATATGCGAAAAATTTAAAGGTGGCTATCCTACATTGAATAGATATCTTGATTTTGCCAAAAAAAAGAAAAGAAAAGTAGATGGATTTGTGTACAATCGAGAATCTAATACGATTCATCAAAGGAAGATATCCAAAAGCACCTTAGGTATATGGTTAGTATGACGCAATACAAACAAAGATCTCTACATGTATTTCCCACAAGATTGCAATGATAGGTAATAGCTATATATACAAACTCATGCGATCTTGTGGAATATTCTATTGTATCTTAATCCCTGTAAAAAATCATTTTGTAAATCAAACATCGCTATATTTTTATATTTGGATCAAGAAATCCCTGATCAATAAAAGGATAATACAAGTATTTATAAAGAACCAAAGCCATCATGGATCCACAGAGAAAGACTCCAAGCACCAAGACCAATCTCAAGATGATTAAATAAGATAATCTCAAAAAAAATAGTGTCTTTATGCGCAAGAATAATAAACTGGACATAGTGCAACAAATTAGGCTTATAATTTTATGGTTAAACTCATCATGCCAATATACAGTCGTAAAAGATCCACGTCTTCAATTTTATTCTTGTCCTACTATCAAGACCAGTAGAAACGAATCTTAATTATTGCAAACATATGTGCATGATGTGGGATGAAACAATAGAGGTGGTTTGATAGCCCACAAGAATCTAGTTGTTTGGGCAAATGCCAATAGTTTAGGGTAAGACTAGTCTAATGATGCAGTGGTCTTGGTATCCATTGATTCTTTATACTTGAAATGGTCTATTGGTGTCTCTAGTTTCTGTTGCAAGTCTGAAAACACGACTAAAGGCTTGGTCATAAAGCATTAAGCCTGCAATAAATGTAATAAATGCAAACACTCGAATAGACAATGCTCATCATACTCGAAATAAAATATGTTTGGCAATGAATAAACTTTTAGGAATGTCTCTTAAAAACCCTCATATATATATAACTGTCAGTCTGATCCGATATCAAGGGATTATTGCCATTATAGACACTGTGCCTAAATAAAAAACAACAACATACAAATATTTATATCGGAAGGTCTGATTGTTGCCCGCATTTTTTTATTTAAAGAAAGAAAGAAAAAACAATACCAAGGATATCTTGCGTTGTCAAACAAATCTATACAGATTGAAACCTATATATAGCTATGATGAGAAGATTATCAATGAGCCTTTAAACCATCTAGACCAAATACAACTTTATGTGTCGAAAGATGGGTCAGTGATGTCAAAAGGGTACCCAGCATATGTCTGTGGTTTGACAGGCCAAGACTATTTCTAGACAAATATCCAGAGACACTACCAATGTTGTGCCATTTGAGATTGGCAATTGGGGGCTCTAGGCAGTTACCATGTCCATCTGAATCTTGATAATCTTTAGAGTGTGGACCCATTAATGGTTAAATTAAACTCTTGGTGTGGATCCAAGTGCACTATTGTGGTGTGTGCTACATTTGAGCCTGCTTTTAATTTTCCCACGTGTCCTTATCTGGCTTAATCTCTTTCATCTAAATGTCCAGAGGCTCTTCTTTTTGGCTGGCCAAGATATATTTTTTGAAATAAATGTATTTAAATCATGCGATTGAGATGAGTTTGGTATGAATGAATGGGTCATGGATGTACAGAGCAAGGATGAAGATGAATTGGGAGAATATATAAACTATGTGCCCAGAAGCAAGCAGTGTAATGAAGATGAAATGCAAAAAAGAAAATAAAAGAAGAAATGTATGTAAAGAAGTCTTGCCACTTAATCCTCAAGAGTATTATCCATGCTCTGGCTGGAGAGATTGACTACTGCCACAAGCACAGTAATATCGTCTGCCTTTCCACCCTATACACAGCCTCAGTACCGACACTCCAAGTCTCTGTCTCTCTTATTGAGCTTACCTGATAGTACAATCCCTCGTGCATGGCTCTGACCTGAAATGGCGAGGTTGGATTGTCGAGGTCTTCACTGACCTGTTTGGCTCTCATGGCAAGCGCATCTGAAATGGCCTGAGGATCGGCGTCTATGGGATCCAAGGGTTTTATCGCCAGATCATCAGAATCAGAGTCGTCGTACGAAGAGTCTTCAATATCTCCAAATTCATCATATTTAATGATCGGTCTGCCCATGCACCTATGGACTTCTTCTAGGATTTCTTCGTCATAAAGGTTATCAAACAGACCATCGGATCCCAGGATAATGATATCGCCCTCTTCCACTTTCACACTAAATTGCTATTGAATTACTGATAAATAAAGATTGTATTAGAATAAACTGCATAAGCCATCTAACCTGTGCGTCTGCTGGTGTGTCGCATGAAGAAGTACCGAGCTGATAGGGAAAGTTGAAGGAGTGCTGCTGTTCCTCTGATCGAAATATGAAATTGTCTCGGCGAATGACTGACACCCCACAATCACCAATATTGGCCACTCGAAGTTCATTTTGGCACAAGAGGACAATACAAGCGGTAGTTGATCCGACGATACCCTGAAAAGATCACCCCACAAGATGTACATAAATAATATTTGGGTTAACATTGGTGAAACCCTTTATTTTTATTTTTATTTTTTGATTGCATTGTGGAAAGTGATTGTCCTTACCTCTGTTATTGTGTCCTGGGTTGTTAGTTGGTAGGCTTTGCTCATCACATCTACTGGGCTTATTTGTTCGTCAGTGCCAAATGGCTGAATGTTTCTTGCACGGCCAATCTCTAGTTGACAATAATGCATTATTTTACGAGAATAGAGTGCAGGGTTTGCGCCTGGAGAGATGAGGGATATATGGTTATTTCAAGTATTTATATATAATATATATATATATATATATATATTGTGTATACTAACTAACCCTTGCGATTCCGCCAACCACCCACACCATCTGCCACACCCAATGCGTCATGTCGTTTGAAATAAGCATCGTCTCCGAATTGTAGACTTGAATAGGCAGATTCGTCTTGTTCTGTGGTGATTGTAGAATTGATTGACTTTCCCCGTTTTGCATAACCCGATACGCCATGGTGTAGAGTAAAAGGACGAGGAGTGGTTGATAGTGCAGGATCAAAAAAGTCAATCATGCTTAGGTTTGAGGGGATCTTCTCTTGTCGAGACAGGACTGCCTCTGATCGTCGACAGAGAGAGAGATGTATGTGGCGAATGAGAGGACGTGCAAATGAAGACGATCGTAATGAGACATTGTGTATTTGTTGAAAGGTAAACATTTCTGTTTCTGTTTCTGTTTTTTTAATATGGGTATTTAAAGAGGTCGTGCGAAACGGTTAAAAGAATAGTGTACAGCTGGAAATTACAAGTGATTATTTTTTAAAGAGAAAGAAAGAAGAAGAGAAGGTATTTTTTTTTAATATTGGCTTTTTGTACACTTGCAAAATAGAAATTAATGTTATTCTTGCTTTTAATGTCTATCTATTGATCTATATCCACATACTATATATTATTTTTATTTATAACATTACTTGCCGCCTGATATCAACTCTATCTATAAACATGCTTTTTGTGCTGAAAGATAAAGACCATTTGTATACTTGTCCTTTATGGCAATCTCCAACAGTATCCAATCTCTCATAAATCTCTATTTCTATCATCCTTTCTTTGTTTCCCTGATAGACAGAGAGTGGAAATCAACCCGAGGCTGGGAGTTTGGGTTTCAACACAGCCTTGGTGATACAGAGTCTAGAAATAAGGGAGAGTGATACAAATCATGGGCTGATCAGGATTTTACCATGACAGGATAAGCGCCCTTTACTGATTCTGCAAAGATTGTACTGCCAACTTTCTCGATTTCTCTTGCTGGCACAATGCCAATATTTGACGCATTGGCCAGTCTTTAACAATGTCATTTGGCATAATACAAATAATAATAAAGATATTACAACAATTGTACTGTTTTTATATATATACATATATTAAAAATAAATAAAATTTACCAGTCTTTAAACAACTTCTTTATGGGCCATAACAACGACACTCTGCACCAGACTCTTATCAATTCATTCAGTTTTCAATTGACAGCTTCTTGTAGACACTTTTTTGTGCCAAACTACATTATTATTTTTTTAAAACAAGATCCCTTTGTCTTTGGCAGTCACACCGCATCCTAAAAGACGGCATTTTTGATTCCTGTTTTTTGTTAAACATCACTCCGAACACAACCATCTCATCTGTTATTGACGCCAAAATCACCTCATGGCCGGTGGTTTAACCAATCCTGCCTCTGACGCTCAATTCTCCCCAGCATCAACCTCGAATTCCTCTGCTATTTCAGTCTCATCTCAGACCCCATTGAACGCAAACCCTTCAATGGCAGAGTCTCTGGCAAAGGAATCTCATAATGACAGCATTGATGCCATTTCAGAACCCCTGACACAAGACAACACGACATACTTTCTACTAGACATCTCAGAACCTGATCCAAAAGATGACCCGAATACTCAAAGCGATGCCGAAAGTGTATCTCGACGTATCAGTCGAAGAAGCTCTGATTCATCTAGCTCAAGTGTGTCTGCCCAGGTTGTTATCGACCATGGAGGATCTCTTCCGCGGCGGCTGGAGAAAAGCAGGGCTGCTCGTCTGTTGCGTACGGGCGACGATGAATCAGAGAGTGATTATACTTACAGCTATGTGCCTGTCAGGCATATTCCTGAAACTGGATCTCCATCAGGGCAGCACCGTCGTCGTCGAAGCACACAGATGAATTTGGACCAGTCGATTGATAATACGCGCGATGATGCCGAGGGAAGCAGCAGATCTGCTGTCGAAACCCCATCTGGATCAGACAAAGAGGATGAAGATTACCACCATCACCACCGTCATCGTCGGCATCATCGAAGAAGACAACGAGATCCAAAGGATCGGCATGCCAGAAGAGATAGAAAGGGAAAGGGAGTGACGGTCTATACAGACGAACAAGAGGATCTGATGGATGAGATGCCGAGTTGGGATCAGGAAAGGATGAGACAGCAGAGTAATGGAAACTACCAACCCAGTGATGAGGATATTGCACACGATCATGTCCACAGAGATCGGTCAATGCGAAGAAGAACAAAGCGAAAGATGCAGGGTCTTTTGCAGACTGATCTCCATACGCATTCGTGGAGTAGAAGAGAGAGCTTCCAATCTAACCGGGATCCAGGTTTGTCGAGTGATGCTGCCCTGAGGTGTGTGATACATAACAATATAAATAAAAGAAAAAAGATGAAGATGCTTGCAGTGATTAAAGGTGTGGTTGTCTGTGTAGAAAACTACTTTATATTGCAAACCATATCATTGATGAAAAGAGAAGCCGGATCTCAATGGGTGCTGGTAAGAGTCTTGATAGCATAATATATCTTTCTTAATAAAATATGTTGCTCTTCAGATATTTGGTCTTGGGTAGTTCGACCAGAAATGATCATGTCCATCTTTACTGCCGTTGCACTCCTGGCATTTTATATTACTGGACACATCAAGGGAGATCCTTACCAGTATCGCGTTACGGGGGCATTGGTAGAAGCAATCTTAATTCTGGCAATGTCTGGGTGGAATTGGTATATCTGTCGCCGAGAACAGCATCTTACGGATTGTGAAATGACTGATCGAGCAGCAACGATTATATCTGCTTTGGAAAGAAGTGGAATGAACATGGTTCAGGTAACGGTATCACATTCTGATCTAGTGGGTACTAAAGAAACCGTGTTATTGCTTGACATCAAAGGATACCAAAATTCCCTTTATACCTTCAATGTCTGTCGCCAAAGTTGTTCGGGATGGTGTAGTACGCACATTTCCGGTCAATCTTTTGGTAGAGGGCGACGTTGTGGAGATGCTTTATGGAGATGTCGCACCTGGCAGAATGAAGTACATCCACAAGCCTTATCCTGCACAAGACAATCCAGAATCTACCTCTAAACCAAATGAAGATATCGACAAGGAAAACTCAACAAGCTTTGATCTTCAGACAAGAGAATACTACCTTGCCCAAGACCAGGCTTTCAAACCATCATTTTTTGGAATCCCTCCTCCAGCTGGACTGATGGAAGAGTACTTGCGAGCACGAGGTCGCCATCAGTTTCTTCTTCTAGAGACCCCTCTTGAGAAGAATATGCGGGCAGCATTAGCACAAGAACGTCCACAGACCGTCATTGCCAATGAGGCCAAGAAACTGATGAATGTGTTTTATCACTATATTATCTGGATCGTCTTTTTTGCTTCGATTGTTGTGAACCTCTTGCGATTCGGTCTTCGAGACAGGCTGCTGGATGATTTCCCAGCTGACCAAGTGGCCGAGCTAATTCTTGCTCTTCCTTTCTATACCGTTCTTCCTCTGCTTCCTCTGTGCCTACCGTCGCTTTGGATGGTTGCTCGTAGTTTTGGAAATGCCCAGCTACTGATCTTGTTTGAAGCACTTCAGATATCAAAGACAGAGTATGAGGATGATAGCGAGGTGGATGAGTTTGATGCCGAGGCACCACCACCCACAAAGGATGTCGAGTTGAGTCCTAGTAAGCTTATTGGAGTGTGGGAAATGCTATACGCCTTGCCTGACATCTTGGATCATTAGATGCCGTTTGGGACAGATTCTGTTCTCTGCTGACAAAATGGGATCGGCTGTCTCTTACAAGATCTACCAACCTACTCGAATCTCTTGGAAGTACTACCGTTATCTGTTGCCTGGATAGAGAAGGCACAATATCAAACGTATGAAACTTTTAACCCAAAAGAAGAAGAAGAAAAACTAGGCTAACTAGTCGACTGTATATTTCTGTATCAAAGCCCTTTCCTACTGTGGAGCAAATCATGTTTCCAAATTCAGAGGAAGATATCAACTATCTTGATGTCGAAGAGGATTCAGATGAGCCATTTGGTATCAAATTTGAAGATCAAGACTGGGAGCAAAACTTGCCGTACGTAACCCATTGTCAATCATAAGCATGTCCTGTAAACTTACAACACTGTTCTTTTTAGATGTTTGAAGCCACTTGGTCTGAACTTTATGCTAAATACAAATTGTGGTATTATTCAAGGCAGAAAGCGCTCAGATTATCATCGGCGCCGTTCAAAGCTTCATGTCTATGGAAAGACGTCTCCAGCTAGACAATGTGAGTGGTTTGGTAGTATTGTCTTGACAGATCACTAACCAAGTCTTGATTACGTAGCTTGTTTGTGTCGATTGGGAAAATGCATTGGGTTTAGAGAAGAGGCTCTGCAGTCATTTGTCTCGAGGGCAGAAATCTATACCTTTGCGCCTTATCATGACATTTTGAATACTCCACGGTACAAGTACAGCCAGTACTTTTCTTTTGAAGTTCCCAATGCACTCTCTACCGTGTTTGAAGAAAAGACGACAGGTCAGATAATAACAAAAAAAAAGACTCTGGTGGGTCTTAATGCATTGAATTTCTTTAGAGAGTTACCAGCTCTTGACAGACGGTCACCCTACTCTTGTACTGGAGAAATGCTCTGATTATTGGGACGGAAGTGCGCTGCGAACCATGAGTGAGACGGTAAAGATAATTGGTCATGTAGAATTACGCTTCTAAACTTATTTGCCAGATGGAGAAGAAGATAAACGACTTTTTCTATAATGCAATGGTACATGACATGCAGTGTATTGCTTATGCATACCGACCAATCAACACTGCAAATGGACACCGAATTCCTTTCTTGAGTCCATCAGATGAAGAAGACCCTGGATGTGCATTTGTTGTCCTGCCACACAAATCCCAAAGCTCTGACAGCTCAAGTAGTAGTTCAGAAAGTGGATCAGAGGCTTCTTTGTTATCCAAGAATTCAGCAAGTATTCTTTTTTTTTCGAGTTTTATATATATTACATTGATTAACCATTTGGCTATCAGACTAGCCACTCGCGCACCTCAAAACGCAAGCATCGATCGTCCAAACTCACTAGCTCAGGAAGCCAGTCTTCTAGTGAAGACAGTTCAAGCGACTATTCATTTGAGGAAGATGAGCCTGTAGATGAGCAAGAAGAAGAGACTTTTTACAAGGAAGTTGTAAAGGGTCAGATCTTCCTGGGAATTGCTGCCATGTGCCATCAGCCAAAGCAGGTAAAAAAAAAGCATAATTAGACAAAAGCAAGGTCCATTGGATTGACATTGTGCCTGAGTAGAATGTAGTGGACTTTATTGAAGATCTTGGACTTGCTGGCATTCGGTTCGTTTATTTTTCGCCTACTGCCGAAAGAGAGTCCAAAGGTAGGGTTGAATGGATCTTTGATAACTTGGGATTGTTGACACACTTTTTTTTATTTTGCAGCGTTTGCCGAAAGATTAGGGCTAGAGACTGATTGGAACAGCTGTATTCTGCTGTCTAGTCCTGATGATGAGAATTGTGGGAACGGATATTTACAAAAACATGATATAAAGGCCCAACTTCCTCGAGGCATTGATCAGATAAGACCTCACTTGGAAGATGTGGATGACATTCCACTCCATGTATCCTTGTTTGCAGAGTGTACTCCTCGGGCAATGAAGGAAATGATTCGGATATTCCAAGAATACGGTGAATCTGTGTGCTGTATCGGAAACGCACTGAATGTAAAGAACACGGAATCATTTGCCCTGGTGCGTATTTTAAGTGGCATCAAACAAACACATACTGACTGACTATCTTGTTTTTCTTTTTCTTTTTTGGCTGATAAAGGCTGATTTCAGTATCGCTATGGAGCCAATGCACACAAGGGCTCAGACCAAAGGCCGTCTTTCGTTGAACAATCGACAGCCACCTCTTGCAGTGGGAGCTTCTCTTGTCAGTCTTCCGTGTGGGCTATTTATGCAGTACGAGACTAGTCTTTATGCAGTGACTCAGCTCATTAGAGATGCCAGAAGGCTACTAAGCTGCGTGCGTATGGTAAGCCCTGACAAACGCTATAAAGCTTCTATCATTTGAACAGATTTGTCTTGAGAGAGATTATAAATGTCTGATTGTATTGTTTTTTTCTTCTTCTACAAGGGATTTGCTTTCTATGCTGGTTCATGTATGTCTTTGACAATCATGCAATTCCTTGCATCATGTATGCTTCTTCCCCCAATCCTATCTGGATATCAGATTCTTTGGATTATGTGGATTATTCTTCCCCTCCTCACCATGTCCATGCTGTTCTCCCCAAAAGAAGATAATATTATGCTGCTAGTACCTGGTAAGTTTCCATTGACTATATCTGATGGTGTACTCATTATCGACAAGGTAAAAATATCGAGCATCTGGGAGACCTTGGCCGATTTATGGTCTACTTTGGACTTCGATTCTCTTTGGCTATTGTCATGTCCATTGCTATATTTGTCTTGTAGGTCTAGATGACTAGAGATCCTCCCAAACTCATAGTAATTGTATAGGACATTGGCCTACTCGCTTAATATCACTGCGTCTGATATATTTGGTGGATTTGGCGACCATGGGTGGCTGCACTGGACAACAGAAGAGCAGTGGGCATTGCTGTATGCCCAAAACTTTATGCTTATTGTCCTGGTGTGGTATTTTGGTTAGTACAAACACTACTGTATGGATCTGCAACAATGTGCAGTAACCTGAATATATCTCTATGGTTAGCATGGATGTCTCCTTCATTTCTGCACCGTACATCATCATTGTTTGAGTTTAACCCCTTTAGAAACAAGGTCTGGATTGGCGCATTCTTTACCAGGTATGCCTTTGGGGCTCAAGATACCGATAAAATACATGTTTTGACCCATGATTTCATAATAGCATCATACTCCAGTTCTGCTTCTGTGCCATATCGTTATCCCACGGTCCCTTTGACCTGGCAAGGATTCCATGGTTTGTATACTTTATTGGTCTGGCCTTCCCACTTGTCTTGGTACCAGTCCAGGAACTGGTAAAGATGCACGACAATAAGGAGTTTACTCGATTCCAAAAGAGATCCAAACTTGAATTCAGCACAAAGGTAACTGACAAAGTAGACCTGCCATCATAATGACCTTATATATATATATATTCTCTAGCTTGGAATGCATTCGCCACTCTGATTGGATCTTTAATTGGCTGTCTACCTTGTCCTTTTGCTCATTCTTTTACTATAATATTCGCAACTGACAAGAAGATTACAAGACATGTATTTTTATATATATACACATGTATACATTTTTTTGAGGTGTTTGCAGATCCAAAAGCTCTGTACCGAGATTCCGGTCTTTCCAAAAAGAATGACGTGCACAGACCAGACCACCCCTAATCTATCTGTAGTTACAAGTGCAGAGAATTGCTCGTAATAATAATAATAATAATCATAATAATAATAATAAAAACCACTTTGCAATTGTCTGAACAAGATCTTTTTTTTTCTCGGACTTTAAAGCAAATCTCTTGGATGTTTGGCCCACTGCAGATACTCTCCAATTTAACAAAAAAAAGGGGGCCATTAATCTTTCTGGCATATTGAGTAAAGTTTTTTTTATATGCCATGAATACCACTCCATCCACAGGATCGCCCAATAACTATGACCGAGCAGGCGAAAGCTCTCGGATCTTCCTTGGTCATGTCAAGCAATACTTTTATAATCTCCCACTAGTCACCTTTTCTCTGTTTGTCACGACCAGTGTGATTGCCTTGGTGGATGCCTTGGGAAGATTTCGCAATTTCTACTACCATGGCTTTTTTACCCAATGGCTCTATCTCAATGTACCAAAGGTGGTACATGATGCACAAGGTGTGAGATTAACACACAAATGATTGATTACAATGACTAATGGAATGCATAAAGTACATCGATTGCTTGTCTATCCTCTTGCGTCGCCTGGATTGTCGCTCGTGATAATCAATTTACTTTTATCGATTCCCTACTTTAGTGACCTAGAGAAAAGAAAGGGATCCCTCAGAACTCTTTGGATCTTGAGCTGTCTGTTGACTGTGCTTCCAGGAATTGGCTATGTTGTCTTGGTGAGCACATTTGCCTATAGTATGGGAATGGGCCAGGGCGAATTACAGAGTACAGTGTGCGCTGGAATGTCGGGTCTAGTTGTCGGTCTGTCAGTGTGGAAAACGATTGAAGATCAAGAAGAGGAAGAGATAGAATACAGAACGTAAGAATGGTGCTTCTTTTTTTTAAGAAAAAAAAAACACGCACACTGGAAATAACTGTATAAAAAAAACAGGCTATTTGGTGCTATACGCATTCCAAGGCGAGCTGTACCTGCCTTGACCATTGGCTTTTACTTTTTCTTGGCACCAGACACCTCTCTTATTCTCCACATTTGCGCTGCTGGATGTGGATACCTTTGTAAGTCTATCAATCCTAAAGTCCTGTCCTGGTATTGACTTCTTCTTTTTTTATATATCCAGATGCCACCAAGAAATTCCCTGCCTTCTTGTGCCCATCCGAGGATGCCTTTCTCCGTCAAGAAGATGGTTGGTTCCGTCGAATGGCCGGTAGACGTGGGTTTGTCAGTGTGGGCGATATTGGACCCTATCTTCCTATCTATACTCCTCCTACTGTCCCACCCACTGACTCTGACCCTACCGTATCCCCACATTTCCAAGGTCAAGGATCACGTCTAGGCGATTAATAAACATCAAGCCTTATTACCCAGCACAATTCTTTTACTGTATTTTTTTTTGTAATCGGCAGCTATTGTTCAAATGAAGTTTACTAAATCTATTGTGCCAATCCACCTCCTTCCACAGGCTCTTCTGGCTTGATCTCAGACCAAGGTATACCGAGCTGGACAAGGAATTCAAACAGGTCTGGATGGGCTTCTAGAGCCTTTTTCTCGTCATCTGATTTGCAGAGCAAAAGACCAGTAAAACCAAGAGAGTTTACAGAGATCTCAAAGGTAGCTCCTTCGTGTTCGAGTGTAGCGGATTCCTTTGATCTGGGCACAAGCATCATAAACTTGTCGGTCATGATAAAGTTGTAGGATGTCTTTGTAGGCTGGGTATGTTGGCGCATCTGGTGGAACATGCTATCAAGAAGACCAAAGAACATCTGGCCTAGATAATCTTCCAATTCATCCTTGCTTGTACTGCTGTCAATAAAGACGCGGTCCAGGGGAGTAATGACATGGATGTAGGGTATCTTGTCGATTGTATAGACTTGACCTGTCCGCAAAAAAAAACACACAGTTGGTCTCTAGTTGGATAACTAATGTGAATATTTATTTACCTGCTTTACGATCCTTGATCTCTTCAAAGGCCTCGGTCAGGGGAGGCTGGGGTCCATCATGTCTTAATGGCATGATCTGGACATGCTTGTGTTCTTGGCTAGTTTTCCATACTTGCCCATAAGCAACACGTTGTATTAGGCTAATATCTCGACATACCTTGCACCAGAGTTTGGTCCACAATTGTAGAATGCAACGGCTGGTTTGTCATATGCGGTAGTCATGGCTACCCACGTCTCATAGAGATCAGTAGGAAACAGGGGTTCGGTTTGCTTTCTAAATTCTACGCGTAAAAGACATTGGGGGGTTGGCACGCTGAAAACAATACTTTCTTTCTTAAAAAAAACCAGCTTACCTTTGGTGACTACCAGAATATGATGAGGAACGACACAAAACTTGTTGAGCAAGATGAGATGCTGGTCCTTTTCATCCACCAAAAGTTTGGGATTAGGCGACAAAAAAGGATTAACCTTTTCCTTTTCCTTTTCGTCCTTGTCTGATTTCGGTTTGTTTCCAAGGGAAGGCACACAGGTGATTTCAAACTAAAAGAATGAGTTTACTGCCATTGCATCTCTTTACTCACCTTTGTTCCTCGGGCATTGGTCTCTACGGTCTCGGCTTCAAAAAAAAGCAGATCCTTTGATGCCAAGGCAGCATCATACTTTTGTTGAATCAAGGCAGAAAAAGTTGACATTGTGTGAGCTGAAAAAATATCAGCAGCTTATTATTTTTGGGCAAAACGAATGCAATAATTATTTTTGAGTTCTGGCATTGAATGATGATGATGGCATTTAACCGGGAATTATTGTGAGAATTTCCAAAAAGTACAGGAAAATATTTTAAAGCTTTCTAGGGTCAAGAAGCGTTTTTTTTATTAGGATATGGTAGGTTATAAAGACGCAAAGACGATTATTGCTCTAGATGTTATTTGTCACTACTGTTAAAACTAAACAATTGTTTTGTATGGATATATATATATATATATTTATATTTATATATTTGTGGGTTCTTTCCTCAAAAGCATTGTTGGAAAGACCCATCTTTTAAAACATACCAAATGCTCATGTTTGAACCTTTATGGAAAATTATTTGGGAATTGATGATTAATACCAAATATGCCCAGGCATCATATTTCTTGTAAAGAATTCGATTCTTTCTTTATTTTAAATAAATAAAATAATAGCCTCACCGTGTTCCATCATTTTATTCGGTTGTGCCATGTAGGACGGGATTTATATAATCATCAGATGGCAGATGCTTGGTTTGAACAGCAGTGTACACCCTCCTTTCAGGCAACAGTTTTTTTTTGTTTGCAGTTGGTCTTTGATTAGGAAAGCCTTTGAGAAATGCCAAGACATATGGTATCTTGAGATTTATATCCACTTTAAAACAATTTGTTTCTAAGCATCAAACCTGGCTACTCTATCGACTTGGCAATTGTCAAGACCAAGATTGATTTTGTTGAAATGCAAAATAATAATAATAATAATAATAATAATATAATTCAAGCTGATCATTGGCACTGATAACAAGTCTTGTTACATATTGATCATGTAAGGAATTAAAAGAAAGAAAGGTCGTCATATTACCTTGTACTTGAGTATTATGAGCAAAATAGCTTTTTGTATATATATATGTATATGCTCTCAAAAATACTTTTTGGCACCCAATAATAATAATAAAAGTCATTCCTCATTCTATTTCCAGCCCATTTGAATTTCTTTTTGAAAGCAATCATTAAAAGCAGCCGTGTCTCAACTTCTTGTAATCTTTTGAATGGCTAAAAGGGTTGGTGCAAATATCTCGTGGTTTAAAGCAACTCTACCGAAATCACAAAACTTTGAAAACCAATCCGCTCGGCTGGGTAGACATGTTTTCCAAACACATGGATTTAAGATAGTTCAATTGTAAGCTCATTTAATGTACTCTAAGAAAAATTAAAGCTATTGCTAATAAACCATTTTATTTTACGCACTCCATAGTTGCATTTTTCTTTAGTTTATTAATTGAATATAAAGCTAGAATTCTAAATGCCATAGTCTAGTGAGCTTATCAGTATTACCAAGCCATTTTTTATTTTATTTTTTCATTTAACTCGACCCGAGGTAACCTCTTTATTAATTTTTTTAAATTGAAGTTTTTTGTTATAATGGTTGACACGCTAATTCAAGACCAAGATATTTTTCTGCCATTCCAATCGTACTAGAAATCATATATGTATCAAAAAGCTGATTGGAAATTCAATAGGATCTATAAAAACCATTGTTGCAAAGTAGGGCTGGTGATACCCGGAATAATTTTATTGAGCATTGGGTAGTTTGATAGTTTTGACACCTTTACACCAAGATACATGCTTAAACTTGAATGTATTTATATTGAATTAAAACAAAAACAGATTTAAGCAGAAACCGAACCAACCCATTTGTTTTTTGTATCCTAAACCCCAGTTTCCTATAGACACCCTTGGAGCTGTGGGCTCAACATATTTTGACAGCTACTTGCATAATAAAATAAATTGATAATTTCTTCTTCTTCTTGTGTTTATGTGATAAGAATACATAATTACCATATTAGTACTACAATAACATGTTACAAAATAGGAAAGCGGGATATTAAAGAAGTTTCGTATCTCTATAGACCCTTTCTACTTATTTATTTTTTTTAAATGGCAGAAATAAGCAATGCATCTTGACTGACAATTGGCTAGAGAGCTGTGTGGCACATCGTACGTTGTTTTACTTGGGCAGCCTTGGCCGATCGATGATTCATTTGTATCTAAACTAATGAAATGAAAATTGATTATTATTTTATGCTTTTTAAGCTTTCGGAGCATTGATATTCAAATACCATGTTTAAATTGCCTCCTTTTGTCTGGCATGAGGAGTAAAAAGGCAATTAATGAGGCATCTTGTGCACTGGAATATATATATAAAAGACATTTGCACTGAGTTCCCATGAATTAAGCTGGATAATAATAAGCTATCTGACTATGCAATAAATGGTAAGCTTGAGGTTTACTATCGCTCTAGGTGTGCCTGATTGGCTAGGCAATAAATTTATTATATATTGTTTAATTATTGTATCTAATGACATTGACGTAGGTTCCTAAAGTCTATGGGTGTCAAGCCAAAAGGTTTGATTTGATATTGGAGATAATATAGACTATAAAGGAAAGATTTGTTTGGCCATTTTCATTTGTCAGAAAGGAGGATAAATTCTAGTGGATTCTTGTTTAAGAGAGAGAAAGAGAGTATACGATTTTTCTTTTTGGCTTGAAACGCGTGTTTATTATATACACAGTAGAAGCCGGTGGTAGGACATTGAGAAATATCTTGGTAGTCAATCAAAAAGGCAGAAATTGGCAAGAGTGCGAGATGCAGAAAAAAAAACTATCAATCAGTTACACTGCAAATGAATGGTAATGTGAATAGTCAAATGAATGCAGGCAGCCGACTTAACCCTAGTGAGATGTGAGACGCGAGATGTGTTGCCTTTGTGCGCCATTTCTGCCGAGTCAAGAACAGGTGCCTCCCTGGTTGGACTCCGCTGATAGGGTTTTATTTTGTTTTTATTGTAGTTGTAGAAACATCACGCCTGTTCAGACATAAAATATTGCGAGTGCGGGGGCACGTGGACTAATAGGAAAGCCAAAAAAGAATACGGCAGCCGTCCAAGATTGGATAAAATAAACATGAAAATCCAAGATTGGCCAAAAAGGTTCACAAAGGAATGGAAACCAAATGGATCCAGAGTGGGGATTTTGCATGTGTGGACAGGCTGTAAATCTCTTGTGAGCTGGCAGGCATTAACATTTAATCAGGCCATGAAGCAATAAGAAATACAAGAAGTAGTAAAGAAGAAGAGAGAAGGAGAAGCGGCGATTTAAATTGATTTATATTTTTCATAGGTTATGTGCAACCGTCAAAAAGGCTTTATCATCTTTTTATATCTTTCAATTCCTCTGCCTTTCTTTCTCCAAGAAAGAACTTGAATGGGCCCCCACCAACACCTCTTTTGCCCACCATCAGCCACCAATTCTTAGTATTATATATATATATATACCTCTCGCATGGCTATGATCCAACAAACCCCCGTATTCTGTGCACAGAATGAAGACGAAGACGTTGCTCTCTCAAACTACCTCACCACAAAGATGCAGATGAACCAGGCAAGTACCAAAACATACATATATATCATATATTATTATTATTATTTTGGGGGAAATTCCCTGGCTCTATTTCATTGGTTCTCTCACAAGTCTTCTTGTCTGCCTTTTTTTTTGGTTACCCATCTGTGGGTTTCCAGAAACGAGCACAGAAAGGGCGCACGGTTGCCGTATTCGGCTGAAGGGTTTATTTATAAATCAATGCGTCCTTGTGATTTTTTTATATATATATTTATTTTTGTAATCTCTCCTTAAAAAAAAATAACAATTAAATATCTTTATATCATTTACCTGGATACCAAACCCATTGCCTTTATTAATTAAAGAACCTTTAATAGACCCAAGACATCTGGGCATACCAGCAACAACAGCAGGCAATTGCCGATTGGTCTCTTCAACAGGCCGCCTACCAACCCGGCTACCAACCCGGCTACCAATATCAATATCCTTCCCAACAACCTCAGAAGCCTCAACGCCCGCCAGTCACTTCCCGTCGCTCGCGCACACCCAGCAACACCCGTGATCCCCAGGTCAAAAAGTCCACCTCTACACCCCTCCCTACACAACGCCGCGACCGCCCGCCCTCTGTACTCTCCATGCGTCGCGAAGACAGTCCCAGACGTCCCAGGTCAGTTATGCAGGACAGCCGCTCTTACAACTCCCCTTCGAGCTATTCTGGATCAGTGGCTGGCTCAGTGGCTGGTTCTGTTGCTGGCTCAGTCGCTGGCTCTGTTGTTGGCTCTGTTGCTGGCTCAATCGCCTCTTCGGATCACCGCAGATCGTCCGTCACTTCCCTGTCTTCGGCCGTCTCCCATGTCTCTATACAGTCCGACGCGGCAGCCCCCAAGACCTCCCTCTCCAAGCGTCTTCGCAAAGTGTTTAGCATGAACAACATGCGGTCCAACGGAACAAAGACTGACCTCGGCACCCTTGCCGCATCGCCTCCCTCTAGCCATGTTACACCCTCGACCTCACTGGACTCCGTGCCCGAGGACCAGGCAGGCGACAAGAACCCTTCGTTGCGCAGACGATCGCTTGCCTCGCTCACTTCCATTTTCCAGAAACAAGTGGTCCCCACAAAGACCGTGTCTGCCAGTCTGCCTTCTTCTAGCCGTCGCCATTCCTCAGGCGACCTGCGCCAGATGGTCGATTCTGCTGAAGACAGAAAGACCCGCCCTAGTCTGCGGGTCAACACCGATCAGCCTCAAAAGAGAAAAGGTACGATACATCTTTATTTTCAAAGCTTAAATCCTAAAAATCTCACATTTGTCCTTTACCAGCCCTGAACAGCAGAACTGGGTCAGTGCCCGACTCCCCAAACTCGGCCATGTCTTCCCGATCCTCTCTATCGCGTCTTCCTCCTCCACAGCGCATCAACTCCCACGACCTGCCTTCCCCTACTCCTTCCTCCTCCTCCTCCTCCTCTCGTCCACGCCTTCCGTCCCTCACACAAACCCAGGACGACGAAATTGTCGAGAGACCCAAACTGGGAATTCATTATGGCCTGGCCATGCATGGTTCGCCTCGTCTCAAGCCAGCCTCATACTCGAGCAGCTCTCTCGGTCTATCGGAACAAACGCCTGTCGTGTCCAGACGGAGACTTGTCTTTTGTCCCACAATCCAGTGCCATGAGACGTTTGCCGCATCAGATTACGACCGTCGTTGCGATAACAATGCGACCTGCCAGAAACTGACTCCTTTACTGGCAATGAAAATCAAGCAAGAGCTCAATGAATACAAATTGACTGACATGGAAGTTCATGTCGACAGTCGCCAATACACCCACTTTTTCCTGTAGATCCTCCAGATATCAACATAATATATCTCTGTACCTTTTTTTCTTTCTTTCAATTATTATTCCAGCACCCTTCACTCCTTTATTTCCATTCCTTTATCTTTTTATTTTATTTTATTTTTTTCGTTATTTTCGTTTATTATCTTGTTTCATTTTTTCATTTCCACAGTTCTTTACTATATAACCCCCAATCCATCTCCATTCATTCTTTTTCAACCAAAATATCACCAAAAAAAAAGAATATTCATACATATCTGTACACAATATTTTGTGTGCAAAATTGTAAAAAAAATATTTATTTTATTCTCCTAGTCAAATGTAATAAAGATAACAGCCCTGATCTGTTCACCTCTCTATTTTCCATAAAAGATCCTTGCCGATCGCTTTTCTAGAATACCTAAATTATATATATATATATAGAGAGAGAGAAGTCCATCTAAAATTGGAAACTGTTGTATACATAGTTATTTATTAGTTAGATATTTAAAAATGTTTGGTGGTTTTCATGGCTAGCAACAAAGATATGTGTAATGTATAGTTGCAATATGAAAAGGCGGGGTTGTCTCTATCCATCTCCATCTTTATACATATTTGTGGTATGAATTTATTATTATTTTTATTATTATTATTATTTTTATTAGTCTCGAAGGGTCTGCTTCATTTTGCCACAAGTCACAATTATTGGCCATAAACAAAAAAAATTCAATCCCCCTTCAAGTCAACCTCATTACTCTATTCACAATGTTTGGTTCCTTGAAAAGAGTCGTCAGACCCAATGGTCTTTGCTCATTCAGACCTGCTGTAAGTCATTCGCGACTCTTTTTTTCAAAATGACAATGGGAACAATTCCTGACTTTTTTTTTGCTGTATATTAATCTATACTCTACAGTCTCGTTATGCTTCAACCGAAGCTCCCAGACAGCATGTCGCCTATGACGAAGCCCTCAAGCTGATCCAGCTCGACAAGAAAGAGCGTCTTCAAATGCTCTCTCAGGTCGAAAAGGAACTTGTTCGTGTCTGCAAAGGTACAAGACGATCTCTTGAATGTCAAAATAATAATTAATAATAATAATAATAATAATAATGTGAAAAATTTGGCCAACGACCCCTGACAATCAATAACAATCCTCTTCTAGCTTCTTCGCCCACACAGCCTGCTCAGCTCCAGGCTCTGGAATCGCTTAGATATGACCTTCTTGTCAAATCCGAATTGAATGACCCAGAGGTCCAAAAGAACTTTAAACTTGGCAAAAGTATGATTACTGGATATGCGATTTCAGGACACTTGCTAAATATACAAAAATGTGCAAATGTATGCTTGTTTAGTTGATATGGGACGCCCTGTGTATCGTTACATGCGCCAGCGCGAATTCCAGAAAGCACCGCGTGCAAAGTTGATGGAACGCATCACCCAAATGAACGTTATCCCAGACGTATTGGCTCCTGGATTATCGCCAGAGGTCGATATCTCTATACAGCTCGCTGGTGAGCAGTCTGCTGTCGAGCCCGGTGTGTTTGTCCAGCCAGAGCAGGTAATTGATTGGCCAGATGTGTGGGTATAGAGAAACAAGCCCTAATGCCAGTCTACAAAAGACCATTGAGAAACCCTCGATCCAAGTGACCAACTTCCACACAGACACACGGTTGTACACTCTGATGCTTGTGGATCCTGGTAAAAATTACCCAAATGTCAATCATTTTAGCCATTCTAACCTCTTTAAAATAGATTCGCCCGATGTGGTCAACCAGACATACCAACAGCATTGCCACTGGTTAATGTAAGCAAATATTATTATTATTCTTATTATTATTTGGCTGCAGATCATTAATGTGTTTTATAGAGCAAATGTACCCTTGTCTGCTACAGAGCCTGTAGTCAATGAGGGCGATTCAGTACTGGACTATGTTCCTCCTCATCCCCAAAAGGGCACAAAATATCATCGTTATACACTTGTTGCCTTTGAACAGCCCAAGAATGGTCAGGAAAAGGTTGATATCAAGGTCAGTGGCAGAGACCATTTCGATGTCAAGGCATTGGCCGAGACATACAACCTGTCTGTCAGTGGCGCATCTTTCTTCCGTCAGGAATGGAACCCCACAGTTTCCAAGATCTACGAGGAAGTATTGGGTATGTATTTTAATCTAGGGAAAGGAACATCTAGAAAACCCAATGTTTATTTTTACTGTCATTGATTGTAGGTACCCAAGAGCCTGTTTATGGCAAGCCTCCCAAGATCCAGAACTACATCAAGAGAACGACTTACTTTTAGATGATATGTGGTTGTGTAAAGTCTTACAGACAACCCAAAAAATAATAATATATATAAAATATAAAAAATCAGTAAATAAATAGAATCATCATGGGTTTGTGTATTGATTGCAACCAAGTATTCAAAAACGATTGCAATCCTAATTGTGGATATCATATAGTGTTGGCGAATGTAACATTTCTAAATAAAGGCAAAAGGACAATACCTGTCGCACACAGTCCTCTGTTTAGGGTAACAATGAAAGCCTCCTAGTCCGATATAATGATTTATACATTTAAGAATATATATATAATATATATATGAACAAGCGGCAATCTCGGTGAATGGTTCAATATGGTTAAAGACTGCCACTTGCAAATCTATCTATCGGAGGTGCTTGCCCGGCCATTCACTTTTTGGATATCTTGAATTGGATTAGAAGAAAAAAAACAGTGATTGTGACTTGCCTATAAACCCATTTCTTGAATATTGGTCATTTTGTCTACTGCAATATCCTGACCACCAACGTTGTATTTGTCAAAGATATAATAAATTCACCTGTTTATTGAAGAAAAAAAGGCTGTTGTACAGAATAAATGATGAGTAACCTACCGAAATAAAATATGAAAATATATTTATATGAATTGGCAGCTTTTCTTTTTTTTTGTAAATAAAATAAAATAATAATACATGGCGTAAACCGAATCAAGCATGGGTTTCGACTGTTGCACTGTACCTGAATTGCGATGTGGCTGTAAATGTAACTAGAGACTTGAAATCCAGACAATTTGAATTAAAATTTCAAATGTAGATATGAAAAATACGAGTATAATGATACAAGTAGGGATGATATCAGTATTCTGCATTTTGTCATACTTGGCAACCAAATCAATAATATCTGGTACGTGGTAAAGAGCAATAATAATAATAATAATAATAATAATAATAAAGTGTGAGCATTTGTAGGATACTATCATTAAGAATACTATAGAGACCAGATATATCATGGCAATATCCAATACATTGACCAAAAGATGAGTAACAAACTCTGAGAAACTTCTCGACTGCCAAACATGCCAACCATTTCTAGATGTCTTTCCAGAAAGAATAGACTCTAAAGTGACCCAAAGCTAACCATTCCTTGGCTATCTTGCGCATGGTTAGGCCAAATGGATTGTTGTACTGAAAAAGTATCGATCCTAAACATCTCGAATTTTTATGGAATCAGTAATTTTATAAGCCTGGTTTGGATCTAGAGATGAATGAGGCTTGTCCAACTGTGTAAAATATCATCAAAACTATATATAGTATTTGCCAGTATTCAATTATATTGAATGAAGGATAACTCTATAGATATTGATTGTTTCTCACGATTTCCATGTCGAATAAAACCACTTTTTTTTTGTTTCTCTTTGGGTTTCTTGGTTACTATCATTAGAAAAAAAAATAGAGAGAAATCGGGTACACTGCATCGAGTATGGTTTTGTGTTTCTTGCTAGTTCACACGTTTACACTCCTAAATGTAGACCTTGTTCACCGCGGATCATTTCTCTGGTTGATTTATATGGACTCTGTAGAAATATGTCTGAATATCCTGTTATTGACAAGTGTAACCAAAAAGATCGTAAAAAACCTTGTCAAAATATTATAGAAATTAGCAATCAACACAAGCTTCTAAATATTTTCCCATGTTTTGATAGAGTTTACAGACAGCTGTCCACCAGCTGTCCACCCGAGCTCTGAAAACCCGGTTCGGAGACCTGGATTGTAAAGTATTCTAGTATTTGTATTACTGACAAATAAAATAAGAGATACGTCTATGAATCCTTGTCTCCTTGAAAATCTATATGGCGTAGGCCAAATCTAGTAGAGGATTAACTTGTTGTATACTGTACCTGGATTGTGGTGTCGTAAATATAGTTCAACTTAAACTTATACATTTATCATAATCTATTTGAGGATAATTGGCTACAGTAACTGGACCCATGTTACACCAGCAGTAATAATAATATAAATATATCTTTCCTTGAATATCAAAATGCCCTTTTTTGCGGTTCGCAAATCTATTTTGGCTGTAAATTATATAAAGTTAAATAAACAATTTATATATACATATATATATTAGAAAAGGGTTTTGGCTTAATATATATTCTATTTGGCTTGGTGTCCGCTTCAAAATGTGTGATTGTAATGAAATCTGCTGTATATGTCATTTCAGAAGTACAGGCCAAACGGACAGTTTCTATTTTTTATAATTAGAATAATGACGGACAAGGGTCCGGCAGTGAATCCGCGCAATTAAATATATGTAAAAGTTGATAGTGTGCCCGATCGGCTATAGTATTCTATTGCAAAGAGTGATAAACTACCCATAGAATTCATTATTGTATCGACATAATTTTATCCCATCAGATTTCTACATTTACAACTAAGAGCTGGTATAAACATCTTTAAAAGTCTTGCTAAGTAAATGAGCCACTGCGCCCAATGATACCCAAGAGTCTCTTGTTTCTCTTTTCTTGGGGCCTATCTGTCGCTTCTTGTACGGACCCCACAATATACTCCTTTCCGATGCCCTAAATAATGGTCTTCATTAGATAAAAATAACCAGCGTATCTGTAAATTACCCTTTCTTTTTGCTGAGGTGCACCAAAACCTTTACGACTGCCAGTATCGGAAGATCCTCCAATCATGCCATTGGCTTCTGATAGCAGCCCATGGAATCTTTCTAATCTGCCTGGACTCTTGAACAAAGGATTCGTCCGTCCTGTCACTTTTTCCGTAACGGCTCCTATTCTCTTTGTCTCAATCTGAACCTGTGCAGAAAATCGAACTGTCCAATCGTCACCATCATCCTTAGACCCATGATAAAGCTTATTTTTGTACACCACATCCTCCCTATCGTGGTCGCCTCCAGATAATCTCGATGCACCTAATAGGTTGGCACGCTAATAGAGTTGGCAATTAGGGAAACAGATCCCTCGATCATTTTTGTTGTATCCTTACCTCGGCCCTAAAGAGCTCATTTCCATCATATTCTTCCTCAATGTCACCTACATCTTCATTCTCTTCATCTTCATCTTCTTCATCATCGTCATAACCCAGGTTATTGCGCTTAGTTTCATCTTTTGTTTCCTCTGGTTCTTCTTCACCATCGCTGAGAAGTAGCATTTCTTCATCTTTTAATAATGGCATAGCTGCCTTTGCAAATGCAGCAGTCTTTGGATCTTTGGCTATATAATCATATAGACTGTCAGTAAAACCCCATATATATATATATGACAATAGTCTTACCAAGTGCCTCCAGCTGATTCCCTCCGTCCTGAAGCATCTTGCGCCGTTTGGCAGAGGCCGCCCGGCGAATAGCCACCAGATCCATATCATCATCATCGTAAAAGTCATAATCCTCTAGCATCAGACCAGCTTCTTTGGCAGCAAGTCTTCTTCGCAAGCCACCTCCTGTAATATCATTTACCAAACGTTGGGTCATGTTCTTATCCCTCTCCTCCATGTCTTTGCTATTAGCAATGAATTATTAGTATATATAATTTACAAGAATGTTTACGCATTGTGTACATACTTGAAAACAGCTCTTAGGACTCCCTCATCCATTTGATCAGTTTCTTCGTTACGCTCGACTAAAAGTCCATCTTGCTCATATTCATCCAAGTTTTCATCATTTTCATCTGCCTCTGGACCGCCCTGGCCAAAGAACTCGTCTTCACTTTCTTGAGCTTCTTCTTCAACATATTCACTCTTTTCTTTAGGACCCTTTGGTGCCACGCTCTTTAAAACAGGCTTCTTGGGTTCAGTAGCTCTATTTTCATCCTCTTCTTCACTTTCTTCTCGTTCTACATTCATTTCAGTATCACTGGAGTCCAGCTCAACAGTGCGTTTGATCAGACGAGACAGGGGTTTGTTAGATTTCTCTGTTACATCCTCCAGGTTATCAGTGTCAATGGTATCAGAAAAGGTAACCGTCTTGGCCTAAATATCCAGCATTATATTTCCAAAAAACACCTTTAATAATCCCACATGGCAAATAGATACCTTTTGATTATTGAAAAAGTTTGTAATCGAGTTCTTTGGCTCTGGCTTCTTTGTTGGAATACTTGGCTTTTGAACTTCATCATCTTCCAAGAGATTATTCTTCTTGTTTCGTCTTCTCTTTCTGTTAATAGCAGGCAAACCAACTTCTTCATCAGACGAGTTTTCAGCATCAAGTCCACCTTTTGCTTCATTCTGATTGGTCTCTGTATCATCCTCATCTAGTTCACTTTCGCCATCCTCGTCTTCTTCGCCTGAATATTGGATATCTTCTACATCATTGTCTTCTTCCTTTTCATCACCACCCTCTTCATAGTCTCCGTCTTCTTCATCTTCATCGTCATCCCCACTTTGATTTACATTTCCAGTCTTCATAAAATGCTTGTCCACTTCCATCTTAATTCTTGCAGCTTCCTTTTCTCGCTCCAAGAGTTGTTTTGCTCTCTCTTCTGCAGTTGTAAATGATCCCCGTGCTCGTGCCTTTTCTTCCATCTGTTTGCGACGCTCTAGCATCTCTCTCGCAATGCGTTCTTGGAGCTGTTTGTTCATATCACGGTGTGTGGTGCGAGAAGTGCGAACTGGCGACCATGCCATGGTTACAACTGGGTTTCTTTGAGGTGAAAGCAAGTGGGCAGGTGTTGCTTTTGGCCCACCAATGATTTCAAGATCACTGTCGCTATCACTGTAGAATTGGCGTGAATCTTGGCCATCTGTAAGATTTGTAGAGTTGGTAGTTGGGGCTACTTGTCTTTCTTCAAAACTATCCAGTTCGACTCTATAAGCCACACGAATAAGTATGCATGTGAATTTATCTTTGAGACTTGACTTACCTTTCCTCTGGTCTATCTTGAAATCTCGATGGATTTTCACTTCTTTCCAGGAAACTAGAAAATGTCTTTTTTTTAAATCTCGGTTGAAGTTTAACTTCGATGGATCGTTGAGATCGCTCAGTCTCACGGCGCATTTCCAGAATAGCCTTTTTGGAAAGACTCTTTCGCTTTTGAGTCGATGGTTTATCCTCTTCGCTTTCATCATCGCTATCAAGGAACAAAAAGGGCGATGCTCCTGTAGCCTGGGGAAGGTCTGGCTCTAGTTCAGTTCCTGTGCTTTTCTTTTTCAAAAGTCTCATAATAGAATCCAAAGGTTCAACCTGTCCAGGTTCTGTGGACCCAAATAACGCTTCATCTTCGTTATCCATATCATTCTCGGTTGCTGCCATCTTGCCCTTTTCGACTCTCTTTTTCACAACTTTTTTCAGTCTTTCAGTCTTTGCCTTTTCCTCTTGTTCTGGAGTTTTCTTAGTTTTTGATGCTCTGGTCTTCTTAGGCTTTGGATCCACTTTTTTCTCAAACAGAGCCATTGCCTCTTTTTCACCCTCGGATTCCGTTCCTGAACTCGCATTATTCTGCATTACTTTTGCGAGAATAGCTTTGAATTCAGCATTTCCAGACCTCCTTTTGGGTGCAGCTGCCTTTTTCTTTCTAGGTTTTTTTATTTGAGACTTTTTATCAGACTTTTCTGCACTTAATGGGCTTGCTGCCGAAACCAATCTAGATCGTTGGGTGGATTGAACGGGATCTTTTTTGGCAATCAGGCTCTCAAGAGCGCCTGGGGTCTTGATGATTGAAGGTGTAGAAAACAATGCAGTGTCATCGTCGTCATCGTCATCGACATTAAAATTTGTATATCGTAGCATGTTTTTTAGTGTGCTAGAGATGTTCAAGCTATCGAGCTTGTTGTTTGTGTCAAGATTGTCATCGTCTTCTGAATCAGACAGATCGTAGGGTTTAGATGGGGTTTTTGGTGTTGCTACTTTAAGCTCGGTTGTAGTGGGACGAATAGGGCTACCGATGAAGAGTTGTTCATCGTCAGAGGTTTCCATGGCCGACATGATAAAAGGTCGAAATCAAGAGTTTGAGGAATGCAGAATTTGGAGTGTTGAAAAGGAATGACCTTTTTTTTGTTGTTGGTTTTGTTTTGGTTATATATATATGTGTGTGTGTGTGTGGCTTGACTAGGTTTCTTTTTTTTCCTTTTTTCTTCTTCAAAAATACAAGACAAACAGTCAAAAGATAGGTTAAAGAAGTCTTTGGCCTGGAAGCAAACAGACAAGAAATTGAACAGCTTTATTTTATATCTCAGTATGTATATTTTGTGCGAGTAGAAAAGAAGACACGAAAGATCGCGTAAAAGCGCGATGAGATTTCCCAGTTTTATGGGACGCGATGTGACTTTGCTACATTTACGCAATTGGCTTGTATTATTGTCTATTTGTAGGATATGTACACTCAGACCCAGTAAATGAGCGACACTCTTTAAAAATTAGCATTTATTTTTCAACATCCCTTTTTTGTTATTATTCCAAGAGCCTTTTCTACTAACTTAATCACTCATGTCATCAGGAAATAAAAGAACCAGAAGCCCATCCCCTAGACGCGAGTTGTCTGAGTTTGAGTGTGGAGGTATTATTTGGCTCTCTAATGCCAATCATACCCCAACTGAGATTGTAAACTACATGAACATCCATCCATCGACAATTAACACTACCATCAAACGCTGGAAAAAAACTGGTACAACTAGTACAAAGTCTAGACATAGAAGACCAAGCAAACTTAGCGTCACTGACGTTACAAGTCTTTGCTTGAGTGTGAAACGGAATCCATTTGAAAGTTTTTCATACCACCAAGGAAATTTGGCAGCCGCAGGTGTCATTGTCTATAGAGAGACAGTTATCAGATATTTAAGAGCAGAAGGCTTCATATCTTATAAGCCTGTTTAAAAGCCTAGCCTTACCATCAAACAGAAGAAGAATCGGCTGCGTTGGGCTAAAGCTAGAGCCAACTTTAGTATCGAGGACTGGAGTAGGGTGGTATGGTCAGATGAGTCAAGATTCATGGTGAAGGGCAATGATTCTGACCCATCTGTGATACGTAAACCTGGCGAGAGACACCAAGAAAGACATACCCTTACAACGAAAAAGTATGGAAAAGGTCCTGTCATGGTATGGGGTTGTTTCTGGGCTGGTGGTCTTTGCCCTTTATCTTTTCTTGAAGGCTCTGTTGACCAAGACGCCCATGTCAATTGTTTGTCCAAGGACTTCAATCCATGGTACCAGAAATTGAATGAGAAACATGACACGATGTTCACATTCCAAGAAGACGGGGCCAGCTGTCATACTGGTTCATATACGACATGGTGGAAGAATCGTTGGGAAATTCAGCGATTTGACTACTGGCCATCCCAAAGTCCAGATCTCAACCCGATCGAGCATGTTTGGCATGCTTTAAAGGCCAAGGTTCAAGAGAGGAAGGGGTCTATTAACAATGTTAATGACCTCAAGGCCTGTATTCTTCAGGAGCGGGAGCGGGAGCGGTTAGACCCTGAAGTACTGTATACTTTTGTCGCAAGTATGCCTGAAAGAGTAAGAGCAGTTATAAAGGCTCATGGTAGCCACACATATTAATATCACTTTTTTATTATTTTATCAATATATATATATATTACTCAAAGTATAAAACCAAAGTTTTAATATACTTGCTATCTTTGTTCAGAAGATATATGTTAAAGAAGTTGATGTGTAGTCTTTCAGGACCAGAAATTGAATAAATTTGACGGTGATTTCTTTAGTGGGAGTGTATTAAGAATAAGATCAAAAAGACATGCTTTTCATCTACACCTCTTAACAGAGCCTATAATCGCTCAATACTTTTATATTAATCGTATATTCGAAAATATTATTGATTGATTAAAGATTCCAAGTATTTATTAAACTTGGGTTTTAGATATTGTGTAGATTAAAATTATAAATCAAAGACTCAAATATCCCTGTTCTACAAGGACTCTTAACCATTATAACCCTCACTCGTGTAAAGTATTATTGGTCTACGGAATTAATGCTTGGTATTTGAAGCATTGTTTTCAAAAAAGTCGATTCCATGACTATTCTGCTGGGTACTGCTTGTTGGCTTTTCATTGTGAACGACTATATCCTTGAGTTCCTCATCAACCTGGGACCGGCCAGAGTTGATACTTCCATTTTCCTTTGCCTCTGCAGCGGCAGCGGCATCCAAGATCTCTTGTCTGCGTTCTGCCTCCTCTTCCCTCCATACTTCGCCACGGAAAGAGCCTTCGACACGAGACATCACGCAGCAGCCCAGACAGTTGCCGAATACATTGATAGAGGTGCGGCCCATGTCCATCAGAGCATCGACACCCATAATCATTGGAATGGCCTGTTCAGGTAAGTTATACTGAGTACAAGAAAAAACAAAACAAAGATAAGGGTTTAGTGAGTAACTCGAGTATAGTTTGGAATATCATTGTTACCTGGGAGAGGGTACCTGCAAGCACAATTAGCGATGCGCGTGGAATGGCAGCAACGCCCTTGGAGGACAGCATGAGGGTTCCCATGATACTAAGTTGGGTTCCTATCGGCAGGTTCATACCACCAGCCTGGGCTGCGAAAATGCTGGCCAAAGCAAGATACAATGTACTACCGTCCAGATTAAAGGAGTAGCCGCTACAATATCCACCAAGTTTAGTTGGGTGTACTATTCACAGATAGGAAACATTGATTTGGCTTACCATGGAATCACAAAGGCGGTAAGAGAGTTGGGACAGCCAAACTGACGCATGCGCTCCATGGCCTTTGGGAGGGCAGATTCGCTGGATGCTGAACTAAAGGCAATCAACCAAGGCTGACCGATCGCTCGAAGGAATCCAAGGATAGGCACTCGTGCCATAAACATGACCGGGACAAGGATCACAAGCACAAAGATGACAAGCGCAGCATAAAGTGAGCCGATGAGCTTTCCAAGATTCCTGAGAACTTCAATTCCACTTGTACCCACGGTGGCAGCCAGACCAGCCCCGATACCTAAGATAATAAGGTGGTTAGATTAATACAATTTAAACCCACCAAATCCTGATCTAGGGTCTCTATGGCACCAAAACCCTGTCTTACCGATAGGAGCATCTTTTTTTAAAAACCAAATCAAAACGTTAGATAAGCGTAGACCCAGATACCCCAAAACCTTCTTGGACTTACAGTTCATTACAAGACCAACAAATTTGAACATGACCTACAATTATTAGATTGTTTGTGATTTACAGTAACATTTCGAATAGATTTGCAATAAATTACCATAGATAGACTGTGGTTCACTTGTAGCATAACCGCCTTTGATTTCTTGTCGGCCAACATCATGGCGCATGAAAACATGGCTGCACAAAACACGATTGAAAGGATCTTGTTCTCATAGGCAGCAACAAAGAAGTTCTTTGGGACGATCAAGTTCAATTCGGTCTCCCAAGAGATCCCGCTCTGTTTCTCTGCATACTCTGCACCGACTTCCACATCGCCCACAAGTGTAACACCAGACCCAGGTTTAAGCAAATTTGCCATAATAAGACCCACAGCGAGTGCAAAGGTGGTCACAACCTCGAAATACTAGATCAGAAATAAAATGAATTCAATGGGCCTGGGAATAAATGGTTGGTGGCTTACGATAATGGACTTGACCGCCAGTCTTCCGACCTTGCCTACATCGTCACCGTGGCCAGCAATGCCGACCACGAGAGTAGAGAAGATCAGAGGTGTCTCGATGGTCGTGATCATGTTGATAAAGGCAGTTCCAAGTGGCTTGAGCTGGACACCGAACTCTGGAGCAAAGTTTCCAATAAGAATACCGACCACCATTGAAAAGATGATCCACTCGGTCAGGTTTGTGTGGCGATGTAGGAATCGGAATGTGTAGACGATTGGGTTCCATATGAAAGTAAAGAACGCGTATCCAATGGCACCTCCAGCCTTGCGAGCAAATTTTGGGTAAGGCTTCTTGACTTGCTCTTCGTCCAGGGGAATCTGAAGGGATCCAAAGACGCGAGTAACTCCACTCAGCTTTTTGAAAATGGTATTGGAGGACATTGAGGAGAATATGGAAGGTATGTGGAATAGCTGGCGATATTTATATTTTAATAGGTTTCTTATCCGTGTAATACGCTGCCTAGTGAAGGGATAACCTTATCTCTTTAGATTCCTGGCTATCAATTAAACAAGTGATTATTTCTTGATCTGTGCAGCTTGGATGGTCCAACAAATATTATTTAGAACCAATGAATTTTATTGATTTGGACTTTGCTGGGAGACTGTACAACACCAGAATCGAAACCTTATACTAAAGCAATAGATAAAAGCTGGTCTGTAACACGTCGATCCAATGAAAGTATTTTGTGCGTGTGTGCGTATGTGTGTGTATGTGTGGGTGGGATTATTGGGTAGTATGACAAGAGATTGCTAAGCATTAAAGATACACGCATATATATATATATTATCTATGATAAATCGACTGCCTGGAGTTTGATGATATTTGTAATTTCCCTTCGTCCATTCAACCAGGCCTTGAATGTGCTCATCTTCCGTGCCTCCTTGTCACAGATCGTGTCTTCTTCACACTCGTCTTCTGATTCTGGTTCTCCAAGGCTATTGTCGGTCTCTTCAAGGAGGTAATTTGCAAACACGATAAGGTAAAAGTATCGGACAAGATAATTGATAGCAACCTCTCGTGTAGCTTTCCACTTCTTTCCGTTACGGTCTTCGGTGGCATCGAGCCTGAGCTTATAGTCGTACATTGCTTTTCGCAAATTTTGCATATGGTCGCACATATTGATGGCCTGATCCGTGAGGCGCTTAGCAAGCTTGCCATAAGTCAGGACGCTCACCAACTGAAGAATGATCTTGTATTCTCCATTCAAATAACGCTCGCGCTCTTCGTTTGATTCATCAGCAACCTTGTTGAACAGGCCAAGTGAGGAGTCTGTGGTGTCTGGATTCGAAGAAGAATCGACGATATAGGAGCTCGTCATGTCTGCAAGAGAATCGTTCTTGAGAATCATGGACATCAAGCAGGCCGTCACCATTCCAGTTGTAGTACGACCGCGTCTAATAAGAGAATGAGATCAGAGTAAGACTTATGTGCGTGGGAAACCAAGGCAGGATGCTATACTGGCTTACCCCATCTGACAATTGAACAAAGCATCAACTCCTGCGTTGGCACTCAACATTCTCTGTACAAGTTGATCAAACACATCTGGGATGGGTGCCTGTTCGTCTGTACTATAGATCAAAACAATACAGAAAAAAGATCAGTCAGAAACTGCTTTGATCCAGCATTTTGTTTATGGGCTTACATGGGAATTCGAAGATAATCCACCTGATATCCTTCATCAATTATGGATTGGAATGCTTGTGCTGGGGTCTCGACATAGTCTACTGGTACAGTCTCCCAAATTGGCTAGAAACAGGAATACATTTATTTGTAAGAGAACTTCTTTGGACACCTGGAGTACCTACCACAAGTGTAAATCCGCCCTTCTCGGTCTGCTCTTCATCGTGCAACAAAAGCCGGCCATCATACTCTTTCAATTCCTCCAAGACATCCAGACGCATCCTGTTCTCCATAGATTCCACTCGTTCTTTGGCAATACCAGTTGTCTCGAGATTCTTGAGTGGGTCCTGGAAGAGGCGAAGTACATAGGGCTGCTTGTTGACGTACAAAACTGGCTCTTCGCGCAAACAAGTCCAAAGAACCTTGCGCTTGCCACCAGGGCCAGCGTTCATTGACTTTAGTACGGCTTTGATGGCATCTTTGGACGGCATGGCACAGCCACAAATGAAAGGAGGGTTTGGAATATCGTCCTCTTGTCGCTCCATGTCGGCTGCCAGACCGCTCTTGTCAGCTGCCAGTCCACCATATTTTACCGCACTCTTGACCTTCTTGACCTCGACACGTCTAAAGTTGTAGGCGCCCTCGATCTTTTCCTTGAGACTCATCTTTTGGCAGCCCGGGAAAGCATCGTGCTTGAGAATGGTCTGTTGGGCCAATACCTGGCCGTGGCGTGCACTCACAACCTTCATAACCTCACTCGAAAGCGCAACACCGTCGCCCATGGACTTTTCAACTGGTACCAGCAATCCAAGGTCCTGACGGCGCAATTCATGCTGGATTGTACGCAGTTCTCCGTGACGCTTGATCCACTGCTCAAAAGACTCGGTCTCACCAATGATATCAGGCGAGGTACTGTTTAGGTATGCTTGGAAGCAGATCAAGAGGAAGTAGCGTTCGAGGGCAAGAATTCCGCTCTTAACGATGCGTTTGCGCTTCTTCAGGTCTGGCTCTCCTTCGGCTTGGATATGTGTGCTCTCAATCACATCACGCAAGTTGAGGTAGGCACCACACTTGTCAATTGCATCGTCAACAACCCTCTTGGTCTCGAGTCCATTCTTGATTACTCGCAGCAAACTGTTGATGATTTGGTAATTCAGATATTTGGGTGATGTCTTGATGGCAACTTCTTTGGTTGTATCTTGGCTCATCCAGCGAGTCAATAGTGTGGCAATCACAGTTCCAATAGTGGATCTGCCCAGTCCAATCTGGCAGTTCCTGTGTTGTAAACATGTCAGGTCCGTCTATTTATCACCAGAACAAGCTAATGAGTCTGGACTTACATGATCAGGGCCGTCTTGGACAGCTCTACACTCGCAATCAAATTGCGCAGATCATCAAAGTCGTTGATGTCTGGAGACTTTTCGGCTGTGATGGGTACTCGATGGTAGTCCAAGACAGAACTCTCGTGGTGAATTTTGCCAGTCTCCTCATCCAGCTCTTGGGATATCTCGTAAGCTACTGATTCCATGATTTCGCGAACAGTCATGACATCATCCACCTGTACTTCTTCCCATGCTGGCTGGACATCTCCCTCCCGATCTTCACCGTGCAGCAGGATTCTGCCATCGTAATTGAGAGCTTCTCGCTGAACATCCTCCTTGAGCCGCTCCTCTAGTTGCTCGAGGCGATCACCAGTGATGCCCTTGTAGGCCCTGATGTTACGCAGGGTAAAGTATCGGTCGCGTAGGACGTATGGAATACCATTAATGTAAATTATAGGTTCTTCTCTGAGATTGATCCAGAGGATCTTTTCGTTGCGTGGCTTGTCAGTAAGAAGTCTTCGGATGATCTTTCGCAGACCATCGACTGTTGGTTGAGCAACACCGTAAACATGGGTGTGTCTGACCCGTCTAAAGTTTGAAACGCCATCTATAAAGAATATGTGGTGCTTTTTACTGTCACTCATCTCGAGGGACTCGGCATCCGCAAGAGGATCTACAGGTGAGAAGCTGGGGGTATGGACTCTTGAAAGCATCTCGTTGTTTTCAGTCTCATCCATGTAGCAGTGACGCCAGAAATCGACCTTGAGGATCGTCTGGGAGGTCAAGACAACTCCTGTACGGGCCTGTATTGGAAGATGGTAAGAGCAAAATATTTATAATCCGTTTTTACCTTTAGGATAAAGTCTTCCATCTCACTGGCCACAGTTCCCGACTGAGCACCGGCACCCATCATTTCAAACATTCCCTGACCATAGCCAAATGCACCATGGCGACCGGCCAGTACGCCAGGAGATTTGTTGGAGGTGAGCTTACGAAGATCGTCAACAGGACGGAAGAGATAGAATTGGGGTCCCTTGCGTCTCAAGTGCTGAATCATGGTCCATATTTCAGAGCGAGCCCTGACCCAGTCCGAGAATCTGGTCTCAAACTTGGTGTCTGGAGACTCATTGATATACGCTGTGAAGCACAACAAAAACGAATATCTCTGAAGACCCACCATGGCCTTTGCCAAATAAGAGTTCCTAGAGTCTTCCTTGGAAGAGAATGTCTGGGTGGTTTGGCGAATGCGGTTTGTCAGAATGTCCTCTCGGATATTAATCACTGCGTCGGCTGTTTTGGACAATGGGATTAATATAAAGTAGATGATATTGAGGATAGGCTTACATCTGTCAATGATCTTGTCCAACATTCGTTTGCTAAACACACCGCTGTCCAACACAGATGCCAGGGACAATACAGACTGGTAGTTACCGAGAATAGCCTCTTTAAGGTTCTCAATCAAACTTCCACGCTCCATAGTCCACTCAATTGCAGAGCGAGGTGACATTTTGGAATCCAATGCTATAAGAAAGGTGTAAGAAGGGTCGTCAATTGGAAATACAACATACCTTTCTCGAGCACATAAATAACTCTGAGGAGAGCATGGTTCTGAGTGCTGACAGTATCGGCTTCCTCGAGCCCTTTGACAATGTCAGAGGAAAATGCAGACGAAGCGTCTGTGTGGCGGTTGGGCTGTGAATAGGTGTAGCCAGGGATGGGGAATGGATCTGGGTCACCTCGCTCGATCAGCTGTGTTCGTCGGATAATCTGGGCCACAATGATGCCGACGGTTGCTAAGGGTGACATGTGAGGATGGCTGGTTTCTATTGGACTAGAAACACTTACTTCGAACGGCGCCCATGCCACAGTTGAATATGAGAGGGTCCGTGGGCTCGAGGGTCTTGATGACACGGACGTACTCATCAAAGTAGTTGTCTTCGGGTGCTTGGACGGGGGAGATAGGGATTCGGAAATACTTGATACGGTATCCTTGTGCTTGAAACGCTTCGAATACTACTCAAGCGGTCGATTTAGAAAAAAGCTATAAAAACCCAAAAGCTTATCTTACCCTCTCGCGGCGTTTGTACTTTGTCAGCAGCGATAAAGCAAGGCACTATAGACCCATCGGCTATGAATTGAACAAAATATAGTTAGCCGGTAGCACAATCGCTAAAGTAGCTCTATAATGGCCAAACGTACCCAATTCCTGATGTACCAGCAGCAGCCCACCCATCTTTTGGCTTTCCTTGACCACATCGTCTTTTAATCGCTCTTCGACCTTTTCTAGCCGGGCCGCATTGATACCCAGAAATGTACTCATGTTCTGCATTGGACTGGCATAGTCTCGCAACACATATGGATATCCATTCAAATAGACTAGACAAATGTTAGCCCGAGAATTATAACTTTGCTTTTATTTACCCAAAGGTTCTTCTCTGGTCAGGAACCTAAAACAAAAAAGACCTGCTTAGCACCCAATCTTTATTGATTTGTCAAGGCTTAGGATTACCAAGTGCATGACTGTGGAGTGTGGCTCTTTGGGTGACAATGCAAGAGTGCTAGAATGCTCGACAGCCCAATGACCTGTTTTTGTAATGGTTTATATTATATTTAATGGTCAGCATGCCAATGCTGTTCCCCTTATTATACTAATCTTATCGTGAAACCCTTATTTTCCTATATACTTTCATTTTCCCAAAAATACCCTCTACATTCTCACGCCTATCCTCTATATATATATACATATATGTATATGTATAAAAAAAGCAGTTATACGTACTGTTGGCTGTGCAACACCATACACGTTAAGCTCTGCAACACGGAAGTTGGGCGCTCCCTGCAAATGAAAGTCCAGTTTTGTATTGGTGCCTGTTTAAGGTGGTCAGTGTAGATTCAAGAGACCGATATACTTACCGCTTGAGAAATGATCCATCTTGAGAATAGCATTGCGACCCAGAACGCTGCCGTTTCTAGTCTTGACCAGGCCTGTCACTTGATTGAGCCATTGTCGAGGATCCAGGGATGGCTCGGCTGGCTTGCCGATCAGGCGTGGTGGGGCTGTAAAATCTGGTGTGTCATGGATAGGAAACGACTGGGAAACTCGTCTTGGTGAATTGTAGCCTTCGTTCTTGTCACTAGATTGGTTTTAGGATCTATATTCACTCTGATGGATTGCTTACAATCTCTGAGGCACAAATGCGCGCGGTTTTGCATGATCTGCATCAGCCAACCGTCGCTGAACAAGACGGGGTGAGTTTCCTCGAGCACTTTTATTGTAGAGCCAGTTTGAGCCCATTGAATTGGGAGAGGAGCCAGGGGAGAATGTCATGCCATTGGGATCTTTTGGTGGTGTTGACATTTTATATTATATTTTATTTTATTTTTTATTTTTGAAAAAAAAATACAAGACAGAGAGATAAGAACAAGGTGGGAAGATTGGGTGGGATTTTATTATTCGTCTTGGCTTGACAAGTGACGTAATACTGGCTGTCCAGACATGTTCCTGATCCTGATCCTGCTCCTGTTCCTGTGGCGGAAGAGGGATTAGAAAAATGAACCTCGTGGCAGGCACGCATCTTCTCAGGGTATCAGTTGCTCTGCTGGCTCACTGCAAAAAATATATATGCTTTTTGGCAGTACACTCTGGCCAAGATCGATTACTTTGGCCGTCAGAAATCAGCGTTTGGCTCCATGCAGTGGTTGAATGGCCGACAAGCCAGGTGTTACAAAGGCACAAGGAAGATTATGTGGGTTCATTAATCTACCCTTTGGCACTCTGGATTATATAAGCCAAAGATATCACTGTATAATCCAAGAAGACACAATAGCCTGTGCTTGATACACTCTATTCTAGATTTAGTGCCCGTGCTCAAAAAAGGTGCCTGTCGCCAATTAAAATAAACTTTGGCAGTGGTTTCATATGTAGTAGCATCCATTTTTGGTAAATGATTATTGTAATAAAATTAAAATACAGCAAATGCCAAAAGAAAATTAAACATACTCATATAATCACAATAAACAACTGGATATTAAATCACCGGCCAGTCTATACAGAACATTGTCTGGCTAAATGCAATTTTGGTATAATTGAATATTGGTCAGCATTATGGGGCCATAAAGATAAACACTTTATTGCAAATGTACAGCGTGCCAATAAATGATAAAATTCATTATTAAATCACACTTTCAAATCTATTTTTTTTCTTTTAATTAAACTCTTGCTAATCCCAAACAAGGAATATTATTAGGTAACAGAATCGAAATTCTGTTTGCAAGCAAATGAACTTTTTCTGCAAGACAGTGACAGAATTCTGGCAGGCGTCCATTTTCTCTACACGGAACAATACAGGAATATGCCAAAATGTCTAATTGTCCCCAAAGAGTTCATTATATATCAATTATTGGCAAACCTTTTTATTATTATTATTATTATTATTATTATTATTTTGACTGAGCCAATGAAAAAGTGTGGAATCAAAATCAGTAGTGTTGATGTATTGACCCTCATGCCAATAGCCAACTAGACCGCAATAGCACTAATTAAAGCCTGTCAACCGCAACAGGCCAATATTTGCGACCAGTTTATTCTATTTTGTATTTTTGTATTTTTTGCTCGAAACCCTTGCTTAATTTTATCTGATTGGCCAAGGCAACTGGCTAAACGCAAAAATCTATTTTTATTCCTGGTATAAATTGCAAGATTGCACACACACACACACACACACACACACACACACACACACAATTCAAAAATAAAATATACACATTACAGCTTGGAAAGTTCCCTTTCTTATTTTGGTACTCTAGCATTTGCCTCCTCTTTCTCTTTCTATCTGCTTTTTTTCCCTTGTCGTCCATATGGCCATGAAACACAACCAAGCTGTGCCGGCCTCACAGCTGTACACAAAGCTCAAAAAGATTGGCAAAGGTGCTTATGGTTCAGTCTATAAAGGGTAGTACATTCATTATGCTTCATTCCAATAGCTCCACTGTTTTAACCCTTTGTTTTGCAGTGTAAATAACCAGACCAAGAAGATTGTAGCCATCAAAGTACTCAACCTGGACACCGAGGAAGACGATGTAGACGACATACAGAATGAGATTGGACTCTTATCTCAGCTTACCCATGCCCGCTCTCAAAACATCACACCTTATTACGGAAGCATACTCATGGACACCAAATTGTGGATCATTATGGCCTATGCTGCAGGTGGCAGTGTGAGGACTGTTGTAAGTAAGGGTCGTATTTTGCAAGTCATGTTACCTTTGACTGACGATCTGTTTGTGTAGATGAAGGCAGGAGATCTCGAAGAAAAATATATCTCGGTCATCACAAGAGAAGTACTCCTTGCCCTTTCCTACCTGCACAAGAATCGAATTATCCACAGAGACATCAAGGGTAGGATATTCACAACCAAGGCATAGAATTGAATTTAAATATGGCCATCTTGTTAGCTGCCAATATTCTCTTGACGGCTGAGGGAAGCGTCCAGTTGTGTGATTTTGGTGTGGCCGGTCAGGTCATCAATTCACTAAAGCGCAACACATTTGTCGGAACTCCGTATGTCTTGGATCTCTATAGAAATGCAGGCCATTATTAATACAGATTGAATTATTAGCTACTGGATGGCTCCCGAGGTTATCAGAGAGGGTGCTTCGTACGATTACAAGGTAATTTGGAACCAAAGATCTCTTAGGTATTTATTTCCTGGGTGGGCCCAATTAGGCAGATATATGGTCTCTAGGAATCACAATCTATGAAATGGCCACCGGAAACCCACCTCTGTCTCATGTTGATCCCATGAGGGCCGTCATTCTTATCCCTCGGTCAAAACCCCCTCGTCTGGAAGACAAGTTCTCGCCTGCCATACGTGAATTTATCGAAATGTGTCTCTGTGAAGATCCAGAAGAAGTAAAAAAAAAAAATACAACCACCCAGTCCTTGGGATATCTATTGACTATTTTGCTTTAGAGACTCAGTGCAGAAGAATTGTCAAAGTCCAAGTTTATAAAGGGATCCAGCAAGACAAAGCCTATATTGCGAGAAGTAATAGGACGCTATGAAAAGTGGAAAAAGACAAGCGATGCAGCAAAACGATGTAGCATTGTCTCCAATGATCTCACCAGCAGGTAAGTATCTCGAGTACTCTCGTCTTTTGCTTATTTGTCCTGGGCATAGTGAAGGAGAGGATTCTGGGTTGGATGATTTCCAAGATATCCAAGAAGAGGCCTGGGAGTTTGAGGTAAAGGACAATAGACATATCATCAACCTGTAGTTAAAAAAATAAATGAGGATCCCTAGACAGTGAGGACACAACCAAACCCAAATCGCAGGCTAAAGTCGTCCGCCGTTTCTCCAGCCAACCTCCAGCCCAGCCAACCGCAACCAGATGCACTCACCACTCGTCCATACCGGAATCCAGAGTCCCTTCCTCTCGTCAGGCTATTCAACAACCCACAACCACAGCCCCAATTATCCTCAGAACGCATCGCACCACAGTTTCCCAGCCAATCGCTTTCCCTTGGACCCTCTCCCACCCGCCCTATTCTTGTGTCTTCAGGCCTATCAGACCTATCCATCAAACCGACCTCAGAACCCCTTGACATCAGCACCAGCACCAACACTAACACCAACACCAACAAACCTCTTCTCGATCTCCCTTCACTCTCTCCTTACTCATCATCATATCCCAATACACCCTTGGCTCAAAAAGATGATCCTCTCAACATTGCCAGAATCCCTAGTCCTCTTTCCCTCAAGCCAAGCATGGCTAACCTCTCGATAAACTCTGAAAGTAACTTTGATGCCTTGTCTAGTAGTGGGCGTCTTGTTCCTGGAGCACAAGCTCGCCACAATAACCAGCAACTGTTGAGCACCTCTGTTCCCAAACTATCGCCTCGTTCTCGCCCAGCATCTCCCGAGGATGGCATTCGTGATCGTCCAATGTCTAGAGCACGCTCACACTCTGACCAGACCACGGTCAAAGATCAGCTCACTACTAGTGACTCTAGACAGAACCAGCCCACCGCTCTGTCTGTTCCTGGATCAGCATCGATTTCCACCATAGAGTTGCAACCGTCATTAAGCCTCAAGCCAAGTCTGATGAGTACCTCTCCACATGCCAGACGTGTCAGATCTGCTACCAGCCTAAGGCACAATGAAGAGGATCGTGTGCCTCTCAAGGCCCTGATGGCCAATCGCCAGCAGCAACTTTACCAGCAATCTATGCAAGCCAATGCACCAGATGGCAAACAAAAAGATACCAAGGATCAGCAAAAGAAGTCTGTCCATGACTCTCCTCATCGACGCAGCATAAGTGCTGATAATGTAGCCAATACACGCAAGGTATCTTGTTGACAAGTCTAAATCGCCTGTATTTTTCTAATAACCCTGTCTAGACCGAGATCCGCAAGGCCTTGGAGACTGGTCGACATCATCATCATCATGGACCTTTACGCCAACCTCCTCTGGGACCAATCCCATTGTCACTCACCCTGTCTGAATCCAACACAAGAACCCAAAGAGATGATGGATCGGATAGTATAGGACACACACCTACGTCTGAGATCCTCTGGACAAATTCGCCTGATTCTGACAAACCACCCCCACCCCCATCATCATCATCGTCTTTAGGTGGACATCCAGATGTTGGTCCACCAATCCACACTCCTCATCTGGATGGCCTTCGTGATCCAGCAGAGCTTCAAGAAGAATTGACTCTGGTGCTGAACGAATTGGATGGTTGGTTACAAGTCGTAGAGGGAACACTAGGCCAGATTAGATCTTGTTAAATTATTATGGCAAATGGAGAAGAAGAAAAACGATATGAATTCTCTATAGATCGCTTAAACTATCCCTTTCCAAAAAGGTTAATCTTTATGAACAAAAAAAACTCTTTTATATCTCTGAACCGAATCCTTGCTTTATATCCCTTGCACTCCTTAATGCCCAAAAACCATTCAGCATTGTCTATAGGATTCCACCTTGATACCAAGCTCTCTATATTTTATTTTATTTTTACACACACATCAAAAACCCACCGTGACTTTTGTTGCTCAGTGAAAATAGAACAAGAAATAAATAAAGACCAACTTCATCTTTACCTCAATCACAACCAACTATCCGAATGCCTCCAAAGATTGACTCCAACAATCCATCATCACCTCAAAATCAATCTGCAATCAAACCCACCAATCAATCCACATTTGCCCTGCCACGACCAATATATAATCCAGATCCACCAACACGCTTTGATGAACTCGGTCCTCGATTGAGAGCCCTTGCTGGTGAATTCACCACAATGGAACGTAATCTCGAACAGCTCAAACAAGTAGGAACATCGTTTGATGGCTTTAATCGATCCTTTGGTGCATTCCTATTCGGTTTATCTACAATTGGTGGTACAATGGACTGGCCACAAGTAAGAGTCCAATTATGCACAAAAGCCAAACTAAATTAAAATACAATCTCTAAATATATTTAAATATATATATCTATTTAAATATATAGGCACCTGTCAAAGAATCATTTGAAAAACACGCACATCTCCAAAAACCCTCCACGGCAGGTACGCACCAACCACACCATCTAAACCTATCCAGACTGCCTACTAAAATAATAATATAATAAAAATACGCTGCCCAGACCTTTCTGCAATACACACAAATCTAGAAGACAGCCCGAGTGAAAAACCGATACAGGAGAGAAAAGACAGCATTAAACGTGTCACGAAACGAACACCCAGAGATGTTTTATCAAAAACAACCATTAGAGCTGGATCTAGAGGATCAACCAAAGTCCTGGCTAATACAAAGACGGCAGTTGCTCAATCCAATAAATTCACTCGAAAGGCAAGTGTGGTAAAAAGAAAATATGTATATTTAGTTATACTAACAGTTGTGGTACTTTAGCTTAATACTAAAAAGATCATTGAGCAATTGCCAATAGAATTTCGTGATAAAAAGGTGATTGTTAAGCACAGCTCGAGATTGATGACTCGATTTAACGTTTTTTGTATGCATAAAGGAGCGTTTTGATCAAACAAAATTAATTCTTGAATCACTCATGTCTCGTCCAGATGGAGCGTAAGTATCGGCTGTGGGTTATCCGGACAAGTCAATTGATTTGGCCTTGATAGGATGCTTGACGATATTGTAAAGTCCACAGCCCTGCCAAAGTATGCTGTCACTGTATGTTTAAATGCGCTGGTTCACAGGAAGCATGTAGTCAAATTGGCTCAAAAGGTAAATATTATACAAGCAATTATATTATGCTAAGCTTGGAGTAGGGACAATACAGCATCTTTAAGATGGATCCTGTTCGATACCCAACTGCGGAAATCAACTCTTGATGATAATTAACAAATATCTTGTATTAATATGTATTCTAATCTTATTTCCAAATGCTAATTATATTTTTATATATTTTTTATAATAACAATAAATCTTACTTAATCAGGTGCCGCTACTGCTTTATTTACATGTCACAGAATATCTAGATTAGGGAAGAATAAAACATTAATTACTTTTTATGATTGGCCGATATATAATCGGTGTATGAAATAAATTAATTCTTTTTAATATAAATAAGCAGCAAAATCGCCAACCATTTTTGTTCTTTATCATATAACTAGTATTTGCCTTAGATCCTTTGTCAGGGTGTGTTGAGTTTCATTACTCTTCTTCATCTACAAAGCTTATGCTTTGACATTCGTTGACAAAGCTTGAGTCATTCAGATACAAGAGTACCTATACCTCCATTTCGGTCCAGCTTCGTATATGTGCCTAAGTATCCTAGATGAACTCTTTCGGGAGCGATTCTTGGAACTTTTAAAAACACACTGTATTTTGGATTCATCTGGGGACATTTCTTTATTGATTTATCATGACTGCTAAAAAAATGAAAATGAAAATTAAATTTAAAAAAAAATTAATTACTAGAGTCTAATTGGTGTGCGTGTCTTGACTGTGACAGCCAACTGTTGATAGAAATAATTTATCATTAATATGGACAGCCTTTTCAAAAGGAACCCTTTGTGAATGAGATCAAGAGAAGAAGAAGAAAGGCGATACCCCCTTGTGATGTTTTGGAGTTTATTTATCAAGATAATTCTTCTTGTCATAAATCAAAGCTTGGGACTGGGAAAAAAGTGCTAGAGTATTCCAGCAATGGTTTAAAAAGCAATAGCCCAAATCGCAGCCCTGTTGAGAACCTGTAAATATATTTTGAGGGTATGGCAATTAGAGTGCCAATACCGAGAAATATCAACGGTCCTATTGTATATTTCATGAATAGAAAAAAAGAGAATATTTGATAAAATATGTGAGGGGTATTGCACGTCAATCTGAATCGTATAGATCAAGTAAAGACAAGAATTGGCAAAAGATATTATATTGTGTTACATTTTATGCCTAAAAAAATTGGTCTAGAACAAACCGAGTAAACCCAAGCAGTGCTTAGTCTAGGAGGGTGGTATACACTCTGAACTCTTTGAAATACCAAAATTTGATTAACTAGCAAAGTATTCTCACAGTCGTGCAAGAATGATCAAAAAGTCGCTGGATGACATCAGTCAATTATTTCTTTTAATAAAGTGCTTTGTGTGAGAATACATATTGAAACCTGATCTCTTTCCTTCTTAAAATAATGTCTTATTTTTGAAAAAGGCTTTTGACGATTTGGAGTTTTGATGAAGCCTTAAAGGAGATGGAGCATGTCCAACCTGAATCATAGAGAGACCATCATATATTTGCTATCAAAAAGGACCTGGAAGCATTAAAGAGCCACCAAAAAGAATCCTTAAGAAACAAGGCTAGTAAACTATTAAGTTCACCGTAAGTATTACTCATATTCAATCCTTTAATTCTTTTTTTTTGACTGACAACTATATAAAGCTATAGGAGCGTCACAAAGGCAAAAACAATAGAGGTCAAGAAGGGTGGAAATGTTGTAAACAATTGTTTATATACTATTATTCAAATTCCTTTGTAGTTTAAGTCCCCTTATGTAATGGTTGTGTGGTAGTCAGGCCCACAACACAATATGCCAATACTCCCATAATATCACCTATTCTTTTTATCTCAATATACGCTACATTAATTATAATATATCTTTTCATTGTATTACATTTATTAAAAAACAGAGGTTATTCTTCCAAGACAACTATTACAGGTTGATTATCACTGCTGTGGTGTAGAGTGTATATGTGCCTGGTGTGTAACTGTTCCTGAGATGTTAACTTGTCAGGGTCGTTTGCAAATAGTAGTATAGCCGGAGCATCTCCACAATCAAATTATTCGCAAAAAGAATATACAGCGGTTATAATACAAATATACAGGACATTATTGCCCTGAATTTACCAATGTCGACTACTGACAGTACACCACGCCGAGAAGGTGATGGGCTTCAGTGGAGCCAGTTTGCAGCAAAGACTGTACCTGCTAAAGGGAAACTAAGGCCCAGAAACATCACGACACTTTTTCACTGGACCAGAATATGAATCGTTGGTCACTCAAGACCAAGCTGCTGCCATTTGGGCACACTCTCTCAACCCTGAATGTGTAGTCTTTAATCTTTGGAAGATCGTCAAAGATCATGAATTTGAGAAGATCTTGACATCTCAATTCCCAGACGCAATGGATTTGATTACTAAATTCTCCGAAACTGGAGATCTTCTTGCCGAGGTGCTTCTAGACACCGAGCAAAGTCGGCTTAAAGTCATAACCACCGGGATCGTGATTAAAAATGAAACGATCTTGGGATCGCCTGGGATCTCAACAGACAATCCCCTCATTAGAGTAAACCTCTACAACATTCCCCTGTGCCGTACAAACACAGAGCTTCAAACTCTGATTGAGCAGGCTTTTCTCCCCTTTGACAAAGTTGCTCACATCCGAGTGTATCACACCATCAACAAGCTTTTCCGCGGAGAAGCCATGGTATTGATAAAATATATATTAAGAGAGTTCCACCTATCTGGTACTTTTGGAGACTGTAAGATCGAAACTCGATCGAAATCTATGCTTCCCTACTGTCAACCCTGCAGGAAAGAGGGCCACTTTAAGGCCAAATGTCCTATTCGACCCAAGCCTTCCATGCGATGTTATAGCTGTGATGAGGCCAGTCAGATTGCCAAGAATCCAATCTGTGTCAACTTTGACCAACTTGATGATGATAGACTCAAGGAGCCAACTGAAGAGGAACTGTTAGCTGAACGCACAGCCATGATTGAGGAGACAAAGAGACAAGCCCTTGCCAAAAAAAAAGGTGTCTCAATTAGCAGAAAAACGACGGGAAGATATACTTGCTGCCGCCAATCCTGAATGTGATGATTTTCACATGAGAGATCTGAAAGGTACTGCAATTGACAATAACCACAATCCTGCAAATTCGGCAAACCGACCCATCATAGACAATCAGAACCTACCCGACGACGACGTGGAAATGCAGAAATCCGGAATGAGTAGCTTCTTCCCAAGATAACATTTGGAAATCCAAATGACAATGGGAAATTGAAGCCGACTACCTGCGGGAGAGGGATATTGTAAAGATACAGATAGTGAAGAACATGGCCAAACAACTAGAAAACGACAAGACTGATAATGTGCTGATACTTTTACCTAAATCTGGAGACACGTTTAATCTTAAGAATCGGAGACCTATATCTTTAATCAACTGTGATGCAAAGATACGCTAATATTAGGGGCACGACGTTTTGATTTCACTAGACATTTTAATTGTGAGTTGCTGTCCGTTGTCTAACAAATATATCGGGTCCCTAAGACTTTAACATTTCTTCTATAAATGACATGCTTTAAAAACGATTTTAACTTATAATGCAAGTGATATATTAAATGTAGCTTATACACTTGGCGTGTTTTGGTAAAATTAAGTGTATATTGTGATATAAAATTCTACAACAATGTCCAGACACCATAACATCTAAATATGCTATACCCCATCAAGAAACGTTGTACCCGCTTAAAATGTCGTGTCCGGAGAAACGTCGGCTCCCATCCAGAGTCATCTGAGTTAAAAAGTTTCCAAAATGTCGTGCTCCATAATGAAATGATTTTGCTCATTATTTCTATTAAACATAAATTTTAAAGTAGTGTATATTTCTTGAAAACTTATTCGACTATGATTATAGCTGCTTGCTTTTTAAATATCAAGATTCTTTATAGTGTTTATCAAAGGTAAAGTCTATTGAGATATGTTGTGTAGCATCAAAAGATATGCAGTGTCACTGTAAACCACGAAAAAAAAATGTTAATTAGTTTCGCAAATATTTTTCAATGAATTTTATGATCAAAATGGAATACGTATTGTACCTTACATTTATATTTGGGTATATAAGATGGTTAGTATAGTGTATAATAATAAATTGATATATTACACTCGGGCCATGCTAGCTATTTTCATTGTAACTATGGTGAAAAAACCAAAGACTTTTTTCATTTTTTTAACGGCTTTATCTAAAAAAAAACTAATATTTGCAAATATTGCGATGTGTTTAGATCCCGTAGACAAATGAAATACATCTATTGGTTGATGAGTAAGCATTTTGTGGCTTAAACTGAACCTAGAATCATATATTCATCATTTTATGCGATTTATATATAAAAATAATAATCCATGCAAATTTGACATTTTCGGAAACTTTGATGACGAACAGAATGACATTGAGGGTATTTAGTTTTATAAAAGTTTACGTGGTTATAGATATATTCTTTTTACATAACATAACTGTTTTTGTTTTTTATTTTGATTGTTGTTGTAAAATGTCTTTTTTGTATTTTATTGCAATATGTTCAAGACATATTTCATCAAAAATATAAAAAATATAAAAATAGTCAAATTAATTAGAAATTCAAATAGCCACAAGTAGAATATAGCTACTGTAAAAGTTTCATAGAGAATAAATGAGAAAAAAGCGATTCTACAACAAAATACATTTTATTTTTTCATTGAAGAAAATCCAAATTTTTCACATATTATATTTATTTTCTCACAATTGAGTGATTGGAATCAAATGAAAATTCTTTTATACACTTTAACATGTTATGGCTAGTTATTCATAAAATTACATTGATATATCTCTTGAAATGATTGAATAATCACTTGAATACTCAAGGTATCGCATAGCTCAAAGAGATTTTGATCGATCAGTGTAACATAAATCTTAATTTATGAGCTGTAATTTGTTGATTGTGTTTGAAATTAGCAGAGTAAAAGAATTCCCACGAATAGTCTTCATGCAAAAGCAGTACAGAGAATTATTGAACTTGTGAGCGATGTACTTGATTAATACAAAGAAACAAATTGATATAATTGATATATTCAATATAAATCTATCTAATAAAGTAAAGGATATGTATGATATTAATAATAAAAAGAAATAATAAAAAATAATGGAAAAAAATAAAAGAGATAAATATAAAAAGATTAATTGATATCAGTAAGATCAACAATTTCATCTGGATATGGAGCAAGAGAAAGCATGGCATTTCTGCAATCACGCTTGTTGAACTCTTTTAGTCTATTCCGATAATTATCAAAGTTATTCGGAATATTACTCCGTTGGTACCCAAGAAAGAACAGTGAAGATATTGTCGGCCATTTTTTAGAGGTGTTTCTAGATAGACTGACAGTTGTCCAGTGATTATTGTTAACATGATTCAAGAGAGGTTTTGTGGTTGCGTGTTTTTTTTTGAAATGCCAAAAGACAAGAAAGAGGCGGAAGGAATTGATGGGTTGTCTGAATAGACACAGACTGGTCTTTGTTAAGTATCCGCAGCTAGTTGAGCACAGTCGGGTGTGTTAAACCACATACTGGCATCTAAGCATGCTGTGATTGGTGAATTATTATTGCTATTGTTGCTGTCAATATCAGAGCCGTGTCTTGTAATTTCCTCTAGTTGTTTGACATCCGTGCCAAAGATACTGGAATAAAGCACGTTGTGCTGAGGAAGGGAAGCAAAAATGCCCCTTTTTACAAGTGGGAACTTGTTTTGATCCTTGTAGATCAAGGGTGCCAGCACACGAAATCCACACCACCCATCAGGAATCGGGTTAAACACACCCTTGATATCGTTTGATATCTCTTTCGAGACAGGAAAGGTTGCTTTATACTTGACCATTTTTCCAACAGATGTACGACAGTCGTACTCATACTCATCTTGAACTGTGGTAGGTCTCTTGAACCCTTTTTTAATGGAGCATCAACTAAATATATGGTTATTAATCAGTATTGTTTTTGGCAGTAAATTATCCTTGAGAATAAAAACAATTCTTACCTGGGTCGAGAGACTCTTGTTTGATTTTTTTTTTAATATTTTGTGTGTGTATTTTCTTCACATTTGTACCTGTTGCATCTTTTCGAGCCATTTTCCTGGCTTCCAGCTTAACCATAGCCTTAAGACCAGCCTATAATTTTTGAAAACTATTAATATCATCTCTTATATCAGTATATATATATATGTATATACCTTACCCACCCTGAAAGAATACTTGTCTTTCTCCGGATTTTACGGCCAAAGTCCTTTGGCAAGTACTTTGTGCGACTGCTGCCCTTGCGTCTTCCAAAAAAAATTATATTTTCTGGGGCCTGAAGTCTTATAGCAGGATGGCCAGTTTTACTATCAAGCCCAGCTGTAGCTCCACTTGGGATATTAATAAGGTCGGCAACTTGTTGGCTGCCTTCACAAGAGTGAAAGAGGGTTTCTATCCTGATGGTTTCGTTCATCCACTCCTCTGGCTTCTCAAAAGACATTGAGTTTGTTGGGATGATGTTTCCCGGACCTTCTCTTTCAACAGGGTCGATGATCCACCTTGCTGGAATGTCCGTAATCTAGATGCTCCTTCTATTGGGCAATGTATGGTGACAAGGCAAACCATACTCCAATCTGAATTTGCAAAGACAATTTTGGTCATTGCCGCCTTTCAAACGAAGCTCTTAATCAAGAACAAGTAAGGCTCGCTTGGAGACCTTCTTGAATATGTTTCCAAGTAGCTCGTTCCGGGCAACCAACATATCGACAGTGTTCGACTCTCTGATCTTTAGATGGCACTAAAATCTCTTTCGAGGCTGTTGAAATATGTAGCTACAGCATCGAAAGCTAACCCCAAAGAAAAGATGGCAGAGATTCCTCTTTTCAAAGCTTGTTGAGCACTTTCAACTCTTTGGGTTATTGTACACTCAAAATCCGTTTGCTTGCATGTCAAATATCCTGCCCACTTCTCTCGGCAATTGACCCATCTGCTGGTAAAATACACAGAAGCGGAAACCTTTTCTTTCTAATCCTCTACATCCAAACCGGCAGAAACATCATTAAACTTTGTGAGGGCCACATCAAACTCCTCCTTCTCCGTGCTGTGAACTATACGATTGACATACTCCATCAACACCTACTTCTCGGCCACAGACTTCAGTTTTCCAGAAAAGGCTTTCTCAACACTATTTAGCATGTGCCAGTAGCACAAGAGTCTGATATTATCTGGGAAGACAATGTTAAGGGCACTCATTAATGCAGCGCACTTGTCTGTCCCAAACAAGGTGTTGAATGACATGTCTCTAAAAACGAGCCTTTTCAACTGCTCAAGAAACCAAAGGTAGCTGTCTTGTTCCTCGTTGGGCACCCAGGCAAAGGCAATTGGAAACGAGTTGAGAGTTTCTCCTCCAAGGTTGTGCACACCTTCTACACAGACTAGATGCATCTCCAGATCGCATATCGAGTAGGTAGCATCCACTCCCATAACCTCTAGGAAACGACGAGCTCATTCCAACATCTTTGGATGACTGAACATTGAGTTATACGGCTTTTTTAGTATCTTGTAAGGGAAATAAGAATACTGTGAGAGTGTTATTTATTGAAGAAATAATATTATGATTGCGTATATACTATTATTCAAATTCCCTTGTAATTAGAGTCCCCATCGTGTAATGGTTGGTTATCACTGTAGCAGTGTGAAGTGTATGTGTGCCTGGTGTGTAGTTGTTCCTGAGATGTTAACTTGCCAGGGTTATTAGCAAGTAGTAACCGGAGATCGGTTGTGGAGTCTGTATTTCACTCAACTGTGGTGTGTATACCACATAGAGTGTTGTGTTTTAAGGTATTAAAACAATAAAAAATAGTAATGGAGATATAGAGAGTAAGTGAGTACTTTGAGACTGTATATAAGCTTGTCTTTATTAAGATACAAAATGTGCCGCTCTTTATATACTCTTTCAATGTGCTGTTGCACTAGCTCTTTGACTTCCTGATGCGTGGGGTCTTTCACCACATTAAGATATTAGATGAAGTAAGCTTCTGAGCTCAACATCCATATTACTATTATTCTGATACATTGCTATAATTCCTTTATCGTACCTTATTAGCTCTCAGCTAGTCTATACTCATAGCTTATGTATATGTAAAATATACATTCATAAGGCTGGATCACCACATAGAGCATCTTAATTGAAGCGTCGTTTATAAGAGCCGAAGTGTCAGTTATACAGCAAATGTCGGGTTCATATTATTTTTTATTTAAAAGATGCTAACACATCCATATATCTCACTGTAATAATACAAAAGCAGTAGATATATATCAAACATCATATATCACCTGTACTTTCAATTAACAAAGAACATCAGTTATAAATATTTATATAGACCATTCTATGATCATCCGCTATACATCCTGTTCAATGACAATGATAATATTATTACGTTTGTAAGGGTTAACATGACCAATATGCTACAAAAAAGGGTAAAAGTTCTTTGACTATGATTTCGACATTTGATTAGCACATCATGGCAATGACAAGATGCATTGAAATGGCATGTCAAGACCATTTGACATGAAATCTCTAAAGCTTGTATACAACTTTTACTGGAATATATATATATATATTGTATTAGTAACTCTGGCGTATATATTGTACGTCTTGCCTCCATGTAATTTTGAAGCCATTTCATTCCTGAATAAAAAGCGCACGGGCCATTTCAGAGTAACGTGCAGAAACTAATCGCCGTTCAGAGAAGTACCACTGTCTTTAAAGATATTCCCACACCGATGAACACCACCTTCTTTCAAACTGATACTACGATTTAAAAGTTCTTTACTTGTTTACATGTTTCTATTGAAAAAGAAGTAGTCTTAACATTAGCTCAATCAAACTTATTTACATACAAATATGCGTTTCCATATATAGAGGAGCAATACATTCCCACACTTTGATGACTTCATCACCTGAAAAATCTTCTATATCTTAGCGCACTGGGGGCGAGGTTTTGCTTTTTTCCCTTTCCCTCTCTCTTTCCATTTCATCGCCGCAAACCAATATTTGGATCCAGGTAAGTACAAATATCTTTCCATCTCCTCTTAATCAATATTCCATCTCATCCTACACGCCCTTTATAACCATAAAGACGCGTTATTGATGACGGATGGATGTTTTTGACGTTTGGATCACTGCATTTTTGCCACAAAATTCACATTTGTTTTTTACTTGTATCTTGTCTCTACACGCGCCTATTAATCAGAAAGTCAAGTACATGGGTCCGCTTTACATCTGCCAATGCCTGAGCAAATCCAAATGGTCTTATAGTCATGTCCCGAAGGTCCGCTTTGTGCTCAACAGCTATCCACCTATCGTCTTTCTACAAGGAGCGTTTCAAAAATTGAAACATTTTTCAAGGCCATGTCAAGATGAGAATTGCAAGTCAATGCCATTAGATTGCAAGTCAAGATGAAAGGCGACTCCATTCCTTTTCAATAAAAGTTTTCATTGCAAAGAAACCAACTGCTCTTTCTACTGGTGGTTCACTGACTGCAACAAGAGTATGTCAAAGTCTTGATGTCAGACAGCTGGGCTTGATGAAAGATAGTTCTGACTCTTATGTGGGCAAATGTCCACTTTAAGACCCCAGAGCCTTCTTTCGATAGCTCGTTCTCTGGCATCAATAAACCGTTGACATACTTTTGACAGCCGCTACCACCCTTGATGAAGAACGTTTTCCGCGGCCATTCCCCTGGACCTAGCATGGAAACACCACAGTCTTGACCTCGGAAAGCTCAGCTTGATGAAAGATGGTTCCAACTCTTTAGCGGGTAAAATTCCACTAAAGGGTGCAGACCCATTTTTCAATTTCTAGTCTTTCGGTACCAAGACAACAACGGCGGCTATCCTTGTTGAAAACCTTTTCTGACTCTTTCGGGGACAAACACCCATTATGAAGAGTCTGAAATGGTTTTCAGCCGCACATGTTATGGTGCCAACATGCAAGTCCAGATACATTGATACCAGACGGCTAGAGTTGATCGATACGACTTAAGGCTCTTTGATATATATATAAATATATATTAAAGATGCCGAACTGTTGTTAAACCACTAGTGATCCAGTGACAGAACCTGAATACCTCTACCTTCCCTTCAAGCCGCGGGACTTCATCATAAAATGGTTGCGACTCTTTCAGGACAAGTGTCCAATATAAAGAAAACCATTTATTTCTGAGGATCAAGATGTCAACCTGCCAATAGAGGCCATGTGGTGTAAGTTTTCAGGTTGGTGGTAGACATCGACGCAAATACATGTATGTTAAGACTAATATTTTTTCTTGTCTACATTTGTAGGTTTAGTGGTCAGTCTTCATCTGCATGTAGAGGCCTAGTCAGACAATCCGGATGGTTCAAGTCGGGGATGGTGGAGGGTTGCAGCTAAGTATGAATGTGATGCTATTAAGTTGTTTTGTCTTCTAGCTCTAGATTCATTGCCAGTATTCACCGGCATGTCCAGTCCTATTCAGTCATTCCAGCTGGTTGGGAAGAATCGGGGATGGTGGTGGGCTCCAAGGTAGGTGGAAAGTAGAGTAGAAATTGTAGTGTAGATGTTGTTTAGAATAGCCGTCCGAGTAGAGTAGAAAGGTAAGTCTATCCCAATAAAGCTTTGACAGCACTGCTAACAGTGTCTCCACTCTGTATAGTAGTGTAGACCGTCCGACTAGTTTAGGAGGTAAGTAAATTGAATACGATCAAGACCACACTGTTAACTTGGATTTCAGTTTAGTATAGCTTTGTTCCGGTTGGGAAGAATTGGGGATGGTGGTGGGCTCCAAGGTAGGTGGAAAGTAGAGTAGAAATTGTAGTGTAGATGTTGTTTAGAATAGCCGTCCGAGTAGAGTAGAAAGGTAAGTCGATCCCAATCAAACTTTGACCGCACTGCTAACAATGACTCCACTCTGTATAGTAGTGTAGCCTGTCCCGTAGTTTAGCCGTCCGAGTAGTTTAGGAGGTAAGTAAATTGAATACGATCAAGACCACACTGTTAACTTGGATTTCAGTTTAGTATAGCTTCGTTCCGGTTGGGAAGAATCGGGGATGGTGGTGGGCTCCAAGGTAGGTGGAAAGTAGATTAGAAATTGTAGTGTAGATGTTGTTTAGAATAGCCGTCCGAGTAGAGTAGAAAGGTAAGTCGATCCCAATCAAACTTTGACCGCACTGCTAACAATGACTCCACTCTGTATAGTAGTGTAGCCTGTCCCGTAGTTTAGCCGTCCGAGTAGTTTAGGAGGTAAGTAAATTGAATACGATCAAGACCACACTGCTAACTTGGATTTCAGTTTAGTATAGCTTTGTTCCGGTTGGGAAGAATTGGGGATGGTGGTGGGCTCCAAGGTAGGTGAAAAGTAGATTAGAAATTGTAGTGTAGATGTTGTTTAGAATAGCCGTCCGAGTAGAGTAGAAAGGTAAGTCGATCCCAATCAAACTTTGACCGCACTGCTAACAATGACTCCACTCTGTATAGTAGTGTAGCCTGTCCCGTAGTTTAGCCGTCCGAGTAGTTTAGGAGGTAAGTAAATTGAATACGATCAAGACCACACTGTTAACTTGGATTTCAGTTTAGTATAGCTTCGTTCCGGTTGGGAAGAATCGGGGATGGTGGTGGGCTCCAAGGTAGGTGGAAAGTAGATTAGAAATTGTAGTGTAGATGTTGTTTAGAATAGCCGTCCGAGTAGAGTAGAAAGGTAAGTCTATCCCAATAAAGCTTTGACAGCACTGCTAACAGTGTCTCCACTCTGTATAGTAGTGTAGACCGTCCGAGTAGTTTAGGAGGTAAGTAAATTGAATACGATCAAGACCACACTGTTAACTTGGATTTCAGTTTAGTATAGCTTCGTTCCGGTTGGGAAGAATCGGGGATGGTGGTGGGCTCCAAGGTAGGTGGAAAGTAGAGTAGAAATTGTAGTGTAGATGTTGTTTAGAATAGCCGTCCGAGTAGAGTAGAAAGGTAAGTCGATCCCAATAAAGCTTTGACAGCACTGCTAACAGTGTCTCCACTCTGTATAGTAGTGTAGACCGTCCGACTAGTTTAGGAGGTAAGTAAATTGAATACGATCAAGACCACACTGTTAACTTGGATTTCAGTTTAGTATAGCTTTGTTCCGGTTGGGAAGAATTGGGGATGGTGGTGGGCTCCAAGGTAGGTGGAAAGTAGATTAGAAATTGTAGTGTAGATGTTGTTTAGAATAGCCGTCCGAGTAGAGTAGAAAGGTAAGTCTATCCCAATCAAACTTTGACCGCATTGCTAACAATGACTCCACTCTGTATAGTAGCATAGACTGTCCCGTAGTTTAGCCGTCCGAGTAGTTTAGGAGGTAAGTAAATTGAATGCGATCAAGACCACACTGCTAACTTGGATTTCAGTTTAGTATAGCTTCGTTCCGGTTGGGAAGAATCGGGGATGGTGGTGGGCTCCAAGGTAGGTGGAAAGTAGATTAGAAATTGTAGTGTAGATGTTGTTTAGAATAGCCGTCCGAGTAGAGTAGAAAGGTAAGTCTATCCCAATAAAGCTTTGACAGCACTGCTAACAGTGTCTCCACTCTGTATAGTAGTGTAGACCGTCCGACTAGTTTAGGAGGTAAGTAAATTGAATACGATCAAGACCACACTGTTAACTTGGATTTCAGTTTAGTATAGCTTTGTTCCGGTTGGGAAGAATTGGGGATGGTGGTGGGCTCCAAGGTAGGTGAAAAGTAGATTAGAAATTGTAGTGTAGATGTTGTTTAGAATAGCCGTCTGAGTAGAGTAGAAAGGTAAGTCGATCCCAATCAAACTTGACAGCACTGCTAACAATGACTCCACTCTATATAGTAGCGTAGCCTGTCCCGTAGTTTAGCCGTCCTAGTAGTTTAGGAGGTAAGTAAATTGAATGCGATCAAGACCACACTGCTAACTTGGATTTCAGTTTAGTATAGCTTCGTTCCGGTTGGGAAGAATCGGGGATGGTGGTGGGCTCCAAGGTAGGTGGAAAGTAGATTAGAAATTGTAGTGTAGATGTTGTTTAGAATAGCCGTCCGAGTAGAGTAGAAAGGTAAGTCGATCCCAATCAAACTTTGACCGCACTGCTAACAATGACTCCACTCTGTATAGTAGTGTAGCCTGTCCCGTAGTTTAGCCGTCCGAGTAGTTTAGGAGGTAAGTAAATTGAATACGATCAAGACCACACTGCTAACTTGGATTTCAGTTTAGTATAGCTTTGTTCCGGTTGGGAAGAATCGGGGATGGTGGTGGGCTCCAAGGTAGGTGGAAAGTAGATTAGAAATTGTAGTGTAGATGTTGTTTAGAATAGCCGTCCGAGTAGAGTAGAAAGGTAAGTCTATCCCAATCAAACTTTGACCGCATTGCTAACAATGACTCCACTCTGTATAGTAGCATAGACTGTCCCGTAGTTTAGCCGTCCGAGTAGTTTAGGAGGTAAGTAAATTGAATGCGATCAAGACCACACTGTTAACTTGGATTTCAGTTTAGTATAGCTTCGTTCCGGTTGGGAAGAATCGGGGATGGTGGTGGGCTCCAAGGTAGGTGGAAAGTAGATTAGAAATTGTAGTGTAGATGTTGTTTAGAATAGCCGTCCGAGTAGAGTAGAAAGGTAAGTCGATCCCAATCAAACTTGACAGCACTGCTAACAATGACTCCACTCTATATAGTAGCGTAGCCTGTCCCGTAGTTTAGCCGTCCTAGTAGTTTAGGAGGTAAGTAAATTGAATGCGATCAAGACCACACTGCTAACTTGGATTTCAGTTTAGTATAGCTTCGTTCCGGTTGGGAAGAATCGGGGATGGTGGTGGGCTCCAAGGTAGGTGGAAAGTAGATTAGAAATTGTAGTGTAGATGTTGTTTAGAATAGCCGTCCGAGTAGAGTAGAAAGGTAAGTCTATCCCAATAAAGCTTTGACAGCACTGCTAACAGTGTCTCCACTCTGTATAGTAGTGTAGACCGTCCGACTAGTTTAGGAGGTAAGTAAATTGAATACGATCAAGACCACACTGCTAACTTGGATTTCAGTTTAGTATAGTTTTGTTCCGGTTGGGAAGAATCGGGGATGGTGGTGGGCTCCAAGGTAGGTGGAAAGTAGATTAGAAATTGTAGTTTAGATGTTGTTTAGAATAGCCGTCCGAGTAGAGTAGAAAGGTAAGTCTATCCCAATCAAACTTTGACCGCACTGCTAACAATGACTCCACTCTGTATAGTAGCATAGACTGTCCCGTAGTTTAGCCGTCCGAGTAGTTTAGGAGGTAAGTAAATTGAATGCGATCAAGACCACACTGCTAACTTGGATTTCAGTTTAGTATAGTTTTGTTCCGGTTGGGAAGAATCGGGGATGGTGGTGGGCTCCAAGGTAGGTGGAAAGTAGAGTAGAAATTGTAGTGTAGATGTTGTTTAGAATAGCCGTCCGAGTAGAGTAGAAAGGTAAGTCGATCCCAATCAAACTTTGACCGCACTGCTAACAATGACTCCACTCTATATAGTAGTGTAGCCTGTCCCGTAGTTTAGCCGTCCTAGTAGTTTAGGAGGTAAGTAAATTGAATACGATCAAGACCACACTGCTAACTTGGATTTCAGTTTAGTATAGTTTTGTTCCGGTTGGGAAGAATCGGGGATGGTGGTGGGCTCCAAGGTAGGTGGAAAGTAGATTAGAAATTGTAGTGTAGATATTGTTTAGAATAGCCGTCCGAGTAGAGTAGAAAGGTAAGTCGATCCCAATCAAACTTTGACCGCACTGCTAACAATGACTCCACTCTATATAGTAGTGTAGCCTGTCCCGTAGTTTAGCCGTCCTAGTAGTTTAGGAGGTAAGTAAATTGAATACGATCAAGACCACACTGCTAACTTGGATTTCAGTTTAGTATAGTTTTGTTCCGGTTGGGAAGAATCGGGGATGGTGGTGGGCTCCAAGGTAGGTGGAAAGTAGATTAGAAATTGTAGTGTAGATGTTGTTTAGAATAGCCGTCCGAGTAGAGTAGAAAGGTAAGTCTATCCCAATCAAACTTTGACCGCATTGCTAACAATGACTCCACTCTGTATAGTAGCATAGACTGTCCCGTAGTTTAGCCGTCCGAGTAGTTTAGGAGGTAAGTAAATTGAATGCGATCAAGACCACACTGCTAACTTGGATTTCAGTTTAGTATAGCTTCGTTCCGGTTGGGAAGAATCGGGGATGGTGGTGGGCTCCAAGGTAGGTGGAAAGTAGATTAGAAATTGTAGTGTAGATGTTGTTTAGAATAGCCGTCCGAGTAGAGTAGAAAGGTAAGTCGATCCCAATCAAACTTTGACCGCACTGCTAACAGTGTCTCCACTCTATATAGTAGTGTAGACCGTCCGAGTAGTTTAGCAGGTAAGTAAATTGAATACGATCAAGGCCACACTGCTAACTTGGATTTCAGTTTAGTATAGCTTCGTTCCGGTTGGGAAGAATCGGGGATGGTGGTGGGCTCCAAGGTAGGTGGAAAGTAGATTAGAAATTGTAGTGTAGATATTGTTTAGAATAGCCGTCCGAGTAGAGTAGAAAGGTAAGTCGATCCCAATCAAACTTTGACCGCACTGCTAACAATGACTTCACTCTATATAGTAGTGTAGCCTGTCCCGTAGTTTAGCCGTCCTAGTAGTTTAGGAGGTAAGTAAATTGAATACGATCAAGACCACACTGCTAACTTGGATTTCAGTTTAGTATAGTTTTGTTCCGGTTGGGAAGAATCGGGGATGGTGGTGGGCTCCAAGGTAGGTGGAAAGTAGATTAGAAATTGTAGTTTAGATGTTGTTTAGAATAGCCGTCCGAGTAGAGTAGAAAGGTAAGTCTATCCCAATCAAACTTTGACCGCACTGCTAACAATGACTCCACTCTGTATAGTAGCATAGACTGTCCCGTAGTTTAGCCGTCCGAGTAGTTTAGGAGGTAAGTAAATTGAATGCGATCAAGACCACACTGCTAACTTGGATTTCAGTTTAGTATAGTTTTGTTCCGGTTGGGAAGAATCGGGGATGGTGGTGGGCTCCAAGGTAGGTGGAAAGTAGAGTAGAAATTGTAGTGTAGATGTTGTTTAGAATAGCCGTCCGAGTAGAGTAGAAAGGTAAGTCGATCCCAATAAAGCTTTGACAGCACTGTTAACAGTGTCTCCACTCTGTATAGTAGTGTAGACCGTCCGACTAGTTTAGCTGTCCGAGTAGTTTAGGAGGTAAGTAAATTGAATGCGATCAAGACCACACTGTTAACTTGGATTTCAGTTTAGTATAGTTTTGTTCCGGTTGGGAAGAATCGGGGATGGTGGTGGGCTCCAAGGTAGGTGGAAAGTAGATTAGAAATTGTAGTGTAGATGTTGTTTAGAATAGCCGTCCGAGTAGAGTAGAAAGGTAAGTCTATCCCAATCAAACTTTGACCGCACTGCTAACAATGACTCCACTCTGTATAGTAGCATAGACTGTCCCGTAGTTTAGCCGTCCGAGTAGTTTAGGAGGTAAGTAAATTGAATGCGATCAAGACCACACTGCTAACTTGGATTTCAGTTTAGTATAGTTTTGTTCCGGTTGGGAAGAATCGGGGATGGTGGTGGGCTCCAAGGTAGGTGGAAAGTAGATTAGAAATTGTAGTGTAGATGTTGTTTAGAATAGCCGTCTGAGTAGAGTAGAAAGGTAAGTCGATCCCAATCAAACTTGACAGCACTGCTAACAATGACTCCACTCTATATAGTAGCGTAGCCGTCTGAGTAGCTTTGCTGTCCGAGTAGATTAGCAGGTAAGTGAATTGAAATGCGATCAAGGACACACTGCTAACTTGGATTTCAGTTTAATTGTAGATTAGTTCCGGCTGGTAAGAATCGGGGATGGTGGTGGGCTCCAAGGTGGGTGGAAAGTAGATTAGAAATTGTAGTTTAGACATTATTTAGAGTAGCCGTCCGAGTAGTTTAGCTGTCCGAGTAGATTAGGAGGTAAGTTAATTGAATGCGATCAAGGACATACGACTAACTTGGATTTCAGTTTAGTGTAGTTTTGTTCCGGTTGGTAAGAATCGGGGATGGTGGTGGGCTCCAAGGTATGTGTAAACTTGATTAGGAATTGTAGTGTAGATGTTCATTAGAGAAGCCGTCCTAGTAGAGTAGAAAGGTAAGGTGATCTCACTTAAATTTGCCCGTATTGCTAATAATGTGTTTAGTCTCTTGAATAGCTTAGATCATTTCTAGTGTAGCCGTTCTAGTAGATTATAATGGTAAGTGAATTGATTGTGATGAGGACTGAATGATTTACATCCATCACATATTTTGTAGTAACTTTGTTCCGGTTGGTTAGATTGGGGTTGGTGGTGGGCCTCAAGGTAAGTGGAATGTACGTTAGAAATTGAAATTTGAATAATTGTAAGAGGGAGTGTATGATTAGAGTAGAAATGTAAGTATGTCCTACACAAACTTGTCTGCATTTCTAACGATGCCTTCAATTTGTATACTATCGACGTTTGGTCTTATTGGAGCAGTCCCATTTAGATAAGGCAAGTCCATCTTATTCAACCTGGTTTTCACTACTAACAATGTTTTGAGATTATATAGTATATTCTGTGTTCGGTTGTTTGGTTGTCGTAATTCAGTTTATATCACGTCAAAAAATTTCTACTATTTTGACACACCCAGTATTGATTGAGTGTTGGTATTGTGATGTTGTCTGGTCGGAGCAACAGACAGTTTGGCATGGTTTGATGAAGATGTAGGAAGATTACAAAGGAGACTTTTCTAGTAGACAGTACTATCTCTGAGATCCTGTCAATATTAGCCTTGTATCAACACTTCAAATAAAACAAGTTCTTTTTCCGTTAAGCCTATGTTTGCCACAGAGGGCATAGGTTACTCTGATCACTTTGAATTGTCTAATACGCTAAAAGAAATCCAATTTTACTACCTTCTATCATATTGTTAAATCACTCTCTTCTCGCGTCATCCCCAATCCCACTCCTATCCAGTGCGTATGACTTCATTTTCTCGTAAAAGGCATCCAGTTCATACCGCACCGTATACCAAAGATTCGAACATCGCCCAATATTACAATTGTGTTTGTAATTAGCAGAATAAAAGAATTCCCACGAATAGTCTTCATGCAAAAGCAGTACAGAGAATTATTGAACTTTTGAGCGATGTACTTGATTAATACAAAGAAACAAATTGATATAATTGATATATTCAATATAAATCTATCTAATAAAGTAAAGGATATGTATGATATTAATAATAAAAAGAAATAATAAAAAATAATGGAAAAAAAAATAAGAGAGATAAATATAAAAAGATTAATTGATATCAGTAAGATCAACAATTTCATCTGGATATGGAGCAAGAGAAAGCATGGCATTTCTGCAATCACGCTTGTTGAACTCTTTTAGTCTATTCCGATAATTATCAAAGTTATTCGGAATATTACTCCGCTGGTACCCAAGAAAGAACAGTGAAGATATTGTCGGCCATTTTTTAGAGGTGTTTCTAGATAGACTGACAGTTGTCCAGTGATTATTGTTAACATGATTCAAGAGAGGTTTTGTGGTTGCGTGTTTTTTTTTTTTTTTTTTTGAAATGCCAAAAGACAAGAAAGAGGCGGAAGGAATTGATGGGTTGTCTGAATAGACACAGACTGGTCTTTGTTAAGTATCCGCAGCTAGTTAAGCACAGTCGGGTGTGTTAAACCACATACTGGCATCTAAGCATGCTGTGATTGGTGAATTATTATTGCTATTGTTGCTGTCAATATCAGAGCCGTGTCTTGTAATTTCCTCTAGTTGTTTGACATCCGTGCCAAAGATACTGGAATAAAGCACGTTGTGCTGAGGAAGGGCAGCAAAAATGCCCCTTTTTACAAGTGGGAACTTGTTTTGATCCTTGTAGATCAAGGGTGCCAGCACACAAAATCCACACTACCCATCAGGAATCGGGTTAAACACACCCTTGATATCGTTTGATATCTCTTTCGAGACAGGAAAGGTTGCTTTATACTTGGCCATTTTTCAAACAGATGTACGACAGTCGTACTCATACTCATCTTGAACTGTGGTAGGTCTCTTGAACCCTTTTTTTAATGGAGCATCAACTAAATATATGGTTATTAATCAGTATTGTTTTTGGCAGTAAATTATCCTTGAGAATAAAAACAATTCTTACCTGGGTCGAGAGACTCTTGTTTGATTTTTTTTTTTAATATTTTGTGTGTGTTCTCTTCACATTTGTACCTGTTGCATCTTTTCGAGCCATTTTCCTGGCTTCCAGCTTAACCATAGCCTTAAGACTAGCCTATAATTTTTGAAAACTATTAATATCATCTCTTATATTAGTATATATATATGTATATACCTTACCCACTCTGAAAGAATACTTGTCTTTCTCCGGATTTTACGGTCAAAGTCCTTTGGCAAGTACTTTGGGCGACTGCTACCCTTGCGTCTTCCGGGTAACTTGATGTCTTCCGGGGCCTGGAGCTTTATAGGAGGATGGCTTTGTTTATTGTAGTAGCCAGCCACAACAGCCCTGATCTTCTCCAAAAGTTCATGGACATGTTGGCCACCTTCACACAAACGAAAGAGGCTATCCAGTTGAACTATTTCTTTTATCCATGGCTCCGCATTTTCAAAAGCCGGGCTAGTCGCCTCGATTCCATTGGAAGACGTATCTAGCGTACCTGGATTTATAATCCATTTCTCTGGAATATCAGAGATTTGAAGATCTCTTCCAACAGGCAATCCATGGCGACAGGGTAAATAATACTGGATCTTTGTCTTGCATTGACAATCTCTGTCATTATTATCCTGCAAGCGAATTTCTTGATGGATAACAAGTAAGGCTCGCTTGTTTACTTTCATGAAGAGCTGGGTCAGCAATTGGTTTCTTCCAACAAGAGCATCAATCCTGTTGGCTTCTCTTATCTTGGTGGCCCGGAAATCCATTTCTAACCGCTCAACATATTTGACTATGTTCTCAAAAGCCAACTCAAGAGAAGAGATTGAGGATATGGCCTTTTTTAAAACCTGATGGCCACTTTCCACTCGCTGAGTAGTGATACATCCAAAGTGTATATACTGAGATGTCATATAGCCCGCCCACTTCTCACGGAATCTGATCCACCTGTTGGTAAAGTATACCGACACTGCAACACTCTCTTTCCCATCTTCAATATCCACTACAGCAGAAATGTTGTCAAACTTTTTATGCGCCAGGTCAAAATCCTCTTTTGTTGTACTATGGATCATGTTGCTGACATGCTCCATTAGCATTTCCTTGGTCTTTACATACCCGAACCTCCCAGAGACTGCCTTCTCAACACTGTTCAGCATGTGCCAGTAGTATAGCAGCTTGATGTTCTCCGGAAACACGATGTCAAGAGAGTTCATCAATGTAGCACATTTATCCGGTACAAACAGAGTGGCTGACTTATTGCCTTCAAAAACAAGCGATTTGACCTGTTCGAGGAACCAGAGATATGAAGCCTGTTGTTCATTCGAAACCCAGGCAAAATCAATAGGAAAAGATTTAAGGGTCTCCCCTCCAAGACTATGGATTTCTTCCGCACAAATGAGCGGCATTCCGACATTGTTAGTGAAGTAAGTCGCGTCTACAACCATTACCTCAGAGAAACGACGGGCTCTCTCCAGCATCTTTGGATGGGCAAACATAATCCTCTCGAGGGACCCGTTCTTGCTCATATCGTAGCGAACTTGATATCCCTTTGCTTCCATAGCCTTCACAAGTTTTGTTCTAGCATTCTCAACAACGGGGGCGAAACCCCGAGCAAATTCAGCCTTCATGTTGTCAATGTCACCCATATACAACTTATGGCCAGGGGTAGTGTCATCGTTTATTGCTTTTTGGATCTCACAAGAAGCTTTCTTTGCTCCAATAAGCTTCTGAATATCTCTGGCATCGTCTACAGTCACCTTTGACAATCTGCCTTTGAGTGTTGTTTCTAGACACTCATCATCAAGAGGATGATTGTGATATGCCTCAATATCATGAGTGGCTTTCAAAGGAAGATACCCTTTGATCCCCTTTTTGTAGGAAACCTTCAAGAGATAAGGGCAGCCAGTCATTCCATTCGATGGAATCCTTATTCTGTCTTTGTCTTTGATTTTGCGGGTGTTCTTATACTGTCCACCCTTGGAAAACTTCAAGTAAACTCGAGTTGGCTTACGGTCTTTGATTGTCAGGCTAAAGTTATTGGCAAGGGCATACTCTTGCATCTTTCTAATTGCCATGGTCATGTCATGGTAGCCATTAGCAGGTGGGGTTGGGAGGGCTTGCTGAACAGGATAATATTCCTTTCCGTCGATAAAAATAGTTTATTTATTGATATGGTTCATAATGAAGCGAGTTCTATAAAGTATTTGTAATCTCTGGGGAAATGACTAATAGATGCAATAAATGATTAGTTCTTACAGGATGAGTATACATAAAGTCTTTGAATATCTTTTTCAGGACACATCGTTTTATTCCGTAAACTGGGAACAGGCACTAGATGCCGGACCACAAGTCACTTTCAAAAAGTCCGGTAAAATAGAAACGTCGTACCCCATCTGAAAACGTCGTGTCCTTAAGATCGCTGATTTACTGAAGCCGACCAAAACACACATTTTTGTTTGTATGGAGCGGAGCTCTGGTTTATTGGTGGGACTCTTGTCCAAAAGGCAACCAAAACACACACACAAAATACAGGAGTTCTTATCCTGTGACTTGAGAAAGCACCCCCTTTTTCCGTAGTGACGTATGTATTAAATCGATAGAAAACTTGAACTGGTGGATCATATATTTTTTGAATTACGTGTACAAGTCGTCAATCTCTTTCTTTTTCATCTTCCTCAGCTTCATCTCCCAGGTTCAGATTGCTGCAGCAAGCATATTTTAAGCAGCCAAGGCATCATTGATTTGATAACCGAATCGCTGCTTGGTGTCCAACCTAATACCTACAGAACCGATAATGTGGAATGGAAAGACGATAGTCGTTCGGACGTGCTACTTGTCCCCCGCGAACGCTGCAACCACCCCCCGATCCTAATTGAGGTCCAATAGATTGTGACTGAGGCGTTTCTGCAGCGAGTAATCAGATACTGCTTGAACGTATCCGAGAAGTATGGGCGCAAGCCATTGGTGGTGATCTTTGCTGTGGCCGGGGTGCAGCCTCAGAGCTTCTAAGGAGTATTCCAACCCACAAGCAAGGAATATATCCACTCTGCAAGCTGCGCGTTCTGGGCAACTGAGTGCCTGTTAATTGCCCCGCATACAACATCGTCAGTAGTGGATGAGATTGAATCGCCAATTGATCCTGTACTGGCGACATCTCTTTTTTTTATCGAACGCCAACCTTGTTTGACAACACACTCTCGTAGCAGTGACCAAACCATACAACTTTTGTATGCAACGGCACGATCGGAGATGACCGAACTCACAACATACAGCAATAACTTCGAAGAGACACTCTCGAATATCTGTTCAACAAACACAGTATTCCTTGAACGGATACAGAGAGAAGTTGAGAAACTTCCAGTGCCACACACCATAGTCAATAAGCACATTGATACCGCTATTGACTACAACAAGCGTATCAAGTTATAGATGTTGGGCACCCCTTCGTCCGACGAGTGCCCTGTAGATCTCCCTCCTCGTAAGAAACTTGGTCCAAAGAAGGACCCCAATACTGAGGCCGAGCTGTCATTTGTGGTTAATTTCCGCAAATCACACGAAGGCCGAATGAATTGGAAGAAGTGTTACGAGGAGGGAAGAAAGCTTGGGCTATTCACCTCGTTTTGCAGTGGCGAGAGTTTGCGTGTTGTCCACTCTCGACATACCCAATAATTCTTTTTAATTTTCTCTATTGTTATTTTTTTTGTATTTTCTCTATTGTAATGAATAAAAACGTTCTTTTTTTTTGCCGCGTTGCACTTTTTTTTTGTATATTTATTGGCGCGGCCAGCGCGTTTAAACGCGACTTTTAAAAATGGTTGGAATATGAAAATAAGAGTAATATAGTTCTCTATTAAAACCCAAAAAAAAAACCATAAAATAATCCAAAAATTCCGCAAACAAACAGTGTTTTTCCTCTTCCTTTAAAGAGACCCACAAATAAATCCGAGTCCAAGTACTCCTTACGAACAAACAAACAAAAAATATTAAATACCGATTGTATAGCCAGACAACAAAGATATGCGATATATTTGTCGGTAGCTTTTGTTCCTTGAAACAGTTACAAGTTCTTGATAAATGTGTGATATACACACCACAGCCGAGAGAGAAATACATAATTCACAACCAATATCTGGTTATTGCTTGATAATAATCCTGAAACCTCATGCTCGGCATTAAAGATTCAAGAGCCCCGCACAAATTCCAATTTTCTTGTAGCTTGAATATCTGAGACTTGACATATTTGCTATGATCTACTTTGGTTTGATAGAGAGCTTTATAGACCAGAAATCTGTACAAGAATACCAATTGAATATTCACAAAGGGAAAACCTTTTTAGTAGCTAAAATGCAATACTTTTAGAGCTCTCGAATCGTCTCTTTGTCTCTAGTGGGTTTAATAAATATTAAGCGTTTAATTTGACAAGGCCAGTAATATATCTTGGTATCATATTCACATCTATGTATGTTGATTACAGACATGATTAATAATAGAGGCAATATCTTTATATGTATAAGATGTTTTTCTTCTTTTTAATATTTAAAGATGACGGTAAAAGTAAAATGTTTACCGTAGATGGATCATTTGAGAATTCATCCTGGGTATATGTTTTGAATACTACAGTAAAGCTCTCAAAGTAAATCTTGTCTTGCATCTTTATTATGCTTGTTGAGCAACTAATTGCAGAGTAAGGATAATTTTGATTTTTGGTCAAGGCCTTTTAGCTAGAGCCAAGAAGAGTAGAATACAATTTGTGGTTTTGCAGATGCTTTAAAATGAATGCACTGAGCTTTGGTTTATGAACTATATTATATATATATATATAAGGGCTGTTTAAAGAGTATCGCTTTATTTAATATAAACCATATACATGTAAATGTCTTTTTTTTTAAAAAAATAATAATATTTCTTATAATTAAATTATGATGCTTAGCTAATAGACTAAAAATCTATTTTCTCCATCAACTTATAAAATGTTTGTGCATTTTTGATACTCGTGTGTTTTATTCTAAAGAGTACCTTGCTCTATTTTGTACTCTAGTCTGCATTTACTCGCTCATGTCATTTAATTATTGAGCTAGTTGCTGTTTAAAGAAAACGCCATGTATAGTACCAACCTCTATATTTCAGGCTTCTTTATCGATACAATCAACTCATTCAAAGAAAAAAGAAGAAGAGTATTTGTATAGGTTGATTTGGAATATACCAATCTCCATTGATCTAATCAACAGATATTTCCACATGAAAAATGATATTTTATTTTATTTCATTTAAAAAAAAGTTGACTTGAATTTAATAAATCATTTATGTGATACCAACACGTACATATGGCATGTAAGGAGTATGTAGAGAGCCTGACAATATCCATTTAATTTTATCTACCACATGTATAGTGAAACAAGGCACAGATCGTTAAGCAAGTCCGCTTAAACGATCAAAATAAAAACTTATTACATCCATATATCAGCTCACGTTTCATATTAATGTCATGGCCCTTTTTTTTTCTTCTCCTTTTCCTTCTGCTCTTTTATAAAGTATATATAGATTCAATTATAAAATAAAGGTTTGAACAAGAAGATCAAGACTAACCATTGGGCAACAGTAATTAACAATAGGAACCCTAGAGTATACTAAATGTAGACTACTGACAATCCCAAGATGCCTTGATATGCATCGTATTTCAATACAGTGGCATACCAAACAAAGCAAGGAGATCCACCCTTTCTCTTTGGTCTGGCATGGTGTGACGTCCAATGAGAAATTGCCACTGAACCTCCAAGAGATACTTTTTTTTTGTGTGCCTAAAAAAAAAGAACATACCATCCCAACCTTGTTCATCTTGCTTAGTGCAATGGCAGACCAAGAATCTGAGGAAGCTAGAAAAGCCAAGCTCCTGGCTGCTAAGAAAAAGGTGGGCATTGCTTATTATACAATACTCTGCAAGCCAATCAAGAGCGCGTGTTTGCTAATCAGGTTTAATAGCTCAAGAAATTCCAAAGCAGAAAACACGACATTAGCGAAAGTCCTGATAGCGATGCATCCAAACCGAGCGAAAAGACCAAAATAGACACTCTACCAAATCCCGAGATACCAACTGAAAAAGAGTAATGTCATTTATAGTTATTGATTCAAGCAGACTATATATATATACATATATATATATATGCAGCTGCCAATCAAATGACCAATGGACTAACATTGGGATCATCATTAGTACCAGATCAGTGGAACCCCACAAGGATTCCACCTTGACCCCCAATGTCGATCAGCTGCAGTCGATTGTAAATGATTTACAAAAAAAGCTAGACGTATCCGAAGAAAGTCGCCAAAGAGCATTACAGCTGATCAACAACCAACTCGAGAGTGTAAAGGCAGATGCGATAAAGAAACAAGAGCAACTTGAGAACCAGGTCAATGTTACAAACGAACGACTCACCGAGACATCTCAGACCCTCAGTCAACTAAAGTCAGAGAATGCCCAGCTCCACCAGAGCCACAGTGAGGCTCAGAAAAAGTTGGAATCTGCAGAACAAACAAAGGATCATCTTCAACAAAGACTGGTTGTCCTTGAACAGCAAGTCAACAACTCTACAAAAACCCACCAAACTTCTCAGGAGACTCTAGAGGCATCAAAAAGAGACCTACAAGACGCAATCGCACAGACAAATGCAGAAAGGCAGAAAAGGCAGGAGCTTGAGAATGCACTCGAAAAGCTTAACCATGAAAAGGGTGCATTAATTGATAGCCAAAGCAAAGGCCTTGAGATGCACAGTAAATTGAAGGAAACAGTGAAAGAGCATCAAGAGCGCGAGACAGAGTTGAAGAATGCCCTGGAAAAAGAGAAAAGGGAGAAAGAGGCTGCAGAAAACCAACTGGACCAAATTAAAGTACAGCTAGAAACGGTCAATGCAAACGCAGAAAATGCACAAAAGGATCACTCTGCATTAAACTCGGCAATGTCGGCACTCGAGAGGCAGCTTTCTGAGGAGCAGAAACGCACAGAACAAGTCCAAACTACACTTGAGACCGAACGAAAAGAACATGAACAGGCCCTTGAAAAGGTCAAGGCTGATGTGGCTTCCAAAGACGAGATTGCAAAGGGTCTTGAGAATGACATCAGGGCTGCAAAGAGTGATAATGAGCGCATATCAGAAGAGTTGGACAAGCTTACCAGACAGCATGACCAGGCCCTCGGCCAAAGATCAGAAATCATTCAACAACATACTGTGGCCCTTGAAAAGGCAGAAACTGAAAACAAGCGTCTTGCAGATGATTTGAATGAAGCCAAAACAGTCGGTGCAAAGATCACAAAGGAGCTAGAGACACTTGAAAAGACATTCAAAAAGACCGCCAAAAACAAGGATACGGCTCATAATGCACTTTTGAAAACATTCGAGGAAACAAAGTCCCTTAATGCACAGTTATCTCTAGATCTCAACCAGGCTGTTAGCAGCAATCAGCAGCTGGCCAAGGAACTAGAGACGACCAAGGAATCCCATAGTTTGGCTGTGAGTGATCTAGGAACAAGACATGCCGAGGAAAAGGAGCGCTTCAAGTCAGCTACCAAACAGACAGAGAAACTCAAGGGGGAGCTAGACACCATGACTAGTCAATTAACAGCAGCAAACACAACCATTGACACCCTCACAAAGCAACAAGATGATCTAAATGCACAAAAGTCAGATCTAGAAAAAGAGTTGGAATCAAAACACAAGGAATACAACAAGACAATCAGCGACTTGAAATCCAAGAATAAGTCCCAGACAACTAGATGCAATAAACTTGAAAGTGAACTTGACGCTGCCCAGACTGCTCTCAAGACATTGACTATAGAACATGATGACCTCAAGGCTAAACAATCTGACATTGAGAACAAATCCAAAGAGTACGAAAAGAAGATTAGTGAAGCAGAGGCCAAGTATAGTGCATTAAGAGCAGATTTGGATGCCTCGGAAACAACTGCCAAAGAGATTACTAGAGAACGAGATGAGTTGATATCAAATGAAGCCAAAACAAAGGACAAGCTTAATAATATGCGCAAAGAGTACAAAAAGACAATCAGTGACATGCAAACCAAGCAAGACGCCCTTTTATCCGAGATTGATACTGAAAAGATAAAGAATGAACAATTGGACAAAGAACGAAAAGAGCTTGAAACAAAGGCCAAGGGACTTGAGAAGGAATGGAGCAAAAAAGAACAGGATCAAAAGAAACTCGAGAGCGAGATGATGGCCAAAATCAAGACATTGACTGACAATCTACACACTTTGGAAGCAACTCAAAACACATCAGCCAACCAACTCACCGTCGCAACAACTGCCTTGAATAAATTGAAAAAGGAACATAGCAGACTTCAAGGCAAAGAGGTTATTCTTGAAAAGGAGCTCAATGAACAAAAGAAGAATTACCAGAAACTATCAAGTGATCTTGATGCCAAGAACAATGAAATCAAAGAACAAGGCTTTGCATCCGAGAAACTCGCGTCTGAACTAGAGACAAAGACATCAGAGGTCGAAAGGTTAATAAAACAAGACGATGAGCTCAAGAGAAATGTTGCCGAGATTGAAGAAAAGTACGCGACATTGAGCAAGGAAGCAGCAGCAAAAGATGAGCAATACGCAACAGCCATGTCCGAATTAGAGAGTACAAGAAATGACCTGGATGCTCTGACCAAGGAACACAATGCTGCTCTAGCCAAGGAACACGAAATGACCAAAAAGGTCGAGGAATATGAGGAAAAGGTTGGTTCGGTGTCACAATCGCTTAAAGAGGCCAATGCAGAGACGGCTCGGCTATCTTTAGAACTAGAGAATGCCCAGACACTAGTAGAAAAGAGCAAGCAAGACACCAAACTCGAGACCAAGAAGTTGAGCAAGGAAGCCACCCTATCAAAAGCAAAGGCCGTGAAGCTTGCCAAGGAACTCGATATCCTAAAGGCAAACCACACCACTCTTGCTCAGACCCACGACGCAGCAATGTCTGATCACGCGACCCAGATCCGTGAGTTATCCCAGAGCCTAGAGACCTCGAATGCAGAATGTGGTAGATTGGCAGCTGATTTGGAGCGAGCAATCATTGATCACGAAGAGGTTTCTGGGGGGTGGGAGATGCACAAGGAAAAATGGATAAAAGATCTATCGGATGCCAAGTCAGACCATGCTAGATTGACGGACGAGCTAAAGGCAAACAATGCGGCACGCAAGACCGAGTCTGAAGCTATGGCGCGACAGCTTCAGGAGCTGACTGATAAGCTTGCCGTTGATGAAGCCAAGCTTGAATCATTAAGAGCAGAAAAACTAGAGTGTGAAATGGCACTTGAAGAATCCAATAAAAGCCAAAAAGAGGCTGTCACACGGGCCCAGGTTCTCGAGCAACAGCAAGAAACAAGGCACAAAACCCTGGAAGAACAAGTGGCGACCCTGACATTGGCCTTGGAGCAGCAGAAGAGTGCGTCTGATAAGCTCAAGACCAAACTCGAGGCAAACAAGAAGACGATCAAACGCGAGCGTCAGGCAGCAGAAGCACAACAGACGTCGGACAAGGCACTGCAACAGAAATTAGACAGTCTGACCAGTGAGCTTGAGGCATGTCAGATCCGGTTGAGTGAATTCGAGACCAGTGCTGTGGATTGGGAGACAAAGTACAATGTGGCCGATAAGGACCTAAAGGCACATGTCAATCAGACAGAGGCACTGACACGTGAAAAGGAGGAGGCACAGGCAGCTCTCGGACAAATGCGCGAGTCCCTGAGCCGAAAGGACGACGAATTGAAAGATCTGCAGCAGAAACTGGACAAGAATCAGGCTGAACTCGAGGCTAGCAACCAGCACAATCTCGAGCTAGCCGAGCTAAAGGATGCCCTGGCACGCGAGACTGCTCAACACGAGTCCGCAGAGGCCAATCTGGTGCATCTCCAGCGAATGGCAGCCCAGGACAGCAATGCTTGTTCAGAAGCAAAGGTTGAAATGGAAGCGCTGACCCTCCAGCTAAACGAACTGGCGGAGAAGGCAAGTACCTGGGAATCACGTTGGCTAATGTGCCACCAGGAGAAGGAAGCACTGGAAACCGAATTGAAGACACTAAAGGACAAGGACGGTTTGGAAAAGTCGTACGACAATCGCCGGGCTGAAATGGAGCTCGAGGATGCAAAACGCCAGCTCCAAGTACGCCTGGAGAAAGTCAAGGAGCTAGAGACAAAGGCGGACATGCTTGAATCTCAAATAACGGATCTTGAAAGAACCCACGAGGTTCAATTGGACGAGGTGCACAACGCGACGTTGCAAAAAGACAAGGAGATTGAGCGACTCCGATCCACTACCGCCGGCCAGGGCAGCCCAAGAAACATTGGTCCGAGCGAGGATGATAAACAGACATTATCTGCTCTCGAGAAACAGAATCAGAGGCTCGCTGCAGAAACAATGGAGCTGGAACATACGACTATTAGCCAAAAAACTGAAAACGATGCATTGAAATCTCAGCTGGAACGACAGTTGGATGCGTTTGGCACCCTTCGTGGCGAGCTGTCGACGGTAAGACAGCGTCAATTGGACTCTGAGGCTCGACTGGAAAAAGAAAAGGCTGATTTGAAGCGTGAGAAGGCTGAGTTGGAGTCGATTGTTCATCGATTGCGGTCCGAGTACGAGACACATTTGGACCAGTTGTGGAAGCAACATGAGGAATTACGGGGCCATCATGAACAGGAGCTAGACAGTGGCAGAATGGCGCTGGACACTGCGCAGGACCGCCTGTTGCAAAATGGATTAAGTCCGGTTAGTGAGAATGGGTTCGAATGGATCGTTTCCGAGCGAATGGAAAGTGAGAGCGAGAGCGAGAGCGAGAGTGAGAATGAAGAGGGGAGAGTGGAGTTCAAGAGTCCGGCCCTGGGTCGATTGCCACCCCTGGAGAGGCCGGCATTCTTTGAATTCATGGAGACACCACGGTGTAGTGGGTGCCAAAGTGAGGTTATTGATATCTAATAAATAAAATTCATATCATAAAATTTGATGTTGATAAATTGTGTTACTCCTTGAAAAAGCAATAGGGAATGAGGAATGTTGCAAGAGAAAATTCAAATGCTCCCTATTGTGGGCTATCTTGCCTGCCATCTCTGTCCGAAAACACCCAGAGACCCCCAATAGATAATTATAGGGTAAATCTGGCTGATCAAACTTGTTGGTAATTGGCGGTTTTTTCTTTTTATTATTATTATTATTATTATTATTATTATTACTATTGCTGTTTGGTCATCTAAAAGGACTTATGCAGGTAACATGTGTTTAATGACAATAGTATCCAATGTACCACATGAAAATCCCAGGTTATATGTAGAAGACGAAAAAAAACCACAATGAGAGCAAGATAGTTTGATGGTCGAGATTAACTCCTTGCGGCATCACAAATGGCATAATTATTTGTTGTTATTGATTATTATCATTATGGCCAAAAGATAAGTGTTACAATTCGCATCTTTGTTTAGGGATCGACAGTAGGATTCTTAAGATTTCATTTTCTTGCCTTTCTTTTTTGATTGATGCCAAATGACGTGGGCAATGTCAGTGCCAAGCCAGTTTTTTGTTTTTTGTTGTTTTATGATTGTAAAGCAAGAAATAATAATGAATTTTTTAATAAGACGATGAAGATGTGTTGATAAATAAATATGGCCAAAAACTGAAATCAAATAATAATAATAATAAATAATAACAACATAAAAAATAACTAAATAAATAAATTGAAAGATGGGCATATCAATGTCTTGTCGTACTCAAAGAGCGTATAACTGGACGTAAAATAATGTTAATTGCACAGAATGATGAAGATGAATGTGTCTATATATAATGGAATTTTTCAAGAAAAATAAATAAAGCATGAAGAAAGAAGGGAAAGAGGTATAGAAAGAAAGAAAAGAAGTGTAAAGAGAAAAAAGCATGCTCTTTAGTAAGCCGTAATCATCTTGTCCGGTCCATTCCAAACGCTAATCAGCACAGCCGTCGTCAAGACAGTTGCAAAGCGACACCAGCGCCAGACAGAGTGGAACAGGGTGCGAATCAGTCGTCTAAAGCGGCCCATAATCGTCTTTGAATCCTGTCCAAAATGATCGACCTGGAAAGGACGCATGAGGGCAAGGTCTGGGTAAAGGCTGTTTACAGACTGAGGGTGGTAGACCACAAGATCATCGGTGCTCATGTCATCATCGAGCTCGAGTTCGTGTATCAGACTCAGCGCCTCGTCCAGCAAGTGCTTGTCAATTCCACTGGTTTTCGATAGAATTGCCCTGAGGGTAGATTCGGCCGGAACACTGTAAAAGGCACCCAGAGACTGCTCAGTAAAATGACTGAGGTCCCGCAGCGATCGGGTCAGGGTAGCCGGGTGGTCCGAGGGTCCAGTAGATGGATCTTGCTTTGACTTGAGCCATTCGCTTTCCAGCTCCCCAAGCAGGGTGTGGCGCAGACTGTATTCAGATCGCCCATAAACACTAGGAGCTGGCGTTGAGTGGGCCGAGGGATTGATTCCACGCTCCTTGAGGTTCTGTAATACTTGTTTGTGATCTTCTAAGCTCTTGTTTAGCTCTTCAATGTGATCAAACTGGCGGTCGTATGCTTCACACAGTACAGAGTAGTCTTTTTGGGTGAATTGGAAGGTCTCAAATTGCTCCTTGAGTTTCCGGAGGTCTTTAAGGGTCGATGTAAGCTTGGCTTCCACATGGGCCTTTGCCTCTGAAATCTCCTGGTGTTCGTCCTGGAGGACATCGAGCTTGATCAACATTTCTTCGACGACCTGCTCCATAGCGTCCTCTTGGACTTCTGTAGCGACCTGCTGGCGATGTTGGCGCTGCTGCTGCTGCTGTTGCTGGCGTGCATTCATGTCTTCTAGCTCTTGGATTTTATTGGACGCGATGTCTAGATTGCTTCTAAGCAGCTTTATTTCGGCCTCTAGTTTGCGCTGCTTTTTTGATTCTTTGCGACCATGGCGTTCGTGTTCAGAGGTAGCAGCGTCAAGGCGACGGGTCAGTTCGACGTTCTTCTTTTCGAGTACTTCAATCATGGCTTCGCGGGTACTGCGACTGGGTATAAAAGGAAGATCTTCTTCATTGGGATGGTCAGTGGTGAGGGAAGGGTTTGGGGTTGGTAAGGGTATGGGTGGGAGTGAACGAGTGTTGTTGAGCAGGTTCTCGTAGCTTGATTTGAGTCGGAGGTTGTTCTCCAAAAGAGACTTTCCTATTTCGGCAGCCAACATCAGATCTACATAAGGAGACCAAAAAAGGGACAAAGACGATAATGTATAAAAAGGTTAGATATTACAGTATAAGATTGTGTGTATTTGGTTTAGGGAGTTGTATGCTTAATCTAATATCTAATATCTATTTCACATGTCATCATGTTGAATCTTACCCTTTTCTTTGTCCTTCAAGGCACCATAGGCATTTTTTAGCATTGGAATAAGTTCGGCAGATGACTTGTCTGCAACCCAGGACATTGATGACATGAGTGAATGGGTTGATACGGTTGGTGAAGGAGGGGGAAGTTGACATGGTCTCATCTGGGTGAGGGTTAGGTCGAGTGGCAGGAGAGACATCATCTTTGAAGGTATAAGGATATTAAAAGGAAAGGATAAGGATCAATTACAAGAGATGCTTATATACTAAATCCTCACGACGTCACTGGATAAGAAAATGGAATATCAAATAGTAACCTTCACATGCCACACCCAGTTCAATTTTGACACACACACACAAGTATATATATATATATTTATATTTATATTTATATATGTATTTATATATATATTTATACATTTAAATACACATTACAAAGAGGGGTTTGGGGGGATCTTTAAAGGGGTCTGGGGGGTCTGGGGGGTGTAAAGAGGCTAGTGAGAGATAGAAAGTGAAAGAGAAAATCCTATTTTCAGAAATATTTCGTCCACATTGAAGATGCGTGCTTTTAAACCAAGATTTTGTACACAATTTCCTAGTCAAACTTGGCTTGAAATTCCAAGCATTTTACCAAAATAAAAAAAGGTTATTAATTATAGATAATTTGATGATTGCCTAGATCGAAAGCTCATTTAATTATTTGTATATATATATATATATTTGGTGTCTAGCTCATTTGAGCAATGTCCAGTAATCTGTCGAGTTGTTCAGCAGACAGTGCTTGTTATTCACAAGCCTTGATTGGTTTCTATTGGGAATCGATGCAATCAAGGATATTTTGCTGTCCAAGCTTTTTACGAGTGCTTCGACATAAAAATAGGCGGGAAACCCAATCTATTTATTCAAAATACAGTCTTCTAGAATTGTCCAAACCCAAAGAATATCTTTTATAAATGTCTTGCGGCTGCGAAATCAAAGCCAGGCTTCATATCTTCACATACATTATGCAATGCATGATATATGATTCCTGCTCTACCACTCTTTATTTTGGCCATCATTATACGATAAAAGCGCACAGACATGAAACTTTTATTAAAAAAAAACATTATTGGCAAGATTATGAATGTGGCTCATCAAAATATGTCTCTTGGCAATAAGATGAATATATATATAAAGTAGCCAAGTATGCTTCATTCTCTTGCTTTGAAGAATAGAGATTGACGAGGCTGTATTGAGATTTGTTTTAGGGTACCTACAGAATATTCTTAATGTAAAAATGCGCGGGCTAATTTGATATAACAAACTTTTTTTTTGGCTGTCATCGAATGGCCATGTCCGTGAGACACAAATATGCTATATGCATTGCATGATTATAAAGCCAACCCATTAGACAATTACCAGGATTGTGTGCCTTTTTTTAAAAAGTGAGCTCAAGGTACATGTTTGCTGTCACTTGGAAGTCTAAGAATGACAGTTTTTAATACAATCATTCTTTTATAGCCAAAATGGCTGTCATGGCTGCAGAAAACATTACAGTCTTGGTCCTCAATCTGGAATGTTACACCAAAGACGATATTCGAGTATCAAGAATGACAATGAAGAACCTCTTACTCCAACCAAATCACACTTTTTGGCAATCATAAAGACACAGAGACACAGCAGCAATTATCGAATCACTTGAAAAAATATATATCAGCAATTGAACCCAGAAATAATGATTTAGAATCATAAAGCCTTTGCTGCCGAATATTCATAATTCGTCACAGCCTCTGATCAGTACATGAATATGAAACCATTCAAAAAATGAATCTCCCCCAGAGAATGACCTATGGAGAGCAAAATCTGGATGATCACAATCCGCTTTACAGACATCATACATGTTCACGAAACCAAAGGGTTACAAAGAAGTAAGAAGAAAAAAAATGTTTGGGAGTCGCTTGATGATGTTGAATCTAACAGGATAGAGCTCTCGACGGAACAACTTTCAATGTTAACATGAAACTCACCTGGCCAAGAAAGTTAGTCTGTGCTGTGATGACTATGACACAATCATAAAGAGGCAAGAAAGTAAAACGATCAAGGCAACTATCTACAGTGGGATACGAATGAGGCCATTGTAACCTGTCATTAAATTGCCCATAATCACCATTATTTATTTGCCAAACAAACACTTGGAATTTTAAACCAAGTTTAAGCATTTTCTACCTAAGTTGAATCTCCGAATTTCTTTTTAAAAATATATAAATAAATAAATAGATTCTGAAATGTACAACAGTAGAATAACCAAAGAAAAACCCTCATGACATTTAAGGAGACAAAGGAGAATTGTTGCCTTTTGGCAATTCAAAACCTACGCATGGTTCATTCCCAATTTAAGAGTGTTTTTTTAAAAAGATATAAATATATATAGAGAGAGAGGAGGAGGATGAGGGGGGGGGACACGGACCCTCCCTTTTTGCAACCAACCAAAAAACTCACAATACACAATACACAATACACAATCCAATAACATTTGTTGTCTTGCATCCAAAAAAGCACTTGTTTTTATTGTAACAATCAGAAAACCTACTCCTGGGAACGCTTCTTCTCGAAGGCGTCCTTCTTGGCCTGGATCTTGGAATCGCGCTGCTTCTTGTTGAGACGCTGGGGGATGGGGTAGGGCTTGGCAGGGACGTTCTTCTTGGTGAGCTTGTAGACGGGATCGGCACGGATGGCCTCGTGAGCCTCAGTGTACATATCCTCAACCTTGTCAGAGGTGATACCCTCGCGCAAGAAGGTAGAGAACTGCTTCTTGTAACGCTCCTCATCTTCCTCCTCGAGGTACTCCATGTACTCGGCAACGTGGACACCATAGATGTAGTTGCGCAACAACTCATCGTCGTTGGTCTTGGACTCGATATCGAAACCGGGGAAACGGTTGCCGGAGTGGGGCACAAAGATACCACCATCGGAGGCACCCTTCATGGCACCAAAGACACGGGCACCAGTGGAGGTACGGGCAAGACCGACATCGAGGAAGGCCTTGAAGGGACGAGGTCCGTCCTCAATAGCCTCAACCATGGAGACGGTACCATCGGACTCGGTGACACCCTCGTACTTGTCGGCCAAACCGAGCTTGGTCAAGGTACGGCGGGCAAGGAGGAGACCAGTGGCGTAGGCAGCAGCCCAGTTGGTCAAACCACCCTTGATGCCGTAGCGGGGAAGCTCATGAGAGTAAGCGGCAGCGAGAACAAAGTCACCCTGGAGCTTAGCGTAGACGATCTGGCAGATGATGTCCTTGTTGGTGAAACGGACAACGAGTCTGTACTTGGGGGAGTTGTACTTGTTCTTGGCCTGAACGACGAGTCTCTTGCGAGCATAGTAGTCGGTCTTACCCTCTAATAGATTTATTTAATTTCAATTCACAATTCGCAATGTAATCTCTACACACCTCTTCTTCTGCGGTACTTGACCTGGAAGCGCTTGAAGTAGGCCTTGTTCTTCTGCTGCTTAATGAAAGGCTGTACAGACACTTGTCAGAAATCATCCATCTATCCACTCATCCATCCATCCATCCATCTTGACAGAAGCTGTCTTACCATGACGGGATGACAAGGAAAAAGGAAGGTTATATCGGATGGCCCATTTGATCCCTCTTGTTGCTTTCCCCCCCACACACACCGCGAGCAGAGCCAACTTCAAACAGCACAGAGACCGAAATTCGGGCCTTTAATCATCCAATCAGCTCTTTCTTTTCTTTTCTTTTTTCAAAGCAGATAAAATATCGAGGTATAATTTTTTATAAATGTTTATATAGATTACAGCTGTATATATTTTTCATTAAACTTGATTCTATATAGTGTTTTAAAGTGATTGGGGGGTAAATAATAAAGAGATCGATAGAGAAATAGAGAGAGAGGAGAGTAGGGTGATATAAAGAGTGCAAATCAAAAAGAGGGTAGGATCGACAGTTAAAGAATATACCCTCTAGAATTAACGGTTAGCACATCATCATGTCTTTTAAATTCATATCCTTACCCTCTTCGTTCCCTTTCATTGAGAGGAATATCGTCTACGGGTGCCACTGGATCAGCAAAGGGATCAATGCTCTCGGAACTAGAGCGAGTATCGATGCTGTTATTAGTAGTTTGGGGAGAGATACGAAGGGCGGAAAACGACTGGAGTGTATCTGTGGGTTCATAGTAGCCAATCTGTGCAGGAGTGTGAGCAGGCTGAATTGCGGCTGGGGGAGGAGGTGGAATGCGGGTGTGGGGAGATCTTGGTGAAGTAGGCTGGCTGCCGTGGAGTACCATTGTGGATGGCGAAGGCATGTTGGTCGGGACTTCTCCTACGGCCATCAACTCATACATATGAAGGGCCTTTAGTAGCTCTTCGTTTGTAGCCAGCAGGGTTCCAATCCACTCCTCATCCTCCACAAGTCTAGCATAGCGCACAATCTTCTTCTTTGACTCTTCACACTTTTGACGGTAATCCTGGAGACGGCTGTCGTGTTGAAGATCAATCTCCCATCTGTCCTCAGAGGTGTTGATCAGCCTGAGAGCATTGACAAGATTGTTGGAGTTTTGGTTGGCGAGGGCGACTTCGTTAATGATACGTGGTTTGGCAGCAGCAAAGTTGAATACACGTGTGGGTGTGCTGGGTGTGACACTGCCACTTGCTCGACTGGTGGTGGTATCAGTGGTTCGGATGGGTTTGACAGATGGCAGTGATCGACGCTTTACTTCCTTTGTGACTACGGGAGGTAGAGCACGGGCTACAGTGGGTGGTGAGGGTGCAGGTGGTGCAGGTATGTCTGCTGGGATAAGGGCAGGCACAGGTGGAGGGGATTCTTGTCTGGGGGGAGTAGATTGCCGGGGTCTTGCGGGCATGCTTCCTGAACGACCTCTTTTTGGCTTATGATTATATAGAGATGGATGGTGAGTATGTTTGCGACAATTGGGATGTAATCATCTTACCAGACCCAGTCTTGATCTGCCCATCTCATAGAGATCTGAAATAACATTCATTCCCGGATCACCTTTGTATTTGATGGCCCATCCACCAAGGATGCCAACCAGACTCTTCTTGACAGTAATGTCTTCTGCCTATGCAGCATATTTGAGCCATTTAATTAATCTATCTACCCATCGATAAACCAATTACTTACTGGTGAGCTGAGGATAAGCTCAAACCGCTCCTTCATCTTTTCGTTTGAGATCAGTTCGCCTGTATTAGAGTGAATAAATGGCCAGACATACTAATGGCACTTACGATGGAATTTCTGAGTGCTGTTCTCCATTAGCAGTTTCAAGACCTAGATCATATGTTAGTGTATACATGTAAAGAAGTCTCTATATGACAACATGCCTCTAGCACTCTTAGCTTCTGTTGGGTGGTTCCATGCTTGAGTCTCTTGCGGACTGCCTCGATTGCCTCTCGAGGACCAGTCTCCTGCATGAGGATTGATTCGGACAACTGCTGGAATGAGTACCACTCAATCTCTTCATAATTGGACAATCGTTCTTTACATTTATATGTATATAAAAAAAAGTAAATACATGGAGATGAACAATATGCTTAATAAGGAAATTACACTGTGAATTACCAATATAGTGTGTAATGGAAGTCTTTTGGACCTCTTCTGTAAAGATACCCATGGACCAAAAAAATCAGATTGAAAAATATAAAATAATAATAATAAAAATAATAATAATAATAAAAAGGGAAAGAGAGGGAGAATGGGGGATGGATGGGGGGTGTGTGTGTGATTGAGCAATTTCCTTTTTAGGAATGAATGCAGCACAGTTGTGAATGATGTCAACCTGTGCACACTATTTATTTTTAATTATTATTATTATTTTATTAATTATTTATTCCTCTGCAAGTAGATCGAATGCGCCTCCAAAGCGGTTCTGGCTGGTTCTTGGCCGGAAATCTATAGACTCATTGTCGCTGCTATCGGTTTCCTGGTTGGCTTGGCGATCAGCCTCTTCTACTTGAAGACGTTCGTACTTTGTAGTCAGGAACCCGGCGGGCTTGAAAGACAAAAGTAGACGGCCGTCATTGGCAAATCTTAAAAGAGCATTGGCAGCTATAAAGGCATTAGAGATTGGACTCAGCCCTTTTGTACCAACATACCTCGGTAGACATCGGGTCTGGCAGCCTTTGCAGTGTAGAACCCGCGCTGTTCAGCATAGGCTATTGGGGTCAGTTTATGAAAGGCCTAATTGGAGCCTTACCTTCACAGATTGACCATGCTGACCAGGCATGATCCTTGTCCAGATTGGGTGGACTGAGGGAGAGGATTTTTTCGAGTGGAATACGCTCAGCCAGGTATTGCACTACACTATAGGGTTCTTGTACCTGGGCAATCGGGTACATGCCAGAAAGAACCTAGACATCGTTCATCAATTGACTGTCGGCTGTCTTGGTTCATCTTACCTGCAAGGCACGTGGAAGCAGAGTAGGGAATACTAGACCTGGGGAGTCGCACAGACGGACATTGCCAGTCAAATGGATAGTCTGGAAGTGCTTGGTGTGTCCTTTTGGGGTGAGGTTGGATTACAAGACGTTGTAGCACGGGCCACCCACCAATCGACTGGCACTTACCTGGCGTTCGACTGGCACTCACGACCGTCCTTCCAATGATGCTGTTGATCAGGCTGCTTTTGCCGACATTCGGATGTCCTACAAAACGGGCAAATCTAGTTCGCAGCAGTGATTTGGATCTCCATCTACTTACCCACCAAGCCAATCGTTACATAATCGCGGTGGGGGGAGATGTCTTGTGCGGCAGTCATGATCTGACTAAACTCATCCTCTAGAGCACAGTCAATACCTCAATATCTTCTTGTCCTCTCAATACCTAATCCAGTCATGCTTCCGGTATCACTCTCATCATCTCCATCTTTATCATCTTCATCTTCATCATCTTCATCTTCTTCTTGCTCTTCATCGTATTTTGCAATTAGACCTGCCCAGTCTACATTTACCCCGTTCTTTTCAATCAATACATCCTGGCAGGCTGTCAGGATATCACGAACACCGTGGGATTGATATCCGCGTGTCCTTGGTCGTTTGAGACGCGACTTTAGAGCATCTTTTTTTTTGTATATCAATTAGCCAATGTGATACACCATCATCAATCTATTTGCTCACAGGTGCTCGTGTCATTGATAAACGTATCATCTCTTGTATAACAGCTAAAAGTAGCCAGATGAAGTCTGGGGAATTGCTCCTCAAAGTACTTGCGCCAAGCAAACTCTGTGAATCTTGACACCAGATCAACCTATAATGATATTAGTCTTTAAGCCTTTGGCTTTTAATGACCTACCTTGTTAAACACTCCAACCATCTTGCGCCCAAGATCGTTTGTGATGTATTCGTATAGTGCCCGGGGGAAATGGAGCAGTGGATGGCGAATGTCCATAATGACCAGCACTACATCACTGATCTCCAGTACACGCCATCTAACAAAAAACACTCGATAATCTGGTCCACAAATGATTGCACTTACAGTTGGCGCCATACTTCCAGGTTGTGTTCATACCAGCTAAGCTCCCGTCCGTCCTCTTGTTGGCCATACTTGGCCTCAATGTCAGCCATCCAGGCCTTGAATGATTCTTCTTCCCGGCTATCCAATTCGTCTTTGGACATTGAGTAATCCCAGGTTGGTCGCTTGGGGAAATCAATTGCCTCTGCAAACGTCTCTGCACTCACTTCCAATCCAGCCTAAGTTTGCCAGATGATTAGTCCCTTAATGGGCCAATAGAGAACTTACAGGAGGCAGTCGTTTCAGTGGTTTCATGCTATTCAACCTTGCAGCCTCTACATCATGCGGTGACAGGCGTTCGAATATCGACACCAGACTATACGTGTTAGCCAGTACACTTCTGCTACTGCTTCTTACCGTTTGGTGTCTCTGACTGCCTGGCCTACAGAGTTGGTCTGTGTCACATTCTTCATTGCAGGAGCAAATGAGGTCACTACTGTCTGGCTGGACCTCGCCTTGAAGATTTCATAATCACTTGGATTGTGATTCTTGGCTAGATTCCAATCAGTACCCTGCCATCCCATTCTCTCCAAATACCTATTTCAGCCTTGCGGGCATTCTTGTCTTGGAGCTGCTGCTTCTTCTTTTTGCCACTGAATGGCTTTTTGCGATGGGCTGGTGGGGACATTAGCAATTTTTTCTTCTAGTGTTATTGGATTATATTGTATTGTATTTTGATTTGATTTGATTTGGCAATATATAAATTATTGCAAAAATAAAGTAAATAAAGAGATGATTGGCCCAGAATTTGTTTTATGGTTTGCTTGGTCTTTTTATATTTTATTTAATGGGTTTTGAATGGACCAAAAATTCTATCTACAGTATGTTCATACTCTTTTTTAAAAAAAATTACAACTGTGGTATTTACCACACCATCTACTATATTATCCTTAGATCCTAAAGACCGCCTCTAACCAAAAAGGTGTCAATGACCGAAAGAATGGTCCACTTTCTATTCTCAGCCTCGGGGAAGACAATGGATCTGTCAGAATAGAATACCTGGGGTGGGGGAGGGGGGGTGGTTAGTACATTTAAACAAATAACAACAATAATAATATTTTACCTCGTCGTCTACTTCTTCTTGCTTACGGGGCAAGCAGTGCATAAATACCCAGTCGGGCTTGGCTCCACCCTTCTTGACCATATCCATGGTGATCTGATAACCCTTGAAATCATTCATCTTCTTTTGCTTTTCTGATTCCTGACCCATGCTGATCCTAAAAAATTGAAAGTGTTTGTTAGCTCAGATATATATCACCAAAACTAGTCTTCTTACCATGTGTCTGTGATGATAAAGTCAGCATCCTTGATGGCTTCCAGAGGGTTGGTGGTAAAGAACACGTCGGCTCCAGTACGGGCAGCGTCGTCCTTTGCAATCTTGACAGTGTCTGGGTCGCACTCGTAGCCCTTGGGGGCAGCAACCGACACACTGATACCGATCTTGGGGAAGGAGACGAGGATTTCCTGGATCATGTTGTTGGCATCACCAACCCATGCAACACGGAGACCAGGAAGGGTCTCTCTGGGGTGCTGGAGGTGGGCAGTGTATCGGTCCTTGAGGCCAGACTGGCGTTGGTGGATGTGCTCGTGCATGGCCATCAGATCAGCGAGGATCTGGGTAGGATGGTACTTGTCAGACAAGGCATTGATGACTGGTACACCGGACTCCTTGGCAAGCATCTCAATGTCAGCATGGCCATCAACACGGGCCATGATACCATCGACCATGGAGCCAACGACACGGGAGGTGTCGAGGATAGACTCATTTACACCGAGCTGGATGTCTTGGCCGCCCAAGAACATGGCGTGACCACCTATGAACAAATTGACGCATTAATAAATAAATAATAAATAAATAAATAACCGGCCAATATATATATGTTATATATATATCTATAGCAATAGATAATTACCCAAGTATGCTACAGAGGTCTCGGTAGCCACTCTGGTTCTTGTGGAGCGCTTGGTGAACAACAAGGCAAGGGTCTTTCCGGTCAAGGGAAGAGCACTCTTCTTGTTCTCATATTTGACCTTTACTTTATAGTCAATGGCTCTCGACACAAGCTCATACAATTGCTCGGCAGTAAAGTCGGCAGTGGTGAGGAAGTGCTTGTGCTTCTTGGGGATGGTTGAGTAGCCGGTATCGTTTGAGCTGGGAGACATTGTTAGGAGAGAAAGATAGACTGACAAGGATGATTAAATATACAAACTTTCAACCGAATGTGACGTGGAATTTCTGACTCATTCTGCGTGTTATGCTTGTTTTGTAAAGAACCACGTTTAAACCAGCGAATGTTTAGAAGCACATCGGTAATCGAAACAGGTTTGAAGTGGGGAAAGATTGAGATTGCGAAAGTAATCGCACTGGAATCGGATCTAGGCCATGGAAATGATAAGTGAGATTAAGTTTATCAATTAGGGTGCAAAATTCTGTAATGCAGAAATATACCCCGTAATTATACAATTATATTCTTATTGTCTTTAATAGGCAACAATTTATTTGGATAGACCTTTAAGACCAAGTATCAAAAGACATATTGCCAGATATTGATAAACCAGTCATCACATGCCTTGTTTGGGACCTCTTTAACCGTTTGATATCACAATGTCCATAAAAGTACCAAAGAGATAATTTTAGCTGCCAAGCATCTCTACCGTTTGGATTAATAATCCAGTATGACAAGAATATATCTTTCATACCCTTCATAATCTACAATAATGTGGCGCTCACTATGGGCAAAACCATCGGTCAGGAGATCTGGTCTCGCCGCAGCTATAACAACAACTGCCGCGGTTACTCTCTCCCAGAGATCTTCTATTGCAATGTCTACCAAAGAGCACCATCACAACAATGGCTTTCAGAATCCTTGGCCATCCTTTACTAATCACGGTCTAAAGAGCATTGTAAAGATGATGGTCGAGTTTAATTCAAGCAATGCAACTGCGGGTGGAATCGAACAGGAGAAACCAGTGATGGTAGATATGAATTGGCCCCTGATCAATTCCTCCAAGCAAGATACGGCCACTCTGCCAGACAAGGTGGTTGTAACCTGGCTAGGACATGCGTGTGCCCTTGTTCAAATCAATGGCTTCAATATCCTGTTTGACCCCATCTTCTCTGGAAGGTCAGTCATCATTGTCTTTTGGTCCGTCTAACCCTCCCTCCCTCCAATGCCAATAGATGTTCTCCAGTCCAATTTGCTGGTCCAAAGAGGTACACTGACCCACCCTGTGCACTCGAGGAACTGCCTACGATTGACGCAGTAGTCATATCCCACAACCAGTAAGTGTCCAATCTCTAATTACACAAATCTCACCTGTCTTTTTTTTTTTAGCTATGACCATCTCGACGCCTCGACTATCAAGGCGCTTGGAGCATCCAACCCAGATGCCCGGTTCTTTGTTCCCCTGGGAAACAAGGCCTGGTTTGGCTCAATGGTCAAGAATGGGCCATCTGGAAACGAGCGTGTGTCTGAGCTGGATTGGTGGGAATCCATAACCCTGGATGGCTCTGCAGGCTCTGTGCGTCTGACATGCACTCCATGCCAGCATTTCTCGGGTAGAACCATGTGGGACAGGAACAAGACCTTGTGGGCCTCTTGGTGCGCAGAAGGAATCGTTGACAAGCAAGTAAAGGGCCGTGTTTTCTTTGGAGGGTAAGTACCTCGAGTCGATTTAATTTCAACATAATCATTTTCGTTTAGTGACACAGGATACCGCTCCGTACCATCCCAGGCTACGGTTGAGCAGCAAAAGGACGAAAACTATCTAGAGACTCTCCCACACTGTCCTAGCTTCAAGGGTATATTTGAATCTTTTGATGATTAGATTGGGTTTTTAATCTTTGCTATAGAGATTGGAGAAAAAATTGGCCCTTTTGATGTAGCCTTGATTCCGATTGGAGCCTATTCTCCTCGATGGTTCATGTCTCCCGTACATTGTTCTCCCGAGGACGCTGTAAGATTACACCAGGATATCAAGAGCAAACATTCGGTAAGACCAGTTGACGATGAAATTCGATAATCTAACCTGTAGATTAGATTGGCATCCATTGGGGTACATTTATCCTTACAGACGAGCCTATTCATGAGCCGCCAAAGCGACTTGAAGAAGCCCTGGCAAAGAGAGGCCTTTCTCCAAAGGAATTCAATGTCTTGAAGTTGGGCGAGACTTATATTGCCCCAGTTTAACTGGCCTTTTGCTATATGAACATGAATATGAACATGATCAAGATACATATATATGTGGTTTTGCATTATATTAATATATATATATATATAATTTATTATGAGACTTTAATAGAATATTTACATGTAGTATATAATGCTCATTACAAGCTACAGGCACCAATCACCCTAAGTGCTAATGTTCTGCATTGGGCCTTTGTATGTTTTGTGGCCAACTGCAAACCAAAACACGGTTGCAAAAATCACAACCGCACTAATCATCACGCAAGACCAGTTCATAGTCTCTGCTGTTACAGGGTATTTTTGTGGAAGACACAGAATCACGGCAAAAAAGATGATCCAGACGATACTAATGACATTAAGAGGAACACTGAATCTTCCAAGAGAGAATGGACCCTTTCTCATGGTGTTTCTCTTCCAGATCAAGCGGCAGACAAACGGAAGACCTGTTTTGACATGTAAGCAGCTTGTTTTAAAACTATATTATATATTAACTTGCCATATGAAACATTGACACAGATGACGGCTGTGCTCATGATTGCCTGCCAATAGACGGGTGATCCAAAAGACTATCACAGACGGTCAATTAGATGCTTTTTTTTTTGGTATGGGTAATAATACTTACGGGCATAATGGCAACAATGCAAATAATCATCTGGAGCATAAGGCCTCGTACGGGGATCTTGCGGTTATCAAGACTGTACCAGAAATTGGCCTGAGGAATGCATCTGTCGCGAGCCAGAGCCCAGATCAACTGGCCCATGGCAAAGGTGTTATTGCACAGCGCACCAAACTGAGTGACCAACAAGATGACCATGAAGAATATGGCAACTGGCTTGCTGGTAGCCCGCTCAAAGAATGTGGCAATGGGATAAGGCGAGCCGATCAATTCCTCGACATCTTGGATAGAGAACATTACTGGCAAGATCAGAGCAGCACCCTGGATAATTGAACCAGCCACACAAATGATGATTCCACGGGGTGCAGTCTTGTCTGCGTTTTTTGTGCCTTCCACAATCTGTGCACCTGCGCCGTATCCAATCTGTTCTAGGGATAAATAACCAACTAATGACATCAAAGCCAATCCTTACCATGCACCATCCAGCCTGTAGCAAACCAAGCAAGAATGCCATTCCATCATTGTCGTAGCCTGTCCTGTTGATAAACTCTGTAAAGACCCATTTTCCAGAGGTGTGGGTGGGTGCCATTGCTACAGAATCATTTAGGGTTAACTTTTGGCCACCAAAAGAGCCTGGTGCTCTTTAATAGACTTGCCTGGTATAGTAATGATAACGATTAATGTCCCAAAGAGAACCCAGTACACTATAGAGATCAAAGAGGCATTAGGACTCGTATGACATAAAATACCACCACCTACTCATAAACACATTCAGATAACTGCTGCATTTAAGGCCGAGGTAGCTGTAGAATGCACCGGCAATAAGCATGGCACAATACAATCCAACGTGAGCACCTTGGGATGAGATCTCCACTCCAGAGTGAATATTGGCAATTTCTAGGTAGTGTTAGCCAAGGTTATTATTATTTTTACTCGAGACATACCAAACACAAAATCAGCACAGCTCCAGGCCAGCGTCATGCTCGTGGCCAACATTCCGGACAGATTTACATATCCAGAGACCCAAGATGTAACTGTGGATAATAGCAATTAACGCATGGTTTTTTGGCCATTCAAGACTTACAAGGACCCCACTCTTCGTTGGACAGCATGTAGCACCAAGAATAAATACCGCCAGCAAGGGGGTACGCTGGATATATAAATGTGTATATATATGTGCATAATTTCCAAAGTATTAGATTGTGTAGATCGAGTGGCTAAAGTTGTAACTAACCAGAGATGACTTCGGCCATCGATAGTCCAATACACATCACAAAGGGCGAAACGGTGATCCATGTCCACCACAGACTAGATGGCCCACCTGCCACCAAACTAGCACCAAAACCAACCAGCCTATTTACAGATGATGATTTAGATCGTTGGATTTTTGGCCTTTTGGCTGATATAATTATAATTACCAGTTGGGCAAGACGGCCATGGTAGAGAACCCAAAGCCTGCGAGGACAATCATGCTGATCTCACGCTTGAATTCTTGCTTGTAGCCAAATTCCTGGAGCCTTTGTGCATCATAGTCAAGTCCAGATCCATCTTCTATACTACTCGAAACAATGTCGCTGTCTCCTTTCTTTTCAGTCTGTAATAGATCTGGTCAGCAACTGTATTACTGGCAGAGTAGATTACTTGCCATGACTATCTGAGTACCCTGGGGCTGTGATTTCTCCATATGATAGTATAAGAAAAGGAAGAAGAGTAGAGTATTTTTTTTATCTTCTTTTCTTTTTTTTCTTATATTAATATCTCACGCAAGCGAGATTAGGTTATGGTTAAACTACCGAAAAAGGTGCTGCATGATATCATTTTGTCTATGCTCAAGAGATGCTCTTTGGGAATCTATATTTGTCAAGGGGTAGAGACCAATATATTATATATGTATATATATATTATATATATATATAAAATGATAAGCAAAAGGACCCTATCAATGGCTCACCAATCATGTTCAATGCTCGATTGTTCCACCAATCCCAATGGTTGCAATCTCTGATCAATTTACAGCGCCTTAGTGTATATTTTGGTTATCTCTGGCCTTAATTTGCCTCTACTGAGACCATCTCTAGTCAGCGGATTACTATAATAGCATTACTTGTGGCATGTTACTCGCTCTAGTGGCAATACTATGAGCAGAAACGGATATTGAGGTTACTTTATGTACTATTTCGTCCATGGATTACAAACAAGGTATTGCACTAGAGTATTTGCATCCATAAACCAAGATCTGACTAGAAACCCTTGAGGTTATCTACAATACACCGAGATAAGTAAGACTGTGGTAATCAAGTATCAAGTCTCAAGTTAAATGCCTGCCAGCTACAGATAGCAAGCTGGACCCCATGATACTCCAAATGCAGAGGATCTATTAGAATATCAACTTTAAACACGCCACTGTCTAAAATGTCTATCAACAACTAGAGACACAAACATCTTTGGTTCTAGTGCGACATTTACTGGGCATCTGTGGTCATAATGGTTCAAGGCAAACCTCTCTGCAGAATATCAAGTAAAAAATCAAAATCAAAGATGGGATATATACGTGACTTGCTGATTAATATCTTGCCTTTTTTTTATATACATATACATATATATATTTGGTTTGTGAGTTGATAAAGAGGTCCATTAAAAGTACGTATTGGTAGATAAGATAGCAGGACAGCAATAATATTACATAGCTACACACATTGCGTCTTGATGAATTTGTGACATATGGACATTTTTTTTAAAAAAGAAAGGTGGTTCAAAGTGTCTTGCCAGAATGACAAGTGCGGCTGATAAGAGAGAAGCACGGACCGGTAATATTCCGCCTATCAAGGTCTCACCAAATAAGAATAAAGGTACAACAGAGATCTAATTAATTAATTACAAAGTACAATTGTTTTTGAAACACAATAATCAAAACTCTCGAAACCCGGAACAACAACAAGGCCGCGAATTTAGATACCAAGCAGTACATGGTCAAATTTCATGTTAAAGTCCTGTTGGCCATTTATACCTTTTACTATGCAGAGATCTTGGCTTTAGAACCAAGCAAACATTTTATAGATATATAGGGTGCACAGTCGGCGAATTTCCCGGGGTAAACCAAAGAATAGAGAGAGAGAGAGCCAAGATTACCAGCCATGGTCCTTTTATTATTATTATTTTTTCAAGGGTGTATAAACTAGTTGTCTACTGCCATACCCATTAACCATCCAATCAAGTCATTTTTCTAATCCATACTCTATCAGTATCATATCGTAAACTTCCTTTCAAGTTCATGTCCTTGGTGTCTGTGTGTACAGGTATGATGTGTTGATTACTTAAAACAAAACTCTAATTTTATCCAGTCAAGCACTATTTCACACATCATAATCCTGATCCATCGTAACATGCCTGATTTTAAGCTATAAATGTCGATTATAAAAGGCGCTTTTGGTCTAAGCACTGACAAAAAGAAACTTTCAATGGTTGTGACGCCACAAGAGTCGGAACCACCTATTAAAGTGTCTGTTGCCATTCGATCGACCAAAAAGAAGAACCGAAAAAAAGAGAGGGGGGGAGCTTGGATTGGGATTAATAGACGCAAATAAGATTATGAAAATATAAGACTCAAACGCCCATGCTGATTAATGAGCAATATAATAACAGATAGTTGGCAAGCACAAGTCTTTATTTAAGCATAAAAAAAACGATTAATAGCTCAAAGCTAAACCTAAATCTCTGATATATCCAGGAAATTTAAACATAAAGATATCTTTTACAGCAGATTCCATAAACACGGATATTATATTATGCTATACTTTATATCTTTCCTGGATTGAATGATAAGACCCTGTAGTATACATGAATATCAAAGAAGCCCCCAAAAAAGCAATAAAATAGTCTTTATACTTATTACATTGTCTAGGTTAATGTAGAAAATATCCTCATTTTACTACTATAAAAATGTCTATTGTATATTTAACTTTCAAAAAAAAAAAACCCTCGACACATTTTATACAAAAACTTTTGGGTTCCTTTACTGACAAATTCCATTATAGCCACGAGAGTTGCAATACAACCTTTTGAATCATATACCAAAACCACCCATTGATACAATGTGAGCATTTCTGTTAATATTCGACAAAAGGCCAAAACACAGGTAGAGAGCTTAAAAACTGGTTCTTTAATATAGAATAGTAAGAAGAAGAAGAAGAAAGGGCCCATACAAGTGGTTCCGAAAGACCTTGGACGGATCTGATCCTGATTGGCCAAATCACTCGTACAAATTGGGTATGCCTGCTACTTACCCAAAGTACAATGAGTACCTTGGTTCATAAAAGACTGATAGTACAATCATTGTAGCTCATGTTTTTAAGCATACATTAAAACGACTGTCCAGTCTAGCGGCTTCCTAGAATGTATCATTGTCATCTTCATCCAAAATTAAAGCCAATAAAACCAGATGGAGTGAGTTAAAGGGAGTTGCAATACCACTAAAACACTACTTGGAAAACAAGGTAAATGTCTTGTTTTATTGCGTATAAGATTATTCTAAAAGACAATTAGATTCTAACATTGGGTATATTTTGCTTTGAACAATTTTCCATGACAGAATTGACTCGCATGTAATATCCATTGCCTAAATATCTCCTTGTATTTAATTTTATCTTTGAAACCAATTTATTTACTGCCGACCAATGTTGTGGTTATATTAAATATATATATATATATATACAAAATTATATTGATAAAGGACCATGGTAACCAGATGTCTCAATAGTAAATAGGTTGCTAGTATCATGTCCTTTTTGTAAAATAAAAATAAATAAAAAATAATTTTACGACGCAAGTTCTATTTTTGTCAAACGCAAATTTCATTTGAATTGGCGCAAACACACTCCAAAACACAATATTTTGTTGGTCGTATTGATTTACTTGACTGCTATTCTGTTTGCATCGATGCTCTCAATGACAAGACCATCCTTCCATCGTAGTGTCATACTCTCAATTACTGCTGTGGGAATATGTTTTCTATCCATTGACCCTTGGCACACCAGACGGCGTATGATCGAACGATTGTGGTTCCTTCTCAGCAAACGCAATCTCAAAGAGGCAGAACTAGAGCGCGCGTTGGTTGAAGCACGTATGTCAATAGACTCGGTATTTTTTTTTAAAAAAATATTTTTGATCCAAAGAAGACCTGACAGGATATTCAATTTGCATATATATGTGTGTGCGTTTATTTAGCTGAACCGGCAATCATTACAGACAATACACAATTCGTAGAATTGAATGGACATCGCCTTAGGATTGTCCACATCATCCATGAATTAGGAAGCAGAGTGCCATTGATTGTCTTTATCCATGGCCTAGGTGGACAGGTAAAAGAGTCAGGGCTGGAAATAATGAAGAGGGAAAGGGGAGAAGAAGAAAAAAGTAAACCTTTTTCTTAAATTAAAGAGTGTATATGCCTTGTAGGTGTCACAATGGCAGCGTCAGATTGAGTATTTTTCACAAACCGCCCATGTGCTTGCCATTGACCTCTTGGGCTGTGGGGCTAGCGAAGTACCATCAGAGTAAGTCTAATAGCATAAAAGACAAAGGAGAAGATTCTAAAGCAACGGCCTCTTGTCTAACTTTATAATTATATTTAGCTGGGGTTCTTATGCTACAGATTCTCTGGTGAGGGATGTAAAAGACCTGCTTTTGAATAGATACAATTATCCCTCAACAGTCATTATTGCCCATTCCTATGGCTGCTCTATTGCTACCTTTATTGCCGCATCCCCAGAGATGAAGACCAGTCTCAAGGCACTTGTCCTAATCTCACCAAAGGAACATATGGACGAATCTCAAAAGAGGAGCCAGAGAATGATCCGGTGGATTCCAGACTGGCTGTTTGATTGGGCTCGCACCAAGGATAGAAAAAAGGGGATATACAGTCCAAGTGTAGAACGATTGCTAGGCAGTGAACCAAGCATAGAATTACGAAGACAGTAAGTTGATAGTTTTAAATATATATATTTAAAAGACTAATGTCATAAAGACAACTTCGCTGGAACCTCTTGAGCCGCACTTCTGTGTACAAACGGTTTCTTTTTGGGGCAAAATTCCCTGGAAAAGAAGTCTATAGGGATATAGATGCCGGTGTTCTGTTGATAGGTGGCAATGAGGTAGGTCAATGATTGAGATTGGTATGGATTCCTCAAGACTAAAACAACCTTTGTCAGGACAAAATAACCTCTCCAAAGGACATGCTTGCTATACGAAACAATTTACTGGGGCTGGACCCTCTGGATAATAGCTTGGAAAGAATCGACTCAGCCAAAGAGATACGCGTACCTGAGCCTTATGTAATCCCAGAAGTGGGCCACACGCCAATGGTGGTGCGTCCACAGTTGGTGAATGCAGTGATTTCAGAGTTCCTTATCAAGAATTGTGGGCTAGACACATTGAGTGGAGCATGGCAAGTCTTGCACAAGACAAAGGGTGAGAACAAGTGGGATTTAAAGAATTATGAAAAGGTAAAAGGCTACAAAGGTCTGCTGTGATACTAACAAACACCTTTCTATTTCCAGTGGGCACGTACGGCCAACATAACCACAGAGCCCATAGGAATCTCTCTATTCAGAGCAATGAAGGCAAGCTTGAAATTTAGTACTTTTCTTTTTTAATTGTCGTATTAACACATAGTTTTGGGTGCAATAAAAAAAAAGGTGATGCGACAGACAGACACAAACCATTGTCCTTCTGCATTTCTGGCTAGATATCCAGAAATCGGGTTTATTATTGATATTTCCAACGATACTCCTCCTTATCGTTCAAGTGATTTTGAACATTCTCGAATCAAGTATCTTAAACTAAAGACTGTTTCCAAGATTCCACCAACAAGAGAAGATGTGGCAAAGTTTATAGAGTTGGCCTCTGCTTGTTGGGAAGAAAGACCAGACGCACAGATAGCCGTCCACTGTCACTATGGGTAAATATTCGCAAACATTTCATCCGAGATCTAATATTGAAGAATCGAATTAGTTTCAACCGAACAGGCTTTTTCATTTGCTGCTACATGATCGAAAGACTGGGAGTCTCGGTACCTGATGCTATAGAGGCCTTTGCCACAGCACGGTCGCCTGGGATTAGGTAACCTATAATATAAAGCTACATTGCAATTAACTGGTCGTTTTCTAGACATGCACACTTTGTAGACGAGCTTTACTTGCGTTATACTATTCACCGAACATAATTCTTATTGACTTATCTTAATAATGTATTTTACAGATATATATATAAAGGGGGGGGGGGGGGGGGGAATCATGAGGGTTTTTATGCCTTTTTTTATTTTATAAAAATGTACCAAGCAATAGACTGATCTAATCGAGTCCAATCGTACTGGCCTTTTTATTGGGGGAAAGATGGTCAAGGAGGTTTCATAGTATCTTGAGCAAGTCTTTCGTCTCCATGTTTCAATTCTGGTTCCCATTTGGTATTATAGAGAAATAATAATAATAAAAAAGCCACGATTCCCATTTTTCCACTATGTAGTGTTTAATCTCTTGTAACTGTGTTTCTGGAGTGTAATGTGTGTATTATATAGCCTGCTATGGATGTTGTTTAGGGGTGCCTTTTTTGGCAAATGTATACTTGTGAACAGATATTCCCTTAAGACTCGGGATGACTAGGAATCACAGAATCACTTTGGAATAGCAGCCTGACTTTTGGCCACCTGGCATAGTCTGCCTACAAGACCAGCTAATTGAAGTATACTCTGATGGCCCTGAACAATTCTCATGTGTGTAACTCCTATTTCCTATTGACAAAACCCATAAATGACAGGGTTTTCCAAAAACAATATCCATATCTAATGTATACACTATATTGCACTTGTTTCCATCCTTACCTTTATGAATTCCAATCTCAAAGCCTCTGAAAGATCACTTTGATCCTTTGCAACACGAAAAAAGGTGGTGACGATGTCGAGAGCCGAATAACCTCTATTGTACAGACTCTGCATCTTTTTGTCTGCTTCCATAACATACCCATGTGCACATTTAGAGAGAATGTCTTTAACATCCAGGGGGTGAGGCTGGTCACAGATCTTGAACACATTATCCTCATTGACTTGGTTGAATCCATAATATGTCGATTGAAGGTTGTTGATGGCTTGGCGCATATCACCGTCGGCTGTAAACATTAGGGCGGCAAGGCCGGCATCGGTATAGGGTACCTTATACCTCGTTTTAATCCAGGGTTTCAACTTTGAGTCAACCCACCTTTTCACTTTCACAAATCTCTGTCAAACGCTTCAAGATATCTTCATTGCTGAGCTTTGCAAAACGCAGAATTGCACATCGAGATTGAATCGGTTCAATGATCTTGTTGGACTGGTTGCATGCCAACGCAAAACGAGTAGTGTTGGAAAACAATTCCATGGTACGTCTCAAAGCCTGCTGGGCTCCTCCTGTCATACTATCATTGTGTCAATAATGGAGAAGCCAATAGGTTGGTCCATTTTTATTTTTTACCTGTCTGCTTCATCAAGAATGACAATCTTATGACGACCTGGTGGTAAGGTTACCTTTTTTTGAGCAAAGGCCTTGATTCGATTACGGACGACATCAATGCCTCTATTGAACAATTAGAAATCTCAATCTAATCGACCAATATCCAAAAAAAAAAATCCACACCTTTCATCCGAGGCATTCAACTCGAGAACAGCATCCTTATAAGCAGGACCGAGCAATTCATATGCCAAACAGTTGATGCTTGTTGTTTTACCAATGCCAGGCAATCCCTAAAAGATTCATCAATCAATCAATCAATCAATCAAGAGATCGATCACAGATTCATTATTGAATCATGCACAAGAATCGCTTGGTTGAACGAGCATTCTTACGGTGAGAATGACATTAGTCAGATTGCCATCGCGAGAGATCGTGTTGAGACGAGAAACAATCTGTTCATTTCCAACAATATCCTTGATATGGATCGGTCTGTACTTTTCAACCCTAAGAGATACAATCAATAGGCATTCTTGATTGTATAAAGATATATATATATATATATATATATATATATATTATATTTAAAACAAGGACCATACCAGGGAATGTATTTGTCCCCAGATTCTCTCTTGGAATCTATGTCCATTGAGCTTGACATTGTGTATGATAAACAAAAGGGAAAGAGGTCAAAGCTTTGACGCGTTTAAAAGCGTCACAGATTGGAAGAGCGATTATAGTACTTTTAAACTACTTTTATTGTAAATTTGTTTAATGGAAAATGCGCTAAAGGAGTTTGCTTCATGTGCATAAAGCAAATACACAAGGTGCAAAATCAAAATATGCTTTAGTAGAAAGTGGAGGGACGCTTGGCCAAGTAAAGCGAACGGCTGCCCTTCTCGGCGCGCTGGACGCGGTGGGGAAGAGGGAAAGCAAGCTTGGGAGTCAAGAGCTGCTTGATGTACTGGCGACGGACATCGGCGTTCTTAACCTCAGCAACGCGGATGATCTGGACAGATCTGAAGCGAGCACGGTGACGGGCAGCCATATCCTGGTAGCAGGTCTCGACGGCCTCGCAGCGGGACATCTCACGGTACTCCTTGTACATGTTGTGGGTGCCGGAGCGAGAATCGTAACGGAGCCAGATACCAAAGTTCTTAATCTGCTCGGGACGCTTCTCGGAGATCACGTTGACGGAGACGATCTCACCAGCGGCCTTCTTGACCTTGCGGAGCTTCTTCAAGAAGTACCAGAAACGGGACTTGGCAACGACAGTGTTGGGGGCAAAAATGCGCATGCGGAAGAGCTTGGGAGCAACCTCCTTGGCAGAGGGGAGCTTACGACCAACCACCTATTGATTCATGTTAAGTCTTTCGTACATCGTTGGCCAAATCGTCAATAATATTTTACCTGATATTCGTGGAACTATAACAAAAGTAAAAAAAAAGCAAACGTGTGTAAGTCAAAAAAGTCGATTGTCATTGAAATGCATAACTATGCATCTGTTCGGCCCCCCCATAAGCCCAGCCTAGTCCAAAAGTACAGCAATGTATGCACATACGCACAAACAAGTCATGAAAGTACGTGTGGAATACAATGCAACTTTGCCGTGTTGGATGGATGCATGGATGGATGGATGTCCTCCTGCACCATATCCCACTATCCCACCATATGCTATCAAGTAAATGTACTTACTCTAGCCATTGGACTTGAAGGAAAGAGAGGAAGATTCATTGGTTCGCCATAGGCACACTTCCTTACGTTTCGCGGATCTGGAATGTCCGGACCGGGAAAGACAAAATGCCGAAGCAAATCATCGGACTTTTATGCTCAATAAAGATTGGAGAGTTTGCCGGAGGGAAGGAGATACCCTTTAGGCGTACAAAAAAAAGATGACAGCCTACAGGGTATCATGTCCTTGAGACAGCGTTTGTAGAGGCCATTCGTACTCTATCAATCTATATGCACTTTTGACTGAAAAAGACCTTAAAATGACCAAAAGGAGAACTAAAAGAATAGAAGAGTATTGCAAGTCACTTACTAGAATAAAGTGGCTGAGCCCATTGTTCACAAGAAAAAAAAGGCTGGAATGACAGGTCGGGATAACTCTTTTTTTATATATATATTCGACTTTTAAGCAATGCGAGGGGGAGGTCAATCAGGTCGTCTTGCACGGTCTCTAGAGGCCAAGATCATCAGGCATCTTGCCCAATATAAAGCCACTGGCAACCCTGATTGGGCACTGCCCACTCTGCTCGAATATATTACCAGAGTAGACTATTCTCTTCGACGTTTGAAAAGACGCCAGCTTGAAATGACCCTTGAGAAAGGTTAGGACCTTTTTGACGACTGCATATCTTTCTTGGAGCTCATACCTTATTATCTTCTTATGCCTTTAAGCTCTGTCTGACTTCCAGACTGGCACTGTTTTAGATGAAGAAGCGTAAGACAGACTTTTTTCTTTTTTTGGTTAATAAATTTTAATATTAATTTTTGATTTGCATTATACTGATAAAACACACTGGTTTTTAGAGTTCTCTCTGGCGAAGACGAAGACGAAGAAGGAGAATACGCTTTGGTGAGTGAGAGGAAAGAGACATGGTTGACTACTTGCCTACCGCCCGGTCTATTACAAAACACTAATCGAGTCCCAAAGCCGGCACAAGACAACAATGCGATGAACAAATCTGTCACGACACTGTGGAGTATGCACAAGACGACCACTCCAATATCCAGCACTCCTGGATCACCTATAACCGGTATCGAAACACCTGAAGCATCAACACCTGTGGGAACAACACCCGCAGCAGAAGAGCCAGTGCTTGTCGACGAAAAAGAGACCAAATCCAAGAAACGCACAAAGACGGTTACAGGCACTGAAAAATCAAAACGAGCAAAGAGTGAGTTGGGATTATGTAGATTTTAGGTCTTTTATTATTATTATAGAAACAAGCAAGAATCGATGTTCTGAACGCACATATCTATACGTATCTATTCGTAGCTTCGACCGAAGGACGCGACGCACCATTTATCCCAACCGCACGACTTACTGATCTGGGTGGCATCGACAATTGCATTAAAGAAATCGTGGATATTATTGGCACACCTTTCACAATTCCAGAGGTCTATCATCATTTGGGTATCCAACCTCCAAGAGGTGTGCTGCTGCATGGACCACCTGGATGTGGTAAAACAAAATTGGCCCATGCAATTGCAGGTGTAAGCGAATCAATCTTGTTTTCTAGAGGGATGAAAAGCAATGGAAATAATAAATTTGGATCAATAGCAATACCAAGTTCCCTTTCTCAACATATCTGCACCATCAATTGTATCGGGTATGTCTGGCGAATCAGAAAAGAAGATTAGAGACGTATTTGAAGATGCAAAGGTAAATCTTGAGAGCAAAAATATATGCATTCATTTTCAAGCCCTTACACGAGCCATTTCTCCTAGACCCATGCACCATGCATTCTGTTCATTGATGAAATCGATGCCATTACACCCAAGCGAGAAACTGCTCAGCGTGAAATGGAACGTCGTATTGTGGCCCAATTGTTGACTTGCATGGATGGTAAAATTACATGATTTATATGGTATTTGAAGCAGTATATTGATAACTGGAAATCATTCAGATCTTTCATGGGACAAGACAGACAACAAGCCTGTTATGATTATTGGTGCCACCAACCGCCCCGATTCCCTGGACGCTGCTCTTCGTCGTGCCGGTCGTTTTGACAGAGAGATCAGTATGGGTGTTCCGGATCAAAATGCAAGAGAAAAGTATGTAGAGTATATAGCAAGGCTTTGTTAGCCACGTTTATTCAAGTCCAATATTTCTAGAATCCTTCAAGTACTTGCTGCAAAGACCCGTCTTGAAGGAGATTTTGATTTTGCTGAACTAGCCAAAGCTACACCTGGTTATGTTGGTGCCGATCTTCAGGCTCTTGTCACAGCAGCAGGAAACATTGCCATTCGACGCATCTTTGATGAATTACGTTCTACTGTTGTGCTTCCTACACCAGAAAGTGAAAACGCAATGGATATTGACACCAATCTCAACGTAACTGACACTACGACTGAAGAGAACATCACAACAGCTCCCAATGTCCCCACATCTGTCGAAGCAATTGAAGCAACTGAAGCTACCGAGACAACAGCTCAAGTTATCAACGAACAGGACGAGAGCATAAGTGCATTTGTCAAATACTTTAAACAGCCTTTGACACCCGAACAATTGGAATCTTTGGCAGTCAACTATGGAGATTTCACACTTGCTCTCAAAAAGGTACAGCCATCATCCAAACGTGAAGGCTTTGCCACTGTTCCCGGTGTTAGTTGGGATGACATTGGTGCTCTTGAAGATGTGCGCAAGGCATTGCACTGGAATGTAGTAGAGCCTATGAACACTCGCGATCGATTCGAGCGTGTGGGCATTACTTCTCCTGCAGGTGTCTTGCTCTGGGGTCCTCCTGGCTGTGGTAAGACATTGCTGGCCAAGGCTGTTGCCAATGAAAGCAACACCAACTTTATCTCTGTCAAGGGTCCCGAATTGCTCAACAAGGTAGGCATTTTAAACAAGACGTGTTAAAAAGATCGGTACTAATGGCTGTTGTAGTATGTTGGTGAAAGTGAGCGTGGTGTTCGCCAGGTATTTGCTCGTGCCCGTGCCTCTGCTCCTTGTGTGATCTTCTTTGATGAATTGGATGCACTTTGTTCTCGTCGTGATGACCAACAGGTAAACTATCAAACAAGAATAAAAATTAATCCTAACCCAATCTTTTTGAATCAACCAGACAGATGCTTCTGCTCGTGTTGTGAATACCCTCTTGACTGAACTTGATGGTGTTGAGAACCGTAGCCAAGTTTATGTGATTGCAGCAACCAACAGACCTGACATGATTGATCCTGCTATGCTTCGACCAGGTCGTTTGGATAAGCTACTTTATGTTGGCTTACCTGAACCCAAGGAGAGATGCTCTATCTTGACTCAGTTGACTCGTAAAACACCTCTTGGTCCCGATGTATCGCTCGAGGATATTTCCCGGGATGACCGATGCAAGCGATTCAGTGGTGCTGATTTGGCTGCCTTGGTTAGAGAGAGTGGTGTGGCTGCACTACAGGAAGACAGAGAGATTCCAACAGAAGAGATATTTGTCTGTAAGCGTCACTTTGATAATGCGCTTAACAAGACTACCGCAAGTGTTCTTCCAGAGGATGAACGAAAGTATGAAGCATTAAAAGAAAAGTACGGCAAGAAATAAAATAAAATAAAAAAGTTGATATCTAGTAGAAATTGTAGATTTCCCAAGTATGTTAAACTGGGGTATAAATTCAAGAAATATTTCATATCCTGCTTTAATCATAGAAAGTTTGTAAAGTGTGTAGAAAATGTTCTTTGAAGTATAGGGCAAGATAAATATTCTACTTCTTTGATAATTTATAGACATTTAAATTGAGGCTTCACTTAAATGTTTTTTTACAAGTGTAGAAGCCACAAAATGTCTACAAGATACTGATCTCTCTGATTTAAAATACTCATTACAAAGTCTTTAGTGTTTTTAGAGCCTATTGACACTTTAAAAGAAGCCATGTGCTATTATACTTAATCGTATATATGGAGAACCTTTTTCATGACATATCTCTCTTTCTCTTTTATTTACAATATAGCCTCTGTTTACTTTTGGATAAAGAGGATTCTTTTTTTTATCTTTTTTTTTTAATCTTGATATTGATCCAACTATACAGTAATGGGGATTAGACACATAATTAAAACTCGACAAAGCTCTTACCATCAATGTTAATGTTTTACTCGAATTGGCTTCTTGATCACGGTAGATACCGACTAGGCTCTCTGCCTTTTCGTACAGAGTGTTCTTGAGAGAAATAACAATGAATTGGAAACTGTCACTGGCATGTTGGCGAATATAGTTGGCCACCATGGCAACATTGGTGTTATCCAATGCTGCATCAACTTCATCCAAAACAAAAAAGGGAGAGGGTCGATAGCTACTCAAAATAATAATAATTAAGTCATCCTTCTTTTTGTACTCTTTAACATGGCGCAGATCTGTTTACCTGTGAATAGCCAACAAGAGGGCAAGTGCAGCAACACTCTTCTCACCACCAGATAGCAATTCCATGTCACGGAAACGCTTCATAGGTGGCATGGCATGGTATTTGATACCCTCTAGATAAGGTTCATCAGAGTCTTCAAGACTCAGATAAGCAGTTCCACCAAGGGGAAAGGTTGCACTCTTGGTGAGATCCTTGTAAACTCTATCAATCTGTTCAGAAATATGGCTAAAGGCATCATAAAAGGCCTTGTATCTATAAAAGCAAGATTCTTTAGTACAGATAAAATATCCCAATTGCCTTACCTCTTTTGCTTGACAGTGTTAAACTTCTCTTTTGCTTGCTTGGTGATTGTACGAGCAGTATCAAAAGCGTCCTCAGCATCTTGAAGTCTTTGTTCGACTCCCTCCAGACGAGCAATGGCTTTGAGGTTAGGAGCCATTTGGTCAATCTGAATACTACGCTCTTTGATTTCGGCCTGGAATTCACGCTCAAGACGAGAATCGCCATCGTTGCGCTGCTCACTGCCCAGAGGACTAAAATCAATTGCGACTTCCCAGTCAGACGATCGGATAGATCTCTGTGAAGGCTGGTCGATATCCATACTATCTGAGCTTTGCTATAAACACGTACAAACCACTGAGGACACATTCTCTTCAACGTTTTTTGTAATATTCTTACAGTTGCCACGTCGTCCACCAACAGGTCTTCCATGTTGCCTCTAAGAAGAGGAAGAACAATCTCCTCAAGCTTGCACTTTCTGAAGATCGAGACACGTTCGGCATGGACCTTTTCGACTTCGGTTTCAAATTTGGCCATCTCCTTGAGATAACCATTGACATCCTGACCCTTGCTCTCAAGATCTCTTCTCAATTGTTCAATATATCTCTGCTTTTCATCTTCACGCTGGGTTTGTTCTTTCAATTCAGCTGTAAACTTGGATAGATCCTCGGTAAGCACTCTGATCTTTTCGTTCAAGTTTTCTCTTTCGACTTCCAATTGAGCTAATGCTGCAGTATCCTGAGCAAACAAGCGCTCAAGTTTTTCCAGACGCTCAGCGAGATCACCAAGCTGTTCTTTTTCAAAAGACAGCTGTGTTTCAAGGCGTGAACGTTGAGCAGAAAATTTGGCACGGCGTTCAACAATCTTTTCGCTCAAACCGAATTGAAGCGATTCATATTCACGAATTGTGTTGACACCGATACTAGAACAGAATCCAGAGAATACCCTATCTTCAATCACTGCCAATCTGGCTTCTACTTGCTCAATAGCCAGGTTAATACCCTCCAAGTTTTTGTTTGCCTATGTTGACATGATATTGAGGTTAGATGTACTTTCTTTAATATATATATAGCAATAAGTGATTCAAGTATTTACCTCTTCCAGTAAAGGCTCATTGGCTGCAATAGTGCTTTGCAAGTGCTGGGCTTCTTTGTTAACATCTCTTAATCTATGTTCAGCGGAAACCTATAGAAAACATTGTTTATATTGGCGCTTTAGTTCCCAAACTCCATCATAATCATGAAAACTTACAATTTCTTCTTGAAGAACCTCCAACTGGCTCTGAAGACTAGCACAATCGCTCTTGGCTTGCTCTTCGGCACTACCCATACGCTTCTGTTTGCTGAGCTCATTCAATTCAGCCATGAGTTTGTCGCGAGTACGCATCAAATCCTCCACATCACGCTCGCTCCATCTGCTAGATCGCTGCGAGCTGGTTTGACCACCAGTCATGAGACCACTGCGGTGAATGACTGTTCCGTCCAAGGTTACAGCCTTGACATCCTCATTCTTTTCGTAGCATATGCTTTTAGCAATAGCAATTGTGTCGCACACAAGAGTGTTGCCGCATGCATACTGTACAATTGGCTCGTACTGTTTATCATACTGAACAACATCAAATGTCAAGCGGGCACCACGGGTATAGTTGCGGAATCGATCATTGATCAAAGGCACGCTGAGGCTGTTCAATGGCAAAAAGGTAGCTGTTCCTGCACGTTGTTCGCGCATATACTACCCAAAGGAAATGAATTATGACCCAAGAATATATCGAATACCCAGCTATATATATATATTATCTTTACCTGAATACACTCCATTGCTGTCTTTTGGTCATCGACTACAATGGACTCCATGGTCTTACCCATAGTTGTGGCCACGGCTTCTTCGTACTTGCGCTGAGTAGGTCTGCAAAGGTCAACAAGCCTGCCATGAACACCGGGGAAGATTTGCTTCATCATCGCCAGACTTTCGGTTGCTCGTCTTTCCTTTTCAGACTCGCGTCGATCTGCACTAACTTCCAAAAGTTTGTTGAGGGTTACTTGGAGTCTTTCATTCAATTCGACTTCCTTGCGCCTGAAAGTACACAAAAAATGATAAAGATAATTATGAATCTGCCCATGTGTTTGTGTTCATCATGATACTTGCTGTAACGAGGTACGTTCACGGACCAAGGCATTTGCTTCTTGTTTACGAACAGCCAATTGTTTTGTCAAGGCTTCAAGGTCGCTAGTCAAAACTGTGCCATCTTCAGTAATTTGGCGGTTATCTTCGGCCAACTGTGCCAAACGAGTCTTGCTTTCTTCTAATTTAGACCGTTTGCGCTCAACATCTTCAAGTTCCATTTTACGCTGGCGCTGCAAATTATGGAGTTGCTGCTGCTCTTCTACTCCTTCTATGCTAACATTCTGTTTTCTATATAGTTTGGGATATGCAGATAATTAATTTAACCTGTAATTGGTATTCGTTTGGGATTTACCTACAGTTGTTCATATTCTTTCATCTGATCGAGGGTAAGTACGGGGCCACGAGGAATATCAGTACTTGGTAAACTGGCTGAAAATTCAATTATAATTGTTATTATTATTATTATTTTACTTTGCGTTTAACCAGAAAATGTGCATGTGTTTTTTTTGTATGTAAGCTTACCTTCATAAGTAATAATCTCTTGACCGAGGTTGGCCAAGTCTTGCTCTAATCCTTTGACAACCTCCAATTGCTTATCATGATCGCGCTTTACACGTTCGCCATTAGATTTTGTCTGCTCGAGTCTCTTTTTAAGATGAATAGCCTTTTCATCCATGCCAATCGTAGCTGGACGCTGTAGATTTCATCCTGGGATAAGTATTTTTGCCCATTTAAAAAAGACCTTTCTCTATTACCAACTCATTAAGATCATTGTTGATCTTTTTAATCTGTAATTCTCGTCGAGTACGCTCAATATGAATAGATGCCTGTTCTCTTCTGGCCACTTTGAATTGGTCTTCAAGTTTGATCTTTTAACGCAAGCATACAATCGTTAGTTTTCCTTTCATTCCTATACTGTTAATGTTTTACTTGATCTTCTGTTGCGCCCTCGGCCGAGATCTTCTTGGATTCTGCATCTGCTTCAAGTACATGTATCTTTTTTTCCACATGGAACAATTTCCAGAGCAGGTACTGAACAACAAGCTGTCTACGCTCATCTACCAATGCTTCAAAACGCTCAGCCTCAGTCTTTTGCTCCTGGTACTGCTTGATCTCGGATGAAACACCGCGTTTCTTGTTGAATGCGTGTGCACTGTTCTCAATGGCTCGTTCCTGTTCTTTCTGCAGTGCCTCGTACTCCTCCTTGAAATCCCATGAGCTATATAATCAGACCCATAAGATAAACCATTAGCAAGGCAAAGTAAGAGAGACGTTTCTCGCTCTTATCACTGGGGTATATATCTTATTATTTTTACCCGCTAATCTGTTCAATAAGACGTGTGAGATCTTTGGGGTTCTGACTGGCAACAGACTCAACATCTCCCTGGAAAACCAAAAAGTTCTTGGCTTTGACCAGGATATTTTCTTTCTCGAGTGCTTTGTTGTACTCTGCATAGGTGACTTGTCTGTCGTTTAGACGATACTCTGATTGTCCAGTGGTGTTGACGATGCGCATAAACTTGATCTCGCGTCCATGGTCATTCTCATAAACAGCAAGCACATGAGCACGACGCGGTGGGCGTACTGTTGAAGGTGTGTTGTCATCTTCACGCAATGCACTCGAGCGATAAATCATGTCTTTGAGGTTCTGCGAGCGCAGATGAACGGCATGAACACCAAGGACAAACGAGATGGCGTCCATCAAGTTGGATTTGCCTTAAGTTTTTTTCAACATTTGTAGATGGAAAATTGAGTGTGTTTAGATGCAAGGTAGTTCAATTTACTATTTTTGTGATTTTTTCTTTGTTTACCAGAACCATTGGGGCCAATCACACTGGTGAATTTGTGAAAGGGTCCTATAACTTGATGGCCTTTGTATGATTTAAAGTTCTCTACTTCAATACGCACGAGTTTTCCCATGGTAATGAATTAAATAAAAGAAGGAACGTCTGCAAATAATTGAGAAAAAGAAATAGAAAAATAAAAAATGACCAAATCGGTAGTCCTTTAAACTTGGCGCGTTATTTGGTGTGTCTCCCATCAACTGCCATACACTCTCCTTTAAAACAAATAATAATCAACGTTTTGATCCAAATCTCTCTTACAACACACCTTTTTTTTAAAAATGTTATTATTATTATTATTAAATGCATTATTATTTTAATTTTATTTTGTATATTATTTTCCATTATTACTGTTGCTATTAATATTGCTATTATTACACTATAGCCGTTTCCCAATATACGCAGTAACTTGACTTTTGTATTCACACTTTACGCTTACGCGACGCGCCAAAAGGTTGAAAAATGGATGTCACATCAAGGGGAAAGTGTCGCGGTTTAAAAGTCTAAAAAAGGGACTGAAAGCAAAAAGCAAAAAGCCAAAGAGATAAAGACAAGTGGCTTACTTCTTGGTTTGGACAGGCAAGAAAACCCGTCCCTCCATTTTCTCTTCTCCTTTCCTCCTCACACATTTTACACCATGGCCATCAAGAAGGGCGGACGCTACAACAGAAAGAAGACTCCTCGTGATGATGTACGAATTCTTTAAAGACATTATATTTTTTTTTCATCTGTCAAAAAAAAATAAAACATTGTCATTGTTCGCGCGATTGTGTTTCTTATACAAAATAACTATATCTGTAGAAGAGAGACAGTTCGGCTCCTTACGACAGTAACGACCGTAAACCCTCCCACTATAAAGACATTGTAAAGGATAATGAAAACTTTAAAAACTACTACAAGGTATATACATTATGTATTTCAATTTTGTAAAGACGATCGATTCACAAGAATATTTAATTCTAGTCCCAAAATATTCTCTCGGACAGCGAGTTTGAGACCTTTTATTCAACCCTTCAGACAACATTACCTTCTACTTTCCGCATTACTGGCAGCAGAAGGTATGATTCAGTGTACATTATGACCCAATCCAGAAATCTAACTTCCTTTAATGATAAAGTGCTGCTGTTCAGATCAGAGAGTTTATTGAAAATGTATACGTTCCAGAAATGCAGAATGTCGTTGTCGATGGTGAAAAATATCAGCCTCCTACTCCATTGGCCTGGTATCCTGATCAGTTGGGATGGCAAGTAAATGCTTCTCGTGCTATCCTCAGACGCTCAGCCGAGTTCAAAAAGTTCCATAAATTCATCGTAGCAGAAACAGAAGCCGTAAGGATTAGATTAACTTTGTGGGGATTCTTACAATACTTGTTCTTGGGATCCAAAAAAGAAAAGAAAAAAAAGAATGCGCAATTGATTATTTTCGACTTATGTAGGGTAACTTGAGCAGACAGGAAGCCGTCAGTATGGTACCTCCTCTTCTTATGGATATCAAGCCCCATCAATGGGTATGTCAAACATTATTATTATTATTATTATACTTGAGATTAATGCGGTTTGGGTTTAGGTACTTGATATGTGTGCAGCTCCTGGTTCCAAGACTGCTCAGATCATTGAGGCTGTCCATGCCAATGATCTCTTGAACGAAGAGCCAAGTAAGTAGTTGTAGTTTGGGTTTTTTTTAGAAACTCTTTTTAGCAAACTAACATGTATTCTGTAGCTGGTTTGGTAGTAGCCAATGACTCTGACTACAAGCGTAGTCATATGCTGGTCCATCAAACCAAGCGACTCCAGTCTCCCTGCTTCATGGCAACCAACCATGATGCCACTCAGTTCCCCAATGTCCATGTACACAAGGAAGGTGAACAGGCACTTGCTTGGCAGTTTGACCGCGTCTTGTGCGATGTTCCTTGCAGTGGTGATGGTACTCTTCGTAAGAACGAAAAGATCTGGAACGATTGGGGCAATGGTGCTGCAATCGCACTCCACACAGTTCAGGTTCAAATCTTTCTGCGTGGTGCTCAGCTTTTGAAGGTTGGCGGCCGTGTTGTGTATTCTACATGCTCCTTCAACCCTCTCGAAAACGAGGCTGTGGTTGCAGAGGTTCTCCGTCTTGCTGACGGTGCCTTGGAAATTAAGGATGTTTCTGATCAATTGCCTGCCCTTAAACGCCATCATGGCTTGAGCACATGGAAGGTCATGACCAAAGATGGCCAGTACATCAACTCTGTAGATGATATTGAGGATAGTCGCCAGCGGTCCCGTTTCCCCAAGAGTGCCTTCCCTCCTGCTAATGCTGATAGCCTGCATTTGGATCGTTGTCTGCGCATCTACCCTCACGATCAGGATACCGGTGGATTCTTTGTGGCTGTATTTGAAAAGGTCAAGCCTATGACCGCTGCTGATCGGGCCCAGATCGCAAAGAGCGAGGGTAAACAAGTTAGCTGGGCCGAGGTTGAGAAGGCTGAGGCTGAAGATGCTTCGCTGTTGGAGTCCGTCAAGGCTGCAGCAGAAGAAGTGGAGGTGGAAACCGAGACTGCTGGTGGAGAAGTTGCTATACCCGTCAAGCGTGCTCTTGAAGACGACCAACAAAAGGAGACCAAGAAATCAAAGCCTGATGTGCCTGGAATCAAGGAAGCACCCTTTGATCTCATGAAGCCTGATAACCCAGATATTGATGAGATTAGGTAAGATTTGGATGGTATCCGGAGCATGTAGGACTCATTAGAAATATAGAAACTTTTATGGTATCGAGGCTGATTTCCCTCGCGATCAGTTCTTGCTGCGTTCTGAAGAGGTCGCAAAGAACAGAAGCATCTACTACATCAGCAAGTCTGTCAAGGCTGTTTTGGAGGCCCCCGATATTGAGCGCCTCCATGTTGTAAACACTGGTGTCCGTCTCTTTGTCCGTCAGGGTTCGCTGGTCGAAGGCGGATGTCCTTTCAGAGTAACCTCAGAGGGTCTCCCAATGTTGGAGCGTATCATCTCTGACCGCCGCCGTGTGCATATTAACCACTCAGAATTGAAGACTTTGTTGACCCAGGCATTCCCTACTATCGATGAATTCGAGCTTTCAACCCAGGCCAGACTCACTGATATGGGTAAGCAATTGGATAAAAGACAAAGTATAGACCAAATATGTGTGATTTATTAATATTGGTGATCTTTCTAGAGCGTGGCTGCTGCATTGTTCACATTGACTTGTCTTCTGCCTCTGATGCTGCGTAAGTAGTGATTGTACCATACTTCTTGGGTTTCTAACATTTATATAAAACTATTTAGACCCGAGTCCATCATTCCTATGACTTTGCCTGTCTGGAGAGGCAAGACCTCTCTTAATGTGTTGATTAACAAGCAAGATAAGACGTAAGAATTTGGTGCTAATGACAAGACATCTGTACATTAACCATTTGACTTTATTTTTTATCTAGATCTCTTTGCCAGCGAATTTTCAACCTCACACCCGAAAAGACACCTGCACATCTCCAGGAAAAGGCAACCGCCAACTACTTGAAAAAGGTTGAAGAGGACAAGAAGGCTGAAGAAGATCGAAAAGCCAAAGAACAAGAACAAGAAGATAGTGCATAAAACATTGTACTTTTATTACCCTTTCAACTTTGCAATCCATATTTTTAAAAACCTTTCATACAAGTTTCACAAGCTAAAAAAAAATACAATAAATAAATAAACATGTACACTATTGATTGCACCAGTCAATACTCTGTCTATCCAAAGACATAAAGCTAGACATTATAGCGTCTATGCAGATTTTTTTACGGCCGCATTGATTGGGTATATTGTGTGTTATGACGAAACCAACAGTTGACGATTGGCATTGAAACATTACATGTAATTATGAATATATATTAATATTTGAAAGGTCGCTTGGCTTTAATACCGAGTTTTGCCTATTCGTTCGCTTTATTTTCGACAATCCATCTTTTCTCTTTCTTCTCTATTCTTCTTCTTTTTTTAATAAACAGAGCCTCAATACTCTACCCAAAATGCCCATCAGACGCCTCCGTAGTTTTTCTACGAATTCACCGACCCAGTCAACCACACTTTTACAGCGCGGCCTTAATAATTTCATCCGTTCTTCCCGTCTTAATTCTCAAAACAATTCAGCCGATACTCACCTTACCCGGTCTGCCTCTCACCCATCTATTCACACGCACGATTCTGACCAGACAAACCAGATCAACCAGACCGACCAGAGCAACCAGAGCAACCAGAGCAACCAGACCAACCAGACCAACCAGGAGCAACAGTCGCCCGACGTTTTCACTCCACTTACTATTAAACTAATCCCAAACGTCAACATTTCTGGCCCGTGCTTTATATTTGATGTGATTGAAAGAACTCTGGAACCTGGTTTCACGTATCCAATTGGAAGATTCAGTGATAGATCAAACGTATCGCGAGGAATCTCTTTCAAGAGCAAAGTTGTTAGCCGCTCCCACGCCCAGATGTGGACAGTAAATGGAAAGGTAAGCTTCAAGCCTCTTTTCAATACACATCTAAACTCTTTTCACAGCTGTTTATCAGTGATACGAGTTCGTCCAGTGGAACATATCTGAACAACGTCCGTATTGGCACGCCTGGCACGCGGAGCAATGCACACGAGGTTTTCAACGGTGACATAGTGCAGCTAGGACTGGACTTTCAAGAAGGGGTGGAGCCAATGTATCGTGCGGTTAAGATCCGTGTCGAGATAAACCCACCGGCTACTGTTGCCATGAGTAATTACAGCCTAAATGCATTTGAACAACTACAACATACATTGAATATCCCCAATTCAACAAGCAATGGACGCCAGCCAGACGCTATGGACCAAGATGGTTTTTTGCCTGGATCGTCGCTTCTTGCTCGCGAACCTACAGTAATGAATCCTGATGCTAACAATCGACAATCCCTAGACGATATTTCCCCATGCGAAGAAGCTTTTGGCCAACAGCGCGAAATATCTACAACCACTGTCTTTGACACCATTCAAGAATGCTGTATATGTCTGTATGCCATTGCACCATTACAGGCCTTGTTTGTCTCGCCATGCTCCCATGTCTTTCACTATCGATGTCTCCGCCCAATAATTATCAAAAACTATCCTGCATTTGCGTGCCCAATTTGCCGTAACTACTACAACCTGGATTCCAGTGTCGCTGTTGAAGTTAGTGATGTTATTGAGGCTATTCGGACCAGAGACAGTCAAAATAACATACAGACTCCTAGGGACATTACTAACGAAGAGGACACCACGATGCCAGTCATTGCTGAAGAGAATGCATACAGTGAAGAACCGATGGATATGAGTATTCCTCACAGCGATTTTCCTAAACCCATAGACCCAATTCCATACTCAAACCTTCCTAATTAGATTATGCTTATAGATATAATAAGCACCCAAAAATATATTTTTTGTTTTGTTTTATTGGTAATAATAATAAATAAAAAGCACATATATATATATGTATATGAACATTTACATTTACATTTACATTTACATTTACATTTACATTTACATTTTGCAAGTATTATTTTGTAGATTTCTTGAAGCCATGTTAAATATATCCAATCAGAATCATCTATTAACTTTATCCAAAGATTTGATTGGAAGATAAATGATTTTCCTTGGGATGAATGGAAAAAGGATATTCTTTACTTGTTGATCTCTGAAAATCTCTGGACTTTGATAAATTACCCTGTCTCAAATACTATTTTTGGATCATTTGGATGCTCAGGTTGGCATAAAAATAAGTAATTTTTACAAGCATATAAGATATATTTCAAAACCAAATGCTCCAAATACTTGCATTGTATCTTTTAATTGTTCACGGTTGGGAAACCAAGACCAGATTTTTTGCAAATGTTTAAATGATCGTCCTTATGATGTCGTATGTGGACTAGGAGGAGTCTTGTGAGTAATGTTGGCTTATGTATGCAGCTGTTGATGGTGGCAAAAACAAATGTCCATCGTTTTCAATAGAGTGCATGTATCCATGTAGTCCCTTGTTTAGATTACCAAGAGCTTTTTTAAAACTATCACAAGGCTACTAATAGTAATTATAGATATTTGGTGCTATTGTGTAACCATGACTGGCCAGGTTGTCCCTGTCACCTAGTCTAAAATAACCATTCCATCATTTGGCAAACAAGGACCAAAATAAACAATACCTTTTTGTATACAATATGAAAACCATGCTTGATTCACTGTCGTCAAAATAAAGAGATTCATAATCTAATATGATTGATTCTGCAATTCACTCGATTGTAGTCCACATTAACATTTACAGGAAGGCTCATCTTTGGGAATCTATTCATGAGTACCAATGATTCACTTTTGTATTGAATCAAGCAGTATTCAAAGTTCTGGTGCGAATCTTGTTTAATCCAACCAAACAAACCTGTGGGTCTGTTGTATAATGCGATTGCTCAGCTATACCAAACCAAAGCTTCTTTTTCTTTTTCTTTTCTTTTGGGTTGTTGGATCAAAATGCTTTAAAATAAATATACATATTTCTGTATATAATATAATTTTTGATCAAAGGAGGCTGGCTATCCCTCTCTAATCATCCCTTGACGCATCGTCTGAATGATACTATTGCCAATAGCATCCAGTCCGTTCTCTGGAATCATTCAAGACATCAATCGACAAAGTATGTATGCGGGCTCTCTTGATGCTGTACATCACATAAGCCCAGAATTATAAAGAGAATCATGGCCATCTCTCAAGGGGGGTTTTGTTTTTTGAAAGTGGTAATATAACACTAGTACTTTTTGAATTGGGAAGGAATACCCGGTATGAAACTCTATATAATAATAATCATCATTACAAAGCTTAATTCACTTTATACGCCAGGTTTTAAATTCTGTTCAGAAAGATATAAGCACAGCCTCAGTTATTTCGCACTTGCTCCTCAGGAGTATGGGCAGAAAATAAGGAAGCGCCTCTAGATACGCTTGTCTCACAGCAGTCACACTTCTCTATAATAGAAAATCCCTGGGTTCGACGGACACAAAAAAATCTCATTATAGACCCTTTTCTTCTTATTTTATTCTGTGCAACATTTCTTCTTCTTATCCTCGATGAATTTCAACAAGGACAAGACCATGGCTCAGCCAGAGACGGCTGCGGAAGGAGTGTATTATACCACCCGGGATCCAAACGACTATTATGATCTATCCGAAGTTCCCCACCAAGAAAAGACCAGAAAACAAAAGAGAATGTGGCGCCTCATAGCAGGAGGTATTGCATTAGTTATTGTGATCGTGGTGGTTGTGGTGGCTGTTGTTGTGACCCGGAAGTCCAAGGCCGGTGGCTCTCCTTCATCTGTATACGAACTATCTCCCTATGCAAACCTAATTCCCATTGGCCCCGATGCAAGTGCTCAGTCCCTCGAGTCAAAAGGAAGAATCTTGGTAGTTGGAGATGTGCATGGATGTGTGAAAGAGTTTGATAAACTGGTCGAAAAGCTACAGCTGACCAGTAACGACCAATTGATTCTTGCTGGCGACCTAACCTCTAAAGGTCCTGACAGTATCGGAGTACTCCAGAGAGCTAAGCAACTCGGAGCACTGTGTGTCCGTGGCAACCACGATGACAAGGTTATTCGACTAAAGACCTTTGAGCTCAAAAAGGGTGCTGATTCCATGGCCCCTCCAAAGGCTGTCATGCCCGAAGGAAATGTTGGAGATCCTATTAAATTCAGTAACTACCATTCTGTTTTGGCAAGGTAAGCCAATAATTGATTCCAAGACTCTTTGACTAACGTTACTTTTAGGAACATGTCAATGGACGAATACAATTACCTGTCTAGCTGCCCAATGATTCTCAATTTTCCATATCTCAATAATTCAGTAGTTGTCCATGCTGGTCTGGATCCTACCATCACAGATCTCAGTAGCCAGGTTCCCTATCTGGTAATGAACATGCGTGGTATCGATAACGGCCTACCAACTCCAGAAAACAAACTCGGTACTCCCTGGGCGACCCTGTGGAATGCAGCTCAGGCAAACCAAAGTCAGCCAACCAGGGTGTTTTATGGCCATGCGTCCAGCAGAGGCCTCCAGATTAACAAGTATACGTTTGGAGTAGATACCGGCTGTGTGGATGGTGGCGAATTGACAGCAATTGACATGAAGACTCTCCAGTTGACCAGTGTCAAATGTCTAAAATATGACAATGACAGCGAATAGGCTTTACCGGCCATCACTCTATACATTTCCACACCAACCTTTATAGTATATACGCATTACCCTTATTTTCGGCTATTATAATTATAATTATTATTATATTTATTATTATTACTATTATTACTATTATTATTCTTTTAATAATTCGGTTTGTTTACAAAGAAGAAGAAGAAGAAGAAATTGTTTTTTTATTTATTTATTTAGATATTTAACTATTGTTTTAATATATATATTTTTATATACTATAAAATATGCATATTCAAATTGACATTGTATGTATATATAAATCTATACACTGATAATTGTATTAGGAATAATAATATATAAATTCCTTTTATTTCAATTGTAGCCACAAACATTATAACAAAGATGATTTTTATTAAAAAGTGTCAACTGGAATCTAAAGGCTACAAATATAAACTTGATATATATATATATACGTATATTCTTGGCAAAACCACCCTTTTAATCTCTATACTTATTCACCTTGATATATTGCCACCCAAAACGTCTTTTATTCTTTTATTCCATTCTGTATGATACCATTAGCAAGCTTTTTGTTTTTTTTGGTATATTTGGCTGGTATACTGATTCGCATTGTTAATCTTGTCTTTACTAAAAACCTATCCAATCATCTTTCATAGGTGTATTTGCAGGAAATGAGATTACCTATCGGGTGGTAGTCGACTCTGCCGATTCGTTTAATATGGTTGGCGTTGCAATTGGACAAGACATCTATGCATTGGACAAAGACCCTGGTGTTCCGATGCTTTATGTAGGAAGAGGACCAAGTGAATCACCCTATCGCTATGTGGTCCTGGACAATCCAGATACCAAAAACATGATTGATTTTGAGAAATTTGAACGACCTGCAATTATTCATGCAGAGGCAACATTCAACGAAGTATTTGGTCGGCCATGGAACTTGCTTAAACTAGATACCTTACCCACCCTCTATGAAGCACGGGTCCCAAACAATACCCCATCAAAACTCTTTGAGGACGGAACTATTGCAAACATACACTTTGAAGCAAATGAAGACGAAATTGCAGAAATGCATGCCAACAAGCTAAAGAAAGTCAAGGTATTAGGCAGGTTAACCTATACAAGGCAAGCAATCTTTTGGTTCATTCTTTTGTGCTTGTTGATTTTCTAACAATACTATTGTATCAATTGCCACAAATTCTTTATCGCTGATCAGTTATGATTCTATTCAACAATTTGATCAAGTTCAAATCAAGATGGGTGGCCACTCGAGTCGTGAATGGTCCAAGGTACCCTATCGGATCAATATACCCATGAATACTGCACCCCAGGGACTATATCATAGATGGGATCTCAAATTACGCCCAGGAGCCACTGATCCAACTATGCTGAGAGAAAAGATATATGATGATCTGCTAGAGTCCGTAGGTGTGACGGCTGCAAAGGGAGCATATGTGAGGTGAGTTAAGAGAGGGTCTCTGTCTGTCTGTCGATAACATTTTGGCTCCAAATCAATCTAAATCACTCTATAGATTCTACATCAACGACACGCCTGTTGGTCTTTATCTAATTGCAGATGATTCAGGATCAGAATCGTAAGTTGCTGAAATGCTTTGTATTGTCCTTTTAGTACCCAGTCTGTTTCTCTACAATGTTTGTCTACAATGACCAGAAGAAATTGATTTATTGTGATTATAGTTTTATTCGAGAGACATTCCACCAAGGAAAGCCTGGAGTTGAACTGGGAGAATTTATACAAGGAGACGCAGGCAAAGGAGACTATGCAGCAAATTTGGGATACTTGGGGGATACCGAGGAAGCGTACGATGACAAGGTGTACGATGTAAAACTCGATGGTCCTGACGATCAATCGGATGCAATGAGTAGCTTGATAAACTTTATGAAGTTCATTCGAGACTATAGTCCTGAAAATGCGCCCAACTCAAAAGAGGTGCTAGAACTATGGGAGCCTTGGATTGACATGATCTCTTACCTTCGTCAAGCAGCAGTTGAATGGATTGGAGGAAACTGGGATGGTGTCCAATATTGCAAGTATAATGATCTCTAATACCTGTTTTGAGACCCTGCCAACTAATTACCTCTTAATCTTCTTAGCTGGCAATAATTATGCTCTTTACAGAGTGCCTTCCACAGGACAATACGTGACTATTCCAATGGACTTTGATTTCACATTTGGTAATGGAATCGAAGAAGATCAGCAGCAACTTTTGACAGGCAAATGGAGACAGTTTACCGAAGACAGAATTGTGCATTCGTATTTGTGGGAAAAGATTAGACAGACGCCCTATCTGGTTCAATTGTACGAGTCCATGTTGGCTGATATCAACAAAAATGTGTCAAACCCCCAAAATATGAATGATCGAATTGACGCTTTGGCGTACATGATTCAGCACGATGTCGATTGGGATCGGTCCCTCCCACGCCTGACGGTGGGAAAAACACGTTCGTCAAGTAATTTTTTTGATTCACTCGAACAGGGCACGGATGATTTAGACGAGCGAATTGGACTCAAGGAATGGATAAGGGAAAAGTATGCTGCCCTCAATAGAGATGTTGGAAATCAACTTTTTGATTATGACACACAAGAAGCGGATACTTTAGCCGAAAAAGAAGATTATTAATCTAAAGTACATGGACATTTTGGGACTAATAAACAGTGTCAATTGTAACTTTGTGAGGATATTAGATCTCTTGTGTAAAACAAAAGAGTTATACGTACGGGATAAGAAATATATTGGGAAAAGGCGAGGGAGTGATATTTACAACGACAAACAATAATAAACGGGGTATGTCTCTCTATTCTCCAGACAACTCAAAATGACCAGAGCAACCCATGTCCTCCATAACAAATATAGACTTGAATAAGAAAGAAAAAAACATTGTTTTATTCAAAAAGTTGGAGCTAGATTAATATGGGCAAACCCTCCTTTGTGGCACTGTCTACCCAAAGGACCTCGTTTGTACTCCAGGTATACTTTCCTCACGCTAGACCGAACCGGCTCTTGTTCCGACTCGGACAACAACAAAAATGTCCGGTATCTATGTCGTTCGCTCGACTGCGCTTATTCTCCAATTCGTTTGGTAGATTGGTCAAATTGGTCTTGACGTGGTCTGTGAGCATAAAACTTTGTATCGTCAGCGTGGATATGTTCTAGTATTTTCTTAAAATCCCATCAGAAAATATGTATCGATTGTATCCTAATACACTAGAGAGATCTATATCTTTTAGAAACTGTATATTTCTTCCAAGTATGCAATTAAACTGGGGGTTTGAAAGCAAACAAAAAATGTTTCATCTTTTGTTTCAGTGGTAAAAGGTTTGTAGCCAAAGTGCATGGAGATGTTCTCAAATATAGGTGTTTTTGAGAAAAGTTTTAACCTCAATTTATTCAAGAATAAAATGGATTAAAACTACAACATTATTAAAGTATTTCCATCTTTATCTTTTTTTTATATTCTCAAGCAATGAAGTGTTCTGAATCACCTTTACCATGAACCACCTCCAAGAAACCATGTGATAGTATGTTTATTCCAGTTTAGATAATTTTAATATATACTTGTCGAATACATTATAAGCAAAAGATCAATCGCAAGGAGAATGGGGGACTCTGAGAGAGTTGGCCCTCGTGGAGGCCTACTTTGACTTTTACTCTTTCTCTTTCCAATACGGGTAGATATTCAATGCGTAGAAAAGGGATTTTAGATTCTGTCAATAGTATTAAATCTGGAGTATTGACACCTCTTGGCCTAAAAAGTGTTAAAAGCAAGAAGAACAAGCTCTTTAAAGAGTTCAAGCCTATACTTGACGAGGACTGCAATGAAAGCTGGTCTGTTATTAATGAAACTATACAAACACAACTTTGGAGGGTAATCGAAGAAATACCCGAATAATAACGATCAAGATATAAAATCGTTTTACATATTACGTATTATATAACCCTTGATAAAGAATACTTTTATTGCTCGTAGAGTACTGTTTAAATCTCGATGAGGTTAGACGAGTTGTCTAGGATAGTTTTAGCACTATCAATTGTGTCGGCAACGTGCCGCTCCCGCATCAACCCAGTGATGTACTCCTCGATGGTTGGAGGTTTTATGCCAAACATTGTTGCTGTTGCAGACCCATTTAGACAAGTATGGAAGTTTTTAAAAAGAATGGAAAGGATGCACACCATTGCAGGCTTGGTGTTACCTTTACTCTTGATGCCGAAGTCGTACATGCAGTACTTAAAGTACCGGCCTACCTTGCTAAAATCCAACTCCACCTGCACTTTTGCCCTAGACATCTTTTTGTTCATGCGCACTTTTATAGCTAAATATATAGAAAAAAGTGTTGGAAGCATAGACCTATGTTATAATTGCAACATAACTTACGATCATTGGCAGTCTCATAACTGTTGAATGGTCTGTATACATTCTTAGAGACCGTGTACGATTGATCTCCATAAACAGCAAATTGGACACCAGAGTTGCTTCTGGAGCTAATGAGCTCGAGGTGCAAGATCACCCTGTCTAATGTTTTTGATTTGTCGAAAACCTTTGCCCCATGGCTAGATTCGACAAATGGTCCAACAAGTAGACTTGTAATTCCATCGGGTGTAGCAATTGACTGATATTTAGAACAATGTACATGTATTTAGGAAAGAGAATGTCAAGTAAGTGTATGGATCATTTAATTGAACATGACTGAATTTATATATAGATATATTTAAGAATATTACCCTGCACCCATCGTACTCAAAGCTCTGTTTACCATCTCTTGCTGGAGGGCAAATCTTTTGCATTGACCCCTCCATAAAGCCAATAACATTTGGATAAACGTTGGCTGCCAAAAAAAATTTAGGTCAAATTAGCAAGGAAATAATGCAATGATGAAAATTAAAACCAATAAATAATAACATTACTTTTGTCCAGGATTGCTTTCGCAAACCTCTCGCAATTCTCAAGTGAAAGATGACAAATGTCAAACTCAAGTCCATACTTGAACTTGTTCAAGAGGAGGAGTGAAAACTGGTTCACAATTGCCTTCATGCTACTCCTGTCCATTCCCCACGTCATCTCCATGGAGCAATACTGCCTTGGGAATGCGTACCGATAAAGTACCAAAGCAAACGCAAATTCGCATGGCACGTGTATATTGTAATTTCCTTCACTCTTGAAACTCAAGATTGGGGAGAACTTCATGCAATTGCACATTCTCTTAATCTAGTTTGAAAGCAGAATATATATTAATACTTGTTTTCTACAGTGGAATAAAGGTGTGGTAGCATTACTTCAGACAGAGTAAATCGAAACTCAATCTTGCATTTAGCATCAGTAAATGTTTCAAGGTCAAGGCGTTTACATGTTACTCTATTTTCTCTTTGAGTACGAGCCTTCTCTTCATCAGCAATGAGATAAGCAATAAGAACGCGACTAAGTAATCTCATTTTTTTGTAATTGTTCGAATCGAATGAAGAAAGCAATGTGGACAATTGTTTTTCACTAAACACGTATTCCGCTTTTGACAATTCCTGCAATTTGTAAATCGGGAATTTCTACAGCTTTGATTAGCTATCGGGATTTGAATAGCATATTCAATCGAGACAGCGTAAAGCAAGTCACGGACTAGATGAATTAACAAGAATACTCAAAAATCAACCCCATGAAGCATGATGTACTTTATATACTTGCTTTGATGGGCAGAAACCAAAGAAAGGAAGAACTATGGCCAGGTATTTATGTTTGGGCGTTTTTACGACAGTAATATTTCTGACATGTTGATGTGAAATGTAGATGAGAATCGACTGTTGGCAGTTTGTCCAAAGCTGTGTTGAACTCTTGTTAGCAAGATTTAAACAATAGAGTTTGATGGAGTTTCCTAGTTTTAGGACTATGTATTTAACAAAGTCTGTTCCCAAACAAAAATAAAGACGGTTAAAATAACTAGAGTGATTCTAATGATGTAGATTGTGATGTGTAAAGAGTAAAGATGCATTGACAACCAAAAGGTATCACAATTAATGCGAAGTATTGTGACTTGCTGCATCGATTTACTATCACCAGTCAGATACCTGGATAGAAAAGATAGACTGCTTTGACCGTCCATTGTTTCCATGGATTCAGATTGACAGGTCGGGATTGCTACAAATATTGAATGCATCAGTTGTATTGCCCTGTACTGGTTGTCAAGTAAATATTTTTACCTTGACATTAACATCCATAACGACATTTTGTTTACCCGTGGCCAATCAAGAAAATAACGGTTCTTGTTGTACGGCAAAGACAAAATCAACATTGAATACAAGATAGTGTTTTATGTATAGAACTTATTCAAATATTGCTTTCTTGGCATGACGCTGTAAAGCGTGTCTGGATACAATAGAAAATCATTGGTTTCTGTTGCAGTAACAGGCACAATTATCAAGTGTGAAAACAAAAACAAAACAAAAAAGACATCGTATGAGTTATTCGACTATGAGATGGAAAATTAAACAAGTGGTACATACTTTTATTTGCTACCATTTCATAAACGAAAAGAAGTTATTGTACTTTACTCCTTTAGGCGAACAGGTGGAATACATGAAACGTACACTTTTTCATTTGAATCAGGCATGTTGTTTGATCTGAATATATATATATTTTATATTTCTAGTGCTTTTTAGCTATATTGGCACAATGTTAATTACACAAGATATTCTAGTAATATTGTCGTTTTCGGTTAGCCATTTCATTGTCTTGTTCTCACTTTAAGCATTGTAGAAAGACTGTTTATCTTGAAAAAATTGTTTTCTGGTGGAAGTGAAGCGGCTCTTTTTATCATCTTGTTAGTAGTTTTCAACCTTTTTTTTTAAAAAAAAAAAGGTTTGTTGACCTAGTAGTTTCATTTTAGAAAGATAGTTTCTAAACTGAACAACAAGGACATTATCCGAGAAAATAGTGCCAATGACTGCAAGTAAAGATGGTTTATTATTATTTTTTCGGCTTTTACACAAACACATGTTCCAACAGCAGATCTTTTGTAATTAAGCTGCATATTAATATGAAAGCCGGCCTCATCTATAAAGAAATAATTTCTTGTAAAGTCAAGATCAGAATCTTTCCATTGCATAAACCAAGCGAATCTTTGTTACAGGTTTTCTCGAGAGTTTCTTGCTTTTGTTTTAATAGTGGATTTTTTATGGCAAGGCATAAATTCGTTTTTTCAAATGATGATTGAGTAGAGAGTTGATATTACTAAGCTTCTCAAACTTATTAATCAGTCTCTCCCTAATATCGCTCACAATTTGGAGATCGTCGCCTATCCATTCAATTGGGGGTGACAATCATGCTCCTCGGTAAAAATTACCAGGACAACGTTTGATTTCACTGCTTTTATTTTATGGCATTATACCGTCTTTTTTTTTTTTGGTGTACTATTTTCATCATAGTTACCCAGTGCAAACATTGATTCCTATACTACATACAACTCTGGCTACTCCATTTTTCTTGTGCACACTCGATAATTTTGCCAATGAATTGTTCTCTTGTTTACCACAATAATTAGTGTAAACTTACAATAATGTGATCTTTTATATAGTTTCTCGAGGACTTTATTATCAAAAAAAAAACTGTTTGGTTTAGTTGGGGTTTCCAAGGTATTGTTCTGGCCATTGATTTTTGTAAAGGCATTTTAAATTGGGCTATATATTCTCATCACAAAGAATATTTTATATATTTGATAATAAAATACACTTGTTGTTGTTTTTTCTAAAAAAAAACCAAGGCAAAACAAGCGTTGTTAGCCAAAGTCAAATATGGCCAACGGTACAGTGACCTGAAGATTATTTCATATACTCTTGTAAACACCGATAATATATTTTCAAACGACGACAATGATTTCCGTAACGACTGTGCATGGTGCGCACAATCTGGCGTTGGTATTAGTGTGCACAAGAATGTGAATCAAATGACGATTAAAGAGATCGTTGCTGATGAGCACAATTGTCTTTATAGGTGACCAATGCTCACTCGGAACCCAATCTGATCATTCCAGACAATGTCAAACTAGGACTTCCCACAGAACCTGCCAGTTAAGTAAATAACAACAGAACAAGATTTAACTTTAAACATCCCATTTTTAAATAGAACCAGAGATTCTCAACAAAGAAGGCCAGCAGAATAGCCAAGACAAAAAAAGACAAGAAAAAAAGACTGCGTTGATCTATTCAGATATAGGGCACTCTGCCAGCGATATCTATCTGTTGCAAGGTTGGCTACCATTTGGGGGGTGTCACTCAAGCATTGGTAAAAAAAAATATCTCTGGGTTCTACAACGTGGCCCTTGTGCGAGATGCCAAAAAGCCCATCTATACAATCAATAGTAAACAGATAAAAAAATGCTATTTTACGGCCTTGAACTGGTTTTGGATAGATGTAGTACGGAGGCGTGCATGGTGCGTGGTGAAGAGTGGGGTGATGGAATCCAGGCTCAGTTGTATAATAGATACTCGATCCAGATTATCGGATCTTGCCATTGTTCATATATATATATATATAAAACAAATTATTGTTATATTGCTGTGGACTCTGATGATTTGACTGGTATCCATATCCATATCCATATCCATAATCATATCAGTATATCTTTTGCGTGGGAAGCAGTAGACAGGAAGAATGTGTTGGCATTAAGCTTTAGAATTACAGCTCCTAGTCCTACTCTAGTGTTCACTATTGATCTTTTTTAATGAAACAATAAAGACCCTTTTTAGTAAACAATTATAAACTGTAACATGATAATAAAGGGCGTGTGAATACATGATAATATTAAAAAAACAAAACAATCTTCCTGGCTAAGCATCCAAAGCAAGTATCCAAAGGCCAAACGGTCCTGGTTTGACTCATGGTTTCAAATTGATTCATGGCTTCAAATTGACTCATAGCTTCAAACTGGCTCAGCAAAGACCAGTTTTTGAATGTATATTTTTATCAAGCGAATTGTTCCGAATACTTGTATAAATATGTGCACAGAAATGTGTGTGGAAACAAGTATTGCATTATTCTTAATTATGATTTCTGTGGACGTTCTTGTGTGTGGAGCTGGACCAGTTGGTCTATTTTTTGGTTATCTGATGGCCACCAAAGGACACTCTGTTTATGTGTTTGACAAGATTGACAAACCATCGGAAAATAGCCGTGCATTGCTTGTTACATCCAGAACCCTCGATATGTTCTCTCTCGTTGGCCTTGAGGCCCCTGTCATTAGGGAATCGCGGATGGTGAGAGGCGTCCAGGTCTATTCCAAGGGTGAACGAGTAAGTGCAGCCCAGAATGCCACTGATATTAACGCCTATTGTAAATAGCTTGGAACTGCAGAAGCGAGTGGTGATACCACATTCCCTCAACAAACCATCCTACCCCAGGTCAAACTAGAGCGCATTCTTCAGCGAAACCTTGATTCCAAAGGCTTTCAGGTCCACTGGCATACGACCCTTACTGCTTATGAACAGACCGAGGATGGAATCAAGGCCACTCTGGATTGCAAGGGAGATTCTATTGTGGTCCAGGCATCCTATCTAGTCGGTGCAGATGGAACCCACTCTGCTGTCCGTCGACTGGCGTCTGACTGGGAATTCAAAGGTGTTTCTGTGGACACAAGATTCGCATTGGCAGATGTGACATTAAAGGGCAGAGATGTCGATGAGGAACTGAAGAATCGAATGACATCCTTTCTCAATCAAGATGGCGCAATGATGTTCTTGCCCTTTGAGCCTGTTAATCCCAACCCTGATCCCAATAACCACTTTAGAGTTATAGTCAGTATGGGCAAATATGAGAAATTGGCCAATGACGAATCGAATGGCGTCACACATGGCATTCGAGCCAGAGATACACGCGCACTAGGCTTTGACGAGCTCAAGCAAGAGATGAAAAAGAGACTAGGCGGCCTGGATATCCATGCCTCTAACCCGGTTTGGCTGACCTACTTTGCCGTCAATGAGCGTCTTGTGGATACTTACCGACAAAAGCGAGTGTTTCTGGCAGGAGGTAAATTGGGTATATTCGCAGCATTGTGCTGATTGGTTCTAGATGCTGCCCATTGTCACTCGCCACTTGGGGGGCAGGGCATGAATATTGGACTCCAGGATGGTAAATTATATATGGTGTGTAAAATACAGTCCTGTAATCCCCCCCCTCTTTTTTTTTTGCTTAGCCGACAACCTGGCATGGAAGATGTCCCTGGTATTAAGAAACCTTTCCAATGACCCGGATTTCCTGCTGGACTCTTACAATACCGAGGTTGGTCTCCACAGAAAATGATAGAAAGTCTAAACTGTTTTCTGTAGCGCCGAGCTGTTGCAGAATCAATAATCAAGTCTACATCTCAGGGAACCCAATTCGTGTTTAGTAATCATTGGCTGATCAGTTAATAATCATAATAATAATAATAAGAAAAAAAAACCCTTGATTTTCACATTAATTAAATCCAAGTGTAGGCTACCTTCGCAGTGGGTTGATTAAAATTGCACTGTCGATTCCTCAGATAAGGAATATTGGTGTTCAGAAAGTGCAACAGGTATAATCTACACAGACCTAAACCTTGCTAAATGTCAATAAATAGATTAGCATGTCTATTCCGGTCTCTCCCCTTCATGGACTGGCTACACCACATCTTATCCAGCCAGGTCAGTTTATAAAGAACACAAGCCCTCTCCGGAGTCGCACAATTGGAGACAGTCTAGAGTGGGCTAGCTTGCACAGCATCCTTGGAAACGATTCCCGCTTTATTGTCCTTTGGGTGTGCACTTGCAAGGGATGGCAAACGCCCTCTGGTCTGACAGACGAGTTTCTCAAGAAAACAAGACCATACTCAAAGGCAGTTCGACGCATTGTTGTCAGTAGTGCCTGGCATACTCGGGATAGTCAGGCCATGGGAGAAGAATGGTGGATAGAGGGAAGCTGGGACGAAATGTGTGTGACGAGGCGAGTGGGGTTAGACAAACGACTCGCAGGAACAAACACGGCGGTGGAGGCAGCGGCTGGGATGGTGGTGCTCAGACCAGACCTTTATGTGGCTCAGAGTAGCCTTGTCCAGACAGAGCAAGATTTGGAAGAAGCGGTTGGGTATCTGGCCCATGCTTTTGGTACAATTGTAACACACACTTATCCGTGTAGCCCCGAAGAATAGAGGCGATCTCTTTTTCTACAATAAGAATTTATTTATACAAATGTATTACTATGATTATATTATGATTTTATTTATTGTTTAAATATATTTTTATATTTATATATATATCTTTTTTGTTTTGTTTTGGAAAATAAAATGAAATGGAGAGAGAATGGTGTACAGGGTATTAAGAGAAAATAAATAAATATGTATGTATTTAGATATATATAATATATATATATATATATTTATATACAGAAAGAAAAAAGACAGAGAAAGAGAGAAGAAGAAGAAGAAGAATCTCTCTCTCTCTATTTTTTCTTTTTTTTTAAAAAAAAGAGAATGAATGATAATAATAATAATAATAGAAATAATAATTATAATAATAATAATAAAAATATAATATTTTATGACTGTCGCCAGGATGACTGAATAGAAGACACGGAGGTTGCGGATGAAACTGTAAACGCAGAGGAAACTGTAGAAGATGAAGACGAGCTTGTAGGTTCATGGAGGGGCACAAAATCACCCAGAGTGATATTGGTCAGCTTCTCGTTTCGATGACATAGACCGGAAAGGTAGCCAAACACGCGATAGGTGATGTTTTTGCAACCCGACAGATTGAGGTGGGTCAATGCTAGTCCATGCTTGGCCAGGACACAAATGGCACCATCCGTAAGACAAGTCCAGTGGGAAAGATCAAGATGGGCAAGACGGGGAAGCTGGGTGATGATGAGCTCAAGTGTGGCATCCGAGACGTCGTCCTGCTTGGCGAGCTGCTGGTACTGCTGTTCAAATCGCTGGTTATGGGCAAACAAGGAAGAAATGGCAGGCTGGACATTGTATCTACGTAGCATGTCGATGAGTTCATCCAGAGGATTGACCTGGGACTCTAATAAGGGTATGTAGTCGTCATCATGGTCCTGGTGTCGCTGGCGATGCTGCTGACGTCTTTGTTCCTGACGATGCTGCTGAAGTTGCCTCAGAAGCATTGACTTTGGCCTGGCCAGGTTGAGCCGAGTGAGATTGGGACAATAGCCAACCAAGGCCACCAGATCCGCATGCTGAACGGCTCCAATGCGGGCAATGTCGAGCCACTCTAGGCGTGTGCGACACAGTTTGGCAATCTGGTGTATCGTCGCACCTGTCACGCGGCCACAATCACTCAGACAAAGGCGCCTAAGAGTGCGACTAGAAGCCTTGACGAGATGTGTGACACCTTGGTGGGATATGCGGACACAGCCACCCAATTGGATTATCTCGAGTGAACTGCACTCGGCTGCAAGGTGGGTGAGGCCGGTGTCTGACAATTGGACGCAGTTTTGGAGATTGAGGACCCGTAGATGAGGAGCGCATTGGGCGCGGCTAAGGCTACGAAGACTGTCGTTTGTGAGGTGTTTGCAGTTGGCCATCTGGAGTGAAACGAGGTTGGGGCAGTATTTAACAATGTGCCTTATTGAGCAGTCTGTGAGATGAAGAGCAGAAGACGACAGGGTGAGACTGCGGATTGCATGTCCATATTTTGGTAGGTGGATAGGGAAGCCGCCAGATACTCTGTGCACAGTGGATTCCTGTGAATGCCATTTCTGAGAACGTGATAGTTGGGATGTGAATGGGGGTAGGCAACAGATTGGTTGTGTAGGGATTGGTGCTCTCCAGAGTACAGGTGTGACTAGGTCGTGCCATAGTTTGCTGACTAGGGTGCAGTTCAAAAGATCGGCTTTACGACCACCGGTGCCGACCATTTCAAACACAACCATCAGAACCTCGTTGGGTAGACGTTGGACATGACAAGGTTTTTGGAGTGGTAAATTGTGCCGATTACGCAACATCTTTGGGCCGACTGACGATGATTGTGTTGGTTTTCTTTTGAGTGCTGTCGATATCTGGATGACGGCCGTAATGGCGGCTGCGATATGGACCCAGCAGTGGATCCAAAACTGAATCCAGCCCAGGAATAGGCCAAGAAGACAGAGCAGAAAAGACTTCATGTTTATATATATAATATAATATAATATAATATAATGATATTTATTTATTTTATATATAGTTTTATATATATATAAAATAATTATTATAAATAAAAAAATATATATATGTGTATATATCTTTTTTTTTATCTACGAATAAAGAGGAAAAAGAGAAAGAAAGAAATAAATAAAAGCGGTTCTGGACAGCATTTTTATACATTAGGGGGAAGTGGGGGGAGGGGAGAGAGGAGAGGGGGGAGGGGGGGTTAAGATCAAGATTTTTTGTACTCTATAAATAATCACATAGTGTTTGGGGGATTGCACAGATTGGATTTTAAAGAATTCTCTCTCTTTACATATTTGGACACTACAAGACGTAGAAATAAAGCTTTCCTTTCTCTATCATCAAAATCCTATAAAAAGAGTGCAGTATTTAAAACACATTTTGTGTTTCTGAAATTCCCCTTGCTCGTATTGGCAACTATTACACTTGATGAATCCCATTGCCGATCATCTGCTTCAGATGAAGAATGAAACCGACAATGCCAGAATGCTCAATGAACAACAGGAAGCGTAAGTTGCAAAGGTGCCTGGATGACTAATGACCAAAAAAGTGTCTTGATCTACAAGTCATGTCAACAGAGTCTGGGTGCATTCAATGATTTTAGCAAGGCACGCTACCAAGATGTCCACAAACACTTTGAATCTCACGCCAAGCTACTCAAGGAAATAAAAGGAGATTTGGAGAGTGTATTTAGCAAACTGCAGTAAGTCTTTTTTGTTGTTTTTTGATTGTTATTTTTGCTTATTTTGATTACAAAAAAGAAATATGAAGCAACATCTTGGACACAAATACCCTGCCGAAACACTTGTTGTGTTGCAAAAGTATCCTGCACCAATACTACAAGATGATTAGCATTTTGTTTATTGGGGGCTTTGAAGCATCTAGAATCGACGAGTGGCTAAGATACGCTTTTTTTTTCCTTTTTTTTTATGGCCGGAAAGGCCGGGATATTTTATACTTTGTTGTTTCATATAAAACACTCCAAGTGGTGTGATTTGTACGGAAAGCCTGCAAGAGTAATGAAATCCTATAGACCTTTTTTTTTTATCGATGGGAACATTGAATCTTTGTGTAAGACTCTTTGCTTGGGTTTCGGATTACCTTTTTGTACAAACAATGAGGTGAGATTATAAATACATTATTATTGTGTATTGTGTGTATTGTACAAAGTTCGCCAAAGTTATACCTTGTCGAGACTTGTGACTAGCTTATAATTGAATCTGTACAGCTTACGATCAACAGAGATTGCTCCAACCACTAAAGGTAGAGTACAAAAATATACAATCATTGTAGGACTGGAATGTGTTATTCTTGTAGAGTGTAACAAGTTTAACGGTTTATAATATATAAATATATATATATATATCAATAGAACCCCACCAAAGTGTCAAATAATATACAATACATTTTATATACATCTATTGGCGATCTCCAACCATGATAATAATAATAATAATAATAATAATTGAAACATCTGATAAAATTGAACATTATAGTCCGCACCCAGGCCCTTTATTGTTTTGGTTTTGCTATCAGTTGGAGATCCTTTATTGTATTGAACAAGATAACCAATGGTCTACAGTACCCTTTCTTTTTTTTTTTACTTTTTTATTTACTTTTACAGAACATTCACCCCAACCACATCAATTAGACCCCTTTTATATATATATATATATATATATATATTTAAACTTTTTATTTATATATATATATATATTTATTCAATGTACTACAGAAATTGCCAGATGGATTTAATCATCTATTAGAGTCTTGGGATCAAGGCCGACATGCAAGATAAAGATAAGTTTATAAATACATAATATATATATGTGTGTGTGTGTGTATATATATATGTATATGTATATATTTTATACATGTATTTTAAAAAATGTAAAGAGCCCTCTTACGAACATGTCGCACTAGACGTCAATTCTCTACTCAATTTGGACATCTTGTTAACTTGAAAGCATTTTTGGGTTTGCGGGGTATTCATTCTTGTCAAACCATCCTGAGTATCTGGGGTAAAATGACGATTTTACTTATGATCATGTCTTGTACTCTTCCTTCAAAATTATATGGGTAATTACTGAATCTAATTCGCGTCCATTGATAATCTCTTGAATACGGTGGAGAAGGTGCTCTTTCTAAATCTTGCATGTCTTTGATCCCAAACATTCATCTTTTATCCAAGCGATAGCTTTCGAGTCTAAAAATATTACATCTTGATGTTATACGACACATTAGGTTTAGATATTCCGGTATATCTTATAACAGAATAGATTTAAAACAGCCAGAGAGCCTCATTGATTGTCAATAGGATCAAGAAATACAATACACATATATATTCCCGGTATCAATTATAAATTTTGATGATATTGAATTACTATGATATTGAAAATCAGAATCAGCCGTGTTGTACAATGTAACAAAAAAAACAAGTTTTTATTTATTGCCACGATAAAAACCATTTAGTTTCCACGGCCCTTTTGCTAGTAATCATGAGCAGAATAGAACATTAGATACTGCTTCATTAATTCATTCAGGTATCAAAACTACAAAGTTTATACAGCAGCATGTTTGCAAGTCCTAGATTTAAAAAGAGCCGCTTTGTATCTTGCCGGGGTCATGATGGGGTAACAGATGGGGTAACAATGGGGGGGAAATACGCTGTACCAGAAGAGATATATATTAGAGACATTCGGACCATTGGCTGCCCAGTCGCCATGACCCCGGCCATGGAATTGAACTTTATAAGCCTGTCGATACCCTCATCAGTGTGTCTTTATAGAATGAACCAAAAAAAAAAAAAAAAAAGGGGGGGGGGGGGGGGGAGGCTATATAAATCATCTTTTATTATAGACGATGGGCAAAGAAGAAGAAAAAATGGTGGCTGGCTCAATTCGACACTATTCGCTAGAAATCATTGATCATTTGCCTGTAATCAATCTTTGCCAATCTCTTGTATTTTCAAAGGGCTATAATCTAGAAGAGTGCTGTAGATAAACTAAAAAGAAAATTGGCGGCGAGACTAATAGCCAGCATAAAACATGGAAGCACAAAAGAGAACCAATGACAGCCAAAGTATTGGCTTAGCAACAGAAATACCAAAAATAAGAAAGATTTAATAAAATAAAATAGAAAATTGTCCAACTTGACCGAGAATATATACCAAAAGGACAACCGAGGCGCTCAAGAGACATACAATAATATTTAAAAGAACCACAAATCCAAATAGATCGTCATTTGGTGTTTCAAGACAGTTGATCAATCAACAACATGAATCATACAAGTCAAGCATTTTATTCTTGATCGAGAATAGTATGTCATGAATTATCTGCAGTACATGGACATATCCGTATAGACCTGTAAAGGATTGTAGTCTGAGGGATCAAGTCTGTTATTGAGCTACAGATTAAAAACCGGCTTGAATTCATTGTGTTTGACAATAAAACAAGTTGGTACCTGAATCCAGTGGGGTTAGACCGAATAGTATATGAGTTTACATTACAGAACTAGGGGGAAGGGGATTAAGATGTAGGCCACAGCCTTATTATTGTATATTCTTATTTTACACCATCAAAACAGGCTGATTGTTTACTAGAAATAGCTTTGAATCAAAGTCTATAGGATTATTTAAAGAATGAAAAGTAGATGGAATTTGTCTCAATAGTCCAAAACACAATAGACTGCAATGATTGAAGCAGGCAGGTTATCTAGGATTTAAACATAAAACACTCTTAATGAATGATTACGAACAAATAGAGCTAGGATACTAAAACTTCATTGTATCAATTCGAAACTTTGCAATACAGAGATGTCACACAAAAGGATCTCATTAGGCCATTGGTACGGATCCTATTTTGCTTGTTTCAAGTCATTTCAAACAATTGTATGCTGCATGCCAACTATGATGACATTATTATACATCTAATGGTATCTATTATTATAGCTTCCATTACGACATATTATTATTTTTTCTGCAAAAGAATTATATAAAACTCTCAGGGAAAGCGATTAGCGTATGTTACCCTTTGGCTTGACTTTTTGTTTTCCAGTCTGCACTCGATAAATAATCAGCAACAAGAAAACATTGGATGAGCAAACAGACATTCACAACCATTTACAATATACATATATATATATATATATATAAAATTTATTCATGTCTGTTTTTGCAAGTCAAGACCACTGCTGCAGTGCTTATAGAGTCAATGTGCTGTTTATTTATCAATAAAGTCATCAACCCTGTGGTTGAGCTATCCAAGGTGATTAATCAACATTCATTCTGTTCCTACCGCCCAAGAATTTATGAGTCTGGCATCTATAGTCAAATGATTATAGCATGGGCTGTACATCCCAGAGTCCACGGTGGTGATGAGTATGTCATTATTTAGAGATGTATCTATGGTGGTGTTGGGCCAATGGAAATCATCAGCCATAATCTTGAACAATGAGGGTATACAAAAAAAAAGAAGATACTCCAAAACACACTCTTTTAAAAGAATAACATGGAGTAAAAGAAAGACAACCTTTATATTTCAGCAAGACAATGGTCCATGTCATTGAAGCAAAATGGTAAGAGTACCAGAACGATGATGTTTTATAAAGTGGCCTGCGTACAGTCCTGGTCTCAGCCCTGGTCTCAGTCCGACTGAGAATATTTAGGCCTACCTTGGGAGGATGGTGATAGCCAAAAAGGACCCCAGCCAAAGAGTCTTGAATACTTTGCGATTTCTAAAAGAAAAGAATGGTATAGAATACCAGTCAAAGTGTGTGTAGCTCATTGCAACTCAACGACAGATCGATTGCATTTACACACACAAACAAAGGACTGCATACAGAATATCATTATTTCTATAATAATAGATTTTTATGAATAACAAACTTTTGTTCTTTATTTCAACAAGTTTTTGTACTGTTTCTTGCCAGTTTGAAAGGCTTGTCTCAAAATATTCCCATGCCTCGAGCAAATTGAGATGAACGCACTACGACAGGAGGAAGGGTAGCTGTGCCAAGAACGGTAGCATAACTACCATTTATTTTCGATTTTAGGCTACTTAATCTCTGCAGATTGTGGTTGAAAGGTAAATGTCATTGACAATTCGCAAAAGTCAGAAAGAATTTCTTCTTCTTCTTCTTCTTCTTCTTCTTCTTCTTCTTCTTCTTCTTCTTTTGATATTAAGATAATTTCAGTACCCTAGAAAGGTCTCGTAAGTTTTCAGACTACTTTGTGTATTGAAATGAGCATTTTATTTTGTGTTGATGTCAAGCATTCTTGAAAATAATAATTTTTGGCATGTGCGAAAAGGGGAGATTTTTGATACACTCCCTTATTGCACTCCGCCCGTCAACAATTCAAAAAAGTCTGACGTAGGCTTTTTGTGAGGATTGTAATTAGTTCTTCATACACTCCCTCAATACACTGCCACCAGGATATCAAAAAAGACTAATGTAGACTTTTTTTTTGTAAAATGAATTTTAGTACTGTAATTGATATAATATATTTTTTTAACTCTTAAAAAGGACCGAGTAGTCGACACTGTTGCATGTCTGAGGGAATGCCTCTCTAATTCGAACATGGTCAAAGTTGAGAGTTGGCTTATCGAATTTCTTCATTCGGCCTGTAGGGGTACGCTGAAATTCAACGTAGTAAAAGTGTGAAAACGAAAGAAGGAGTGTGATCGGGATTGTCTGCAGATGTTAATTTAATGTGGATGAGTGGCCAATAAACCTGAGATTCATGGTATGCATTCAGTTTGCCTGTGGTTCTGACAGAATGTTCAGAGTATGTGTAGATTATGACAGGTCTTTGGTATGTGTCGGCAACAATTTGAGGGCAGATAAAGGTGCTGGACCACAAGGATAGATCAGTTTGCCCCAAACAAGGCGATTTGCTGGACTGAAGTCTGTTGATCATTCTCTCCTCTTCATACTGGACTACAGCATCCGTGCCAATTGCTTTGTATAGAGTGTCTTTATATCTCATATTACATCTTGAGCATATCACCTTTTACATCCATCCATTTGCATTAGTCCTTGTGTACATCAAAGCTGATAGCTCGAAAGCCACAGTTACCATCAGCACCAATGCTATGAATAGCAGCATTTGCATTTCTAGTTGACTGCGAGTGTATCCATTGGAACGGGGCATCTTTCTTTACATTGTCATATGTTTGCGGCCAAAGTGAAAAGGCAGCTCAATATTTACTTGTTTTTAAGCACTGTTTTTAGTCTTTACATACCTGTCATAAGCAGAGGAGCAATGAGATAAATCTCTTTCAGCGCTTGGTATATCCTTTTTGGCTTCAATGGTGCTTTTGTCTGGATAAGAGAAGCTACCATCAACGGCACGTACAAGCAATGTCAACTTTCTTTTTTTTTCTGTTCGAGGTTGACATGTCTTTCTTCAATCTCCAACTGTCTTTTCTTCTTGTTAAGCTCCTCTTCTTCTTTTTTGACTTTTTCTTTTTTATATTTTTTTTTGGCTTTCATTGAATAGCTCTTGTAGGATTCTCAACCTTCCTGTTCCACTCTTGATACCTCTCTTTGACTTTCTGCCTTTACGATTGGTGTTGGTCGAAGGAGGCATCAAGAGATTCATGTTGATAGCTGGCTTAAGAATCGCTGCCTCTGTTTTCTCCAAAACTTTGATTGCATCGGAAATCTCTTGCTGGGTACTGTATAAAGTGACCGTGTTGAATATCCCATGAAGAAGTTGCTCTACGCGTGGTAATAAGACCTCTTTGTTGGATGGACAGGCTTTTTTCAGATCTAAATTTTATATAAAAAACACAAGTCATTAGACCAAGAACAAGAGTTTTAAGAAATGACCAATATAATTTTGTATACTTACTTTCATCAAATTGATCATTATTTTTTTTCGTTTTTCAACAAAGCACTTGTGGGATCACTATCATCATCATCACAATCTTGAGTGTCTTCAACCACCTCGAAATCTTCACCTAATAAACATAAACAGATAATCATAATGGGTTTAGCATTTATCTAATAAAAAAATTCTTTTCTTACTACAAGAACAGTCATTGTCATCGTTCTGAACAGAGGAAGTTGGCTCAGAAACCAAGACAAAATTGGCAGTAGAATTTTTTGCAGATTTTATTATTTACGTAAAAATAAAATAAGCACACACTGCAAAAAGTATACGATTTTATGGTGGAGAAATATCTGTAGTATTAAAGTACTATCATTGATTTATTGTTATTTCAATCTATATTTCTCCACCATACAAATATGAATGATACTATAGGGAATGACGCCTGGTCTATCAGAGAAATAGGTCTTTAGTTCCGCTTGAAAAACCTTTGATACCCCCCAAATTTTCTGTTATTAAAGAGGTCTAGTTTATTTTATATTTCGTGTCAAGTAAACCTATTATTTATTGTATTTTGTGCCATATAAAGCTAATCGCGATATTGCGATTTACAATCTATTCATATCCTTTACTTTTAACCTCAGTAACTTATCTCTTTAGGCTGAAAAGCAAAGGGAAATAGTGTCTTTAGACTGAAAAGCAAAGGGAAATAATGTCTTTAGACTGAAAAGCAAAGGGAAATAATGTCTTTTAGACTAAAAAGCAAAGAGAAATAATGTCTTTTAGACTGAAAAGCACCGTATCATACGTTTACATACAAGCCTCATTTGTTTGTTGATTTTTTAAAAATAAATCATTTTTTTATTTATTTTTTATTTATTAAATATATATATTTCTAGATGAATGCTCTAATCATATAATAATAATATATATGCTATTTCTAGAGTATTGTTTGATATTTTGCATCTAGCAAGACCAACAAGTTCCTACCTGATAGATATTGGATACTGTCTTGGAGGAGAATGGTGCTATTTAATAGTAATAGTTGTAATGTTGGGCAAAGGGTAAGAGTCCAGGAGTTCAAGAGTGATGGAGATGGAGTTATCCAACTCAAGAACAAGTAGAAATAGGAAGATCTGAGGATAAGTGTTGGTGGGGTGGTTTGTAGGGTACTGGGATATAGCTTGTAGGCGGTTTCAAAGGGGTATTCATGGATGTTTCTCACTAGGGTTGGCGGTGTGTTGTGGAGGTCTGTCTTCTAACTATCAATCAAGGCTGTCAACTCTACTCAATGCTCGGGATGGCTCTTTAATCTCTACTTTTGCTCAGAGATCTCTCAGGATACCCTCTAAAACAAAACTACAAGAAAGAACTCCTTTTTATTAAATGGTCCATGACCCTAGTACATATTCTAGTTTCCCAAAGGCGGTACAAGTGGCTATTGATTTGGGGTGAGACCCACGTCGCTTCCTACGGACAGACTGCTCAGTCTGGGCCAGAAAAATAGTCTCACTATTCTACATAGTGTTGTATTTGCACATCTATATGTACAACAAAGACATATATAATAAATCCCAGTATTCAATATAACTGGTGAATCTAACACGGACTATGAATTACAACATCAGTATAAAAGGAACAGGAACACAGACTAGCAACATCATCTTAATTGATACCAACTTTTCTACCTCATTAAATACCACACTATACAAAGTCTCTTTATTTCATTACTTTTATTATCACATTTTACTATATTCCTACCCTAAATACATCATTTTTTAAAGTGAATTCTTGTTAAAAAAAATCATCATCATCATTACCAACATGACCAATAACAACTCCTTTGAATCTTTCATCCAAGACACTAACAATATGACCATCCTGTCTGAGGACATGACCATGGATGATTACAGCCATATGGTGCAAGAAGAACTGGAAGCCACCAAGGAACTGGCTGCAAGACAACTGGACCAGCTTGTCAAGCATATGGAGGCCAAACTCTGCAAGCTGGTGGGCCAATTCCACGAACTGGTCATGAACGGCAGCTGTAAGGAACCTCCAATTGGTCTTGACCTTTAGACCAATCATAACTGATTCCGTCTTTAATACTCTCTGACCAATCAAATCATTGTATTCATTCCTATAGACAGAACACTTATAACACCAATCATAATTATCTTTTATAAATAGCAGACATAAACATATTCATATAAATACTAGTAGAGCTTGATCATAGAAAGATCAAGCAAACAACTTCTTTAATAAAAGAATCTATCTACATTTCTCTGTCTGTTTTCTCTGTCCTTGCTCCTGTTCAGATTGGTTCCTGACAGCAGCAAAGCAAGTGTCCTAAGTCAAGCACAAACAGATATAGACCAGACCTCAGCCCTGCTTGAAAGGTTGTCTCACTACCAAGCAGGGATACCTTCAAGACCCCAAAGAATCAGACCAAAGGTTCAACCATCTCACTTAGGGACATACCAAAGTTCCAGCTGGCAGGGCAGATAGTATGTTACCCCAACAAGCCCATGTACAAAGCAGTGTCCCACTTCCTGTCAGCTGTACAGAAAGTACTGAATGCTGGGAAGGTAAACATTGATAAAGCATGGAAGAAATGACTACTTTTAGCTTTCAACCATCACTATGACACCTGGTATGAAGAGAACCTTGCAGATCACAACCTCACCTGGGTACAAGTAAAGCAAGTGATCCGAAAGAAGTATGATTCGTTTAATAGACAATTGGAAATGGGCTCGCTGGTATTTACCATGAAAATGTCCCAACATGAGTCTGTCCTTGACTATGGAATCTGCTTCCAAAAGGCTTGCCAAGAAGGTGGTGTACAGGAAAATGCAAATCTCACTATGAGATTTGTGAGCAGCCTTACCCCCAACTTGCAAGCCAAGGTCAAGTTGGCATGGTTTGCCAGGCATACAGAGATGCCACAAATCATTGAGCAGGTAGCGCTACTTGCTAATGGAGTGTCTGTAGCCTACAAATGCTCAAATAATGAAAATAATACACCTCGTAAAATCCATAGCTCACAAAAAAGTGTCAGGTATACTAACAATAACGTTAAAAAATCTAAATTCTTCTGTGCTCATCACAAACTTAATGACTTGCACAACACAAATGAATGCAAAGTCATAAATAAGACCAAGAGCACCAAGACTAACGCCAAAATTTGCTGCCACTGCGGAAAAGATTGGAGTTACAATCACAAATGCAAAGAGTATTTCTCGTCAGATGAATACCACAAGAAGCAGGCCCAAGAATTTGCCATCAAGTTGCTAAAGGCCACAAGCTTTGACCCAATGGAGCACATTGCCAATACCTTGGAAAATGTGTCCTTTGGTAAGAGCATAAACAAACAAAAAATAGAAAAAAACTCATTCTTATTACAAATACCCATTCTTTTACAGAATGAGTATAAGGTGCTTGGCCTTATGGACACTTTGGAGCCAGACATATAGTTGAACTCACCCATAAGAACGGGATACATTGGGTAAAAATCACCCAAGATACACTAGAATGCATAAAAGAATGTGCAGCATGTCAAAAATACAATATAACAAGAAAAGGATACAATCTACTTAGACTAATACATGCGTACATACCAGGAGATCACTGGGCAATAGACTTAGCAGGACTGTTAACACCTACAGACAATGGAAACATATATCTCTTTGTCATGGTAGATGTATGCACAAGATTCTGCATACTGAGAGCCATACCAAACAAATAGTCAGATACCATAGCAAAAACCCTTGTACAAATATTTAGGGATTTTGGTTATCTAACAATAATACAATTAGATAATGATACAGAATTCAAAAATGAATTAATGACAATCATGGAAAACTCAGGAATAGACCACCAATTAGTAACACCATATCACCCTAGAGCCAATGGCGTAGCAGAAAGATGGGTGCAAACTTTAATCCAAGTCATAAGGAAAGTAGTTGAAGGAACTGGTAAGGATTGGGATCATTACCTACCAGCATCCCAACTCACAATAAATAGCAAAATATCAAAAAGACTGAATATGGCACCGTTCTCACTTATGTTTGCAAGAAATATCAATGCATTCTGTTAAATCAGAGGAAAACAAAGCACGGACAAGAGTACGGTGAGACTTTGTTTATTAAGAGAGAAAGAATTTGTGAATGAGATGAAGACTATTGCTATTCGTATTGTGCGTTTATATAGACATTGAGATGAGTGCTAGTGATGATATGATGATATCATGTAATGTCTGTTCTCTCTACCAACTATTAGATATGACTTGTTATTTTACTTAGTACTATTAACCAGTGTGTTAGTACTAGTTGTTAGTGTGTCTTTACGTATGAATAATGTATTTGGAAAGGTACACTCTTTAGTGCCCTTCCAGTAGGTCGGTTATTCAATATGTTTCAATATTGGTAATTTGTGTTAATGTTTCAATCTATGATTATGTTGGATACAACATTACCCCCCTCCAGGTTGGAACAACCGTTTGAATTGCTGTGGGAGCATATGTAAGGATACACTGTAGCATTCGTTGAGTTCAGTTGCGTCTGCGTTTACTGGATCGTGTAGGTTCTTGGGATGACATGGTGCGCTTGTTATGTTTGATCGTAGATTGTTTCTGAGGTTGTTCAGCACCTCGTCTTTGCCAGTATTTGTCAATAATGCTCAAATCGTTGAAGTGACTGGTTGGTTCCCAAGTGTCTTGATCTGGTGCATAGTTTTTCCAACGTACTCTGTAAAGATAGTCGCCTTTGTCTTTACGATGGTCAATGATGGCTTGTATCTCGTAGAAATTGTCAGAAGAGATAACGGTATCTTGGGATATCAGCTTAATTTGCGAGGGCGGAATGTTTCTTGATAAAAGTGCGCCCGTTTCGTCTTGCAAGATGTAGCTGCCTCCTTTTGTTCTGCCCTTGACTGTGAATGGTCCCTCATATCTTGGATCGGTCTTGGATTTTTTGAGGATATTCTTGATCATCACGTTGCTGTCATTGGGAAACTCCATTATGATATTATGGCCCTTATCGTGTCTTCCCTTGTCTGCTGCTTGTGTGGCCTTGATACGTTCTCGGATAGCAGGGAATACGACAGTCTCCATTTGTTCGATGCGGTCCTTTCTTTCTTTTAGACAGTTTGGAGAAGTGTGTGTACTTTCCGTTTTTCGGTAGTCAGAGAAATCGGTCGGTTGTCTGGCAAACATGAGGGTGAAGGGACGTGTGCCATGTAGTTTAGCATGTTTGCTGTTTATGGCCAGTTGCGTACTTGGGATGTATAAATCCCAGTCTTGCTTTGCTCCTTGTGTTCTCTTGTTTATGACTTCCTTTGCCATGTGTACCCATTTCTCAGCCACACCATTTGCTCTCAGATGATATGGGGTCACTAGGCGATGATCGATTCCTGCTGCCTGGGTGAATTTCTTGACGAGTTCATTGACAAACTCGGTACCGTTGTCTGACTGTAGGATCTTAGGTAATCCATAGTCACAGAAGATCTGAACAAGTTGTCTTACAATTGTTAAGGATGTCTTGTCGGGAATTGCGTGGAGTATACAGAATCGGGAGAAGATTGTTGTATTTGGCATAATGGTATATCAGAGAAAAGTGATATATAAACCCAGATAGCTGGATTATCTAAAATCAAGACAAACTATACCATCCAGAAATCCTTATCCAAATATGAAAATACCATACCCAATCTATTGTGGGACAAAGTCCCAAAATACCTATTAACTGATAACACAGCTATTATGATAATGAATATCCAAGCTGATAAGAATTATAAGAATAATTATAAATACTAAGTTAACATACTTCTTAAATCAATAACTGGATATACTTTAACTTTTTCTAAACCACAATAAAGAGTCTCAAAGTATCCACCGTCCCAATTTCTACTACAAATATCACAAAGATGTCAACCATTACTAGGATATAATGGTTGCCGTTGTGTGAGGTGGTGTATGGACCAGCAAGATCAATGGCCCAGTGTTCACCTGGTTGACTGGCAGTAATAGGTTTCAGCGGATGATAACCGTGTTTTGTGACATTGAATCGTTGACAGTTCAAGCAGTTCTTTACCGTTGCTGTGGCGTCTTGCTTGAGGTTAGTCCAGTGGAGTCCATCACTGTGTATAGCATTGACTATAGCATCTGTACCAAAGTGGCCGAGTAGATGTGCTTGATTGAGGATATGCTGTCTGTCTTTGATTGGTGGTGTAATCATTTCGCTTGTGTTGTGCATTCGTTGAAGGGCATGTGATGGTTTCTGTACTGCTTTTGCCGGATGCTTCATAGAGGGTTCTATGGTTTTATCCTCCCCAGCGGTTTTTCCGAGGTGAAAAGGCGTGATAGAGCATCTGGTAAAATATTTGCAATGCCAGGTCTGTGAACTATGTCGTAGTTATAGTCACAGAGCACGTCAAGCCAGTTAATCATCATAGGATTGGCGATCTCTTGTGTGTGAAGGTAGGTGAGTGCCTTGTGGTCCGTGTACAACGTGAATTTGTTACCCCACAGAAACTTGTGGAATTTGGTCAGGGCGTAGACAATACCCAGGAGTTCACGTTTGGTAACGGGATAGTTACGTTCAGACTTGGAGAGAGAGCGAGCCATGAAGCCAATGTAACGATATTGGTTGTTGATGATCTGATAGAGCACTGCGCCTATTCCAGTGTTAGAGGTGTCCGTGGCAACCAGGAAAGGCTGATTGGTGTCCGGGTGGCTTATAACTGGTGCGTGGGTAAGTGCGTGTTTGAGCTTGGAAAAAGCTTGTGTTTGTTCCTCAGTCCATAACCCTTGTAATGAGTCAGCATTGCGCAGTTTATCGAGTGGAGATGACAGTTGCGACAAGTTTGGAATATGCTCGCGAAAGTAATTGACGAGACCGAGGAATCTTTGAATGTCTTTGCCAGACTTGGGTTGAGGCCAGATGTTGGCATTATGAACTTTGCGAGCATCGAGATCAACACCTCTTGTACTCACAGTGAAACCCAGTAAAGATACAGAAGTTTGCGCGAAGTGACATTTCTGTGGATTAAGAATGAGGTTGACGTCTGTAAGCTTTTGAACGGCGGTTTGGACGTGTTTAACATGGTCGGTCATGTTAGTGGAAAAGACTACGATATCATCCACAAAGGCAGTAACATATGGAGTGTCATGGTAAATGAGATTCACAACACGTTGAAACTTGGATGATAAAGGCTTGAGGCCGAATGGACATCCACGAAACATATACTGATTGCCTTCGAATGTGAATGTGGTCTTGTGTCGATCATCCTCATGAATCTTGAAGCGATGGAATGCACTCTTGAGGTCGAGAGTGGTGAATATGGTGGCACCTCGTAGCTTGTGGAAGAGCTCGGAAATGAGTGGCAGAGGGAACCTGTCATCTGGCAGCAGAGTGTTGATTGCTCTGGGATCCAGGCAAGGTCTCTTTCCTGTTGGGTTGCCAAACTCATCTTTCTTGGGTGCGAAGGTAAGTGGGCTATTCCACTTAGTGTTGACGGGTGCACGCTGGATTGTGCCGTCAGTTAGCCATTGTTTGATGTGTTTGGCCATCAGTGGTACAAGTTGCAGAGCAATGGGATATTGACGCCGATAGACTACCTGACCTGGAGGAGTAGGTAGACGTACAATAGACTCTTTAACTGTACAGAATGAGGAAATGGGGATAGCTTCGTTTGATTTAATAAAGGGTAAAAGAGCCTTCATGAAAGTATTATGTTCAGCAGGTGTTCCAGCTGGTGAATTATTGGGTTCTTCTTTTTCAATTATGGGAGTAGGGGCCTGAGGCGCGTTAGATCCATACCAACTAGTTGCCAGTCCTAACAAATGAATGCCAAGGCTAGGCATCAAGTCTGTACCAATACTAACATCTATATTCTCAGCGAGATCCATAACTTCAAACGAGTGTGCTATCTTTTTATCATTATATGAAACATTTATTTTATTTGTAACTCCTAGTCTATGGGTTGTAACGTCCTTGGTTGCCAACACGATCTTTCCCTTGCGGGGAAGTATGGCCCTGTTGTATCCAACATAATCATAGATTGAAACATTAACACAAATTACCAATATTGAAACATATTGAATAACCGACCTACTGGAAGGGCACTAAAGAGTGTACCTTTCCAAATACATTATTCATACGTAAAGACACACTAACAACTAGTACTAACACACTGGTTAATAGTACTAAGTAAAATAACAAGTCATATCTAATAGTTGGTAGAGAGAACAGACATTACATGATATCATCATATCATCACTAGCACTCATCTCAATGTCTATATAAACGCACAATATGAATAGCAATAGTCTTCATCTCATTCACAAATTCTTTCTCTCTTAATAAACAAAGTCTCACCGTACTCTTGTCCGTGCTTTGTTTTCCTCTGATTTAACAGGCCCAACCAAATTTGCTACAGATTTTGGTGTTCACCGAACTGATAGTAGCCCCGGTGTCCACCAATGCCCACAGTTGCTCGCCTTCTAAGGAGATGGGAACAAGATAAGAGTGAGTAGACCGTTGAGAGATATCTACGTTAGTGCTCGTGTACTTACAAGGAGAGCACTGTTCCAAGTCCATTTCCATGGACTGGTCATCCTCGGATGAGCTGGCATCCAAGGGAACGAGAGGGTCTTCCACGACGGCGTGGGCAGAACAGATGGCGAAGTGGGGAGCAGAGCCCCGAGCAGAGCCCAACGTAGAACTGGAAGAGCCGGAGACAGAAGAGCAGCGGTGTCTTGGTGACCAGACTTCACCACACCAGCGACACGGAGAGGACCCAACGTACTTGTTGGTGTTGGTGGCGTGCTTCTCCACACGATTACCACCCTTGGTGGCCAGGACGTTCTTGAGAACTCGGCAATCTTCTGAGTCATGGTTTCCCTTGCCATGCAAGGTACAGCGCTTGACGGCAAAGCGGTCATGACTGTGTGAAGACACACGAGAGGAACCGGCGGAACGGCCAACAGAAGCAGAAGTGGGACCAGAGGGGGAACGAGCAGGAGAAGCAGAGGCAGAGACAGATGTGGCCAAAGAAGAGGTCACGGACGAAGCAAGAGAACCAGAAGGGCGGCTGGTGATTACCTTGCTGTAGATGGACCTGGCAAGGGAAGCAGCTTGGTCGATCGTGTGTCTTTTCTCCAGAGGCATGTTGACTTGTAGTAGGGACACCTGTCTGGAGAGCTCGGGGAGCAGGGAACCAGTGTATGCCACAGACATGAGGAGATCATCATTGATCTGGGCTTCCCTGCGCACCCGCTGGAATCTGTCGGTATACTGATTGACGGATTCCTTGGGGGACATCTTCATCATCATGAGCTCCTGTGTGAGCTGGACGCGACGCTCCACGTCGTTGATACCATATGCCTTCACAAAGGCACCACGAGCAAAGGACCAGGGGAGATCGGGAGAACTACGGAGGTAGTCGTCGAACCAGGAACGTTGTTCTCTTGAGAGAACCATGGGGAGAAGACGGTGCCAGTCCTCGTTGAGGTTGAGGCTGTAGGACAGCAAAACATCCTCAAACTTGTTGAGGCATTCCTCAATAGAGGAATAAGTCTTCTGGGTGCTATCCCACTCGTTTCCCTGCCACTGGAAGACAGGAAGCTCACGAGGGACAACGCGAGATTGGTGGGCTGTCTGTGCGGCAAAGACAGGTTCAGGACGGACCAGGTGGGCGTGAGCGGAGAGCAAAAGGGTTAGATCGCCCTCCATTGACGTAATGCTCTGGCGGAGGTGAGCTTTGGCCTCATCAGGCTGATCTTGCTCAATGGCATCGGCCAGGGCAACAGTACAGGCAGAGAGTCTCTCACGGAGACGCGAGATGGCGGCCAAGGACTTGACGGGCTGGCTGGGAGCAGCGGCTTCAGACATGCTGAGGTCACTCAAGGCGGCCAAAATAGGAGAGTTGTTTGCTTGCTGGACAGACATGACGGAAATTGGGTTTTGTAGTTGGTTTTAAAAAGAGTTCACCGTAAAAAATGTTAAATCAGAGGAAAACAAAGCACGAACAAGAGTACGGTGAGACTTTGTTTATTAAGAGAGAAAGAATTTGTGAATGAGATGAAGACTATTGCTATTCGTATTGTGCGTTTATATAGACATTGAGATGAGTGCTAGTGATGATATGATGATATCATGTAATGTCTGTTCTCTCTATCAACTATTAGATATGACTTGTTATTTTACTTAGTACTATTAACCAGTGTGTTAGTACTAGTTGTTAGTGTGTCTTTACGTACGAATAATGTATTTGGAAAGGTACACTCTTTAGTGCCCTTCCAGTAGGTCGGTTATTCAATATGTTTCAATATTGGTAATTTGTGTTAATGTTTCAATCTATGATTATGTTGGATACAACACATTCAAAGATTATAATGAACCAGGATCAATTCTAACAATCCCAATGACAAATGAAGAATTATTAAAAAGAATCAACCATATGGCAGAGATAGTCTTCCCAGCCATAAAAGAAAGAACAGAACTTATCACAAAAACTCAAAAAGACAAATTCGACAAAAGTCACACAATAGCAAAGATAAATAATGGCAGTCATGTGATGATAAGACTACTAACCAGAAGTAGCAAACTAGCGCCAGCATACCAAGGGCCATATACGGTTATACGTCAAACCCAAGGAGGATCCTATGTTCTCCAAGACAAAACTGGGGCATTGATGCCAAGGGACTACCCACCGTTTGATCTAAAATTGATTTCAGTTGATGAAACAGCACTAGAAGATGAACTTGTTGAAGTGCAAGCCATCATTAATCACAGAAGCAATGCGGGTAAAAGAGAATACCTTGTATGATGGAAAGTGAGGTAGATTAGGGTTTGTAGGGAACTAGTAGATACTGTGAGAGTGTTATTTATTAAAGAAAGAATATTATGGTGGTTTATATACTTATTATTCTAATTCCCTTTTAATGTAACGTCTATTGTGTAATGGTCGGTTATAACTGTTGAAGTGTGAAGTGTACATGTGCCTGGTGTGTAACTGCTCCTGAGATGTTAACCTGCCAGGGTTATTAGCAAAGAGGAACCGGAGATCGGTTGTAGAGTCTGTATTTCACTCAGCTGTGGTGTGTATACCACATTACCCCCTTCCAGGTTGAATAACCGTTTCGCAGAGGTTGAGATACTTTGACTGAAAGGACCATGTTAGCGTCTTGTGCGTTTGCTTTGGCATGTAGGTGTATGCTGCGTGTTGCGGCGCTTGCTAATGTACGTTGCATTGACTGTGCGTGTCTGATTTAATAGTGTCTTGTCTGTTGGTGTTACACCAAGTCGATCCCAATAATCCGCAATAGGTTTAGGGCTGCTAAAGGATTCTGGGTCTTGCCATGTGTCATCCTTTTCTTCATAGCCTTCCCATCTAACTCTATATTCATATTTTCCTTTTGATAGTTCTCTGTGAGCTATGACTGCTCTGACTGTAAAGTACTCTGCCGATTTTCTGGACTTCCTCGAGTGAGACGAGTTTGTCCTGTGAGATTAATTTGAGTTGTGACGGTGGATATTCTCTGGGCATCAGCAGTCCTTGTTCATCCATGAGGACGTAAGAACCTCCCTGTTTCTCTCTGACTACAGTGTATGGACCTTGGTATGCTGGTTCAAATTTTCCATGTTGCAGTTCTTTAATCATTACTTGGCTGTTAGCAGGGAATTGTATCATCCTGTACTTATTGTCAAACTTGCCCTTTTGTGCATTAGTCATTGCTTTTGCTCTTTCAGCAATTGCCGGAAATACAATGTCTGCCATGTCTTTGATGCGTTGTTGTAATTCATCTTCTGTGAGCGATGGAACTGCTGGATCATTGGTGTAGCTTTTAAAACTGTTCATTGTCCTGGTGAACATGAGGTTGTAAGGCGCCGTTCCATTACGCTTTGTCACTTTGGCATTCATTGCTAGTTGTATACTAGGCACATAGAGGTCCCAGTCTCGAGTTGCTCCTTGTATTCATTTCTTTATAGCATTTGTTGATATCTGTACCCAGCGTTCGGCGACGCCGTTTGCTCTAGGGTAATAGGGCGTAGCTAATCTGTGGTCAAATCCAGATGCTTCAGCTAGTTTCTTCATAAGTGAGTTGACAAACTCTTTGCCATTGTCTGATTGTAGGTATCTAGGGAATCCGAAATTACAAAAGACATTGATTACAGTGTTCACTACGGTGTCCTGTGTCTTATCAGGTATTGCACGTAATACACAAAATCTTGTGCAAATGTCTACCATTACAAGTAAAAGTTGTTATTGTTGTGAGAGGTTGTGAAAGGGCCTGCGAGGTCGATAGCCCAATGGTCGCATGGTAAGTATGCATGAATTGGTCGTAGAGGGTGATAGCCTTTCTTCGCTATGTTATACTTTTGGCACTCTATACAGCTTTGTACTACCTTGATGGCGTCTCTATGTATGTTTGTCCAGTGTATACCTTCATTATGAAGTGAGTTTGTTATGGCGTCTGCTCCAAAGTGTCCGAAAGCATGTGCTTTGGTGAGAAGGTCTTCTCTTTCGTTATCCGGTGGTGTTAACATTTCATCGTAGTTCTTGTTGACTAGAGTTTGTTGTCTGTTAATGACTATTTTTCGTCCATTGAGAGTTTCTGCGGAGTCATTACCCCCTTCCAGCTCTTTATCCGTAGGAAAAAGGCGTGATAATTGGTCGGGTAGGATGTTGCTGAGACCAGGTAGATGGAGTACCTCAAATGTATATTCGAGTATAGTGTTGAGCCAGTTTATCATCATAGCATTGGCAATTTTTTGTGTATGAATATATGTGAGCGCTTTGTGATCTGTATACAGGGTGAATGGGTTACCCCAGAGATATTTGTGAAATTTGTTTAGTGCATATATGACTGCTAGCAACTCGCGTTTAGTTGTAGAATAGTTTCGTTCACTCTTGGATAAGGCGCGTGCCATGAATCCAATGTGTCTTGTCTCTCCATTGATGACTTGGTAGAGTACGGCACCTATGCCTACGTTGGAAGCATCAGTGGCCACACTGAAAGGGTATTTCAAGTTTGGGTAACACATGATTGGTAATTTGAGTAATATAGCCTTGAGGCTTGTGAAACTATTGATATGTTTGTCATTCCATATATGTTCGAGAGAACCTTCATTGCGAAGTTGGTCCAGTGGTGCCGTGAGTTGGGCTACATTAGGGATATGTTCTCTGAAGTAGTTTATGACGCCCAGGAAGCATTGTATGTCTTTTCCGGTTGACAGAAGTGGCCATTCTTGTATGTTGCTTACCTTGCGTGTGTCTAATGATATACCTTTCTCTGATACGCAGAAGCCTAGTAGAAAGACCGCTCTTTGTGCGAAATGGCACTTCTTTGGATTTAATATGAGATTGACTTTAGTGAGTTGACTTATTGCTGCGTTAACATGCTTTGCGTGCTCTTCCATGTTATGTGAAAACACGACAATATCATCCAAGAAGGTGGTGACAAATGGCATGTCTTGAAAGACAATGTTCATCACTCGTTGGAACTTAGATGAGATGGGCTTTAATCCAAAAGGACAACCGCGGAACATATACTGTCTTCCTTTAAAGGTAAATGCTGTCTTTGGTCTATCTGGCTTGTATACTTCGAAGCGGTGGAAGGCACTTGTCAAGTCCAGTGTCATGAATATCACTGCGTCTTTGAGTGTGTGGAAGATGTCCCTTATGAGAGGTAAAGGGTATCAATCTTCTTTGAGGAGTTTGTTGATATGTCTAGGGTCGAGACACGGTCTTCGGTCAGTATAGTTTCCGAACATATCTTTTTTCGGAGCTAGTGTAATTGGGCTGTTCCAAGCTGTATCGTTGGATGCTACTTCAATTGTACCATCAGCTAACCAAGTGTTCACAGTTTCTTGTATTCTTGATTCATATACTATAGGTAGAGGGTATTGCCGTCTGTAAGATGTAACTCCCTCTGGAGTGTCAATATGAATGACTGATTCAGGTATTGTGCAAAATGATGTTTTGGGAATAAGTTTGTTTTCTTCTATCGATGCTTCAATCGCTCTCATAAACTGTTTGTATTCATCGGTTGTACCTGCAGGGGAATTATTAGGTTCTGGAACATCGTTGGGTATGTCTTTTTGTTTAGAGTTGACATGTTGATTGTCCCACGTAGTGGCTAGGTTTGTGATGGCCATACCCAGTTTTGGCATTAAGTCTGTGCCAATACTTATCTGGGTATCCAAGGATAAACTCATGACGATAAAGCTGTGCTGAATTGTTTTGTTATTATATGATAGTGTGCCATTGTCTATTGTTCCTAAATGTTCTACTACACTGCCTTGGGAGGCTAAATATATTTTTTGATGTAAAATCTTTTTATTTGCACGAAGAGAGAGTGATTGCATTAAATGCGGCGAGATGAAGGAGGCATTGGCTCCAGAGTCCACCAGGGCCCAGACACGTCTACTCTGTACAAGTATAGGAACATATAGTGAGCCATCGATAGAAGAAGGCGGTTTGTTGTCATTATTATTGTTATTATTATTATGTGAAAGGTGTTTTTTACCTTGTGCTTGGAGGTTCAGCTGGCTGAGGTCCACGTCAATGTTGTCATTGGCTGGTTCATTGACGTGGGCCATGCGGGCGCTACGGTTGGCAAAGACCGGGGTCTTGTTCTTTGCCAAGTGGTATTCTTGGCACTTATGCCTGGGGACATAAGGTGCCTTGTGGCAAAAGCGGCACAGTGTTGGTGCTCTTGGGGCACTTACCGGTGTGGAGAACTTGTTCTCTTTAGGAACCAAATTCCTCAGTACCTGACACTCCTGTAAGGAGTGTCGTCCCTTGGGGTGGACTGGGCAGGACCCATTGGTGGTGGCACGTCCGACCTGGGGAGAAACCTTGCCCTTCTTGAAGGAGTCCTGGTCCTTGTGGTGGTGGTGGTGGTCTTCTTGTCGGCGCTTGCTGCCAGTAGCCCAGCGTTCCTCTTGAGGTCTGACCTCGTTTTCTTTGCCACAGGTGGCTATCACCAAAGGGATGACCTGGTTGATATCCTTTGGCGTGGTCAGGCCAAAGTGTTGGGCAATAGTTTGCCAGGCCTTCTCTCTGACCGTCTTTGTCAACGAGGTGACAAAGAGCCAAACCAGTTCTTCACCGTTGGGCAGTGCTGCGGCGTGGGCAGCCTCTTGGTACTTGCTGGCGTACCCACGGATCTGCTCTCTTGGCCCTTGTGTGAGAGCTCTCATCTCCTGTCTCTTCATCCACAGATGGTAAGGGTTACCATGTTCTTGTTCCATCTGTCGACGGAACTCGCCCCAGGTGTACCCCTTTCCGGCCTTGGTGTACTGGAACAAGATTCTCTGGCTTTCGTCACAGGTGAGCCAGAAGAGATGTTCCCAGTGCTTGTCGAATGTCAAGTTGTGGGCACGGAGCTGCACCTCAAATTCGTTTAGGAATGACCGAATGGACTCATGTACCATCTTGCTTGGCTGCCGGATGGGTCCACCTTGGAGCTGGAAGGCTGGCAGGTTGGGGGGAACGAACGAGTCGAGCTTGTTGGCGTGGTCCCTGCCTTCCTTCTTCTTATGGATCTTCTCCAAGACCTCTGCTGCCGAGGCGTCGGCCAGCACTTCCTGGGCGGACAGGAAGGCTTTCCAGCGCACCATTGTATTGTCGACGGCAGCTTGGGCCAGGGCGACTTCTTCGGGAGAAGCGCTGGGGTTAGCCAGAACCTTCATCAGGTCGGCCGATGCATTCTTGCAACGCTTGTCTAGGTCGGCTCCAATTGCCATGGTGTCAATGGCTATGGGCTCCTTGGTGATGTCGATGATTTCACCCATGACTTGGTCTTCACCGATGTGCTGGTGTACATCACTGATGTTGGTCTGGATGCTCTCGTTCGAGCTGGTAATGGAAGCGTTTGCGATATAATCGGACATAGTTGAAAGAATTATAAAAATACAATTCACAGTAAAAAATGAGGTAGATTAGGGTTTGTAGGGAACTAGTAGATACTGTGAGAGTGTTATTTATTAAAGAAAGAATATTATGATGATTTATATACTTATTATTCTAATTCCCTTTTAATGTAACGTCTATTGTGTAATGGTCAGTTATAACTGTTGAAGTGTGAAGTGTACATGTGCCTGGTGTGTAACTGCTCCTGAGATGTTAACCTGCCAGGGTCATTAGCAAAGAGGAACCGGAGATCGGTTGTGGAGTCTGTATTTCACTCAGCTGTGGTGTGTATACCACAGAAAGGACAAGGTCCAGAAGAAGATGAATGGCTCACACCAAACAAATTCACAGATCTCAAAACAATCCAAGACTATTGGAGTCGCAGGGAAAAACAAGAAATTTTAACCAAGAACAAAAGCCTATTAACCACTGGTAAAAGAGGGCGCCCTGCAAAGCAAATCACAAATAATATAGAACAAATAGCACCTAAATGCAGAGGTCGTCCTCCAAAGACACCCAGAAGAATAGGACGACCAGCAAAAACTAAACAACCTGATACTCTACTGGCACACAGAAAACATAAAGATCATACAAGATCAGCAAATATGATGCCACATAACAAATGTATGCGCATCTAAAAAACGTTTGACTAAAGCCAATCTGGAGGGGGGTAATATTGTATTTGCATATCTATATGTATGACAAAGACATATATAATCAATCCCAGTATTCAATATAACTGGTAAATCTAACACGGACTATGAATTACAACATCTGTAAGAAACATCCTATTAGTAAAATTGATTGACCAATCATAACCAGATCCAGACATTGCACCTCTAAGACCAATAGTATTCTTTTCTTGCTTTCCTTGTAAAGACACTCCATAGAACCAATCATTATAATTATCTTAGTAGATGTTAGTTAGAAATATTCATATAAATACCTCTAGAGCTTGATCATAGAAGGATCAAGCAAACAATATCTTTATTAAAAGAATCTATCTTCAAACTCTCTGCCTGTTTTCTCTGTTCTTGCCTTTGCCTAGATCAGTTTCTGACAACATCAGTATAAAAGGAACAGGAACACAGACTAGCAACATCATCTTAATTGATACCAACTTTTCTACTTCATTAAAAACCACACTATACAAAGTCTCACTTTACTTATTACGTCTCTTTATTTCATTACCTTTATTATCACATTTTACTATATTCCTACCCTAAATACATCAAATAGGAGCAAAGATTAAGTAAATAATTGTAATGGATCAAATTATTTGCTGTTGTACTTACAATGTTGATATTGTGAGTAGATGGACTACTTGATAGATTCATGAGAATATTTCAGCATATTAACTGTCAGTTGAGATTGTCTAAGAATTGTAAAGTTATTAGTATTCTGGATATTCATATATACTATATTATCAGCGGTTTTCTTACCTGTGTGATTGTTTGTTCAGGCATGCAGATGAGATTCTTAATATATCTAATAGAGAATATAACATAGTTATATATGTATAAGTAAAGGGATATATATGATTTGTAATAATATAATAGCTTACTATGATGTTTGATTACAAGATTGAGTGATATGCAAAGCCGTGATGACTAGAGACATCAAGTCATTAATAAAGAGAAGCTTTAAGCAAATATTATTTTAAATTATTAAACCATGTAAAATGACCAAAGAGGAGAAACTTGTTGATGATCTGTAAAGATAATGGCAAAATCATTAAGTAATTACATAAAATAATAAGAATAAAATAATTACCAGTATGTGTTTAAGAGCAAGAGGCAAAAGAGAAAGAACAAAAAATAATTTGTGTTCCAAGGTAGTTTACCCCTAAAAATAAGTGCAGTCTATAAAACCAATAATCCCAAAAACATAATATATCATCATTTTCATTTTACAGTTGGATGTGTTATTTAATCAAGAAAGACTCTAATCAGTTTTCATAGCTCTTCCTGCTAATGATTTGGACCCCCCTCAGGGGTCCAACTCTACAATAGGTGTTGTATCCCACTGGAAAAATATATGCAAATCATGGAAATAACAGGTGTTGGTTATTGGGATATTATGTAACATAATAATGCTTGACAGCATAATATTATAGAATGCCTAGCTGACATAATATTGGATTTTTGCCCAAATGGTATTGATTACTTTGTCATTATGAAAGGGAGCTTAGGTACATTATCTGTGTGCGAACCTTAATTGAAAGCCAAGTATCTGTAAAATTACAAATATAGACTACTAAAAACCCCATTTATAAACCACCTGGATTCAAGAGGGCTGTTATTTTCTCAATTCTAGGTGGTTTTGGCTGCCTATTGATTCATTCTATTGGATCAATTGCTTCAACAACACCTGGTATTGATCGGATTTTTAAAAAAACACATTTGATATTGATTTTGTTTTGGTAGGATATAATAATTTTGTATATTTTATTATAATATTTTTATTTGTAAAAGCACTAGTAATAATATAATCTCTTGCTCTGGACTACATGGTCTTAATCTAATAATACGTATAATGGTTCTTGCAGACCATATTTTATTTCCTACCTGAAAAACATGGATTCTGATTATATTTACCTGACCAAGTTTTATAGTCTAGCAATTGAATAAAAGAGCGCATTTTAGAATTTTTGTTATAGCATTTGATAGAATTGAAAGGCAAGGTACTTACTTGGCAATCGGGTATTTCATTAAATGAAAGAAACAAGAGTATACTGATATAAACAAGCCAGTATATATTCATATGCTTATAATAACGGATACATTTGGGCATGGATATACTATAATTAATATTAGAAAAATATTTTTAACAAGAGAAATAACTCAAAATACATACCTTTGGCAGTTGAATAAATGGATATTGGGTTTACTAAGAGTATACAATGTAAACTGTAATTATGTTAGAGCAATGTATTTTTTATAAATGAGAAAGTAAAGAAAGGAAGAAATACATACATGGGTGCAATAATAGCTTTTTTGATAAACATGGATTATAAAATGATATCATGGCAAGTCGCAGCTATTTGAAAATATTATGATAAGAGACATGACCGTGTAAAGAATATGATTGATAGTAATTACCTTTTGTATAAAAGAAATCTGATGTTTGGTACCCTATGTGTATATAATGTAAGATGTGAGAATTTTAGGTGATATACTTACATAGTGTTAAAGAGCAGAAAAGGAATAAAAGAATAGAAAATAAAAATAATTATTAAAATATCTATGCCCCTGAAATATGCATGGTCATTCTCTCTTGCTTTGAAATCGGAGAGTCATGTTAATTATACATTGAAAGTGCCCAAGAAAAAGGTTTTGGTCTATATATTAATAGGAATTTGACTCCGTCATGGTTTATAGACAAAGTATAATAGAGTCTTTTATATTCTTATTAATATCTATATATACTTCTTTACTCTTTCAATAAAGCTAACCATCATCTTCTTTATCATGTAAGTTCATAATGGGCTATCAAAATACATTATATATACTAATTTATTTATTGAATAATTAAGAAAATGGCACCAAGAATCAATACCGCCAGAAATGCATCTGCAAATGGATCAATGTCCAGACCATTGATCAATACTGTCACCAATGGCCGTGTAGGACCTGTTCGTCCTTCTCTTGCTCCTAGACAAGATATTGTTGGAGTTTCCAGAGAGGAATTTGATAACATTGTCAACCTCTTGTCCACCTTGGACAAAAATGACAACCATGTGCAATGATGTCGGCACACTCAAGGATAGTGGAAGCAAGATGATGACTTCCGTGGATGGTCTTGTCTTCGATGCAATGAAGAGACAAGAATCTCCTCAGTTGGCCGGTCCACAGGCTATCCAGAGTGATAATTTTGAGATCCAACTGCGAGATGTTGTTGGCAACAGCAGAAACCCAAAGATCTCGGTAAATATTAAAAGTAAACACTGCTTGAATCATTATTAATCAATATAAACTAGAAACTCATTCGTGATCGCCTCAGAAACATGAATCTCAACACTGATGATCCCCAAAAAATAAGTGAGAATGACGCAAAGATGACTTGGGATGTCAGTGTTGGGTTGTCTGATGAAGTCAACAAGAATGTGGCAGATGACTTGTTGGTGTATCTGCGTGGCCAGAGTGAGTCTGCCTTTGTTCCGACAAAAGAACTATGTGGTATGATAGTTAACAACTATTACAACTGCATGGCCAACAGCAAGCTCTCGTTGGAAGGCAAACTAGCCAAAAAAGAGGCAAACAGAAGAGGCAATCGCAAGACACACTGGAAAAACGGGCTTGATTACCAGTGTGGAAAGATAAGTAAACAATAGTGTAATTACCTGAATTATGATAGACTCTACATATAATTCCGCTTGAGAACAACCTGGTCTTAGCTGCTAGCAGTATGTCGTGATAATTGCTAGCATAATTATTGAAAGAGGTGCTGCAGCTGAGGTCCAGTAGCACTTTCGGCAGGTATATCTTGTTGTATTTGGCATAATGGTATATCAGAGAAAAGTGATATATAAACCCAGATAGCTGGATTATCTAAAATCAAGACAAACTATACCATCCAGAAATCCTTATCCAAATATGAAAATACCATACCCAATCTATTGTGGGACAAAGTCCCAAAATACCTATTAACTGATAACACAGCTATTATGATAATGAATATCCAAGCTGATAAGAATTATAAGAATAATTATAAATACTAAGTTAACATACTTCTTAAATCAATAACTGGATATACTTTAACTTTTTCTAAACCACAATAAAGAGTCTCAAAGTATCCACCGTCCCAATTTCTACTACAAATATCACATTTTTTACTTTGAACCCTCGCTTCTATAAAAAACACTATCCAAAAAATGTCTTCCATCAACAACGAGACCCCTACCATTGCCCAGCAAGAGGCCCCTGCCCACAAGGAGAGCACAAGTGAGCTCATGGAAGTAGACACCACTTCCGAGCAAAAGTGTGTTTCCGGCTTAGCCGACTCCCGCTATGCTCCCAAGGTGACTGAGCAAGGCGCCGTCTCTGGAGAAGAAAGGCGCAAGAATACCAGGGCCGTAGCTGAAAGGTTGATCAGCAAGTACGAGCAGAAGGCCTGGGACCTCATGCTTGCCGTGGATGAGGCCACCGACAAGGATGACCACGAGGTTGCCAAGACCCTTGGCAAGGAGGTTGACGATGCCAACGAGCAGTTGGCCAGATTCCGGACACTCCTTGCGGCCGCCCAAGAGCCTATCCCGACCAACACCAACGGGACCGCCATCAACTTGAGGGACATTCTGTTGTTCCAGCTGGCTGGTCACTCCGTCCCCAACCTGGATGCCAAGGTGTACCAACACGTGGAGCTCTACCTGTCCGCGTTTGAGAATGTGCTCACAACTGGCAAGGAGCACATTGACATTGCCTGGTCGAAATGGCTCCCGAATGCCATGGTGGATGAGTACGACGCCTGGTACAAAAGTACATTGGCGTTGAAGAACTGCAAGTGGGAGGAGGCCCGTGTGCTGATCAAGCAGCACTATGACTCCGAGGAGCAGCAGGCGATAATGTCGGTCAAGGCACTAACCATGACCATGAGAGAGGACGAGTCCGTCCAAGAGTATGGACACCGTTTCCAGAGGACTTGCCGCGAGGGCAACGTGAAGCAAGACATGATTGTGGCCTTGCGGTTCTTGGCTTCCCTCACCCCGCACTTCCATCAAACCACCCACGTTGCCTGGTGGACCCGCAACTCCCACAAGCCGCAGACCGTCCAACAAGTCCTGGATCTGGCGATCACGCTGACTCGCCCCATGAAGAGGGTTAGAGCCGAGGCCGAGAAGACCCACACTGGCTCCTGCCGACGCACAGATGGTCAGTCTTTCCAGTTCGGGTCGAGCAGACATCGTTCTGGAAAAGCCTCGGGTTCCCCAGCTAGTGCAGGATTCTTCTGCACTCAGCATGGTAAGAATACCACCCACAACACGGAGGGATGTAGGATCATCTCCGGTCGTGCGGAAAAGGCCAAGGCCAAGGAATGCTACCATTGTCACCGACAATGGAGCCCAGGACATACATGCCCAGAATACCACACCTCTTTTGTGAATAAACAGCGCAAGCCCAATGTGGCTGTGCATGCTGTACGCACATCAAGAGGCAGCATGGTGGACAAACTGTCCGAAGAACTGGAGTATACCTCACTAGGTAAGACAAATAAGGAACAATATCAATTGAATCCATTCTCACTAAACACCCCTGTATTATTACAGAATGAGCATCAGCTCATGGGCTTGCTGGACTCCGGAGCCGAAGTCTCGTGTATTAGTGTAGAACTATATAATAAACTCATAAGTCTACCTATTACAAAAATCGAAGGAAACATAACATTTGCAAGTAAAGCACAATCTGTGCAACGTATAGGAAAGACATCTCCTTTGCTAGTTAGTTACGCTAATGGCCACTCTTTTACACACGAATTTGAACTTATTGATATGAATATCGAAGGTGTTGATCTTATTCTTGGTTTTGATATTATGCCAAAGGTGGGAATAGCCTTTACGGGTGTTGCCACGTCTTGGAATGCAAATGATTATAAAGAAAATATAAAAAAGGAACAGCCCATAATAGATGATCTTGAGCCAAACAATGCACCCTACGGCACAGAGGCTGAAAGAGCAAAGTTTTTCTCAGCAGTCACACCATATATTAAGGCTAATGAAGCAATACCAAAAGATTCGTTTTGTACAGTACCTGAATCGGTGGTGGCATTGCACACACCAGAAGCTGCGACTACGTACCAAAGACAATATCCTATTCCCTATGCATTAAGACCCATCATAGATGAGGCCGTTAATAACTGGCTGAAAGAAGGAACTATTGTGAAATCGACAGTAAACTCAGCATGGAACAGTCCACTGACTCTGGCTGACAAAAAAGATGCACAAGGAAACAAGACGGGCAAGAAACCATGCCTTGATCCTCGGCACATTAATAAATTGCTTCCTGATGACCGATACCCTTTGCCATTAATCCGAGAGATCTTCGATACTCTAGCAGGAGCAAGTGTATTTTCTACACTTGATTTAAAAAGCGCCTTCCATCGCTTCCAAATACACAAAGAGGATCAACATAAAACGACATTTACGCACAATAATCTGCAGTATATGTTTCAGGGATGTCCTTTTGGACTCAAGCCCTTATCATCAAAGTTCCAAAGAGTCATGTCTTTGATATTCCAGGACATGCCTTTTATACAAACGTTTGTGGATGACATCGTCATTTTCTCCAAGAATCTAGAGGAACATACCCATCATGTTTGTCAAGCTATCAACAAATTGACGGAGGTCAATCTAATTTTGAACCCCAACAAATGTCATTTTGCCCAGAAGTCAGTCTACTTACTGGGATTCTCAGTCGACGCACAAGGCAGTCGAATTGACCAAAGAAAGATCACGAATGTGCTGCAATGGCCTATACCAAAGACAGGAAAAGACATCCAGAGCTTTCTAGGAGTCATCAATTATTTCCGTGAATACATACCAGTGGCAGCCCACATTACTGCGCCACTGGATGCTCTCAGAAACGCTGGTAGCTTATCCAAGATTTGGAATAATGATCACCAACGGAGTTTCGAGCAGCTTAAAGCCATTTTGCAAACAAACCCCATATTGCACTTTCCTGACTTATCTCAACCATTCTTTGTTGCCACTGATGCTTCCAATCTAGGAATTGGTGCTACTCTGTATCAAAATATCAATGACCAAAAGAAGTACATTGGATTTATGGCCAGAGCTTTATCAAAATCAGAACGTAATTATTCTACGACGAAACGTGAGCTACTAGCCATGGTATTCGCACTTAAGAAATTCCACAAATTCTTATGGGGACAGAAATTCACATTGTACACTGACCACAAGGCTTTGACATATATCCACACGCAAAAGGTGGCGAACCCCATGATGATCCAGTGGATGGATACATTACTTGATTATAATTATGATGTGGTACACATACCTGGCATCAGCAACAAGTTACCGGATTATTTATCTCGTCTATTCTCCCCGGAAAATAGTCTGGAGGGGGGTAATGAGGCACTGAAGCCATCTCAAGACAAAATAGAGGCTCAGCAGAATCCGAAGTTTGAACAAATTGAGTACACATCTAAACCAAAGGACCAAAGAGTATTTACGGTCAAGACAAAGAGTGATACCATAGACTATATGACACCTCCAGAAGAAGAGCGCAAAGATATATTAATGAAAGCGCATCTCTTTGGACACTTTGGTGCAGAACACATAGTAGAATTGAATCACAAGAATGGTATACATTGGGCAAATATGATCCAAGATGCACTTGAATGTGTAAAGGAATGTCCGTCTTGTCAGAAATATAATATCACTAAGAAAGGCTATAATCCTCTAAGACCTATCCATGCATATGTACCAGGAGACCACTGGGCAATCGACCTAGCTGGCCCATTACATCCTACGACAGAGAGTAATGTATACCTATTTGTAATGGTAGACGTTTGCACACGCTTCTGCTTATTAAGAGCAATTCCGAACAAACAATCGGACACTATTGTCAAAACACTAGTACAGATATTTGGTGATTTCGGGTTTCCACGAATCATACAATCTGATAATGGCACAGAGTTCAAGAATGAACTGATGAAGAAATTACTACAGAATACAGGAGTCGATCATAGACTTGTAACACCATACCACCCTAGAGCAAATGGCCTAGCAGAGAGATGGGTACAGACATCTATGCAAGTCATCAGAAAGATGGTAGCAGGAACTGGAAAAGATTGGGACTATTATCTCCCAGCTGTACAATTGGCAATCAATAATAAGATGTCAAAAAGGTTAAATACTGCTCCATTTTCACTGATGTTTGCTAGACAAATGAACGCTTTTGAGGACTATAGAGATCTCAAATCTACACCATCGAAACCAATGACCTATGACGAACTTATCAAACGTATCGATCATATGGCAGAAGTTGTGTTTCCAGCCATTAAAGACAGAACCGATCGAATTACGGCCATACAAAAAGAAAAGTTTGATAGCACGCATCGAATCGCAAGAATTGACAATGGTAGTTATGTAATGATCAAACTACCTACAAGAAGCAGCAAATTAGCTCCAGCATATCAAGGACCATACACAGTAATCCGTCAAACCAAAGGAGGCTCATATGTATTACAAGATGAGACAGGAGCACTCTTGCCTAGAGATTACCCACCATCGGATTTGAAATTGATATCGATGGACGAGGCAATACTCGAAGACGAACTGTTTGAAGTACAGGCAATCATCAATCACAGAGGCAACGCTGGCAAGCGTGAGTTTCTAGTGAGATGGAAAGGATACGGACCAGAAGAAGATTCCTGGATCACACCGGATAAGTTCACAGATCTCCAAACAATCCAAGAATATTGGGTACGCAGAGACAAACAGAATATCACGAATGAGCTTGTAGTAAAAAGACCAAGAGGACGTCCAAGAAAGGACCAGACCAAGATTCTCAGTGCACAAAACAAAACAAACTCCATTGCCAAGAAGAACTATGATAATAGGCGCCAAAGCAAGCGCTTAACTAAAGTCAAGTCTGGAGGGGGGTAATGTTGTATTTGGCATAATGGTATATCAGAGAAAAGTGATATATAAACCCAGATAGCTGGATTATCTAAAATCAAGACAAACTATACCATCCAGAAATCCTTATCCAAATATGAAAATACCATACCCAATCTATTGTGGGACAAAGTCCCAAAATACCTATTAACTGATAACACAGCTATTATGATAATGAATATCCAAGCTGATAAGAATTATAAGAATAATTATAAATACTAAGTTAACATACTTCTTAAATCAATAACTGGATATACTTTAACTTTTTCTAAACCACAATAAAGAGTCTCAAAGTATCCACCGTCCCAATTTCTACTACAAATATCACATATCTAATTAGGTTATGGGGGGATTAAGCATTTAAATGTGCGGTTCCGTTTTGAAAGAATCTATTTTGAGAGAATAACACTGTAGTATTTTACATCTTTACTACACTTTTTTCATCCTCATAGTGTAGTATTTAATCTTCTTTATTCTTCTTGACCAATAATATATCACCCATTATTTGATTTCCCGTTTATAATTGATTGTTAATGTTTTACGTTTTTATTTTTATTAGAAAGAATAGAATGTTTCTAGGTTTAGGGTCTACTATTACGCCTATTCCTATGGCCTAGCCGTTTCTACCCGGTTGCCTGCTGCTATTTGGATGGAATATTTTTCTACATAAAAAATACCTGCAAAAATATGAATATCCAGTGATTTTTTGGGCTGCGGGAGTGTTCTGTAAAAGATAAAGAAGTGTTATTGATATGGGGTACAAAGAGAAAATTTTTGTGTGTCAAAAGATACTTACATTGCAAGAGATGGGCAAGAGTGCGCAAAGGGGACTTGAATTTTAAGGCTGGATGGGCTGTGTGGCGGGTTTTACTATAAAAAAGGGAATAAAAATTAATATGGGTGAACAGAGTGATGATATATTTAATTTACATACCAGGAGCCGAATGGGTTATCAAAGTAGGGGGTATGGTGTGCAAAGGAAGACCAAGTGAGTCTATAAAGCACATAATAATAATTATTAATAAATAGTCTGAATAATATTTTGGATAAGCAAAAGAGATTTATAAAGAATATTACCTTTATGATTACAATCACGAATGATGGAGGAGGCCGATGGCGTGAATAGAAAGGGCAGTCTACAATGGAATAGAGTCAGAGAGGGAACAAGTATGATTGAAAGAAAATTTTTTACCTGGTGCCGATGACATCTTTACATAAGTTGTTTGGCCAATCTAAGAGAGAAAGTGAAAATAATTTTTATCAAGATGATGATACCAGTGAATGCGGCCAGTGAGTATTTGTCTAGATGGCCATTGTGGAAAGGATGAGTTGCAATGGGAGCGCACATCTATGAAAAAGAGATTAATTTGTGTGTATAAAGAGGTATAAAAAATGTCTTACCAGAGAAAGGCGCCAATATCAAAAAAGCAAGGAAAAGGAAAAATAAAGGGAACCAAAAAAAGGAGAGAGTCTGAAAAAATTTTCACCTTTGAAGCATGCTGCGGAAAGCATGATGGATTGAGCCCAAAAACAATATCAAGGCCGATTTGCATCTCAGTGCTTCAAGACAATAGAGGAACATCTTTATAGTCATTCAAAATGCCTATATATAATGACCTTTTTGATATTCAACCTCTCTTACCTTTACACACACACACACACACACTTACTCACTCACTCACCCAAACAGTTTTTGTATGTATATGGTATTTATTTTTATTTCAATTGAACAAAAACTAATAATTATAATCGAAATATACTTTACCATATTCTAGAAAATGGTTAACCAAAGAAGAACAATTGCTCCTCGTCCCACTCCTGCTGGTCCTGCTCCTGCTCCTGCTCCTGCTCCTGACATGGAACAGATTATGGCAAAGCTTTCCGAGATGGAAGGCAAAATGACAAACGTCGAAGTGCAAGTGGGGTCTGTAAAGGCTCAACTCAACGTTGTTGTGGCTGGTAATGCTTCAGCCATTAGAGCAATCGGTGCATTGGGTAGTGCCCATAACACTGCTCTTGTCAACTCTCCTGCCATTCCTGTTGCACCTGTTGCTCTTCTACCAGTTGTGCCAACCAAGCAGACAAACAACGATGTCTATGTAAGTAGCAAATTATATAGTATGTTATCAATTCATTATCTCATATACTGTGTCAGACGGCAATTCGCAAATTTATGTGGAAGCCAAAGTTTTCGTCGAGAATAGCTGCAGAGATGTTGGCAAACAATAATAAGCCAAAGTGGAATACAAACGTTCCTTTCAACCAAAGTCCAAACAAGGAGTTAGTTGTTAGGATCCTCAACTACTTGGAGCCCAAGTTTGAGAGCAAGGGAATGAGGAGAAGCGATCTGTACAAGAATCTTCACACCAACTTCAGGAGCCAAAGTTCCAGAGACAAGAAGTCTTCTTCGGAGAAAGCTGCCGTGAACACTCGTTCAAGAAGGGCAAACCGTGCAGGCGAGGTAAGATATACTTTAAATAACTAATAAATATTTAATATCAAAGAAGCAGTATTAACTGAGAATTTTAGAGCCTTTCTCGGCGCTTGAATGCTTACCTTGACAATGAGGACACAATCAATGAGATGATGGGCAAAGATTGTGCCAACATGATAATAAAGGAGGCAATGTCCGAGGGTGAATCTGACATAGAGACATCTGAAAGTGGTACCAAACGTGTCATCCGTACTGTTCGCCCAGGATGGAGAAGTGATGAGGTAAATAATAATAAGGCAATAACTGGGTTACGTGTCTGAATTGTTATATAAAATATTAATACTTGTATTTCAGTTTAATAGACTCATCACTATTGTTGACTCTCATGTCCTTGATGGAATGGGTTTGCATTCCCATCAATTCTTGCCTCGGGTTTTTAAGAGTGTGTCAAACTCAGCGGCCCCAAATGACGTGGTTTCCCGCCTCCCACAGTGGGCTTTTAGAAACGATGTATAAATAAAGTTGTTGTTTATATTTTCTCACCCACTTCCCCAAGAACGTAATACCGTCAATATATATAAAGTATATTTTTTGGTGCCTTAATTTTGGTTATCTTTAAAAGAAGAAGATATTTTTTATTTTATATTAGGCGCAGATTTTTTGGGAAGAGGGATGACAAGCATTGTTTTCCTATTAGTTCGAGTGATTTGCTGTCCAATGGCAACTTCTAACAAAATCCTATGCACTGGAAGAATACTGTTCAAGTCATCTGGAGAATGCCTTGGGAGATACACCTCAACACCTTCATTCTCTCGCGTTCTATCACAGGTTGTGACAAACCATTTAACAAATGCGAAAACATGTTGATTGTCATGAACCATGCGAGTCGGGTGGAGATCATCAACTGGTGGTGGCACGAACTTGTGTGTAAAGAGATACTGAATCTGGCCTGTATATGCATTTACAACGTCCTCATTGCTGCCAACAAACAGTGCTTGTATAAACGACCCTCCATTTCCTTGTCTGTTTGAACCGCGATATACTTGGCCAAGTAAGTTGATGGACTTCAACTTTGTGATCTCGTTATCAACAAAGGAAAACGGGGAGAAGGCGTGCTGATAGCTGGTAAGACTGGGAAGGTCATAAGCATGCTTATAATAATCCAGCAAATGTGGATAATCGATATCACCAATTAATGTTTTCATTCCAACTTGCAGAGGAAAAGCCGAAGGAGGAAGAGGCTCGTTACCCTTTGCAGAATCCATTGTGGTCAGAGAAGCATTTACAAAATCTTGCAAGTTGAACTGAGGATGATTGATTGGCGAAGTTGTGGCTGGAAGTGTGGGTGTAGATACGAGCTTGGCAAAGACAGAAGAGAATGGGATCTTACTGGAGTATCCAAGGACTGCTTGCACATAATCGGCCTTGTATGCTTCTTCTACGAAATTCCTCATGTAAGTTGCCTCAAAACTATCCTTTCTGTTAGTGCTCACGTTCTTTAGCAAACCGTTGTATCGCTCGAACCCAAAGAGCCAATAGCCATACACTGGTCCAAAATCATGAATGGTCTCGCGAAGATGGAGGTGCAGATGCATATTGCAGGTGAGGACACTAGGAGGGTAAAGACGCTCACACTTTTGACAGAATTTTTCAAGGTAGTCATGGGCATCGTCAAGTTCTTCAAATGATAGGGATGGCTTTACAAGGAGACGGCAGGCATCGACAAAGTCCATCCAGTTTCTGAACTTGTCATCATTGAGAACATCTTTCAACAAGACGGGAGAGTACACCAGCACCCAGGACTTCCATTCGTCAGCTTTCATAAATGAAAATCCCTTTCCAATTTTCGCTGTTAATGAAGTGTATGAAGCTGGCAGGATCATTGTCTTGGCGATTTGCTCCATGTCATTAAGTTGTCCATTATTAATATCGCCACCAGCGATCCACTTGTCCACCATCCTCTTCGCCGTACCCAAGAATAAGTTGTGCATGGGATCAATGATCGTTCCACGTACTAGATCAAAGTATCCAAGGCGATGCAACTGCGACCATCGAACACCATTTTCGACCTCCAGCTGATGCCTTTCTGAGGGCGTACTTGCACTCTTCCACTCCTCAGCATGCACCCTGTTTTCCACACCATTACGAATAGACCACTGCGAATAGTCGAAACCACGGAAATCCACACTGCTTGTCCCAGCAAGACGACTGAATTGACGGCTGCATTTGTAGCAGGCGTTAGTGCTATTGTGGGACGTAAATCCGCTTGTTTTTCTGGCTGCTGGAATATCACATGCCACCATAAGGAGCGCAGCACGGACAGTTGTTCCAGATCCACATTCAAAGGTTGGAATCGTCATTCCAACGTACAACTGCTCAAGGTCATCCACCAACGGCTTGAGATAGTTGTTGATCTCATAAGATTTGGGTTCCTTTGGTCCAGGCATTAACCCAACCAAGACGACGTTCTCTGGTTTGAATCTTTCATCTCTGGGCAAGTTGTTGATTGCCAAATATATAGCACCAGAGGAGTGTGTTACACCATCGAACGGCTGAAACCAGTTGATGTTTAGAGTCAACAGAAGAGAACGAGGGCGGGCAACAAATGAAAGACCATCACTGTCTTTCAACTCCTTCCACATCTTGCCATCGTAAATGTCGCACATGGTGTCTGTCACCTTCAGCTCGTCGTTCCAGACGCCGATCTTCTGCTCGAAACCAGGACGAAGAAAGAGAACCTTGAGTGCATCTTTGATGGACTGATACACAAAGATTTTCTTTGGCACCATGGCACCAGACGTCGACTTCTTTGTCAGCTCACAGTTACAAGTTATATTTGCGCCTATTTTCACAGAGCTGCAGAGAGGGGGAACGGAAATAGATTCTTCGTATATTTGATGACAATCTGGACATGACACGAATCGTTTGATATCTTTGGTGATATCACTAAAACCCGTCATCTTCTGAAGACCAGCAAGACTTGTTGGGAGCTGAAAGTCTTGTCCGTAGACTGTCAAGAGCTCATTGACAAACTGGATCAATACAACGGCGCCCTTGTTGACTGCATAACGGGATGCAAAAAGAACAATGAAAATGGCAATGGCCCTGTGCACTGGATTTTCGGGCATACCAGGAGCACCAAAGGGTTCTGTTTTAAAAAAGGAAAATTATTAACACTCAATTTTGGCATGCTTCTTTATGATAGTTATTCAATACTGACCTTCGCCGTTGAACTCCTCAACATCAATCTCCTCGACATCACTCTCCACATTGTCGCCATTGTTGCTGTCATTGACAATCTCGGTGTCATCGCAATTGACCTCATTGTCAACCAAATCATCGTCAGACATCGGGACGGAATCCAAAAAGGTAGGTTGGCCTGACCGCCCATTGTTTCCATGGATTCAGATTCAAACATCGGGATTGCTACAAATATGGAATAGATTAGTTTATTGCCCTTAAACTGGTTTTCAAATAAATATTTTTTACCCTCAACATCAACATCCATAATGACACTTTGTGTGCCTGAGGTTCAATTAAAGAATAATGGTTATTATTGTGCAGTAAATATAAAATTAATACATACTACTCTCAGTTCGTCCAGCCTCTTCAATTCTTGCTCTTTTGGCATGACGCTGATAATTGCGTCTGGATACCATAGAGAACCCTTCTTGCACTACAAAAATTGAGTGGTTTCATTCATAACAAACTACTATATTATCTTACCATTAGTAGACTGAAGTTAAACATAATAAACTTTTTTATTTTTGATGGCGATTATATTATTCAATATGTTCTATTGGATAGAATAATAAAGTAGAGCCTTTTAGATGTCATATTTGTTTGTGATTTATTTCTACTTCTTGTAACTATATCATTAAATTAATTGGAGTAGAAATAATAAACAAATCAATTATTATCATGTTTATTCTCATAAGAAGGAAGAGAAATATGACCAGTATGCTTGCAAGTAAATAAGTTGACTGAAGATAATGAATTGTCTTATAGTTTTATTATTATTTAACAGCATTGTGTACACTCTTGTTCTATATCTAGACATCTTTTTCAACCTAATAAACTATAAATTACAAAGATATGAAAATGACGGCAGGCATATTCTTTTGGATTATCATTTTTATTTCCCGCATTTTATCAGGGTCAAACAGCCTTTTAATACAAAGTATTTGTTTTTCCTTTTTATTTTTTATATTCCTTTGTGCCTAAATATTACCGCAAAATACTCTGGTAATTAATTCTTTTCTTTCTCTTGTGAATATATTTTTTACTCAATCTATTTTATTATTCATAGGTAACTGCTTATAAATATATTATGGGGCTCTCTATTGCACTTGGCTGTATATCCAAAGGTAAGATCATATTATGCTAAAGCTATTCTTTATTAACCAAATCACTCTTTTATATATAGTCACAAATTCTATTTTTCTATCTATCTCAATATAATATTCTGGTAAACCTTTTATATTATAAATATGTCCTCTTTAATAACATCTATAACAGACATCTTGCTATGCTCTTATATTGATTCCCGATTGAAATTATCTGGCCATTCCAATGGCTATATCTTGTAAGTAAACTAATATTTTAGTATTACATATTGTTTATCTACAAATATTAATATATATCTATTAGACAATAATCATTTGTTGGTATATTACAGAGAGTCTATCAAATGTTTTATTTATTATATTAAAAATGTAAGTATAAGAATGAATGATTTATATAAAAATAATTTACTAACAATCTTCTCTTTTACTTTTAGACAGTATTGGCTTTCTCTCAGCTAGGTAAGTATCCTGGCTCTATTAAGAACCAGTTGATGGTGCTGACCAAGAAATATCGATTGGTAGAATAGATATACCAAAGAAATAATCTAGAGACTAGAATATATAGCGCAAATGTATTTTTTATCAAATAAAACAAAAAATAAAAATTTTCAGAATCTATTGCTCCAAAAAAACAATAAACCAGAGAGGCTTGTTTGCATAGAATAACTACAATTACCTTGCAATAGTCTACAATCATCCTTGATGGACTGTTAAAACATATTATAAAACCCACTATAAAATATAATGAAAGATAAAACTGGTTGTTTGTAAGTGGTCAATCTCCCCTGACACAAACTGTCTGTGTATCGTAAAATACAATGCAAAAAAGGGTAGATCGACTAGGAATATATTGTGGCTACAATGTATATTTAAGTTTTGCACTGTTTGAGGGCATTTAAATATTCTACATTGGATTCTTGTACACCAGTAGGTAGGATGATTCAGTTCACTCCCATATCTTTTTAGTCTACTACAGATCACGATTATATATTACCAAAAGCATAGTAAAACTATACAATTAAGTAGCTTATTTTATAAGTTTTATCTACATAATACTCTTAGACTTTTGTAGTGTTGGTTACCATTGCATTTGTTACAGTAACAGGCAGTGTTGTTTTGGGAAGCAGAAGACATATTTTGTGTGATTCGATTGTAAGATAAAAAAGGAAACAAGTGCTTCATATGTTTTATTTGCTGTCAATTTATAGACAAAAAAAAACTATTGTATTTTACTTGTTTGCCCGAACCAATAGGATCTGTTAAAAAGTCTTTTTTTATTTGAATAAAAAAAATCTTCTGAGTTGAAAAAAAGGCCTATATTTCCTACACCTTCAAGTACTCTTGGTGCACTAGTAATCCAGCCCATTTTTCCAGTGACAGACGTAGGTGGCTCTATAAAAAATAAGAGAAACATAAATATATTTATCATTATATTTTTTAGCTCTTCAAGAGACGGAAGAGAACATTTGCCAAACACAAGGCCGCCTCAATCGAAAAGTTTGGGAGAGACTACAGTGGTGTCTTTTATAGAGATGTCATGTCTGATGACGAAAGTGATACAGACACAACTGTAACAGTGCTTCGCCCAAGCTGGCGAAGTGATGAGGTAGCTATAACATATATTTCCACTTTTATTATATGTTTAACAAAGAAAATATTTGGATAGTTGAATGAGTTCTTTGACTTTCTCGATACTCTTGCAATAAGTGATTTGGGAAAGAGAGCAGGCCAGCTGAAGGCTCGCCATCATGTAGTTGTATCAAAAGCAATTCCTCGTGGCTTAGTAGCCAAAATGCCCGCGTGGACAAAACGTGAATAAATAATTACTTGCATCTCTCATTCCTATACTTTCATTAATATTGTTTTGAATACACAAGTATTGTATGTTTTATATAAGATAGTGAAAGATAATAATAATAATAGAAAAAAGAAAAAGAAGTCTAAGCATAAAGCTTTCTAGGCAAGGGAATGACAAGAACTTTGGCTGCGCCACGACCAGAAGCTTGATTGCCAATTGCAATTGGTGAAAGGATACAATGAACAGGCAAAATGTTATCGTAGTTATACTTTTGGAAAGTCGGCTTATACAGCTCAATACCCTGGTTGATTCTTGGTTGATGGTAAGGGATTTCATACCACTCAACAAAAGCAAAAACATGCTGGGGATTAAGGCGTGCAAGAAAGTTGGCAGGAGTAGGGGTTGGCGAAAAATTGTGGACGAAAAGATATTTAATACGACCAGCGTATATCTCCCCAGAATCACCATTTTTCTCAATATACATTGCCTGGATGTATGAACCTCTTCCGTTTGCCCCCTCACTGCCTTTATAGACTTGTCCAAGAAGATTTATCAAGGTAAACTTCTGGATCCTGTCATTGACAAAGTGTGCATTTCTAATCATGTTTTTGCACTGCAAAGATCGTCATCGGCATACTCCATCTTGTAGTACTTCAGCAGGCAGTCATACTCAAGTTTTCTCATCGTTGTTGGTGCTTTCAAAACCAATGGCAAGGCAGATGGCGGAAGGGGCTCATTGCCAAACGTTTGCTTTGTTGGATTCATTGCTGATTCCAAAAAGGCAGGGAGAGAGAAGATTGACAGCCTATTTTGCTGAGGCACAAACACAGTGGCGGGAGACAGTCTGTTAAACAGATCAAGATGACTTGGGCTGGTGATGGTGGCAAGATGAGCTTGGTAAAAGTCGCCTTTGGAACCACTTTGAACGAACTTATTCATGTATGTCTTTTCAAAACCAGCTTTACGATTGGTGTTGAAGCCTTTGACAAGTCCATTGTATCGTTCAAAGCTGAACAGCCAATATCCATAAATGGGCCCGAAATCGTTAATTGTCTCTTTTAAATGGAGGTGAAGGTGCATGTTTGGAGACAGGACGTCATGCTCGTACAATTCTTCACAACCACTGCAGAATCTCTCCAGACTACCATGAGCAAGCTCAATCTCTTCTTCAGTTATTGTTGGTTTTGTCAATAACCGGCAGGCATCAACAAACTCAATCCAGTTGGCGAACAGATCATCTTCTAGCCGTCCCTTCAATACAACAGGCAAGTAAATTAAGCACCATGATTTCCATTCATCTGCCTTCATGAATGGAAATCCCTTTGCAATTTTGGTGGTGAGGCTGGCGTATTCTGAAGGCAATGTAATAGTGTTCGCCTCAACCTGCATCTCACAAAGATCATTGTCATCGAGATGACCACACAGGATCCACTTTTCCATCATGCGCTTGGCCGTTCCAAGGAAAAGATTGTGCATTGGGTCCACAATTGTTGCCCTGACTGGTTCAAAATAGGCAAGTCTGTGAAGCTCGGACCACCGCACTCCATTCTCAACTTCCAGCTGCTTTCTCTCCACCAAAGTTCTTGCATTTTTCCACATGGTGGCATGCCGGCGGTTCTCCTCTTTTGTACGGCCAACCCACTCTGAAGAGTTGAACCCAGAATAGTCAACGATCGAAGTCCCTTCAAAACGGAAAAAGTGACGATTGCACTTATGACATGCATTTCTGCTGTTGTGGGAAGTGAAGCCACAGGTCTTTCTTGCAGCAGGTATGTCGCATGCAACCATCAGGAGAGCAGCACGAACCAAAGCACCAGAACGACTGTATGTATCAATACTGATACCAGTGTACAGCTCCTCGAGCTCATTAACAAGGGGGCGCAGGTAGTTGTTGATTTCGGCTGTGCTTGCTTCTTTGGGACCTGGCATGAGCCCAACGAGAATCACGTTTTCCATCTTATTGCGCTCGTCTCTTGGCAAATTGTTGATGGTAAGATATATCGCACCACAAGAATAAGTTACCCCATCGAAAGGCTGGAACCAATCAATGTTAAGAGTCAACAACAACGATCTCTCTCTGGCAACAAACTGCATGCCATCCTCATCCACAAACTCCTTCCACATCTTTCCATCGTAAACATCAAACATGGTGCCAGGAACCTTTGGACCACGATTCCACATGTTGATGGCAGTTTCGAAATTGGGTCGCTTGAAAAGCTTTGCCAAGGCTGTTTTCAACGAGTTGTAGACAAAAGTGCGCTTTGCAGTCAATCCATTACTAATTCCAGACTTAAACAGACTGTTTCCACATTCGTTCTGGCGGCCAAGTTTCTTTCCAGTACAACAAGTAGGTACTTCACTATTGCTTTTATACAGAGTGTGACAATCACTGCATGCAACAAATGTTGACACACCACTTGTCATAGCACTGTATCCAGTCATCTTCTTTAAACCGGGAATACTCGTTGGGAGTCTGAAGCTTTCCCCATAGTGCTCAAGGATTGCATTAATGAAAGAGATCAATATCACGGCACCCTCATCAACAACAAAGGAAGAAATGAACATGACAAGGAAGATGGCTATCAATCTATGCCATGGATCTTCAGGAAGATTGGCTGAACTCTCTGTGAGTATTAATGATAATTAAATATTAATATCTTTCTTTATTCAAAGGTACTATCAACATTTTTGTTTATTGCTGACCTTCACTCTGCTTGGCCTCTTCTTCCTCAGCATCTTCATCAGACGATTCATGCTCAGATGAATATTCTTCAATGAGCTCATCTGTTCCAAAAAGAAAATCTTCGGCCAAAAGAGGTAAGAACCCATCGGGATATTCCATGGATGATGGTACATCATTAGAGTAACTGTCATCTATTAAAACCGAGCATAAGTAAAGTGTAAATTGAGTATAAAAAATAAAATACTATGTACATTCAATGTCCTCTTCAAATTGAATTGCTTCCATGTCCACATCAACACTGCTTTGTTGGACAGGCAAGACTATTTAAAATATTATTAATATTATAGCCCACACTATATAATTGCCATTTTATTTACGATTGATATTTCTATCCAATTCTCTGTCTTTGTCACTCTGAGCATGACGCTTGGCAGTTCTTTTGGCAGTGATCATGTAGCCAGCAGGATTGCAAATGCATTTCGAGCATCGGCATTCAACTTCATTAGCATTTGGAATGGCAAACATTTTTTTGGGTTTATATCAAAAGAGAATATATAATAGCAGTAGTTTATTGTCAGTTCCTTTATAGTTTTATTATTACTTTCAGGTACTCCGTAATCTATCTAACCAATAAGACATGCTTATATCTGTCAATGATACTAACCAAAGGATTTTCCCTGAGTTGCAATTTTTCATATACTGTTATTGATAATAACACCCCACAATTAATCATTGATTTAACACTGTTTTTGCAGTGTCCAACATAATCGTAGATTGAAACATTAACACAAATTACCAATATTGAAACATATTGACACTGGAAAAAGTATACGATTTTATGGTGGAGAAATATCTGTAGTATTAAAGTACCATCATCGATTTATTGTTATTTCAATCTATATTTCTCCACCATACAAATATGAATGATACTATAGGGAATGACGCCTGGTCTATCAGAGAAATAGGTCTTTAGTTCCGCTTGAAAAACCTTTGATACCCCCCAACTTTTCTGTTATTAAAGAGGTCTAGTTTATTTTATATTTCGTGTCGAGTAAGCCTATTATTTATTGTATTTTGTGCCATATAAAGCTAATTGCAATATCGCGATTTACAATCTATTCATATCCTTTACTTTTAACCTCAGTAACTCATCTCTTTAGGCTGAAAAGCAAAGGGAAATAGTGTCTTTAGACTGAAAATCAAAGGGAAATAATGTCTTTAGACTGAAAAGCAAAGGGAAATAATGTCTTTTAGACTGAAAAGCAAAGGGAAATAATGTCTTTTAGACTGAAAAGCACCGTATCATACGTTTACATACAAGCCTCATTTGTTGATTTTTAAAAAATAAATTGTTTTTTATTTATTTTTTATTTATTTAATATATATATTTCTAGATGAATGCTCTAATCATATAATAATAATATATATGCTATTTCTAGAGTATTGTTTGATATTTTGCATCTAGCAAGACCAACAAGTTCCTACCTGATAGATATTGGGTACTGTCTTGGAGAAGAATGGTGCTATTTAATAGTAATAGGAGCAAAGATTAATTAAATAATCGTAGTGGATCAAATTATTTGCTGTTGTACTTACAATGTTGATATCGTGAGTAGATGGACTACTTGATAGATTCATGAGAATATCTCAGCATATTAGCTGTCAGTTGAGATTGTCTAAGAATTGTAAAGTTATTAGTATTCTAGATATTCATATATACTATATTATCAGCGGTTTTCTTACCTGTGTGATTGTTTGTTCAGGCATGCGGATGAGATTCTTAATATATCTAATAGAGAATAGAACATAGTTATATATGTATAAGTAAAGAGATATATATAATTTGTAATAATATAATAGCTTACCATGATGTTTGATTACAAGATTGAGTGACATGCAAAGCCGTGATGACTGGAGGCATCAAGTCATTAGTAAAGAGAAGCTTTGAGCAAATATTATTTTATGTTATTAAACCATGTAAAATGACCAAAGAGAAGAAGCTTGTTGATGATCTGTAAAGATAATGGCAAAATTATTAAGTAATTACATAAAATAATAAGAATAAAATAATTACCAGTATGTGTATAAGAGCAAGAGGCAAAAGAGAAAGAACAAAAAATAATTTGAGTTCCAAGGTGGTTTACCCCTAAAAAAAGTGCGGTCTCTAAAATCAATAATCCCAAAAACATAATATAATCGTCATTTTCATTTTACAGTTAGACGCTTTATTTAATCAATAAAAGACACTAATTAGTTTTAAGCAAGTCATTGTAAAATATGATTATATATTGTAGAATAAACATCAGTAACAGTTCATTATACTTCTTTACTTGTAAGAAACATTATAATATCATAAAGATAAAATATTAATAATTGTCATTTAAACATTTATTCATATAGAAAATGAACAACTTTGACATCTCCAAAATCTCTACCAGTAGTCCTATCTATGCATCTATTATGCGTAGTGCTATGGCTAATGTCCAGAACAGTGAACTTACCACTGCATCTACTTCGGCCACTGTAACAGCAGAAGAGACATCCAATTACCAGGATGATAATGAAATCCGTAGCTTGCTAAACTCGGCAAATATCAAGATGGATTCTCTTGAAAATCAAAACAAGACAATTGCAAGTGAAGTGGGTGATTGCAAGACGTCAATTTCGCAGCTTGAGAAGGTCATTGATAGACTTGTCACTGGCCAAATCAGCATCAAGGATATTTTGTCTGGTGGAAATACTCCTGCAAGAACAATTGCAGTGGCCAGTTTGGTACCTCGGGGTGAGGAACCCTATGTTGTTGGAAAGAGATATCCAAAGATCTCAGTAAGTCTTGACTAGACATAAAATCAATAAGAAGAGTATCTAAAACCAATTTATAGAAATTAATCAATGGCTATATCAAGCACCCAAACTTCACCAGTGACAACCCTGTCAAGATAATGGAGAATGATGCCAAGCAAGGGTGGTCCTTGACTAGCTACTACAACAGTAGCTATAACAATGCACTGGCCATAAGGCTGATCACCTACTTGGGAAGACAAGAGGCAGGAAAGGCGATCCCTTTGAATGATCTTGCCAAAATGGTAAAAAACCATTTTGTCAACCAGGTGCGCCAGCGCCAGCGAACCCCAGAGGCTGCAGACAGAAAAAGACTTGCATGCAGAAGACGACAGCGAACTGTTACGGTAAGTTTATATTTTAATCAATATAAAACTGTTATTTTCTTACACACTTAATATACAGATTCTTCGTCGCCGAATCAAGGCATACAACAAGTACAGAGACCAGATTGACAGAGAGATGGGCAGAAAAATTGCGACCATGCCCTCCAAAAGGAAACCATGTCTGAAGATGAGACTGATGGAGAAGATAAGGTAAAGGCCTTTTGCCCTAGCTGGAGAAGTGACGAGGTAATTATTTTAGCATAGTTTTTCATATTAAAATTCTATATCTTTTATTAATACACCTTATTATATTCAATAGCTCCAGACTTTTATAGATCTTGTTGATGATTTTGCTTCCCAGTCACTAAAGAAAAAGGGAAGCTCCATTTTGAAACGCGTCTGAGTAGTTCGTCAAAAGGATGTACCAAAGGATTTAGCAGTCCCATTGGCCGCGTGGACAATAAATAATGAATAAACTATCTATTTTATGTTTTATATTTTTTGGCTATCTTTTGCTGCAGATACTTTTGTGAGATAAGGATAGGTAAAGATATTTATTTTTAAGCATATATTTTTCTAAGAACAGGAGCAACAATCATCTTAACATTTCCTGTCTCAGTTGTATGCTCACCAATGGCAACCAACAGCAAGATTCGGTGCACTGGCAAGATATTTTGATAATCCCCTCGGGCAAAGGCAAACTCATTCAACTCTATCCCTTCATCACTTCTTGTGTTCAGACCAGATGACCTATACCATTTGACATAAGCAAAGGTATGATTGTCAGGTTGAAGAGTCTGGGGATTCACAAGCGAGTTGACAAACAAATACTGAATCTGACCAGTAAAGGCACTTATACCACGGTCATTGTTCTCTTGGAAGATTGCCTGTATATATGACCCGCGGCGAACTGCACCATTGCTCCCTTTGTATATCTGGCCAAGCAAGTTGATCGATGGGAACTTCTGGATCATATTGTTGACAAAGACATTGCCGAACGAAGCTTGCTGGTAACTGCGAAGAGAATCATCGTCATAGGAGTCTCTGTAGAACTCAAGAAGATGCTCATACTCTTCTTCTACCATTCGTTCATATTGCCCTAGGGAAAGTGGGAAGGCCGACGAAGGAAGAGGTTCATTGCCTTTGATGTTGACAGTACTGAACTGCGCGGAATCAAGAAAGACTTTTAGGTCAAACCTAGGAGAAGCAACTTGGAAATATGGGGCGGTGGTGACAGTGGTGGTTGCAGTGGACGCATGGACAATTGGAGCAGGAGGAGGAGTAAACTCGACGAGTTCAGAAAGCAATGCAATATACGATGCATTTCCAATTACGGCCATCATTCTACAAGCAATATCAACCTTGCAAGAGTCCTCAAGATATTTTCGCATGAACGTGGCCTCAAAGCCGTCTCTCTTGTTTGTCGTGTAGTTCTTCAGTACACCATTGTACCTCTCGAAGCTGAAAAGCCAATAGCCGTATACTGGCCCAAAGTTGACGATCGTCTCATGAAGATGCAGATGTAGATGCATGTTAGGTGAGATAAAATCTGCACCATACAAGTTCTGACATCCTTGTCCAAACAACTCCAAACAGAAATGGGCTTCGGCTAACTCGTCTTCTGATATGCTGGGCTTGGACAAGTATCGGCAGGCGTTGACGAAGCACATCCAATTGTCAAGATTGTCCCTTGGCAACCGGTCTTTCAAGAGGACAGGCGAGTATACCAGGCACCAGGACTTCCATTCGTCGGCCTTCATGAACGGGAAGTCCTTGCCAATCTTCTTCTTGAGGGTGCTCATATCTGGGGGAAGGACCATATTGTCAGCCTCTTGTTGCATATCGGCCAAGTCTCTGTTGGTGATCAGACCAGCTGATCTCCACTTCTCCATCACTCGCTTCGAGGTTCCCAAGAAGAGGTTATGCATCGGGTCAATGATGGTGCACTCGACTACATTAAAGTACTCAAGATTGTGGAGTTCCGACCAGCGGACTCCATTCTCCTTTTCCATCCTCTTTTGGTCTGCCTCACTCGATGCACGCTTCCAGGCCAGGGCATCACGACGATTATCTGCTTCGGTTCGAGGCACCCACTCGGAAAAGACAAAACCAGAATAATCAACACCGCCATTCCCTGGGAGATGGGAGAACTGGCGATTGCACTTGTGGCAGGCATTGGTGCTCATGTGGGACGTGAATCCGCATGTCTTGCGAGCAGCAGGAATGTCGCAGGCAACAAGGAAAAGAGCAGCACGGACAAGAGCACCAGAAGGACAGCGCACAGTAGGGATCACCACACCCACATACAAGGATTGGAGCTCGGCAACAAGAGGACGGAGGTAGTGATTGATCTCACTGGTCTTGGCTTCTTTTGGGCCAGGCATGAGGCCAACAAGAATGGTGTTCTCCTTCTTGTATTGTTCGTCTCGTGGCAAGTTGTTTATGGACATGTAGATTGCCCCACAAGAGTAAGTAACCCCATCAAAAGGTTGAAACCAATCGATGTTTAGAGTCAACATGATTGATCGTTCATGAGCCACAAATTGCTGACCATTGCTGTCTTCCAGATTGCTCCACTTGGCACCATCATAGACATCAAACATCATGCCTGCAACTTGCTGTCTATGTCTCCAGTGATTGATACTGCTTTCGAATCCAGGGCGACAGAAGAGAACGGACAAGGCAGAAATCAAGGAGTTGTACATATACACCTTCTTTGGCAGTGCTACGTTTCTCGAAGGCTTGAAGAGATCGGCGCCACATATACCGCCAGAAAGTCTTCTGAAGTTGCAGCACTGGGGAACACCGTCAAACTCCATGTATGTCTTGTGGCACTCGCCACACACCACGTAGCGCTGGACACCTTTGCAGACTTGGTTGAATCCTGTCATGGAGGAAAGACCACTCAAACTCAATGGCAGACGGAATGATTCGCCAAAGTGCGCCAAAACCTCATTGAGGAACTTGATCAAAATTGCTCCTCCAGAGTTTACAACATATTTTGATATGAAAAAGGTGGCAAAGGCAGCAATGAAAGCATGGGTGTTATCCGCTGGCATGTTGGAGGATGAGAATTGTTCTATTTGGGTTTTGTATATTAATATATGATATCTATGTTTTTCTTGTACTTTTACTAACCTTCAAATTCTTCAGCTTCATATTCAGAGCCTTCCATTGTATCAAGCTCAATGATATCCTCATCTTCATTTTCAGCTATAAACAAAAATTGGTAACAGACACAGGTAAGTTTTCCATTTTTTTTTTGGAGCAAAAAGTAAATATTCAAGTGGCTGCAATTTATTATGCAATTTGAATAAAATTTTATACTTACATTCAACATGAGCATCAACATCATGGACCTCGGCATCAATCTCCATGTTATTGTCATTCTCCATCTGAATTGCTTCAGCTGACAATGCTATATTTTTTAAAATGTTTAATTACACTTTGAAATGCGAACAAATTATATATATATTACTTACAAGAAGCTGTCTGCATAAAATGTCTGACAAGATCGTTATCAGCATGTCTTCGTGCTGTTTGGGCAGATACTGCTACAAATCCTTGGACATCGAGAGAGCAGACTGAGCACTGGCATTGAACTTCGTTATTGAAAGTGTTGTACATATTGTTTAAAGAGGTTATAGGATTGATATAAAGAAAAGTGGTTCAGGAACATAGTTTATTTTGCTTGTTTTATAGTTCAGGAACCATTTACATTACGTACATGCCGTTATTATAAATATTAACAAATTCACTTAATGATTGTATTTGGAAATTGACATTATTTCATTTTAAATATATGACTATATACCAAGTAGTTGTTTTGTATATACATCTTTTAATAATATGATATCATGTCTATTTCTCCAACTCTTCATTAACCAAAGTACATCGTCATTAAAATATACTTTAACTAAATATATATTTCAAGTAGTCTCAGCTGCGCACTCTTGCCCATATTTGATAATTTATTTTCAACATCCCCAAGAATATTAATTTCGCGACCTTCAAAAGACAGAGAAAATATCGTAGTTGAATAATCAACAAAAATAAAGACATATTCTAATGTCCATCCAATAGAACTACCAAATATTCTTAACGCCATCTAAAGTGAGCAATCAAGAAAAGGGCTAATCCAAGACCTATACTCCCCTCGTTTCAATTGATGTATTCAGAGTTGAAATCGGGTATTTTTTGCAGTGTGAATAACCGACCTACTGGAAGTGCACTAAAGAGTGTACCTTTCCAAATACATTATTCATACGTAAAGACACACTAACAACCAGTACTAACACACTGGTTAATAGTACTAAGTAAAATAACAAGTCATATCTAATAGTCGGTAGAGAGAACAGACATTATATGATATCATCATATCATCACTAGCACTCATCTCAATGTCTATATAAACGCACAATACGAATAGCAATAGTCTTCATCTTATTCACAAATTCTTTCTCTCTCAATAAACAAAGTCTCACCGTACTCTTGTCCGTGCTTTGTTTTCCTCTGATTTAACAATAGGTCAATCCACTACTACCCCCATAGCTCACACCTCAACACAACCATCATATGCATAAACCACTTCTGCTAAACCTGCTCAGGTCCCATCTATCCTGTTTTCTACCCTCTCTGCCTCGTCCTCCTGGGTCTGGCGCAAAAGCATCACATCCCACTCTTTCTTCTTCAACCCCCCGTCAGAACTTCTTAAGAAGATGCCTTCTGAGACTCACTCCTTGAAGCCATCCCCGAAAACAAGATCGCCAGTGTATCTTTCCCCACCAAACAATCCACGATGCATGAAATACATCTTTTTGACTCTGCCACATGTATTGACATCTGTACCAAAGGCTTCCTGGTTAACGGTGAATAGTATTTCTCTTCTCAGGGAATACCCAATGGCACCAAAATTCTTTGCTTATACTTGACAAAACTCCCCTTCCTACCTCGTCCAACTCTTGAACACCTCATCATGGACAGTCTTGCTCTATATGAAACTGTCTGCAAGATAGGCATCCACTTTCACTGCAGATGCTTTGACAGCTCAGGCTACACTTATGTAGAAAGACCTTCTATGCTAACAACACCTCTCCTACCACTGTTCTACAAGATTCCCATGTCTGACTCTTCTCATATCCTGGCCACATGGACATGCATGGGTTCTCACTGCACATATTGCCGCGCTATGGGCCACAATATTGAAGCCTGTCCTACCCGCCCACAAGACACCCAGAAATGCTTCACCTGCCACCAACCCGGTCACTTCCAGATCGCATGCCCAAGACTTTCTGTGGCAGACTCTGGAGCCTCTAAGTGCTCACAGAAACTGCCAAAGACATTCCTACCCCCCCCCCCCAGGCCCAAAAAACCTACCCCGCCACTCCCTCCCACCCTCCACCTTCAGAAGATGTCATTCTATTTGAGATGGCAAAACATCCTATTTTGCCTCACTCAGTGAACACCTCCCTTCCTCACACCTATGCTACACGGGCATCCCCTGGTGTCAAAACTGCCAACCCTTTTGCTGTGCTGGCAGAAGTCTTCAAGGCCACTGACTCCCATGAGCTCCAATACCAGGAGATTGATAGCCCTGTCCCTGACCCTCCTCACTGTCTGATCTTCCATTCCCTGCGGAATGCCTTCCTACCAGAGGGCACCGGTTCCAGCTCTACTGACCTTGTGGAAGAATTTCATGAAAATGCCCTCAATGATCCCAACAACCCCTCATTCTCTGATGATGATATGGAGGATACTTCTCCCACTCAATTATGATTAACATTGCCACCATGAACTGCCGAGGGCTTGTCAAATCTGGCAATCCTCAAACCCAATCCCATTTTATTTGCTATCTTTGTTCACTAACACTGGGAAAATGGTAAAAGTAGATCATGTGTAAAACTGTAAATAAATATGTGAAAAGTTGTGAATTTTCTATGGTAAAACACAGATATGACAGATAGGAGAACCTAGGTTCCTATCAGGTTGTAAGACTCGAAATAAACATGGTAAAAGTTGGGACAGCAAATAGAACAAAGGTTTGTTAGCATTTTTGACATGCTTAACTGACTTGATATACTCAATTGTTACATCCGACATTATGTTTTTGGTGTACAGGTATTGTGTTTACATCTTGAAAGGGCGATCTTATTGTTGTTTTTCATACGCTAATAGTGAGGGTTTATTATTGTTTACCCATTCAAACTGCCAGTATTGACCACTCTTTGAAACTCATTATTGTATAATCAAGCAATAATTACTCTTTCCATCATTTTATACCCCGTACTTAAAAGGTTTATGGTTTATATTTGTGTTTATTGGAAAGAATAGAATGGTTCTATACACAAGCTCTAATACTATTACTGTCTATCCTTGCCGCTTCTACCAGCCTATTTGATATTACTTGGATCGGATACTTCTCTACTGAACAATACCTGAAAATAGGGTCCGGCAGCAATTTGGGTGGTTGCAGTAGTATTCTGATATAATAAAAGTTATATTAGTGACATATATTCAAAAGTGCGGGTGCTATTCAAGATGCAAGGGATATTATACTTACATTGCAAGGATTGGATAAGAATGGGCAAAGAGGGGCAGAGTTGTGCGGCATGGCATCTTGTATGATTAGATTGACTAGAGATGGGATAAAATAAATTAATATGGGTGAATTGAGTGATAGAAAAATCGATTTACATACCAAAAACAGAGTTGGCGATTATAGTAGAGGGATGGTATATGGCGGCCAACAATAACTTTTTAAGAATATAGAAAAGTATTAGTAAATAGCCAGAATAATATTAGGGAAAAGCACAAAGACCAAGAAATGGCATTACCATTATGATAACCAGTCGTAGATGATGAAGGAGGCAGATGGGGTAGACAGTGATGGCGGCGGCCTATTGTAGAATAACAAACATTGAGAAAAAAGAAATTGGACACGAAAAGATTTTATTTACCCTGGCACTGATGATGGCACCATATAATAGGCTGTACAAGTGGAAGAGGTCTACAGGATAGAAAGAGACAATCAGAATAACTTGCAAGATGGCACCGGCACATGTAACTGATCATGATTAGTCTAGATGGGCAATGTAGAGAGAATGTATTGGGATGAGTATACATTTATAAAGAAGCCATTAATTTGTTAGTATAAAGAATGTCTTATTAGAAACCCACGTAGAGATAAAACAACAGAGATAAGAAGATAGAACAAAAAGAAAGAAAGAAATGATATTTAATTTCAAGCAGAGATCCAAAATTATTTTTTATTAATTTATACAGAGTATACAAAGGGTAATTAGGAATCTGTTTATTAAACTCATCTGTGTATATAAAGACCATCTATTTACAATTGAATCGACCCTCCTGCACTCGCAAACCAATTATTTTGTATGTAAAGAGTAGAGTCTATAATTTATAAATAGAATATAAAGCTAATTTTGAAAACATATGATATTCTATAGACCATGGCACCAAGATCCACTCCCACTTCTCGCTCAACCGATGAGCAACTCCAATTGTTGGAGACCTTGCGGGATATTCAAAACATCCTTGTCAGGGTAGATTCTCGCATTGGCACCAGCATCGAAGGCAACGCCAGTACTGTCGAGGCTATTGACAGTTTGGCTGAGTTGGTGGCTGCCAACAACAGTGCAGTTCCTGCCGCCGAGCTTGCTTCTGCCTTTGGTGAGGAGCTATTCACCATTGTTGACCCTGCTCCTAGTCATGTTGCCATCCCTGCCACTGGCCCAGTTCCCATCATCCCGGCTGTGGTGGAGTATAACCCCAGTGCCGCCACAGAAGTGTTTGTAAGTATTAATATTCTCAATAGCTTACCAATTCATTGGCTTATAAAAATTTAATAGCAACATATACGAGACTATCTGTGGAGACCCAATTTCAGGTCAAACAACCCGGCTATGGTGCAAGCCAACAACAACAGGCCCAGGTAGAGAACGGAGGTTCATTTCAATGAATCGCCCAACAAGGAGTTGGTTCTTGAACTCCTTGCCTACCTGGGTGCAACTTTCATCAACACTGGCTTGTGCCAAAGGGATCTTCGGGACAGTGTCTACTGGAACTTTTGCGGAAGGCGTTGCCAGGAGAGGGTATCTCCTGAGGCATGGGTAGCCGCAAATGTTTGTGCCAGAAAAGCCAGCCGGGAAGCTGATGTATGTAATAGTATAGCATCTAAAAGACTTGAGATTGAAAAACAATATTAAACATATGTTTGATTAGCATTTCCATTGCCATTGAATGGCATACCTCTCCAACAAGGATGCCATTGACAATGCGATAGGCAATGATTGCTCAGCACTCATCCAAAAGGCAGCAATGTCTGAGGGTGAGTCTGAGGATGAGTTTCCTGGAGTTCCTGGCCAGCGGATGATCTGCACAGTACGCCCAAGCTGGAGGAGCGATGAGGTAACATATTATTTAAATAAGATTTTTTATTGCTTTTTAATCATAAAATAATATTCTAATGAATGTGTATTAGTTCAATCAGTTGATTGAGTTGTTGGACTTGTACTCACTCCTTGGCTTGGGTGTCAACGTGCGCCAAATGCTACTAAGAGTATTTGGCCGTGTTGCGGATTTAGCAGTCCCTGAGGGGCTTTCTCCCTCCCTTCCTCAGTGGTCACTGAGACAATAAAATGTTTTCTTTTTCTCTTAATTTTCACCCTGTTTCACATACGCACTATTTGGACTATATGTATATTTTGGCTTTGTTTTGTTTTTTGCTTCTTTAAAAGAGAGAGAGAGAGAGAAAAGTTTTATTTGTATTTATGCATATATTTTTTTTGGCAGTGGAATGACCAGCATCCTTGCATTGTTTTCAATTTTTAATTTGGCCGTAGCCACTTCCAAAATAATCCTGTACACTGGCAAGATGCTGTCAAACGTGTTTGGTGCAAAACCAGGGAGGCAGATGTCAACTTGCTCAACTGGTCTGAGATTGTCAGGATCTGGAACAAGCCAGTGGACGAATGCAAACACATGTTGCTTGTGGTGGAGATGAGGGCGGCTGTTGGAGGGGCTGGGAGGAGGAACGAGGTTATGGGCAAACAGGTATTGAATTTCTCCTGTGTACGCGTTTGTCTTTCTGCCCTCAAAATCCAGAAAAAGAGCTTGGATATATGACCCGCGACTGCCAGATCCACCTTTGCCCTTGTATGTCTGACCAAGAGGATCAATAGCCTTGATCTTTGTGATTTGGTCATTGACAAAGAATGGTGAAGAAGATGCATGGCAGTAGTCAACAAGGTGCTCATTGTCATATGCTCTCTTGTAATATTCTAGGAGATGGGGATAGTTGATATCACCCATCTGTGTTGTTGCTGTTGCTGTTGGTAAAGGTAATGCTGACGGAGGGAGAGCTTCATTACCCTTAATCGTAAGACTGACATCCAACGAGGCTTGCAGGAATGCATCAAGACGGAAACGGCGTTGAGGTGCTGGTGCTGGGGCTGGGGCTACTATCAAAGTATTAGACAAGGAGGTGAGTTTTTTCAATAGTACTTTGAAGGGGACTTGGCTCTGACATGTAAGTCTTTGGACAAGATCACCCTTATACATATTTTCAGTAAAACTTTTTATGTATGTTGATTCAAACCCATCTCTCCTGTTTGTATCAACATTCTTTAACAACCCATTATATCGCTCAAACCCAAAGAGCCAATAACCATACACTGGTCCAAAATCACAAACAGTGTTGCAAAGATGGAGATGTAGGTGCATGTTGCAGGTGAGGATGGTACTAGGGTATTGTTGTTCACACTCCCGACCAAACTTCTCCAGGTGACTATGGGCCTCATCAAGTTCATCAAAAGTGATGGTAGGCTTGGTGAGGAGACAGCAGGCATCAACAAAGCTGATCCAATTCTTGAACTTCATTCCAGAAAGAACAGACCGCAGCAGAACAGGAGAGTAAATCAACACCCAGGACTTCCACTTGTTGGCTTTCATTCAGGGGAACCCCTTTCCAATCTTCGTCTTCAACATGGTATATCCCACAGGCAACACCATCGTCTCTGCCACCTTTTGCATCTGACAAAGATCCCGGTCTGTGATCAGACCACTGGCAGTCCATGTCTTGACCATCTTCTTGGCCGTACCCAGGAATAGGTTGTGCATGAGATCAATGATTGTTCCACGTACTAGATCAAAATATCCAAGGCGATGCAACTGCAACCATCGAACACCATTTTTGACCTCCAGTTGATGCCTTTCTGAGGGCGTACTTGCACTCTTCCACTCCTCAGCATGCACCCGGTTTTCTTCACCATTGGCAAGCCTCCACTTGACAAACTCAAACCCATGAAAGTCCACATGGCTTGTGTCTTCCAGACAGGAGAAACTGTGACTGCACTTATAGCACGGCCGAGTGCTGTTATGGGCTGTGAAGCCACTAGTCTTCCTGGTAGCAGGGATGTTGCAGGCGACTATCATTAAGGCAGCACAGGCAACCACAGAAGAAGGGCACTCAAACGTTGGGATGGAAACACCAATGTACAGCTGGTTCAGGTCATTGACCAGCAGCTCCAGGTAGTTGTTAATCTCTTTGGATTTTGGCTCCTTCAGCCCAGGCATCAGACCAAAAAGGATGATATTCTTGGGCTTGAACCGCTCAGCCCTAGGAAGATTGTTTATTGCCAAGTAGATTGCTCCACAGGAATAAGTCACCCCATTGAATGGCTGAAACCAATCGATGTTCAATGTCAGCATCAATGAACGTGGGTCAGCAACAAAGGAGACACCATCCTTATCCTTCAGGTCCTTCCACATGGCACCATCATACACATCGCACTTGGTGTCCATAACCTTAAGCTCTTTGTTCCAATGGCGGATATTGGCCACAAAATCTGGGCAGAGGAAAAGGACACTCAACGCCTGCTTGACGGACTGATAGTGGAATTGGCGTCTTGGAATCAAAGTACCCAAAAAGGACGCCTTCATCAACTTGCACCCACAGGAAGAGCAGGAACCAACCTTGGATGAGTTACAGAACTCAGGAACAGACCCAGCTTTCTCGTACACCTTGTGGCAATCCTGGCACACAACAGATTTCTTTATTCCTTTGGTCAAGGCTGAGAAACCTATCATCTTTTGGAGACCAGGAAGGCTAGAGGGCAATTGAAAATCCTGCTCGTAGATCTTCAAGAGCTTGTTGATAAACTTGATCAAGACAACAGCACCCTTGTTGACCACGTAGCGGGATGCAAACAGGACCACAAATATGGCAATAGACCTATGCACTGGATTCTCTGGCATCTCGGGGGAGGAAAAGGGGTCTATTTTAAAATGATAATTATTAACACTCAATTTTTTCAGGTTCTTTTTCTTTATTTAACACTCGCCTTCACTGCTAAGATCCTCAACTTCAATCTCCTTGACATTGTCACCATCACTGTCTTTGGCATTGCTCTCATCTTCATTGTTGCTGACATTGCCATTCACCTCATTGGCAGCTGAATCATCGCCATCCAGCATCAGCTCAGATTCCACGATGGGTGAGTGGGAAAAATCATTCTATCTTTCCATAGAACCAGATTGATGGGTTGTGATAGCTACATATAGAATACAATAGCTTGTTACTATCTGCTGCTCTTCAAATAAATATTCCTTACATTCAATATCAATCTCCACCATTTCTCTTTGTCTTTCTGTGTTTAATAAAAAACCGTGTTATTATACAAGGGCCAAAAAACAATACCAAAATCATCATACCCATCACAATTCTTTCAAGTTTGTCAATTCTTGCTATCTTATTATGACGCTGAGAGGTTCTCTTTGTTACCAGACTGTAACCTTGGGCGTTACCATTGCATTTAGTGCAATAACAGGCCTCATTGCAAAGTTGAGTAATAGAAGACATATTGTATGCTTTTAAATATTAAGATAATAAGGAAACAAGTGTTACATATACTTTATTCTCAACAACTTTATAATCTTACAAATTGATATTCATATGTCTATTGTGTCTAAGCCAATAAGATAGAGTAAAGCTTTATCTTTAACCTGAATATGAAAAACTTTCTGAGATACAAAATCACTCCAGTTTTGCATAGATTTTAAAGGTTACTTCTTATCATTGTACTTCAGGACCATTTTCCCAGTGCAACCCTAGATATCCTCACTTTGCAGGAAACCCATGCCCAAATAGAAGACCTCTAACACACCTTCACCTTACAATTCCAAGCCAAAGATTCCCTGTGGTCTCCACACTGCGGCCTGGTTTCCCTCTCCCCTTTTCTCTCCTTTACTGATCCTCTGTTCTCTGTATGTGGTTGTTGCATCACGGCCACTGTTGTCCACTCCACCAACCTGTTCTCACATTTTCATATTTGTGTTTTGTACATACCCGCCTCTGCCTGCCCTTGATATGAATTCCTCACTTCTCTTTTATCCTCCCCTCATTTGGTTCCTTCTACTCCTTCATGCTTCCTCATGCTTGGGGATTTTAACTATGCTTCCCATGCTACCGCCCCCAGGGCCCATTTGGCTCTGAGACCTTGGCTACAGTTCGTGTCCAATACTCTTGTTGACTGTGTCACACCATTGCCCTCAACACCCATGCCCACTTTCCACCGTGACCTGTCTTCCTCTACTATCAATTACATCTATGCCTCTACTGACCTCACTCATTGTAGTGGGTCTTTCACAGTCACATATGTGCAGCCACTATGGACTGACCACTGCCTCGTACGGACCTTTCTTTGCTTTCCCATTCCCTCTGATGTCGGCAAGGGCTTGTGGCGTGCCAATCCGCGCTTAGATCGCAATCCTTCCTTTTGTTCTGCCCTTTCTAGTTGTCTGACCACTTTCGTCCCATCTCTTCCCCAGCATTCCTCCCCACAGCTCCAATGTGATATCCTCAAAAAGGAAGTTGCTCGATTTGCATGCTCATTCTCTCACAAATCCCACCCTTCTCTTGCTACACTGAAAGTCAAATTGCAAAGTAAACAAGACCACCTGATCCACAGATTTTGCCATCAACTGACCCAGAATTTTCAGCTTCCTATTGTCAAATGCCAGATCCAACAAATCCAACAGGAACACATAGAAATTCTAGCCTTTAGAGCTGGGAAACACTGGCGTGAGCAGGGCAAAACCTCAGCTGGTTATCTGAAATGTACCATCAGCAATTGTCAAGCCCGCACGACCATCACCAGTCTTTGTCACCCCACTACCAATTCACTTTGTATGTCTAAAGAGGATCTCACTGAAGCTGCCGCCACCTTTTATCAGGATCTATACACCCCAGACAATCCCTTCCAAACTGCCATTGACAATATGCTCACTCACCTTCCACCTTCTCTTCATTTGTCTGAGACTACCTCTGCATGCCTACTACAGCCTTTTGCCACTGCAAAAGAAGGGCCATTTTAGTATACTGATATTTATAAAATTCTTGACTGAATGATAAAGATTTGATATAAAATTTGCCAAATTTTTTAATATTAAATTTTTAGGATTCGTTGTCTGAATGATTCCAATCAGTATACTGAAACGTCAAAGCGCAAAAAGCAAAAGGTGGGTTATTTTTTTTGTGCTTTTTTTTGTCACGAAAATTGGGGGGTTTCTTTTTTTTTCGTCCCATATTTTCTAGCCCCGAAGGATTCAGTTCTTTAAATTACTTTATATAGGTTGCTCTTTTCAATATTAAAGCAGTGTCCTCATAGGATTCAGTATGAATTCGGTATGAATTCATGGCAGATACAGGCCAAAGATGTAGTTTATAATAGTTTTTATTGGATAAAAAGCTTTTCTAATGTTTTCTATTCGTTCTCATTTCTACTCCCTCCTAATTTTATTGCCTAATATGCTAGCCTTGCCCTTTTCTCAATTGGATGGGTATTCTTTTACTCATCCGGAGAATATATGGGTTACCCTGGTCTACTAGACCCCCCCTACCTTCCTTTGTTACTTGCTGCGGCACTGCTTACGTGGGTGTTTGTTTTCTTTTGAAAAAAAAGGGTGGCTAGATAATTTTCATAGGTGTATTTTAGCAGACTGTAAAATAATTTGAATGGAACAACAATACTTACATTGGTATTTATATCGAGAAAACTTGAATACTTTGATAAATGGTATAAAAAATTTCGGTAATATCTATGAAGAATATGTCAGGAAAATAATATAAACGTTGAGTGGTTATATACTTACTTGGTCATCAGTGTAATGGGCGCAATGGGCGCAATGGCCAACCAGATGAAAAATATTTTGATTACATCTATTAGATAAGAGATTAGTAAAGTAATATAAGGGCTGAAAGGTTGTATACTTACTTGGTAATGGGTATAGCGGACACAATTACTGACCAGATGACATGGAATCGGCACATACCAGATGACCGAAAAAATTCTAATGAATGGAACGAATGTTAATAAAGCATGTCTAGTGTATAAAGGAGTGTTATCATACCATAATATACAGCAAAGTGCTCCTCTGTATTTGTTTGTAATGGGAGGCCGTGAATTACTAAGCAGAGCAATGAGCTTGTGGAAACTGAATGAGATAATAAAAAGAACATTACCAGTATACCAGAGTTATTGACATAAACCAGCAGCCCTTGTATGGATATAGAAAAGAATATCTGGACAAATATAAAGTCATGATGAGTAAAAAAAAATTTTAAAAGAGAATGATGCTTACTATGCCGAAAAGTAAAGGAAAGGAAAAGAAAAGAAAAGAACAAAGGTTGAAAGCAATAATCCAATAGAGATCAATGGCGATATTGAGTGTCCCGAACGTGACGTGGAACTAATAAGCCCACTTAATAAAACGATTTGTATTTTTGAAACAGAGCCCAAATATTACAAATGGATTAGTCAGTGCAAGCAAATTAAATGGATTAGCCAGTTGAAGCAGATTACTAAGTATACCTGACAGCATAATGTAAGCAAAGATCAAAATACTATAAAACCTCTTTAGAAAGAAGTATACTTTTTAATTACTTTTAATTACTTTCTCATGTATGTATTATTTACGGAATATTTCAAAATCTATTGGAAAATAGATATTCATAATCAACGAACCTCACACTTTAATATATTTTTCTAGTATTCAATGTCTCAATTTATATCATCAAGCTCTAAAAAGACCTACAAGTCGACTACCAAGAAGTCGATTGGTAAGACTAGTGGCACTAGACCAGCAGGAACCGTGATGCAGACGATCCTTCCTGCTCCAAGCAACAACGCTGAACAGGACGGCGCAGTGTTGTCAAACCTGTCGGCTCTTCAGACAAGACTGAATGAGTCGCATGTCCTGTTGCAGCAGGTCCACCAAGGGATGGAATCCCTCAAGAACTCGAATGGCAACAGTAGCCAAGTTTCCCCCATCAAGCTCCACCACCACAGATGTATATGAAGTATCGACTTCCATCGGTCTCGGTAGGATATCTATATATAAATATTAATTTTATATTGATGAATTACTTACCCTATGTCATATAGCGCCTCATACGATCAGAGACAAGGAATGTCTTGGTGTCTACACCATTGACAATGAATGAGGGGGCACTCTCTTCATCCAACCGGCCTATTGCAGACAAGGTCCGGATGTATATCCATCAACAGCCCGAAGGACAGCCTCTTGCGTCTGCAGTCATAGAGGAAAAAACAAGACGGCATATCTCGTACAAGCTAAACAGAGCTAACACCTCGCCAGAAAAGTTAGCTAAGCGAAACCAGTCTTCTCGTAGACGTACGAGAAAAACAAGAGTTAGTATAATATAATATTTGTTTTCATACTTATAATACTTGATTTTGAAATAGGTCCTCGCCGCCTACAAGAGGCTGCATTTGGCAGACAGGGCGAACTTGGAGTCCAAGTATGGAGAGACAGTCGAGGATCTCTTAGACAAAGAGATTTTGTCTGACATTGAGTCTGATGATGAGCAACGGGAGTATACCGTTTATACTCCCAGTAACAGACATCCTTTGGTAAGATATTGTTCGGGCAAATTTGATGTGCTTCATATAATTAATTAATTTGATTATGATATAGGTCGAGGAGTACTTGGGCGAGTTGAAAGCCCAGAGGAGCAAGGAAAAGAAGATGAAGGTCATTGACTTTTCTTCTTGTCCTGTTGAAAGTAGACATATTGAATTGTCAAAAGAGCAGAAGGCGCGTGTTGCCAAGTGGATTGCAACACGGCAATAAAAATATTTGTATTTGGTTGTCTTGATATAATGGTCTTTATTGAATAAGTTGAAACAAGTTGTTGGGCTGGAAGATGATGGTGGTAGGATTGGCATTACTCGTTTTTGTATTGTTGAAGCATTAAAAAATAAAGAAAGACAAGATGGTGAGAAACAATATTATTTTTAATGGTTATTTTATTTTAGTCATAATTATTGCAAAACAAATATTTAATAGTAAAATAAAATATTTTCATCGGCTTTATAAACTTGGAATTTAAATGAAAATTTTTAGTATATTATGTAGTATAAACTTTAAAATATAGCTGATTATCGGGTATTAAATAAACAGCTACTTGGCTTATCGCATAATGAGCTGAAGAAAATAAATATTTGTTTTGATATCTGTTTTAAAGAACATGAAACTTGTATATATCAATCTAATATTTTAATCAATCTTAAAAATGTATTGATAAAATAACAGATGGTAAAGTAAAACAAGAAAAATAAGCATTACGTGGCTGATGTTTGTGGTCAAAAACGCAATTTTTTTTATTAAGTGACGACTTTTCTAGGTAATGGAATAATCAGGCGTTTTTGAGACCCTTGTTGGAGATTGTGAGTTGTCAATGCAAAGCAAGAATGCAGACGATGTACTGGAATAATACACTCAATGGTCTCCTCTAAAAACCCCTTTTCCCACAGCTCCAGACCTTGGTTGATCAACGGTTGATATCTGCCAGCATTATACGTCGGAAACCATTTGACGAAAGCAAAAGTAGAAACTCTTTCGATTCCACCAATCTTGATAACATGAGTAAATAAATACTCAATCTGGCCGGGAAATGCAACGAATTCACTTGTCGAATTGTCCAGAAACAAGACTTGTACAAAAGAACCGCGCTTTTTCTTTTCACCACTCCAATACTCTTGTCCTAGCAACGAAATCTTCTTCATCTTGCGAATCCGGTCATTGATATAGACATGCCCTCCAAGTGGGATGCTATCCGTGGCACAGAAGGAAATCCCAGTGTCTTGGTAAGCCTTGTTATAGAATTCGACCAAGTACTTATAATGATTGCCAGTCATTATAGATAAAGGCGACAATTTCAATGGCAACGAGGTCAATGGCAGGGCTTCACTTCCAGTGACATTAAACCATGGATTGGTGGCAGCTTGGAGGAACATGTTGAGATTGAATTGCATATATGGAGGGTGGCCGTACTCAGAGTTCACCAAGGATCTTACAGGCGTCGGTGCTATTTGAGCAACTTCTTGGAGAAATTCTACCATGGGTGGTGAAAGTTTGGCAGAATAGAACTGAAGAAAGTTGCTGATGAATCCCTTTTCCAAGAAGACCTTCATGAAAGTGACCTCGAATCCATTGCGGCGATTTGTCTTGATATTCTTGAGCTTGCCATTGTATCGTTCAAAGCTATACAACCAGAATGCATAGACAGGGCCAAAGTCAAGCATGGACTCACGTAAGTGCATATGCAGATGCATGTTTGGTGTGATGCTGACAGTTCCATACAAAATCTCGCACTTTTCACCAAAATTGCCAAGGAGCTGGTGTGCCTCGTCTATACTCTGAGTCGTGACAGATGGTCCTGTCAATAGACGGCATGCATCAACGAATACTAGCCAGTTATTGTAGTCTGTTTCTGGCAAAGCATTCTCCAGGACAACCAGCGAATACACAAGACACCACGATCGCCACTCGTCTGCCTTCATATATGGGAACCCAGAAGCAATTTTGTTGGACAATACAGCATATCCAGGAGGAACAAGAATGGAATCTGCCAGATGTTGCATGCGGGCAAGAGTGGTGCTGGGAAAATAACCGAGGTCTCTCCAAATGCTGATCATCCGTTTGGCTGTACCAAGAAACAAGTTGTGCATAGGATCTACGATCGTACACCGGACAGGATCAAAGTAGTGTAGGCGATGCAATTCAGAATATCGGGTACCATTGTTTTTCTCCAACTCTGCCCGTTCGACGTCTGATTCTGCATTGAACCACATTTCGGCATGCACAGCATTGGCTGCCTTTTCTCTTGGTGTCCAATTCTCAACGTCAAACCCAGAGTAATCGATCTTGCTCGATCCATCGATCACCGAAAACTGACGTGCACACTTGTGACAAGCGTTGGTGCTTGCATGCCCTGTAAATCCCGCGGTTTTTCTTGCAGCTGGTATATCGCAGGCAACACACATGAGAGCAGCACGAACACGAACACCACCAGGGAACATGGCCGTCTTGATTGTCATTCCAGTGTAAAAGTCAACCAACTCGTCAACAAGAGGCTCAAGAAAGTTGTTCATCTGATCGGTCTTTGCTTCCTTTGGCCCTGGCATGACGCCAACAAGAATGATGTTTTCTGGCTTCATCCTTTCCTCTTTGGGCAAGTTATTAATCGACAGATATAAAGCACCACTGGCATGAGTGCGCCCATCGAATGGCTGAAACCAATCCACGTTCAATGTCAACATGAGGGAATAGTCATCGTCAACAAATGGCATATCATTATCATCGAGCAACTCATTCCACATTGCACCATCATATATGTCAAGGAAGGTGTTCTCCACGGTCTCTCTTGATCTCCATTGGAACAGCTTGTCCTCAAATCCAGGCTTACAGAGATACTGTGTCAAAGTATTCTTGAGTGAGCTGTATGGGAATACCATGAACGGGATTGGATCTCTGGCAGATGGATCGGTGAAAATTGGATTGTTGCAAATTTGGGTATGCGTGCTGGAGTATTTCTTGAAAGTGCATGTTGGCTGATGATTGTCTGGCGAGTAGATTGCAAAGCACTTGTTGCAAACGGTGTACTTTACAATGCCTTTGGTCATTACGTCAAATCCGGTCATTGCTTTCAAGGCATTGACAGTAAGTGGCAGGTCAGCATCCTTCTCAAAGGCAACAAGAAGATGGTGAAAGAATTTGAGCATGGCCGATCCTCCTGTTTGAACCAAGTAGAATGCTTGGAAGATAACGCCAAAGATAGCCATGAACTGGCTGGTTTGGGACATGTTATGAATCTTCAAGGATCCAACTACAAAGGAAAGTATATGATAAATAACTTGTATACAATTAAATATGTTTGTATTTTATGTATACATACTTGAAGCCATCATTTGTTCAAAACCATTGCCGCCATCAATCTCAGTCTCATCTTCATCGCTAGATTCATCATTTGAATCGGAATCCTCATTGTCAGCTGCAATGAGTGATGACTCAACATCTGATTCCTCCTCAACATCAAAAACATCGTCTTCTCTCAAGAAAGGTATCTGTTGTCCAGTAGTTTCGACTGACATGATAGAAAAGCTGTCTTCATCTATAATAAAATAAAAGTTAGTACCTGTAATTGATAACCAAAATATATCGCACTTACAATCAATAAACTCATTAGAAATATCAGGCATTATGATATCTGACTCTTCTTCAACTGTGCTTCTGACATTGGCTGTAATAATTAACAACAAACATTATTAGATTATGAATAACGATATACAATTTCACTTACAATCATCTCTATCCTTGGGACCAATGCTTGACACATTATCAGAATTCTTATGGCGCATGAATGTCTGTGCATTCTGCAATATTCCATTGGCTGTATATTTGGTACAGGCCGAACATTTGCACAGGAGGTTGTATGTTTCGTTTTTAATGTTATTCATAATAAAGATTATATGAGCAAGAGGTATTATATTTGGCTCTTTTTTATATGAATCGTATTTCAGAGCGAGACGATATATATTATTAATCCTATTATCAAACACACCATTTATTCATCATCGTCTTTTGATATCTGGGCTTTGAATCAATCTCCCTTAATATTTATAAGCATTACAAACCCAATCTCTTACATTCAAAAAAATTGGTGGATTACTAATGGTGCCGAAATTATTAATTATCCTTGAATATTATTTTTTTATTTTAAAATATTGGTCATTATTATTATGTACACATTGATTCATCTTAACTATATTGAATGTTTTGTCTATACAATCAATAAAAAAGCAATAATCGTAAAAATCGATATAGTTTATAAAAATGAAAAAAAAATAATGCCAATTTAATTTATTTATTTTGCAAAGTCAATTAAAATGTGTGCTATTTTGCGTCAAATATGCGATTTAGAGCTCATATATGAAATAAAATGCGAAATTAGGTCTCATCATTAAAAAATTGTCAAAATGATGGAGTTAGAATTCATTTTTAAAAATTCGTAATAATTCAAAATCTCTAATTCTGGCTAATACAACCCTTCTTTTGCAGTGTCCGAAACAGGTACATTTGTCTGACCACTCTCCTCCGCGGCTCCAGGTTGGTGAATAAGAATAGCTACGAATATAGAATATAATAGTTGGTTAGACACTAGTAACATTTTAATAAATATTTCTTACACTCAGTATCAACTTCCATCACACTTATTTGCAAGTCTTTTATTATTATATAATATTAGTATTAAAATACACTACTGTTGTTTTAAATAAAATACCTCTTGAAGTTCTAAATGCTTCCTCTACTCTCGCTCTTTTGTTATGATGTTGAGCCGTTCTTCTTGTCACAAAGGTATATCCTTCCTCATTATCACCACATACAGTGCAATAGCACTTGACATTGTAGATACTGCTGGCAGAAGACATGTTGTTTATGTTTGTAATGATAAAATTAAAAGGAAACGAGTGTTACATATATTTTATTTGCTATACTTTTATAACAATACAAAGTAATACTCTAATGCTTATTATATCTGGGCCAATAGAAAATGCCAATATTATATTTTTGACATGAACACAAGAAAAACAGTTGAGTTGGAAAACAACCCCACATTAATACCAGTTCAGGGCAACTTGGCCACTAGTGTATTCAGGGTTGTTTTTCCAGTGTTAGTCATAAATGATGAATTGTGTGATATTTGTAGTAGAAATTGGGACGGTAGATACTTTGAGACTCTTTATTGTGGTTTAGAAAAAGTTAAAGTATATCACCTTTTTGATTCAAGAAGTACGTTAACTTAGTATTTATAATTATTGTTATAATTCTTATCAGCTTGGATATTCACTACGGGAAAAAGGAGCGGTTTTTTGAATTCGGAGCTTTATTTTAGGTCTATAATAGCAAAAACTCGATGATTCTTTGGAATTGAAACAAAAAACAAGATAAATCCCAAAATATAAACTCAGAGGAGAGAAAAACAAGATTTAAACTACAGATCTTACACTTTTGGAAAATATAGATTGCAATAAAGAATTATTTAAAGACAGTTGTATGAAACTCAAGAATATATGTATTATTACTTGGTTGATTAAAATATATTGAAAAAATTAAAAGAAAATATTACAAATAAAAAATAAATTAAAGGTCAGCTAGTTGACCAAGGACGAGTTTTGAGCCACGGTTGAGCTCTGGCCAAACAACATATTTTGTAACACTGGTTGTGATAGTGTTATGTGTTGGTTCAGAGACAACCAGGCCGACAAGCTCCTTCACAACTGAAAGATGCACGACTTTGATCTTGCCCTCAACATTTGACACAATTGGAATGCCATTAGTGACATGAACAGGGTACACCAACACAAGAGCAAGGGGCCACCTCTTCCCACCAAACACATGCTCAAAGAACAGAACGACTTTGCCAAAGAAATCCTTATAGACACCAGAATACCTGCGGCAGTTGCGGCGGTTCTTATCCACTTGTAGTTGAAGACGAACATGATAAGCCTCTCTTGATGTATTTTGGTCAAGTGCAGAGTCAATCACACAACCATTAATGAATGCCTTGCAGCTTGTTTGTATGGCTGCTTCAAGACCACTGCACTCTTCCCCCTTCGATACATAGAATTCTCTAAGAAGTTCTGAAAGACAATTAATGCCTTCAAAAGTATCAAAGATAGTTCTGTTTCTCAAAGGGCCCCAGAACTCAATATCGCAATTGGCATTAACAAGTCAACCTTCTTCACATCTTGGCCAGCCAGCAGAGGCATCTTCGTATGTCAGGATTGTCACTGTCTTTGTTGTTGTTGCTCGGTTATTGTTGCTTTGTTGTTGTTGTTGCTGGATATGGGCCAGAGTGACCATGACATTCCCTGCGTTCACACCTACGGCAGAGTTACTCTTGATTGCTCTAGAGTACTCACCAATTGCGCGTTCAATAGATCTGGCACTGTACGCTCTTGGGGGGCCATATGCGTTGATCATGGCAGGGTAGTGCTGGAGCATGTGCTGGTTAATGGTAAAGATTTGGAGATCCACACTACCATTTGTCACGAGAATGTCAAGGTAGGCATTCCATGACACCAATTTTCTAAAAAATATTCACACAATAAGTTAAAAATGACAAATACATATATACATATATTGCTAAACATACCTGTTTATTGAGCATTGCTCTTCTGCTGATAGCTCCCAGCTCATGAGCAAGTTACAGGCCTGCACAAGACCAAGCAATTCCTTCCTGGCATCCTTGTCGCGAATCCGCTCGGCGACCAAGGTGGGGACAACAAAAATGAGAAAGTCTGCCCAGTCAACGGCATGGAAGTATCCAGCCTTTGTGGAAACATCTCTCCAGGCACCGTGGAATGATGTGGGGATGGTTTTTCTTGTGCTGACCATCACAGCACCAATCTCTTTCTGGGCGGCAGCAGAAAGAAAAAACGGGTTGGTCTTTCCATATTTACCTGAAAGGAGGCCCCAGACTTGTTTACCAATGCCATGGCAAAGGCCGTGCATCTCATCAAGAGCAAAGAAAAAGGGACCAGAAAATGACCTTAAGGTGGCCAGAGGAGACTGACCAGTAAGGCCTTGGGTGTGGGAGATAGGGGCGGCAGCAAAGTTCTGGAAACTCTCCAATGATTGCAAAGAGGTTGAAGGTGACATACGGAAATATTGGCCGTGTCCAGGAGACTGGCCAACAACATGGCAGATGTGACATCCATTCTTGCTCATGTGCCCAGCATGGCACGCCAGCTTTGCCAAAGCCAGGATATCACCAGTAACCATGAGGACATGGACCTTTGCCTTGATTGTGTCTGTTGGTGTTGTTACCACCAACCCTCCTGTCTGCATTGTGTGAAGAGCTTCTATTGTCGGCTCAAGGAACGACCAGAAATCAGCAGGTGCAGTTGGGCCAGGGATCATTGCAATTTGGAGCATATTCTTGTGCTCATAACGGATCATCAGATCCATGTTCAGGATGGTTGCATGAACGATGGTCACTGACCCAGGGACCTTGTGGGGTGCAAACCCATCAACAGACAACGAGATGGCAACATCGTGTTTTCCAGAAAAAATGTGCTTCATCGACTGGTATACTTCTCCATCAAATACATCAGCCTTGGTTCCATTGGTGTTGAGCTCATGATTGTGACAGTACATCATCGCCTCTCTGGTACTATTGTTGGCCAATGCCAAAGCAATCTGTCTTGCCAAAGGAAGCTGAACCATGGTGGTGGCAGGAACCAGTGATTCATTGTCTTGCTGAATGTTGTATCGAGATTTGCCACAGTTATGGCACTCGTATTCGTCCTCGTTATTGAACAGCATGCAACCATTGCGGCAGATGTCATATCTGTCTTCTTTTACACCAGAGAAGCGTTCCAAAAGATCTTTTCCAAGATATGGTGTACATGCTCTGTACGATAGCTCTGTTGTGCTGAGGATGCTGTTGAAATGTTTGGCAATCATCTCATGGGCCTGGCGGGAAATATCAAACTCCTTGATGATTCTCATGAATTCAAGATTCAAGAGATCATCTTTGCTTGGAGAAGGAATTGGGCGAGTGAAATCAAATACCAAGGGTGTGGTTGTCTCATCGTCATTCTTTAATAAGATAAGTGATTAATATAATGTGCTTATATAGCCATGTTTATTACTTACCATAGGCTCATTAACATCATTGTTGTTGAAATCATCAGCATATTCAATATCGGACATCTCGGACAACACCCTATTTGTTTATAAGTATAAAGTAAGTATACATCATACTGATCATGCATTTACGCTTTATAAACTTACTCTGCAGACATATCAGATGCGATTTCTAAAGGGGAAACATCTTGAACATTTGCTTCATGTGCAATTCTTTCCAGTTTTCTCTTCAGGCAACGGGTTTTGCAATTGGAGGCTCTTCTAACGCAACTGTAAGACTTGTTACAGACGGCACATTGGTAGCAGAAGGGCTTTGTGATTGAGGACATTTTTTGAGAGAGGAAATAAGGTATGTTTTGGAAAGTGAGAATAGAGATAAATGATTTTAGAGAACTCATATTTATAGTAATCTTTCAAAGATGTTTTAAATATCAGCAATATAACACCTAGACAGGGGAACCTATTAAAGAGGTTGATATAAACTATTTCTGTAAACTCCTCCTTGAGACAAAGGTAAGATATTTAATCCATTGCTATTAGATACTAAACATTTATCCACTCCTATACGTTCTAAACATACTGAAACCTTTTGATGAAGATGATTGGATATGTTCAGAACATTATAAGTACCTATAAAAACTAAAATACTAAGTTTCACTGAAAAGAACCAATAGATTTAGCTCATAGATTATGAAAATAATCACAAGTCCAAGAAAAAATTTTCTTTACTTTCTTCACAACAAACCCTCAGTTCTGACAATATTTCTTTTATTATGAACAACACAGATAATTCAGTCATCCAATTACTCCAGAGCATCCAAGAGACTCTGCATACTTTGCAGAAAGGCCAAGAAGCAATCCAAAATGAACAACAAGTCACGAAACAAGAGATTGTATGCATTCGTAATGATTTGGACAAAATCATGTGCCCAAAGGAAGATGTTATTATCTCTTGCAATGTAAGTAACTAATGAAACAATACTGCGCTTGACTAACTTTGAAATAATAGACTTCCAATGGCACTATACCAAGACCAGTGTCTAAGATCTCTCAAATAACTTGGGCGCATATTCTTAACATGATGAGCCAAGATCTTGGGATTGAAGTAAACCATGAAAACAAATCTACAGTCCATACTTGTACGAAACTAGTATGTGATCAGCTGGCTTCTTTCCCTTCTGTCTTGGCTCTTGGACCTTCTGCTGGTTGGAAATCTATATCTAAAGAAGACAAGCATACAGCTTGTACCCGACATGCACTTCTCCTTAAAGCACAAGGAATTGACTTTACTAGATGCCATGATAATTGGGCATCTGCAGCAAGAATTTGTCAACTTTGGCGAGACCGTTGCAGAAGACAACAATAATCAGTAAGTTATTAAACTGGTAAGAATATGATTATTATTATTATTAAATAATACTAACATTAACATTAATGACATTAAAATCGCTATCAATTAAAAATTATTATATGATAAATGTATAATAAAGCTAAAATATATATAAAATAAGAACTAATTGAATCAATATTATTGTTTAATAAATATTATTATTTAAAATAAATATAATTAAGAACCAATTAAATCTGTATCATTATTGTAATAAATATATTATTAACCTAAAATATATAAAATGAAGAACCAATTGAATGAATTCTATTGTAATAATGGCCAATTAAGTATAATAGCAAAGCCAAGTTAAACCCACAATGTCCAATTAAAAATGTTAAATAGCCAAAGACTACATAAGTTAGAACCAATAGAGAATGTTGTATAAAATCCAGGATGTGTTATCGGTGTATTAAAAAATCACTGTACATCTCTAATAAAGCGGAGATATTTAATAGTCCATAAATGTAATTTGTATAATGGGTGCGGTTTACTGTAAACCGCACCCAGAACCGCACCCTTTTTTCCCGTAGTGATTCATTATCATAATAGCTGTGTTATCAGTTAATAGGTATTTTGGGACTTTGTCCCACAATAGATTGGGTATGGTATTTTCATATTTGGATAAGGATTTCTAGATGGTATAGTTTGTCTTGATTTTAGATAATCCAGCTATCTGGGTTTATATATCACTTTTCTCTGATATACCATTATGCCAAATACAACAAATTGATTAATAATAAAATGTAGGAATTGGGTGTGTGAATGAAAAATAGAACAGTATATGAGATAATGGATAAGGATAATAATGACTTTGGGGGGAGGGGTATGAGATGATAAGACAAAATAAGATATGATAGTATGAGAAAATGGGATATACAGTGAAGGTGATAGTATAAAAATGGAGGACAAATATGATAAGACAAAATGAGATATGAAAATGTGCAAAGACAATGTAAATATGAAGTATGAAGATATGGATAACAGTAATATGATAAAGTGAGCAGTGTGAGAGAAGGGACAGAGATATGAAGAGGTATGAATAAAATGAAGTGCCGATATGTGAGAGGGTGTAAAAAGATAGATAACATGAAGAGAAAGATAAGTGCGCACAGACAGCAACATGGGGAGAAGGGAAAGGAAGATAGATGACAAAAATAGTGTACAATGGATAAATATGGAAATGGATAGGAGGGGTTTGAAATGAGAGCGAGGGTGACAAATATGGAAAATCAAAGAAGTGCAGAGAAAAGGGAGATATGAGAAATAAGGTGACTTGCAAATGGAGAAAGGTGACGTTGCCAAGTTGATCAGGATGCTACGTCATGCTTTCTAGCAGGGAAGGCCTTGGAAAAGTCACGTGAAATGGAGAGAAGTGGGCGAAGCTGGAAATCCTACAACACCCATGTCAAAAAATGATGTGTGATGTGTTTGTATGGTTGTGTATGGTAACCGAACGGGCGACAAATAAAATATATAAAAGAAAAAATGAAAGAACCAGTAAAAGACTAACGAAACTCAACAGAAATATCCCCAAAATGACCGGGCAAAATATAACTGCTCTTCAGAGATCGAGAGCTTAAACTCAAAAGAATAAAATAACCGTAAAATTGATCATAAAACTGACTGATGATCTTTATTCATTAGAAAAGAATGTTTTTTATAGACAAAGAAAATAACTAAAAGAATAACCGAAAAATGAAATAATAAAATAATAAAATGATGCCATCAAGGCCAAAGGAAAAATATAATAAAAAAAATACTATAACATAGTAAAGAAAAGGGTAAGACAAAGAAGTAGGGGAAATAAACTAAAGAAGTACAGAATGGTGCAATCCTGCAAGAAAGTGAGAAAGGATTCACAAAGGAAATATAAAAGGAAAGAGTATAAAAAAGGAAATAATAAAATGTGATAAAATAAAATAAAGAAAAATTGAAAAGAAAGAGAAATAAAGAAACTCGGGGATCGGCCATCCTTACTCGGCTCGGACTTCTTCTTTGGACTGGTCCGGCCTCCAACCCCTCCTAGGCCTGTTCCGGGCCCTTGGTCTGGCTTCATGGTCAAAACCGAACCTGGTTACAACACACGTGTCATCAAAATGACGCGTGATGTGTGTATACGGTTGTGTATAGTGACGAACGACGGCAAATAATAAAACGATAATAAAGATAAAGAAAATGACTAACGAAACTCAACAGTATATTCCCAAAATGTAACCGGGCAAAATATCACTGCTCTTCAGAGATCGAAAAGTACAAATAAAATAAAATAGAACCAGTATTAAACCCAACGAAAGATATGTTTTATTGATTGAAAACTGAATGTCTTTTATAGACATTCAGAATCGAAAAAGAATAACTGAAAATAATAAAATAAATGGATGGAATTGTGCCATCGCAGTCAAGGTAAAACAAAGAATAAAGAAATAAGTGAATAAAATGATGTAATTCTAGACAAGTGTGATAAAGTATAGTATAAAAATATTGTAAAAATAATAAAGGTAAAAATGGAAGAAGTACATTGTACAAAGACAATTGTTTAAAGAGGTGTAAAATGGTGCAATCCTGCAAGAAGGTGTCAAGGATTCACAAAAGAAATAGGAAAGGAAATAATATAAAAAAGGAAATAAATAAATGTGATAAAATAAAAACGGGAAAAGACTGGGAAGAAAGAAAAATATAGAAACTCGGGGATCGCCCAGCCAACGTCACCTCACCAGAAACCCGCCCAACTCACTCGGCTCGGACTTCTTACTCGGACTTGTCCGGCCACCGACCCCTCCTACGTCTATGTCCGGGCCCTTGGTCCGGCTTCATGGTCGAAACCGAACCTGCCCACAACACACGTGTCAAAAATGATGCGTGTGTGTTTTGGTTGTGTGTGTATGAATAACCAAAGGTCAAAGAAAATAGAAATATTCGAAACAAAAACTAACAGTTCAACTTAGCCCCAAAATACTGGCAATTATTGAATGTTCAGATAAATGAAACAAAGATTTCTTTCAAGACAGAAAATTGATCACAGAATAGATGTTGTTTATTGATTGAAAATAAGGTGTCTTTTATAGACAATCCTTTTGAATAAAAATATGAGAAAATAAAATAAGGAAAAAACCACAACATAATGAATGAGTCATTTGTTGGGAAAAACAAGAGGATAGTAAAATAATAATAAGAGATTTGGATAAGAAGAAATAAGAAGAAAGGAAAATAGTAAAACTAGATGTGAATAGTACGGATCCGCGAATCAGAGAAGGAGAAAAGAGAAATAAAAGAGACAAGATGTTGGTTGGCGATTTCCAACGAATGACAAAAGAGGAAATGTAAGGAAGTGGTTGTTTAAATGTGATAGATGTTGACAGAAGGTTGAGGTGAGAAGGGTAAACGCAAGTTTGTACAAAGAACGAGGTAAAAACATCACTTGCGATTTTTCGTGTACATGCGTACATGAATAAGGTTTGGCGGGAAAATGCGACAGGCTTACCGACCCTCTCAACTACCCAAGGCACCAATTTCCAATGTCACGTGCTCCGTGACTTAGGCCAGGCTTTCCATGCCGGCCTTCCACCTTCCGACCATGCGGACCGGACCAAACTCCTGGGCCCTTCGGTCGGACTGGCCGGACTGGTCGGACCAAGGCGAGATTCGGGGTTTTGGCGATCACCCCACCACAACCGTGTTAAAAGAGTACTGCTTCCTTAGCGCAGTTGGCAGCGCGTTAGTCTCATAATCTGAAGGTCGCCAGTTCGATCCTGGCAGGGAGCAGAAAATATTATTTTTTATTTTGTCATGCCTGTTGTCGTTTTGGATCTGGGTTGTTCTTCCAATGCTATAACACAGCCAATATTGGTCAAACCCACTGGGAATCGTAAACGAGGATAAAAGAGTAAAAAGAGGATAGAAGATAGATACTTTTTATTCAATGAAATATTGTCCTCTTTTATATCTTTTCTAAACCCACTCAGCCATCATAAATGTCTGTTTCGGTTTCTAATCTACTTTTGTTATAACTAATGTCTTCTAGGTCTTCAGAGAGCAAAAGGGAATCAATTCAGTCGTCGTTCTCAAAAGAGAACTCTGTGTAATTGTCATCCTGATTGGCTGACATTAATTCAGGCACGACACTGTGTCGGACATTTGTCGTGCCTGAATTAATGTCAGCCAATCAGGATGACAATTACACAGAGTTCTCTTTTGAGAACGACGACTGAATTGATTCCCTTTTGCTCTCTGAAGACCTAGAAGACATTAGTTATAACAAAAGTAGATTAGAAACCGAAACAGACATTTATGATGGCTGAGTAGGTTTAGAAAAGATATAAAAGAGGATAATATTTCATTGAATAAAAAGTATCTATCTTTCTATCCTCTTTTTACTCTTTTATCCTCGTTTACAATTTCCAGTGGGTTTGACCAATATTGGCTGTGTTATAGCAGTGGAAGAACAACCCAGATCCAAAACGACACATTCCTGATCTAGGCTATCTTCCAATTCACTGTAAACATAGTTGAATTGGTCAAGCTTTAATACACAGGAGTATTCAAAATAAGAGAGAGGATAAAAAGATAATTTTTATTGTTTTGAATTGGGATATCTTATATAGTTTTCTAAATAATTATTCATCTTTGACCACCACTACGGCGGAAAAAACAGTAGTAAAGACTCTGTATAAGGCGATTTTGGTAGCTGTTACCATTTTTTTAGTGCAAAAAAAAGGGTAGTTATGAGGCAGGAATAGGCACAGCTACTGTTTTTTTTATCTAACCAAAATACACTACGGCGGAAGGACCGGTAGCTGTGCCAAAAACAGTAGCATAACTACCGTTTTTTATGATTTTAGAGCACTTTATCTCCGCAGATTGTGGTTGAAAGGTAATGTCATCGATGCCAATTCATAAAAGTCACATGGAATGTCTTTTCATCAGGCAATGAGGTAGTTGTAGTACCATAGAAAGGGCTCGTAAGTTTTTAGACAACCTTGTTTATTGAAATGAGCATTTTATTCAGTGTTAAAGATGTTGCGCATTTTTGAGAAAAATAAGTTTTTGCCTGTGTGAACAAAATGGTAGTTATGCTACCATTTTTTTGAAACAATTTTTTTGTTTTTGACATTATTAGCCATTTTATTTTATTTTATTTGGTATTGATATTTATAAGGAAAGAAAAAAGAAAAAGAAAATTTTTATAAAGTGGCAAGGTTCCCCATGGTCACACGCAGATTGTCATTAAACACGTAATATGGTGCAATGATAAAGAACTGATTACTACTTGGAGGGTACTGGATGAGCCCAACTTGATGCTGAATGTCATCCACATTAACAGCATATTTTGGCTGGGTTGTTTGTCCAGTTGAGCTGTGTGACTGCCGTATTACGATTGGCACAGATGAGTCATGGGCTGCTGTACCATGCTCTTTCATCACTTCAACGAATGCCAGAAAGTGTGGTATGCCATCAACCTCTTTATGCTCAAAATAAAATTCCACGGTGCCAACAAACCAGCTTTGAATAGTTATATTGCGACAGCTAGATAAAAATATAAAAAATGCGAGTGATCTCTATTTTGTATTTTGACTAATACCAATACTCACTTTCTGTATAGACAGGTGAACATCACATGATGATTGCCACGTCTGATCTTGTTTTTTATTCTTCAGTACATACATGAAGAATGTATGGTTGAATTTTTCCAAAGATGAGAAGCAACAACAATCGTTGGGTCACCAAGTTCAATACTGTTCATACCACTGTTTTGCACATAGTACTTTGCCAAAGTATTCTTGACAACAGGGCTGCTGACACCTTCCAAGTCATCATCATTCAAGCTGGCATGTCAGTTGAATGGCTCCCATAGCTGGGCAGCACTTACACCATCTGGAAGATCTAAGAAACTTGCTTCATTATATGTGGATGGCTGACTTGTACTAGGATAATTCTGAGAGCTGTTTGCTGAACTGACAAAGCTATGAACAGCAAAGCACTCAACAAGCAAACTGGCATTTCTACCGCCCTTCAAGTTTGACGTGATAAGCTTGGAGTATACTCTAATTACTTTTTCCATGGGTAGGTAAGAGATTATTTGACTAATAATAGCAATAGCAGCAAAGACACTTCTTGGTCAATGATGACAAAATCAACGTACCTGTCATCAATGATTGTGGCCAGTGAGGCACGGCTAGGACAATAGCACTCCACATTTACAAGTGCAAAAGAATGTGGTGTGCCAAGAATCTTGTTCAAGACACCTTTAAGAGTGCAAACCAGACTCGTAAGAGAAAAATAGCAGAGAACAGCCAGGCAAGTTTATTAATTAACAAACATTTGAATATACATTATAATTAATACAATATTTTTATTATGTTATAGCAGGAAAGAGCAAGCAGTTCTTTTCTTTCGGAAAATGAGGTATTTCAAACGGATGACAAGGCTGAATCCCCAATCATGACAGATGTACTATAAGTTAGAGCTTTTCTGTTGCTCATCTATTCTCAATTTAATATTAATATAATATTTCTACTGTTTGATATAGGTTTACACCACTAGGAATGAGCAATGAGCCTTCATCTAAGAGAAACAAACTAAGTCTTTAATATTCTTTAGGCTGCTCTTATTGGTTCTCTCATATTTTTAGTATATGTTTTAGCGCACTTTTTCTTTTCCTCTTTTCCTTTAGCTGTTTTATCTTTGCTTTGGTCCTCTCCTTTGAAATAAAATCAAATAACTCTCCATCACGTAAGATTGCCACCTTAATAAATGCCCGATTGGCATCTTGTATACCACATCTTCAGCTCTGTTGTTTTTAATCTAGGAATGAAACACACATCTCACCCTTTTTCAAGCATCAAAAAAATGAAATTTTTTTATAGCTGTATTATGCCGAGGTTAGTTTATATTTCTTTTCTTTTCTTTGCTCTACTTTTTTGAAGTAAAACTAAATGACCCTCCCTTATGTAAGGTTGTCACTGACATAAACATCCAATTGGAATCTTGTATACCACATCTTCAGCTCTGCTATCTTTAATCAAGGAATGAAACACTCATCTCATAATTTTTCAGACACTAAAAAAAGGTGAAATTTTTTTACAGCTATATTACACTAAAGTTTGTCGTTTCCCACCTCTCCACCTGGGAATCTCTGTAGAATATGCATATTGTTTTCTTAATGATGTACTCATTCTGCCAATTACCATTATATTCGAATTAGTTTTAAATCTTATGAGCTGACTTTACAGCAATATATTTTCTATGGTAAGAATATTATAATATGTTTACACTCTTTAATTAATCATATTGCGCATTCTCTATTCTCCTTCTACTGCATCTAGTATTTACATCTGTACGTTTCATATAGTGGCATTAATTCAAGAGATGCTTGGTATACCGATTAACAAACACAATATATACTGGTATGCTATCTAAAACAATATGCTTGGTTTATTTGATCGCTTCATTCTCTGACCACGATATCTTTATAGCAATTGATGAAGACCAAAGGCCTTCCAAGTCATAACAACATGTTGTTGGCATCGTGTATAGATTGAGTAAAAGGTTTGTACCATATACGTTTTATAATATTAAATAGTATTTGCTTTTGGTATGTTTCTATATTATTATTATATATATTTTAATATTATTTGTGTTAAATCAGAGGAAAACAAAGCACGGACAAGAGTACGGTGAGACTTTGTTTATTGAGAGAGAAAGAATTTGTGAATAAGATCCAGACTATTGCTATTCGTATTGTGCGTTTATATAGACATTGAGATGAGTGCTGGTGATGATATGATGATATCATGTAATGTCTGTTCTCTCTGCCAACTATTAGATATGACTTGTTATTTTACTTAGTACTATTAACCAGTGTGTTAGTACTGGTTGTTAGTGTGTCTTTACGTATGAATAATGTATTTGGAAAGGTACACTCTTTAGTGCACTTCCAGTAGGTCGGTTATTCAATATGTTTCAATATTGGTAATTTGTGTCAATGTTTCAATCTACGATTATGTTGGATACAACAATTTGAAATAAATCGAAATTATAATAAAAAATAAACTATTATTTCAAATAAATGGCAGTAAAAAAAGAATGGGTGCTAGTATATAAAGTAATATAAAAGAGAGTGTGATATTTGGATGTGTAATTGGAAAGGGACGATAAGTACTTTGAGACTCTTTATTATGTGATAGAAGAGAAATTAAGTCAAATCAAATTAATTGTTTAATTGTCTATTTTTCTATGAGTATTTATAACTATTGAGATTTATCTAGTCACCCTGGATATGAGTCATCACGACAGTTGTAGTGATGGTCTGATAAGATACTTCTTGACGATGTCCAATGGTGGATCAAACATCATCTTTATGTTTCAAGTAGGACTTTATTGTTAATTGTTATTATTGGACTCAGTATGTTCCAGATGTCTGGGTTCATAACATACTTTGTCTTGGGTATTATATTATACCAAATACAACATTACCCCCCTCCAGACTTGACTTTAGTTAAGCGCTTTCTTTGGTGTCTGTTATTATAGTTCTTCTTGGAGATGAAGTTTGTCTTGTTTTGTGCATTGAAAATCTTTGTCTGTTCCTTTCTTGGACGTCCTCTTGGTCTTTTCACTACAAGCTCATTTGCGATGTTTTGTTTATCTCTGCGTGTCCAATATTCTTGGATCGTTTGGAGATCTGTAAATTTATCCGGTGTGATCCAGGAATCTTCTTCTGGTCCATATCCTTTCTATCTTACTAGAAACTCATGCTTGCCAGCGTTGCCTCTATGGTTGATGATTGCCTGTACCTCAAACAATTCGTCTTCAAGTATTGCCTCATCCATTGATATTAATTTCAGATCTGATGGTGGGTAATCTCTGGGTAGGAGTGCTCCTGTCTCATCTTGTAGTACATATGAGCCTCCTTTGGTTTGACGAATTACAGTGTATGGTCCTTGATATGCTGGGGCTAGTTTGCTGCTTCTTGTGGGTAGTCTTATCATTACATAACTACCATTTGTTGTATTTGGCATAATGGTATATCAGAGAAGTGATATATAAACCCAGATAGCTGGATTATCTAAAATCAAGACAAACTATACCATCCAGAAATCCTTATCCAAATATGAAAATACCATACCCAATCTATCGTGGGACAAAGTCCCAAAATACTTATTAACTGATAACACAGCTATTATGATAATGAATATCCAAGCTGATAAGAATTATAACAATAATTATAAATACTAAGTTAACACACTTCTTGAATCAATAACTGGATATAACTTTAACTTTTTCTCAATCACAATAAAGAGTCTCAAAGTATCTACCATCCCTTTTCTACTACCAAATATCACACCATTGTCAATACTTGCGATTCGATGCGTACTATCAAACTTTTCCTTTTGTATAGCTGTGATTCGATCAGTTCTGTCTTTTATGGCTGGAAACACAACTTCTGTCATATGATTGATACATTTGATAAGTTCGTCATAGGTCAATGGTTTCGATGGTGTGGAGTTGGGATCTCTATAGTCCTCAAAAGCGTTCATATATCTCGCAAACATCAATGAAAAAGGCGCTGTGGATAATCTTTTTGACATCTTATTGTTGATTGCCAATTGAATAGCTGGGAGATAATAGTCCCAATCTTTTCCAGTTCCTTCTACCATTTTTCTGATGACTTGCATCGACGTTTGTACCCATCTCTCTGCTAGGCCATTTGCTCTAGGGTGGTATGGTGTTACAAGTCTATGATTGACTCCTGTATTCTGCAGTAATTTCTTCATCAGTTCATTCTTGAACTCTGTGCCATTATCAGATTGTATGATTCGTGGAAAACCGAAATTACCAAATATTTATACTAGTGTTTTGACAATTGTGTCCAATTGTTTGTTCGGAATTGCTCTTAATAAGCAGAAGCGTGTACAGACATCTACCATTACAAATAAATATACATTCCCCTCTGTTGTAGGATGTAATGGGCCAGCTAGGTCAATTGTCCAGTAGTCTCCTGGTATATATGCATGGATAGGTCTTAGTGGATTGTAGCCTTTCTTAGTGATATTGTACTTCTGACAAGACAGACATTCTTTTACACATTCAAGTGCGTCTTGGATCATATTTGTCCAGTGCATGCCGTTCTTGTGGGTCAATTCCACTATATGTTCTGCACCAAAGTGTCCAAAGAGATGCGCTTTCATTAATATTTCTTTGCACTCTTCTTCTGGAGGTGTCATATAATCTATGGTATCATTCTTAGCCTTGACCGTAAATACTCTTTGGTCTTTTGGCTTCGATGTATATTCCATTTGTTCAAACTTTGAATTGTGCTGAGCCTCTATTTTGTCTTGCAATGGCTTCAGTGCAGCATTACCCCCCTCCAGACTATTTTCTGGGGAGAATAGACGAGATAAATAATCTGGCAGCTTATTGCTGATGCCAGGTATGTGTACCACATCATATGTATAATCAAGTAACGTATCCATCCACTGGATCATCATGGGATATGCCACTTTTTGTGTGTGGATATATGTCAATGCCTTGTGGTCAGTGTACAGTGTGAATTTTTGTCCCCATAAGAATTTGTGGAATTTCTTGTGTGAATACCATGGCTAGTAGCTCACGTTTCGTGGTAGAATAGTTACGTTCTGATTTTGATAAAGCTCTGGCCATAAATCCAATGTACTTTTTCTAGCCATTGATATTTTGGTAGAGTGTGGCACCGATTCCCAAATTTGAAGCATCTGTTGCAACAAAGAATGTTTGGGATAAGTCAGGGAAGTGCAATATAGGATTCGTTTGCAAAATGGCCTTGAGCTGCTCGAAACTACGCTGGTGATCATTATTCCAAATTTTGGATAAGCCTCCAGCATTTCTGAGTGCATCCAGTGGCGCAGTGATATGAGCTGCCACTGGTATATATTCGCGGAAATAATTGATGACGCCCAGAAAACTCTGGATATCTTTTCTGGTCTTTGGTATAGGCCATTGCAGTACATTTGTAATCTTTCTTTTGTCAATTCGACTGCCTTCTGCATCAACTGAGAATCCCAATAAATACACTGACTTTTGCGCAAAATGACATTTGTTGGGGTTTAAAATAAGGTTAACCTCCGTCAATTTGTTTATAGCCTGACAAACATGATGTGTGTGTTCCTCTAGATTCTTAGAGAAAATGACGATGTCATCCACAAACGTTTGTATAAAAGGCATGTCTTGGAATATCAAAGACATGACTCTTTGGAACTTTGATGACAAGGGTTTGAGTCCAAAAGGACATCCCTGAAACATATACTGCAGATTATTGTGCGTAAATGTTGTTTTGTGTTGATCCTCTTTGCGTATTTGGAAGCGATGGAAGGCGCTTTTCAAATCAAGTGTTGAAAATACACTTGCTCCGGCTAGAGTATCGAAGATCTCTCGGATTAATGGCAAAGGGTATCTGTCATCAGGAAGCAATTTGTTAATGTGCCGAGGATCAAGGCATGGCCTTTTGCCTGTTTTATTTCCTTGCGCATCCTTTTTGTCAGCTAAAGTCAATGGACTATTCCATGCTGAGTTTACTGAAGATTTTATAATGGTTCCTTCCTTTAGCCAAGTATTCACAGCCTCATCAATGATGGGTCTTAGGGCATATGGGATAGGATATTGTCTCTGATATATTGTCTCAGATTCTGGTGTGTGCAGTGCCACAATCGATTCTGGTACCGTACAAAATGACTCTTTCGGTATTGCTTCATTTGCCTCAATATATGGTGTGACTGTCAAGAAAAACTTTGCTCTTTCAGCCTCTGTGCCATAAGGTGCATTGTTTGGCTCTAGGTCATCCATAATGAGTTGTTCCTTTTTCATATTTTCTTTATAATCATTTGCATTCCAAGATGTGGCAACGCCTGTGAAAGCAATTCCCATCTTTGGCATAATATCAAAACCAAGAATAAGATCAACACCTTTGATATCCATATCGATAAGTTCAAACTCATGTGTAAAAGTGTGCCCATTAGCGTAACTAACTAGCAAAGGAGGGGTCCTCCCAATACGTTGCACAGATTGTGCTTTACTTGCAAATGTTATATTTCCTTCCATTTTAATTATAGGTAAATTTATTTTATTATTGTAAAAATTTACATCAACACAGGAGACCTCTGCTCCTGAGTCCAACAAGCCCACAAGTTGGTGCTCACTCTGTAATAGAACAGGTGTCAGGAACTGATCCAAGCAGACAAGGCAAGAGACAGAAACAGGAGTTTCAAGGATAAGTTATTTAATAAAAGATGTTGTTCGCTTGATCTTTCTATGATCAAGCTCTACTGGTATTTATATGTTTTCTAGCTAGGATAAAGATGTGTCTAAATATAATGATTGGTAACTGTGGCGGGTGGGTGTACAAGAAAGGAAAGTCTAAAGATAGCTATGATGTATTGGCCTTCTAGCTAGTGTCCATTTCGGGAGTGTGGCGCGAAGGCTGTTAGGAACCAATCCTAACATTACCTCCCTCTCAAGGCTGAACTGTTCTCAAATTCTTGGATCTTGATGGCAGCATTGGCAAGATTCTCCAAAGGTTCCCAAGTATGCTCTTCTGGCCCATACTCTTTCCAGTCTACCAGGTACTGAATTTTCCTACGATGTAACCTTTTTGCCAAGATCTCTTCTACTTCATACTCTTGCTCATTATCTACAATCACTGGTGGCGGTGGGTCTTGGTATCTTGCAGATAATTCATTTCGGATGACAGGTTCTAGCAGAGAGACATGGAAAACATTGTGTACTTTCATGGATGAGGGAAGCTTGACTCGGTATGCTACTGGGTTGATCTGTTCTTCGATAGTGAAAGGACCCAATCGCTTGTAATCCAGCTTATTGCTTGGGTGAGAAGTTCTGATATTGCTACTTGAGAGCCAGACTTGGGAACCAGGAAGCAGAGCAGGAATATCCTTGCGATGTTTGTTGGCATGTTGGGAGTATGTGACTTGGGCTTGCTTCATGTTTGCTTTTACGTTATTGAAGACTTCTTGCATGAACTTGACTTTGTCTTCAACTATCACTGGAAAAATGGGTCTGAATACTCATGTGTGAGCAAAGCTGTCTACCTGAGAAAAATTAGGGCAAATTTGCAGCTCAACACCTTTTTTTGTGTTCTGATTAAAAACGTTCTTTTGCTTGACCCCATTGGCTTGATTAAAAAGAATAAAACAACGTTGCTTTTTTACCACTATAAAATATTAATAAATAAAGTATATGTAACACTCGTTTCCTTTTTGTTTTAACATTATAAACACAAACACAATGTCATCTTCAAATACTTTTTACAACACCAAGTGCTATTGCAATAGATGCAACAACAATGGCCAAGGCTACACATTGGTAGCAAGCCGAACTGCTCAGCGTCATAGCAAGAGAGCAAGAATTGAACAGAGCAACTCAAATGAGATTGGTATGATAATTTCAGTGTTTATTTTTATGTATTGTATAATAATTTCGGCGGTATGAAACACAGACACTCAAGCAGACATGGATATTGATATTCAATGTAAGAAAAGTTTATTTGAAAAAAGTAGAGACTAAGAAACTATTATATTCTATAAGCGGTCATTTCTACTCAACAGTCTGGACCCTCGGATGTATTGGACGGTCAGACCAACTCACCTTTTGGGATGCCGATGTAATGCTGGATGAGGGCGATTCAGTTGCTAATGAGGCCAATGCCGATGGCGAACGCGATGACGAAAGCGATGATGAAGAAGATGAAGGCGAAGATGAAGTTGAGATCGAGGTTGAGGAATTTGACAGTGAAGGTGCGTGTTGCATAGCCAAAAGCAAAGAGAAAGCAGCAAAGAAAAAAGCCTGAAAAGAATTGAATATTAATTTTTTCGATTTTAAAATAGACCCTTTCCCAACCCCCAATATGCCTGAAAATCCTGTGCACAGGTTTATTGCCGTTTTTGTTGTCCTCTTTGCATCCCGCTATGTGGTCAACAAGGGTGCTGTTGTCTTGATCGAGTTCATCAACACACTCTTGACGATTTACGAGCAGGATTTCCAGCTCGCATCCAGTCTTCTTGGTCTGCAAAGAATGACAGGATATTCTGCGATTTCCAACGGTATCAGGAGATTCGTAGCCTGTCCTGATTGCCACGCAGTTTATGAAGAAAACCAGTCTGTCCCCCCTCACTGTGTTTTCACAAAAGTTGGTGCACGTCTGACCTGCAACTGCAAGTTGACCAAGGTTACATCGTCTGGAGCATTGGTTCCCAAGCGCGTGTTCCAATACCAGTCATTGAAGCATGCCTTGAAAATTCTTTTCCTTCGCCCTGATTTTGAAGCAAGCATTCAACACTGGAATCAGGAGCTCAAGATCATGGATACAATGTGCAACATCTTTGACGGTGTTATGTGGAAGGAGTTGAAAGACATCAGTGGTGAATCTTTTGTTGCCCATCCTCATTCTTTGATGTTGACGTTGAACATTGATTGGTTCCAGCCCTTTGACAGGGTCACATACTCTTGTGGGGCCATTTACTTGGTGGTTAACAACTTGCCTCGTGAGGAGCGGTTTAAGGCAGAGAACACTATCCTTGTTGGACTCATGCCTGGGCCAAAGGAGCCAAAGTCCGAAGAGATTAACCATTATCTCAAGCCTTTGGTTGATGAGTTGGAACAACTGTACGTGGGAATGACTATCCCAACCTTTGAATGCATTTCTGGAGCAACCGTCCGTGCAGCTTTGTTCATGGTAGCATGTGACATCCCTGCAGCCAGAAAGACAAGTGGATTCACGTCCCATAACAGCACAAACGCCTGTTACAAGTGTTGTTGCAAATTTTCTCGTCTTCCTGGGACAAGCAGTGTGGACTTCCGTGGGTTCAATGAGCCTGGGTGGCGTCGTTGTCGCGGTGTGGAGAACCGTTTGCATGCTGAGGTGTGGAAGAGTGCAAGTACGCCCTCAGAAAGGCATGAGTTGGAGGTCGAAAATGGTGTTCGATGGTCGCAACTCCATCACCTTGGATACTTTGATCTAGTACGTGGAACGATCATTGATCCCATGCATAACCTACTCTTGGGTACAGCCAAGAGGATGGTCGAGACGTGGACTACTAGTGGTCTAATCACGGATAGGAAGCTGGCTTCTATGCAAGTAATGGCCGAATCAATGGTGGTGCCAACTGACTACACCATTTTGAAGACGAAGATCAGTAGAGGATTTCCATATATGAAGGCTGATGAATGGAAATCCTGGGTGTTGGTGTATTCTCCTGTGCTGCTCAGAGACGTTCTTCCTCTGGATAAGTTCAAGAATTGGATCGACTTTGTTGATGCTTGCCATCTCCTTGCAACACCAACAATCACGTTTGATGACCTTGATGACGCCCATGCCCATTTGGAAAGATTCTGTCAGAAATGCAAAGAATTATATCCTGCTCCCACTCTCACCTGCAACATGCACCTGCACATCCATCTTCGCGAAACCATTCGTGATTTTGGACCTGTGTATGGTTATTGGCTGTTTGGGTTCGAGAGGTACAATGGCCTGTTGAAGAAGATCGACACCAACAGAAGAGATGGATTTGAGTCCACATTCATGAAGACTTTTGTTGAAGACATGTACAAGGGCGACTACGTACAAAAAATGCTCTCCTGTCTGAACCAAGCTTCTTTCCGTCCTCTTCTGTCAAAACTCACATCATCATCCACAACTGCCACCTCCTCCTCTGCCCCTCTTTCACACACGCCATTTATACTTCAGCTATTTGTGCGTGCATCTTTAAAGCCTGAATTTCCGATAAAGGGAAATGAGCCCCTTCCTCTCTCTGCCTTCCCTCTCTTGGTGAGAAAGCCATCTGTAATGGATGATACAGATTATCTCCAGTTGTTGGAGTACTATCGGCTATCGTATGGTATACCAAGTCTTCAGCATTATCATCAGGCAACGTCTTCAGATATCTTTATTGATAATCATATCACAAAGATAAAATCTATCAATCTTCTCGGCCAGACGTATAAAGGCAAAAATGGTTCCGTAGACCATGGGTCATTCATTCAAGCACTATTCCTGGGTAGAGTTGGTGATCCTCCACGAGCATACACAGGACAAATTCAGTACTTGTTCCTCCACAAGCTCAGTTGTTCATCAATCGGAAATAATTCCACTCATGTCTTTGCTTTCGTGAGATGGCTCATCAACATGCCAAGTAGAACACGTGAATACGAAGGAGTTGAGGTCTGCTTGCCAAGTTTCTCTCCAGATGATTATCATTGTATATTGCCAGTACATCGTATTCTTTTGGAAGTCGCGACTGCTGAGCTGGTGTCTGGTGTTAATGTGAAGATGCTGGTCATTCCTTTACCAAAAAAGATGTATGCTTAAAGCATTAATAAATAAATACTTGTTTCTTTTAAAAAGAACAAAACAAAACATTCATTGCCTTTAAACATGTCTTTGGGATTAAATACGTAAGCAAGAGTAAAATAAAACAATTGTTTTTTATTTATTTTTTATTTAATTTCTTATGACCCAAGGAGGCAGACGGGCGGCCAAGTCACCAGGGACTGCTAAGTCTCTGACTCCTTTGAGATCTCTTGACAGCATCTGATGAGCATTCATCCCCAAGTCAAGAGAAACGAATGAGTCAACGATTTCAATAAACCGGTTGAACTAAATAGCATTTGTTAATATTTCAAAAACGATATCTTAATAAATATATTATTATATATTGTTTACAGAATAATTTACCTCATTGCTTCTCCAGCTTGGGCGATAAACGGAGACCCGACGCTTGCCAAGAGTCTTTGAAGTATCGTTGTCTGATTCTCCTTCAGACATTGCTTCTTTCTGAAGCAGACCAGAACAAACTTGCCCCATTGCCTGCTCAATGGCCTCCTTATGTTTGAGAAAGGCAGTCATGCGACGTTCGAAATGCTAACAGATATCCAACATGTATTCATTAATATTTGTCTCTAGTTTGAATAGTATACAACCTACATCTTTTTCACGGTTTGCCCTTCTCGAACGAGCGTTGGAGACTGCCTTCTTCTCAGAAGACTTTCTCTGCTCCTGACGACGGCTACAGAAGTTTCTGTAGACCTTCTCTCGAATGTCACTTCTTCTCAAGGGCGAGCCAACAAAATTTGGCCCAAGGTAAGCCAGTAGACGTTCTACCAGCTCCTTGTTGGGACTCTCGTCAAAGTGAGTATGGACATCCCACCTTGGCTTGTTGTTATTTGCCTGGATGTCAACCAACGCCCTTGACCTCAACTTTGGCTGCCACAAATATTCACGAATATCTTTCTGTTTGATCAAAATAAGAATTTAGTTGATAGGATATTATATCTGGTGACACCTACAAACACACGTTTCTTTGCATCAGACATCGATTCATTTTTGGCCTCAGCAGTTGGGGCAGCAACAGAGGCAAGAACAGGTACTGGAGCCACAATACTTGTGGCAGCAATGACAGTGAGGTTGGACTCAATAAGAGTCCCCATTCTTCTGTTCATCGTGGTCATGTCGCCTCTAATTGAGGCAAGATCCTCTTGGAGATTCGTGATGACCGTCTGCATATTGACATCGTCGTCAGCAGGTCGTGGAGCAATATTCCTTCTTTGGTTTGACATTTTCTATTATAAATTATATCAAAAATACACAATATTTAATACTCGTTTACTACTTTAACTTTCAACATATCTTTTACTTAAAACGCACAAGAGACAGATAGATAGAAAAATTGGATTTGAGTGGGAAGAGTGAACAAGTTGGTCAAAAGGATTTAATAACATAAAATACATATTATATATTAGTAAAGACAGCTTTATTTATAAATCCAAAAAGACTTCTTGTACACATTAATGAACGGCACCATTATTGCTTTTGGACTCTATCCATTACACCTATTCTGTCTCTGTTTCAAATTATATATCCTTGTATTTTTTTTTCTTTTTAGCCTTTTTTCCTTTCTCTTGTTTCCTTATATCCGCGCCTATTTTCTCTTTCTTTTTTTACACCTCTTTAGACTAAAAAATTGGCGGCTTCTTTATAAACACGCACTCATTCCAATACATCCTGCCTGCATTGCTCCTCCAAACTAATCATGGTCAGTTAAATGTGCCGGTGCCATCTTGCAAATTATTCTGATTCTCTCTTTCTATTTTATAGACCTCTTCCACTTTCATAGCCTATTATATGATAACGTCATCAGTCCCAGTGTAAAAAAATATTTTCGTGTCAAACTTTTTTCTCTAATGCTTCTTATTCTCCTATAGGCCGCCGCCATCAATCACCCTATACCCCATCTGCGTCTTCTATCATCTACAACTGTCATCATAATGGTAATGCTGTCTTTTAGCTTTTATACTTTTTTATATATTTATTCTGACTATCTCTTTTGATCTTATAGACCTCCTCTACTGGCATGGTCTATTATATGGTATCGTCATTGGTGCTATGGTAAAAAAATCTTTTTGTGTCAAAAAAATAATAATTTTCTTTTCTAACATTTCTTATTCTACAATAGGCCGCCGCCATCACTGTCTACCTCATCTGCCTCCCTCATCATCTACGACTGGTTATCATAATGGTAATGCCGTTTCTTGGTCTTTGTGCTTTTCAAAATATTATTCTGGCTATTTACTAATAATTTTTTATACTCTTAATAAGAAGCTATTGTTGGCCGCCATATACCATCCCTCTACTATAATCGCCAACTCTGCTTCTGGTATGTAAATTAATTATTTTATCACTCAATTCACCTGTAATAATTTATTTTACCCCATCTCTAGTCAACCTAATCATACAAGATGCCATGCCGCACAACTCAGCCCCTCTTTGTCCATTCTTGTCCATCCCTTACAATGTAAGTATAATATACCTCGCATCTTGAATAGCACCCGCACTTTTGAATATATGTCACTAATATAACTTTTATTATATCAGAACACTACCGCAACCACCCAAATCGCCGTCGGACCTTATTTTCAGGTATTGTTCAGTAGAGAAGCACCCGATCCAAGTAGTATCAAGTAGGCCGGTAGAAGCGGCAAGGATAGACAGTAATAGTATTAGAACTCGTGTATAGAACCATTCTATTCTTTCCAATAAACACAAATATAAACCATAAACAACCTAATAAGTACAGGATATAAAATAATGGGGGAGCATTCAATGCTTGATTACACAGTAATAGCCTTCAAATATTGGTTAAAAATTAAGAAAGCCTTCAATCCACCTGAGTATAATCGGATTTTAATCATGTCAAGAGGTTCTTTTGCTTTCAACTTTCCTCTTATATAAAGAGTGTACAACAACGAAACTTGGTTTCAAATAGACTTTTATTCTGTACATCAGGTCAAATTAATGACCCGCTCATACTAACAACCCCCACTTGGTCAGCCCATGAAGTAAATACTCATGCAGAAACCAGGTCATAACTCATTGTGTAAAACTTGGCTTTGGCACATACAGAAACCCATACAGCGTATCTAATAAATCTTAATTTTACCCCTTAGTAACCGCACTTTTACACATGAGTATTCAGACCCATTTTTCCATTGGAACCATGTCCTGGGTGACTGTTTGGATAAGTTCGCACTTGTGTATCTCGATGACATTCTCATCTTCAGCAAGACCGAGGAAGACTACCACCGCCATGTCCGACATGTACTGGAAAGGTTGCAAAAGGAGAAGCTCGTGGCCAATCTGAAGAAGTGTGAGTTCAACAAGAAAGACCTTATCTTTGTTGGATTCCACATCTTGGCACGAGGCATTCTCCCTGCACCTGGAAAGATCATGGCTGTCAAGGAATGGCCTGCACCGACCAATGTCCAAGAGGTCCGCCAGTTCTGTGGGTTAGCCCAGCACTACAGAAGGTTTATTCCCGGTTATGCCAGCATAGCGTCCCCCCTGACAGACCTGACCAAGGGTACCAGTGCTAAGCATAGACCGATTGTATGGACGGAGGAGTGCCAAAGGAGCTTTGACCTAATCAAGGAAAAGCTGACCTCGCCTCTGGTCCTTCAAGCTCCGGATGTGCACAGACCATACCGTATAGAAACCGATGCGTCTGATTTTGGTGTTGGTGCGGTATTGTTGCAAGAAGGCAAGGATGGTTTGTGGCACCCTCTGGCATACGAGTCCAAGAAGTTCTCTTCGGCAGAGCGATCCTATCCGGCCCAAGAAAGAGAATTACTCAGAATTATGCATGCTCTCCGCACCTGGCGTTGCCTCATCGATGGTAGACCGTATACTGTGTTCTCGGACCACTTTCCTCTCAAGTATTTCCGGTCTCAAGTGACACCAGCCCCACGCTTAGTCAGATGGATCGCCGAGTTAGAACTATATGCCCCCAACATTCAGTACAAGCTAGGAAAAGAGAACGATGTACCCGATGCCCTGTCCCGTGTTGGAGGTCCTGAAAGCAAGAGTGCTGCAGACTCAATAGAACCTGACTATCTGTATGCCACACCGCTGACCCACACGACTGACTGGCCAAACTATTATCTCTTCCGACCAGACCAGGTACCTCCTGAGGCCAGGCAGATCGTCGAGAAGAATCAAGAGCACTTCGTAACAAGGGATCGGAAGGTATACCGAAGAGTACAGCTGAAAGAAGACGAAGTGAGAGAAGTGCCGTTCCTGCCTTTTGCCCGTCGTGCCGACACTGTTCAGTCTTTTCATAAAGGCTTTGGTCACTCAGGACTGGTGACCATGATGGATATGTTGAAGCCTCATTACTGGTGGCCCACCATGCGTAATGACTTGAAAGAATGGTTGAGCTCGTGCCCTGAATGTCAATTAAATGCAAGGAAGGATGGCCAGCACCATGACAAGATGCACCCATTGAAGGTTCCCAAAGCATTCCAGCGATGGCATCTAGACTTCATTGGCAGACTTCCCACAACCTTAAAAGGAAACCGGTGGATCCTTGTTGCCGTCAACTACACCACCAACTGGCCAATTGCCCACGCTGTCCCAGTAGCATCTGCTGAAGCCGTGGCCGACTTCATTTATGAAGAGATCGTGATGCGTTTTGGGTGTCCAGGCAAGATTCTAACGGACCGTGGGGCCAACTTTACGAGCAAACTTGTAGCCACCTACTTAAGCTGTATCAAGACCAACCACCGCCTCACCTCTGCCTTCCACCCACACACCAATGGTAAGTGTGAGCGCCTCAACGGAACCCTCAAGCAAATGTTGCGCAAGTACATGAATGGTGCTCTCCACTGCTGGGATGAATTCCTGTTTGCTGCCCTGTGGGCCTGCCGCATCCGCACCCACTCTACTACTGGCTACAGTCCGTTTTTCCTCACATATGGCCGCCATCCTGTTCTCCCTGGGGATCCGCAACTGCCTTATTTGGACACAGTCACTTCTGAAGACCCTCGGGCCATTGCTGATAAGACCGCCGATCAACTTGAAAACGTAGGAAGAGCTCGTGAAGCTGCAGAGCTACGCATGCGAGTGATGAGTGAGAAGGATAAAGAGAAATGGGATGCCATGATCAAGAAAGTGTCATTCGAGATTGGCGACCATGTCAAACTCACGCACAAAGGCCATTTTGGTTTGGAACCTCGGTTCAAGGGTCCTTTTGTCATCATGAACAAGAACGATAATTATGGGACATACCAGTTGAAGACCATGGAAGGCAAGCCTCTCGCATCCTGGGTCCATGTTGACCGCCTGTACAAGACCCACGGTGACACCCCTCATGACACGTGGTACAACCCGACCGCCTCTTGTTCAGCTTGGCACGCTGTGATGCGACTTCTAGATACTGAGGTCCCCAACAATGCCGTTGACCCTGTGGCTTCTCCCGACGATATTAGTGCTCGTGGACGATCACAAAGCCAGGAGGGGGGTAATGTCAGAGTTGACATCGGTAACCAAAATCGGCTTTTAATAGGTAACCAGTAATGGTTGACCTTGTTGGGTAAACACTCAGACCTTGCCGATGGGTCTTCTTGCATATGTTTTGGAAAATGTCTCAAATGTCTCAAATGTCTTAGATTGCAAATATCTTCACTGCAAAAATCAATTTAAATCATAATTTAATAGTTATCTGGAATTATCAATAACATGAGTAAAAATATTTATAACTCAGGCAAAATCTTGCATTAACAATAGAGATTGATTTGAATGTTTTTATTGGCTGAATGATATTCAATCATTTGATTTATTATTCTCAAGTAAAAAAGTATTTTTTAATTATTAGTACTGGATACTTTGTACTCCTTCTTTACTATACTAAGTAACAAGAAAAATGTCTTCCATTCGTAATTCCAATGAAGTGCAATGCAGATGCTCGAAATGCTCTCGCAATCATTCTGGCTTCACAATGACGAGCAAAAGAACTGCAGCACGCCATGTCCAAAGTGATGAGGACAAATTGTTTAACAGCCAGATTAATAGTAAATAAGCTACAGAAATATAGACCTTAATAATAATAATATATAATCCAAACCAAATAGCATATTCAAGCCAAGTAAACACTATCAATAATACTATGGACATAGACCAGACTGAAGAGAGTTTTGAGTGTAATTTTATTTTATTTACCAAAGGGATATTCAACTGTATTTAAATTGTGTATCCATAGACAATATTTCTTCTCCTGGTACACCTTTACCAATTGAGAATATAGAGTTCTTCTTACCTCTTTCAGTGGAAGAGTCTATTTTTGGAACAGGTGAAGAAGATCTTGATGCTTTCTCTGACTCTGAAGACTATGAGAAGAGTGATGACGATGAAGAGCAGGACCAGGATGAAGAAACAGGTGCAAAATAAAAAAAGGATGATGTTATTACTAAAAGGAATACATTACACTGGAAAAATATACGCAAATCATGGAAATAACAGGTGTTGGTTATTGGGATATTATGTAACATAATAATGCTTGACAGCATAATATTATAGAATACCTAGCTGACATAATATTGGATTTTTGCCCAAATGGTATTGATTACTTTGTCATTATGAAAGGGAGCTTAGGTACATTATCTGTGTGCGAACCTTAATTGAAAGCCAAGTATCTGTAAAATTACAAATATAGATTACTAAAAAACCCCATTTATAAACCACCTGGATTTGAGAGAGCTGTTATTTTTTCAATACTAGGTGGTTTCGGCTGCCTATTGATTCATTCTATTGGATCAATTGCTTCAACAACACCTGGTATTGATCGGATTTTTAAAAAAACACATTTGATATTGATTTTGTTTTGGTAGGATATAATAATTTTGTATATTTTATTATAATATTTTTATTTGTAAAAGCACTTGCAGTAATATAATCTCTTGATCTGGACTACATGGTCTTATTCTAATAATACGTCTAATGGTTCTTGCAGACCATATTTTATTTCCTACCTGAAGAACATGGATTCCGATTATATTTACCTGACCAAGTTTTATAGTCTAGTAATTGAGTAAAAGAGCACATTTTAGATTTTTTGTTATAGCATTTTATAGAGTTGAAAGGCAAGGTACTTACTTGGCAACCGGGTATTTCATTAAATGAAAGAAACAAGAGTATACTGATATAAACAAGCCAGTATATATTCATATGCTCGTAATAATGGATACATTTGGGCATGGATATACTATAATTGATATTAGAAAAATATTTTTAACAAGAGAAATAGTTGAAAATACATACCTTTGGCAGTTGAATAAATGGATATTTGGTTTACTAAGAGTATACAATGTAAACTGCAATCATGTTAGAGCAATGTCTTTTTTATAAATGAGAAAGTAAAGAAAGGAAGAAATACATACATGGGTGCAATAATAACTTTTTTGATAAACATGGATTATAAAATGATATCATGGCAAGTCGCAGCTATTTGAAAATATTATGGTAAGAGACATGACCAACGTGTAAAGAATGTGATTGATAGTAATTACCTTTTGTATAAAAGAAATCTGATGTTTGGCACCCTATGTGTATATAATGTAAGGTGCGAGAATTTTAGGTGATATACTTACATAGTGTTAAAGAGCAGAAAAAGGGTAAAAGAATAAAAAATAAAAATTACGATTAAAATATCTATGCCCCCTGAAATACGCATGATCATTCTCTCTTGCTTTGAAATCGGAGAGTCATGTTAGTTATACATTGAAAGTGCCCAAGAAAAAGGTTTTGGTCTATATATTAATAAGAATTTGACTCCGTCTTGGTTTATAGACAAAGTATAATAGAGTCTCTTATATTCTTATTAATATCTACATATACTTCTTTACTCTTTCAATAACTCTAACCACCATCTTCTTTATCATGTAAGTTCATAATGGGCTATCAAAATATATTATATATGCTGATTTATTTATTGAATAATTAAGAAAATGGCACCAAGAATCAATACCGCCAGAAATGCATCTGCAAATGGATCAATGTCCAGACCATTGATTAATACTGTCAGCAATGGCCGTGTAGGACCTGTTCGTCCTTCTCTTGTTCCTAGACAAGATGTTGTTGGGGTTTCTAGAGAGGAATTTGATAACATAGTCAACCTCTTGTCCACCTTGGACAAAAAAATGACAACTATGTGCAATGATGTCGGCACACTCAAGGATAGTGGAAGCAAAATGATGACTTCCGTGGATGGTCTTGTCTTTGATGCAATGAAGAGACAAGAAGCTCCTCAGTTGGCCGGTCCACAGGCTATCCAGAGTAGTAATTTTGAGATCCAACTGCGAGATGTTGTTGGCAATAGCAGAAACCCAAAGATCTCAGTAAATATTAAAAGTAAACACTGCTTGAATCATTATTAATCAATATAAACTAGAAACTCATTCGTGATCGCCTCAGAAACATGAATCTCAACACTGATGATCCCCAAACAATAAGTGAGAATGATGCAAAGATGACTTGGGATGTCAGTGTTGGGTTGTCTGATGAGGTCAACAAGAATGTGGCAGATGACTTGTTGGTGTATCTGCGTGGCCAGAGTGAGTCTGCCTTTGTTCCAACAAAAGAATTATGTGGTATGATAGTAAACAACTATTACAACTGCATGGCCAACAGCAAGCTCTCACTGGAGGGCAAAGAAGCCAAAAAAAAGGCAAACAGAAGAGGTAATCGCAAGACAGACGTAGGTGGCTCTATAAAAAATAAGAGAAACATAAATATATTTATCATTATATTTTTTAGCTCTTCAAGAGACGGAAGAGAACGTTTGCCAAACACAAGGCCGCCTCCATCGAAAAGTTTGGGAGAGACTACAGTGGCGTCTTTTATAGAGATATCATGTCTGATGACGAAAGTGATACAGACACAACTGTAACAGTGCTTCGCCCAAACTGGCGAAGTGATGAGGTAGCTATAACATATATTTCCACTTTTATTATATGTTTAACAAAGAAAATATTTGGATAGTTGAATGAGTTCTTTGACTTTCTCGATACTCTTGCAATAAGTGATTTGGGAAAGAGAGCAGGCCAGCTGAAGGCTCGCCATCACATAGTTGTATCAAAAGCAATTCCTCGTGGCTTAGTAGCCAAAATGCCCGCGTGGACAAAACGTGAATAAACAATTACTTGCATCTCTCATTCCTATACTTTCATTAATATTGTTTTGAATACACAAGTATTGTATGTTTTATATAAGATAGTGAAAGATAATAATAATAATAATAAAAAGAAAAAGAAGTCTAAGCATAAAGCTTTCTAGGCAAGGGAATGACAAGAACTTTGGCTGCACCACGACCAGAAATATGATTGCCTATCGCAATTGGCGAAAGGATGCGATGGACAGGCAAAATATTATCATAGTTGTACTTTTGAAAAGTTGGCTTATACAGCTCAATACCCTGGTTGATTCTTGGTTGATGGTAAGGGATTTCATACCACTCAACAAAAGCAAAAACATGCTGAGGATTCAGGCGCACAAGAAAGTTGGCTGGAGTAGGGGTTGGCAAAAAATTGTGAACGAAAAGATATTTAATACGACCAGCGTATATCTCCCCAGAATCACCGTTTTTCTCAATATACATTGCCTGGATATATGAACCTCTTCCGTTTGCCCCCTCGCTGCCTTTATAGACTTGTCCAAGAAGATTTATCGAGGTAAACTTCTGGATTCTGTCATTGACAAAGTTTGTGCTTCTAATGATGTTCTTTGCACTGCAAAGATCATCATCGGCATATTCCATCTTGTAATACTTCAGCAGGCATTCGTACTCAATTTTCCTCATTGTTGTTGGTGTTTTCAGGACCAATGGCAGGGCAGATGACGGAAGGGGCTCATTGCCAAACGTTTGCTTTGTTGGATCCATTGCTGATTCCAAAAAGGCAGGGAGAGAAAAAATCGACAGCCTATTTTGCTGAGGCGCAAACACAGTGGTGGGAGACAGTCTGTTGAACAGAGCAAGATGACTTGGGCTGGTGATGGTGGCGAGATGAGCTTGGTAAAAGTCACCTTTTGAACCACTTTGGACAAACTTATTCATGTACGTCTTCTCAAAACCGGCTTTACGATTGGTATTAAAGCCTTTGACAAGCCCATTGTAGCGTTCAAAGCTGAACAGCCAATATCCATAAATGGGCCCGAAATCTTGGATTGTCTCTTTCAAATGGAGGTGAAGGTGCATGTTTGGAGACAGGACGTCATGCTCGTACAATTCTTCACACCCACTGCAGAATCTCTCGAGACTATCATGAGCAAGCTCAACCTCTTCTTCACTGATTGTTGGCTTCGTCAATAATCGGCAGGCATCAACAAACTCGATCCAGTTGGCAAACAGATTATCTTCCAACCGTCCCTTCAGCACAACAGGCGAGTAAATCAAGCACCATGATTTCCATTCATCTGCCTTCATGAATGGAAATCCCTTTGCGATCTTGGTGGTGAGAGTGGCATATTCCATGGGCAATGTAATCGTGTTTGCCTCAACCTGCATCTCACAAAGGTCGTTATCATCAAGATGACCACACAGGATCCACTTTTCCATCATGCGCTTGGCCGTTCCAAGGAAGAGGTTGTGCATCGGGTCCACAATGGTTGCCATGACTGGCTCAAAGTATGAAAGGCGGTGAAGCTCAGACCACCGCACTCCATTCTCAACTTCCAATTGCTTTCTCTCTGTCAAGCTTGCTGCGTTTTTCCACATGATGGCATGCTGGCGGTTCTCTTCTTTTGTGCGGCCAATCCACTCTGAAGAGTTGAATCCAGAATAGTCAACAATGGATGTGCCTTCAAAACGGAAAAAGTGCCGATTGCACTTATGGCATGCGTTTCTGCTGTTGTGAGAAGTGAATCCGCATGTCTTTCTTGCAGCAGGTATATCACATGCAACCATCAGCAGAGCAGCACGAACCAAAGCACCAGAACGACTATACGTATCAATACTGATACCAGTGTACAGATCCTTGAGCTCATCAACAAGGGGGCGCAGGTAGTTGTTGATCTCAGCAGTGCTTGCTTCTTTGGGACCTGGCATGAGCCCAATGAGAATCACATTCTCCATCTTATTACGTTCATCTCTTGGCAAATTGTTGATTGTAAGATATATCGCACCGCAAGAATAAGTTACCCCATCAAAAGGCTGGAACCAATCGATGTTGAGTGTTAACAGCAATGATCTTTCTTTGGCCACAAACTGCATGCCGTCCTCGTCCACAAACTCCTTCCACATCTTTCCATCATAAACATCAAACATGGTGCCAGGAACCTTTGGACCACGATTCCACATGTTTATGGCTGTTTCAAATGAAGGACGCTTGAAAAGCTTTGCCAAGGCAGTTTTCAGCGAGTTGTATACAAAAGTGCGCTTTGCAGTCAATCCATTACTAATTCCAGACTTGAACAGACTGTTTCCACATTCATTCTGGCGGCCAAGTTTCTTTCCGGTACAACAAGTAGGTACTTCACTATTGCTTTTATACAGAGTGTGACAATCACTGCATGCAACAAATGTTGACACACCACTTGTCATAGCACTGTATCCAGTCATCTTCTTTAAACCGGGGATACTTGTTGGGAGTCTGAAGCTTTCCCCATAGTGCTCCAAGATTGCGTTAATGAATGAAATCAATATCACCCTCATCAACAACAAAGGAAGAAATAAACATGACAAGAAAAATGGCTATCAATCTATGCCATGGATCTTCAGGAAGATTGGCTGAATTCTCTGTGAGTATTAATGATAATTAAATATTAATATCTTTTATCCAAAGGCACTAGCAACACTTGTTTATTGCTGACCTTCACCCTGCTCGGCCTCTTCTTCCTCGGCATCTTCATCAGACGATTCATGCTCAGATGAATATTCTTCAATGAGCTCATCTGTTCCAAAAAGAAAATCTTCGGCCGAAAGAGGTAAGAACCCATCGGGATATTCCATGGATGACGGTACATCATTAGAGTAACTGTCATCTATTGAAACCGAGCATAAGTAAAGTGTATATTGAGTATAAAAAATAAAATACTATGTACATTCAATGTCCTCTTCAAATTCAATTGCTTCCATGTCCACATCAACACTGCTTTGATGGACGGGCAAGACTATTTAAAATATTATTAATATTACAGCCCACACTATATAATAGCCATTTTATTTACGATTGATATTTCTATCCAATTCTCTGTCTTTGTCACTCTGAGCATGACGCTTGGCAGTTCTTTTGGCAGTGATCATGTAGCCAGCAGGATTGCAAACGCATTTCGAGCATCGGCATTCAACTTCATTAGCATTGGGAATGGCAAACATTTTTTAGGGTTTATATCAAAAGAGAATATATAATAGCAGTAGTTTATTGCCCATTCCTTTATAGTTTTATTATTACTTTCAGGTACTCCGTAATCTATCTAACCAATAAGACATGCTTATATCTGTCAATGATACTAACCAAAGGATTTTCCCTGAGTTGCAATTTTTCATATACTGTTATTGATAATAACACCCCACAATTAATCATTGATTTAACACCATTTTTGCAGTGTTAACATGCGGCTCAATCAACTTATAGATAATTTACCAAACCTTCCTCAAGATCCATGGCACCGACTGATAACGGTGTTCATTGTCATGTTCATATCTTGTTTTGTTGTTGATGAGGGCAGCGCCATTTTGATTACCTTTATCAATTCCGTTCTTGAGCACTATGGTGAGGAATTTCGTCTTCCTACTAGTATTCCTGGCTTGAAGAAAATGAGTGGATTCAGCAACTTAACAAGTGGCGTGTCAAAATATGTAGCATGTGGAAATTGTCATAGTATCTTCAGTGATGTTAATGGAGCTCCTAGTACATGCGACTTCACGAAACTTGGAAGCAATAGAGAGTGTGGAAACGCATTGTACAAAATCAGCAACAACAAAACTATGAGACCAAACCGCACATATGTATATAACTCACTCAAAACAGCCTTGAAAAAAATGTTCCAGCGCCCTACATTTGAGAATCAAATTAACAAGTGGAATCGTGGACCAAAGATTGATGGAACAATGTTTGACGTATATGATGGAAGAATGTGGAAGGAGTTCGTAGATGAAGCTGGTTTACAATTTGTTGCCAAGGAAAGGTCGTTGCTGCTCACTCTCAACATCGATTGGTTTCAACCCTTTGATGGGGTAACATATTCCTGTGGAGCAATATACCTGACAATCAACAACCTCCCAAGAGAAGAGCGAAATAAGGCAGAGAATGTCATACTTGTGGGTCTGATGCCTGGACCAAAAGAAGCCAGCACTTCAGAGATAAATAACTATCTTCGTCCTCTTGTTGATGAGCTGAAAGACTTGTACAAAGGCATCTATATCAACACCCACACATGCTCCAAGACTCTGGTCTGTGCTGCTCTGCTAATGGTTGCATGCGATATACCTGCTGCAAGAAAAACATGTGGATTCACTTCGCACAACAGTACAAATGCATGCCATAAGTGTAATCGCCACTTCCATCGGTTTGAAGGTACCAGCATCGTCGATTATTCTGGTTTCAAGTCGTCTGAATGGACAGGCAGAACCAAAGAAGAAAATATGAAGCATGCTAGTATGTGGAAGAATGCAGTAACCAATACAGAGAGAAAACGATTGGAGGTTGAAAACGGGGTTCGCTGGTCAGAGCTCCATCGACTAGGATACTTTGAGCCCGTAAGATCAACAATAATTGATCCAATGCACAACCTTTTCCTGGGAACTGCAAAGAGAATGATCGAAAAATGGTTATTTGATAATCTTCTCAATGACCATGATCTTGCGGAAATGCAAAATGAAGCAAATACCATGACTCTGCCACCAGACTATACCACGTTAACCACAAAGATTGGAAAGGGATTTCCTTTCATGAAAGCCGATGAATGGAAATCCTGGTGCTTAGTATATTCTCCTGTCGTGCTCAAGTCTCGATTACCCAATGATCTTTTTGTCAACTGGATTCATTTCGTTGATGCATGCCGATTATTAACAAAGCCAAGTATCACCAATGAAGAATTAAGCCAAGCTCACAACAGTCTGGAGAAATTCTGTATTGGATGTGAGAAATTATATGAGCCCGATCTTTTATCGCCCAATATGCACCTTCATCTTCACCTGAAAGAAACGATCCAAGATTTTGGCCCAATATACGGATACTGGCTTTTCAGCTTTGAACGATACAATGGCCTGATCAAAGGTTTCAACACGAACAAGAAGAATGGTTTTGAAAAAACCTATATGGATAAATTTATCGAAAATGCATCAAAGGGCGATTTTTACAGATCACACCTCACCACCCTCACCAACCCATCTCATCTCTCCCTCTTCCAAAAACTGTCTACCAGTATAACAAAAACCTATGCCACAATCCCTCCCCAAAACAATATGATTACCATATTTCACTTGCCTACGTTTGTTGACTCTGCAACTGAAACTGAAACATGCATATTAGGAAACGAGTCTCTTCCACCATCAGCCTTGCCATTAAAACTCCAAGAGCCAACAACAATGAGAACGGCCGAGTACAATTGCCTTCTCAAGTTCTATCGCATTGAGTACCAAGACAATCTCTTGCAAAGCGCCAAAGGTGTAGTCCAGAGCTCAAATTTTGTCAATGACCGAATCCAGAAGATTCCATTCATTAATCTTCTTGGCCAAGTCTACAAAGGTGGTGAAGGGTCAAATACAAGAGGGTCGTATATCCAGGCTATATACATTGAGAAAAATAGTGAGTCGAGCTATACCTATGCTGGCTATATCAAGTATCTTTTTGCCCACAATTTTTCTCCAAAACCCACCTATGACAACTTTATGACACGACTCAATCCTCAGCATGTCTTTGCTTTTGTTGAATGGTACGAAGTTCTTCAACATCAGCCAAGAATAGACCAAGGAATTGATATGTATAAGCTGACCTTTCAAAAATATGACTATGACAACATTCTACCAGTTCATCGAATTCTATCTCCAATTGCAATCGGCAATCAAGCTTCTGGCCGTGGTGCAGCCAAAGTCATTGTTATTCCATTGCCTAGAAAAATTTATGCTTAATCTTCTTCTTATTTTTTTACTTTCTTACATAAAATATGCAATATATATATGCCAAAATCAATATAGATGAAGGAGTGAAAAAGAGATGCTTGTTGATTTATTCACGCTTTGACCATGCGGGAATTTTGGCTACTAAGCCGCGAGGAATTGTCTTTTGTATGACAACATAATGACGAGTCTTCAATTGACTGGCTTTCTTTCCTAGATCTTTTTTGGCAAGCATGTCCAAAAAGTCAAACAGCTCATTCAGCTATACAGATATATTTTATCATTAGACATAAAACATAAGAAATATCAATCTGCCTGTGTTTTACCTCATCACTCCTCCAATTTGGACGAAGTACCCTCACAGTGATCTCCATGTCTGTTTCATCATCTGACATTACATCTCTATGAAAGACGCCACTGGCATCCCTGTTGAATCTTCTTTCAACAGCTTCCTTGTGCTTTACAAAGGTTCTCTTTCGTCTCTTGAAAAGCTAAAGTGAAAAAGCATAATATATAAATATTTGCGCATTTTATTTAATATTCACTTACTTCAGTTTTTCGGTTGCCTCTTCGGTTTGCTGTCTTTTTTGCTTCTCTAAGCTCTGGCACAAGCTTGCTATCAGCCAAACGGTTATAATAATTATTTATAATTATTGTGCCCAGTTCTTTTCCTGTTACTGATGTTGATTCAGGCTGTTCACGGGCATATATGATCAGAGCGTTTGCTAGATTCTGATTGACATCATCAGCCAATCCAACACTGACATCCCAAGTTGGCTTCTCTTCATTATCCTTGATCAAACTGGGATCGTCTGATTTAAGATGAAAGTTTTTCAAGTAATCTCGAATAACTTTCTAAAAGTATATATTAATAATATATTTTGATATTACTGTTTCATTTAGAACTTACAGATAACTTTGGATATCTTGTTGCACTGACGATATCCTGAAGGCTAACTTGTGAGTTAGAGACAGAAAGAATATCTTCAGGTTGGATGATATTCACGATCTCATCATTTTCTACCACGGGCATTTGGACTGATACTTGGTCTCTGGCTTGGCAAGCAACAAGACCATTGAGAGACAACATCATTTGCCTTTCGTTATCATACACTGCACCAACTTGTGTTGATACACCAGTTAACTTTTTATCAACGGTGGATAAAAGGCCAACCATAGTGTTATATTCACTCCTGGGGATTGTTACATCGTCAGATCTAGAAGCAAGTAATGGGCGAGGGGTGACAACACGGCCAGTGTTCACTGTGGTAAGTAGTGATCTGGAGGATGACGCTCTTGCAGACATGTTCTTCTTTCCCTTGTTTAATTGCTGGCTCATAATTTACAGATTCTGGTATTTATTCAATTGTAAGTATTTGTCTGATAGTAATCACTCTATAGAATATAGTTGTTCATGTATCAACATACATTTTACTATTTAGTGTTAAGGTCTGCTTGAAAAAATCTTTGAGTATTTTGATTATAAATATAAAAATGAATTGTTATTCTTATGACATATCAATCAAGCAGAGGATCTATCTGTGTTCCAGTTGGTACTTGCCCGATATCAATAAATGTTGTCTATCTTAATATTTATAAAATCTAGATTTGACAATGATACATATATATATATAATTATTATTTAATATCTTCAGATCTTTAGTTTGATTAATTACTTGAATATTCATTCCAACCATATAACTAAATATTCATTCGTTTTATAAAATAATATCTTTTACGAGTATGCCTATTTCTATTGTTTTTATATTTTTATTTCCTAAACCATTCATGTAGCACTGAGAGTACAACGAATATTACAGACTGCATTTGTGCACAGTGTGTTAATCGCCTTTTTTGCATACTTGGTATTCACAACAAACATATTTTTCTTTTTTATTTTCAAAAAAAAATACGTAATCATCTCTCAGATTCTACGGCTATTTCAAGGATTGTTTTTTATTCATCCATTTTTTTCTTTCTCTACTTTTTATTATCATCCAAGTACTTCTTCTAAAGCGCGGTTTGCTATATATACTCCTGGCAAACAAAATCAAAATCATTCTGGTATACAAAGATAAGTACTATGTTCTTTATTACATTCGATTATTTTTCTTACTGATATATATTTTATTAGAAATGTTATGTATCTATATAGCCGCCCTCCAGAAATTCATACCTCTAGTAAGTATATATACTTGAAAAATATTTTTTAATATCCTTACTCATTGCTATCTCTACTTAGTATTCTATTTCAAAAGTTTGTCTTTGCCTTTATTAAATCAAAGTATTCAAGATTTCCAAGGACTATATATAATAAGTAAGCTGGTATAAATATTTAATAATTTTTCTCATAATATTCTCTAGCTCTAAAAAGATATCAAGCAAATCAAGGAAGCAAGGTATTATATAATTTGATTAATAGTATTAAAATCAATCATATTAATAACATTTGCTATTTATTATAGAATATATCCATAAAGCAAGTATCTACATCTCTCTCATACAATCAAGAATTATATATATATATATTAGAATAAATATTATAGAGCAATTATTATTATGAGCAATTCTTTTTTATTCAAAATAAAAATAAAAATAAAAATAAAAATATATTCCTACAAACCAATTTCCAATTGAGAATATTATTTTTAGAATTAAGACCAAAAAGAACAGCTTTTCCGAAGCAATTGATCGAATCATTGCCATCAAAAAATGCAAAACACTGCTGTTATTACGTGCCTAGATATATGTTCTTCTCAGACAGGTGTTCTCAAACAGTACATGTTTTTTTCTTAATTTGTAATAGTATGTATGTTTGCTTTTGGAATAGAGTTTATACACAATCTTTATAACTAAGCTCACACCGAATTTTCAAATCTGACATGTTAATATATAATATCTGGTCAGTTATTCTTTAACATACTGACTGGGCATTTATTAAAATTTATCTATCAGATATTAAATTAATACATAAAATTACAATTATAAACTTTTAATATTGTAATGATTTAGATTATTTTTTGCAGTGCTTGTCAGTATATCCTACTGGACAATCATCATCTAAGACATATTAACGTAGCTATACATTTAGCCTTAAATCCGATTATATTTTGTATAAATAGTAAAAGGATTTGTCTCAATAAAAAGTATCTATATTCTATCTAAAAACTATTCTCTAAACTTGACAATCCCCAGTGGTATTGATTCTGCGACTTAGTTACAAGTGCCAGAAAAGAAATACCAGATCGATACCTGACAGGTATTTCTTTTCTGGCACTTGTAACTAAGTCGCAGAATCAATACCACTGGGGATTGTCAAGTTTAGAGAATAGTTTTTAGATAGAATATAGATACTTTTTATTGATACAAATCCTTTTACGATTTATACAAAATGTAATTAGATTTATGGCTAAATGTATAGCTACGTTAATATGTCTTAGATGGCTATTGTCCAGTAGAATATACTTAAGAGATATTCGCAATCTAAGACACTTGAGACATTTAGAAACATATATAGGGAAACCAATCGGCAAGGTCTTGATCGTTTACCCAACAAGGTCAACCATTACTGGTTGCCTATCAAGAGCCGATTTTGGTTGCCGATGTCAACTCTGACATACCAGATCGAGACTTGACAGAAAGAACAACCCAGATCCAAAACGACAAGACCATTATTGTTCCTGATCTAGGCTATCTTCTAATTCACTGTAAACGTAGTCGAATTGGTCAAGCTTTAATACACAGGAGTATTCAAAATAAGAGAGAGGATAAAAGATAATTTTTATTGTTTTGAATTTGGATATCTTATATAGTTTTCTAAATGATTATTCATCTTTGACTACACTGAAGAGGTGTCACTGGGAAAACGGTGGGCTGTTCTACTGTGCACAGTTAACTGAGAACGTGGAGAAAGCTGAAGCAATTTTGCAACTCAACATGTTTTTTTGTGATCACCTTGAAAATATTATTTTCTTGTATTTAATTGGCTCGAATATAAAGAACAGGAGATAATATTTTTACACTCTTATAAAACCATAGCAAATAAAGCATATGTAACACTTGTTTCCTTTTTGTTTAAACTTCAATACACAAATATCATGTCTTCTACTTCCGATGTCTACAATGAGAAGTGCTTTTGCCCTAGATGCAGTACAAGCAAGAATGGTTACAGTCTTGTCCAGAAACTGACTGCTCAACGTTATGCAAAGAGAGCAAGATTAGAGCGTCTTGAAGATTGTGAAAGGGGCAAGTTACTTTTGTAAACACTCTATGAATTGTATCATAATATATTTTACTAGAAATCTCCTCCCAATGCAATATGATAGATGTTGATTTTGAACGTAAGGATTATTTATTGGCATAGCAACAGAAACTAAATAACTACTATATTCTATATTTGGCTACCTTGTTCCATAAAGTCGGGTCCTCAGATGTACTTGGTGATCAGGATAACTCGCTGTTTTTTGGAAGCCAATCCTTTTGCCGATTATACACTACGGCAAAAGGAGTGGGAACAGCTACCGAAACGGTAACATAACTGCCATTTTTTATGATTTTAGAGTGCTTTTTCTCTGCAGATTGTGGTTGAAAGGTAATGTCATCGATGCCGATTCATAAAAGTCGCATGGAATCTCTTTTCATCTGATAATGAGGTAGTTGTAGTACCATAGAAAGGGCCCGTAAATTTTTAGGCAACCTTGTTTATTGAAATGAGCATTTTATTTGGTGTTAAAGATGTTGCGCATTCTTGAGAAAAATAATTTTTTGGCTGTGTGAACAAAACGGTAGCATAACTACTGTTTTTTTGAAACCAATTTTTTGTTTTTGACATTATTAGCCATTTTATTTTATTTGGTGTCCGTATAATAATATAAAGAAGTATAGAGAGAGCATTATAAAGAAAGAATTATAAAATAAAGAGGCTACTCATGGTGACGCGTCAATTATTCTTGAATATGTAGTACAGTGCAATAAAATAGAATTATTTCCGTCTGGTAGGTATTGATTGAGTCGTTGATGTTGGACGTCATCTACATTAACAACTGCAAATGTCGGTTGTAGTATATAGCCCATTGTACAAAGTGCGGGCTGCTACTTTATTTCTGCTATATACAAGTCATCGTTTGTAATGTCAAGCTCCTTCATGAGTTTTTTCTAAAGTAACAAAATATTGACTAAAGTCTTAATCTCTATACTAAAAGTAGAGATGAACAATACTAATGAGCTGGTTTTCATTAGTTATATTGTGATTGCTAGGTAAGCATGTACAAATAGCAAGTGATTCTTATTTTGTGTTTTTACTAATACTATATTTATTTTCTATAAGGACAAGGGGGTGTTGGGTGGTGATTGTTGGTGCTAATATCGCCGTTTGGGTATATAAATGAAGAATGCAAAGTTGAATCCATCCAATGATGGACATTAACAATGACAGTGGAAACATCAACCTCCATAGCATTCAAATCAGTATGCCACAGGTAATAACTAAACAGAACTTCATTTATACTATTATTATGCCGTGTATAACATTACTATTTAAATAGACAAATTGACTGAAAAGCTTACACAGTTGGTCACCACTTCTCCCATTGAAAATATCACAAAAACGAGCTTTAGTATATATATGTGGTTGCAAAAGGTTAATATTAGGATAGATCTTAATTATTATATTGATATAGTTGCGGATTTCAGAGTATCTAATGAGCTTATCCAGTTTACTTATAATTCTCTCTATGAATTGAGTGGAGCAGCTTTGTAATGGGCCTCGGCGATTTATTATATGAAAAAAGGTGTATCAGGTAATTTTGAATAGTTTAAAAGAGACCGAGATATAGCCTTGCTATAAACTTGTTGGGAAAGTAAGTTGCGCAGATTCTCAAAGTGTATCTTATGGAAAAGGTAATAATCGATTGTAACAACAATAAAATACTATACTATGATTTAACTTGTGTTTTTATTTTATCTGGCAACGCAAAAGTTATATTAAGATACAAGGGCCATTCCTTTGTTCACAATCTAAAGGATATGATTATTATCCATGCTTGGCAAGTATCAGACAGCAAGCTATTTTATTAATATTTTCACCAAAAACCTTTGCAGTCAAATGAAGATTGATCAACCCAAAGGAATATTCAAAAGTCAATAGTTTGTTAAAGTGTTTGGTTTGTATATATTTTTCATTTATTATAAATAGATATCTGGTATAAAAAGGGATCAATTGGACAAATACCTTGATTAGCTTGGTAAGTTAGTAATTGATACAAGTGGTGGTCTCAAAGAAAAGAGTAAACTTCATTTACATAATACGCTTTATCAATAAGATCAAAAAATACAGCACAAGAGAACCCATAGAGAATAACCTTTGTTTATGTTAATATTTTTCTCAAACCATGCTTTGACTATGAATCGCGGCATCAACTAAAAGCATGGTCTTATATTATCAAACACTATTTAATTGACAAGAACACTATCATATGGCCATAAAATAATATAATGGTCTGTCACAGAATCAATATAAATATTATAGAATGCTGTGCACCAAGTCTTGGAAAAGGCTTTACAATCAATAATCAGGCTCATAAATAAATAATAGAGAATAATAAAGTAAGTTGACTCTAATATATGTTTTGAATACACATTATAGTTAATACAATATTATTTATTACAATATAGCAGCAAAGTCTAAGTCGTTCTTTTCTTTTTTGCTCTTTTTCCTTTCCCTCGTTTCCTATATCCGGGCCCATTTTTTCTTTCTTTTTTACACATCTTTACACTAAAAAATTGGCGGCTTCTTTATAAACATGTGCTCATTCCAATACATCCTGCTTGCATTGCTCATCCAAACAATCTGTGGTCAGTTGAATGTGCCTTTAGCATCTCGCAAATTATCCTGACTCTCTTTTTTATTTTATAGACCTCCTCAACTCACACAGCTTATTATATGGTTCTATCATCAATATTGGGCTAAAAAAATCTTTTCGTGTCAAACAATTTTCTATTCTAACGTTGCTTATTTCATTGTAGATCACACCACCATTCACCCCATCTACCTCTTCCTTCATGTACGATTGGAATCATAATGGTAATATCTTTTCTTAGTCTTTATATTTTTTATAATATTATTCTGATCCTCTCTTTTTCTCTTATAGCCCTCCGCCACTCACACGGTCTATTATATGGGTATCGTCATCAGTGTCATGGTAAAAAGAACCTTTTGGTGTCAAACCTTTTTTTGTCCAACGTTGTTTATTCTACTTGGGTCACCCCCATCACACCCTGTCCATCTCTTCCATCATCTACAACTGGTTATCATAATGGTAATGCCGTTTCTTGGTCTATACTTTTCTATAATATTATTCTTATTCTCTCTTTTTATTTTATAGATATATTCCGCTCACACGTCTATTATATGGTATGGTCATCAGTGGCATGGTAAAAAATCGTGTCAAATAATTTTCTCCTTTAACATTTCTTATTCTACTATAGACCGCCGCCATCAATCACCCCATCTGGCTCCTCCATCATCTACAACTGTTATCATAATGGTAATACTGTCTCTTAGTATTTATGCTTTCCATAACACTATTCTGATTCTCTCTTTTTAACTTATAGACCTCCTCTACTCAAATGGTCTATTATATGGTATCGTCATTGGTGGCTTGGTAAAAAGTATTTTTGTGTCAAACTATTTTATCCTTTAACGTTTCTTATTCTACTATAGACCGCCGCCATCACTGTCCACCCCATCTGGCCCCTTCATCATCTACGACTGGTTATCATAATGGTAATGCCTTTTCTTGGTCTTTATCTCTTTCCATAATATTATTCTGGCTATTTACTAATATTGTTCTATACTCTTAATAAGAATCTATTGTTGGTCATCACGTAACATCCCTCTACTTAATTGTTAACTCTGTTTCTGGTATGTAAATCGATTATTCTATCACTCAATTCACCCATAGTAATTTACTTTACCCCATCTCTAGTCAATCTAATCACACAAGATGCCATGTCATGCCATGCCATGCCACACAACTCAGCCCCACTTTGTCCGTTCTTATCCATCCCTTACAATGTAAGTATAATATACCTCGCATCTTGAACAACACCCGCACTCTTGAATATATGTCACTAATATAACTTTTATTGTATTAGAATACTGCCGCAACCACCCAAATTGCCGTCGGTCCCTATTTTCAGGTATTGTTCAGTAGTGAAGCACCCGATCCAAGTAGTATCAAGTAGGCCGGTAGAAGCGGCAAGGATAAACAGTAATAGTATTAGAGCTTGTGTACAGAGCCATTCTATTCTTTCCAATAAACACAAATATAAACCATAAACCTAATAAGTACGGGGTATAAAACAATGGGGGGATCATTCTATGCTTGATTGCACAGTAATAGTATTCGATGATTGGTTAATTGCTTGAGGATATCCTTGATACCATGGAGAAAGCCAGCTTCTCCCCAACTTTATTTGCTGTGTGTAATCGTCTTTTCAATTTATAAACACATAATCTATTACACTAAAAACATAGTTTTAAGCACAAAAATCTGGTAAACACCAAAAATCTATATGCAGAAAAAGCTAACGAACCCTACTCTCCCAAAAGTTTTCAACTTTGCACCTGTATGAGATTCGACTTTGAGCCCAGGAGAAACCTTGCTTACTCCCATACTCGTAGCACTACGGCGGAAGGACCGGTAGCTGTGCCGAAAACGGTAGCATAACTACCGTTTTTTATGATTTTTGAGCACTTTATCTCCGCAGATTGTGGTTGAAAGGTAATGTCATCGATGCCGATTCATAAAAGTCGCATGGAATGTCTTTTCATCAGGCAATGAGGTAGTTGTAGTACCATAGAAAGGGCTCGTAAGTTTTTAGGCAACGTTATTTATTGAAATGAGCATTTTATTTGGTGTTAACGATGTTGCGCATTTTTGAGAAAAATAATTTTTCGCCTGTGTGAACAAAACGGTAGCATAACTACCGTTTTTTTGAAACCAATTTTTTGTTTTTGATATTATTAGCCATTTTATTTTATTTTATATGACATTAATATTTATTAGAGCACTTTATCTCCGCAGATTGTGGTTGAAAGGTAATGTCATCGATCCCAAATCATAAAAGTTGCATGGAATGTCTTTTTATCAGGCAATGAGGTAGTTGTAGTACCATAGAAAGGGCTCGTAAGTTTTTAGGCAACCTTGTTTATTGAAATGAGCATTTTATTTGGTGTTAAAGATGTTGCGCATTTTTGAGAAAAATAATTTTTCGCCTGTGAACAAAACGGTAGTTATGCTACCGTTTTTTTGAAACAATTTTTTTGTTTTTGACATTATTAGCCATTTTATTTTATTTTATTTGGTATTGATATTTATAAAGAAAGAAAAAAAAAAGAAAATTTTTATAAAGTGGCAAGGTTCCCCATGGTCACACGCAGATTGTCATTAAACACGTAATATGGTGCAATGATAAAGAACTGATTACTACTCGGAGGGTACTGGATGAGCCCAACTTGATGCTGAATGTCATCCACATTAACAGCATATTTTGGCTGGGTTGTTTGTCCAGTTGAGCTGTGTGACCGCCGTATTACGATTGGCACAGATGAGTCATGGGCTGCTGTACCATGCTCTTTCATCACTTCAACGAATGCCAGAAAGTGCGGTGTGCCATCAACCTCTTTATGCTCAAAATAAAATTCCATGGTGCCAACAAACCAGCTTTGAATAGTTATATTGCGACGGCTAGATAAAAATATAAAAAATGCGAGTGATCTCTATTTTGTATTTTGACTAATACCAATACTCACTTTCTGTATGGACAGGTGAACATCACATGATGATTGCCACGTCTGGTCTCGTTTTTATTCTTCGGTACATACATGAAGAATGTACGGTTGAATTTTTCCAAAGACGAGAAGCAACAACAATTGTCGGGTCATCAAGTTCAATACTGTCCATACCACTGTTTCGCACATAGTACTTTGCCAAAGTATTCTTGACAACAGGGCTGCTGACACCTTCCAAGTCATCATCATTCAAGCTGGCATGTCAGTTGAATGGCTCCCATAGCTGGGCAGCACTTACACCATCTGGAAGATCTAAGAAACTTGCTTCATTATATGTGGATGGCTGACTTGTACTAGGATAATTCTGAGAGCTGTTTGCTGAACTGACAAAGCTATTAACAGCAAAGTGCTCAACAAGCAAACTGGCATTTCTACCGCCCTTCAAGTTTGACGTGATAAGCTTGGAGTATACTCTAATTACTTTTTCCATGGGTAGGTAAGAGATTATTTGACTAATAATAGCAACAGCAGCAAAGACACTTCTTGGTCAATGATGACAAAATCAACGTACCTGTCATCAATGATTGTGGCCAGTGAGGCACGGCTAGGACAATAGCACTCCACATTTACAAGTGCAAAAGAATGTGGTGTGCCAAGAATCTTCTTCAAGACACCTTTAAGAGTGCAAACCAGACTTGTAAGAGAAAAATAGCAGAGAACAGCCAGGCAAGTTTATTAATTAACAAACATTTGAATATACATTATAATTAATACAATATTTTTATTATGTTATAGCAGGAAAGAGCAAGCAGTTCTTTTCTTTCGGAAGATGAGGTATTTCAAACGGATGACGAGGCTGAATCCCCAATCATGACAGATGTACTATAAGTTAGAGCTTTTTTGTTGCTCATCTATTCTCAATTTAATATTAATATAATATTTCTACTGTTTGATATAGGTTTACACCACTAGGAATGAGCAATGAGCCTTCATCTAAGAGAAACAGACTAAGTCTTTAATATTCTTTAGGCTGCTCTTATTGGTTCTCTCATATTTTTAGTATATGTTTTAGCGCACTTTTTCTTTTCCTCTTTTCCTTTAGCTGTTTTATCTTTGCTTTGGTCCTCTCCTTTGAAATAAAATCGAATAACTCTCCATCACGTAAGATTGCCACCTTAATAAATGCCCGATTGGCATCTTGTATACCACATCTTCAGCTCTGTTGTTTTTAATCTAGGAATGAAACACACATCTCGCCCTTTTTCAAGCACCAAAAAAAATGAAATTTTTTTATAGCTGTATTATGCCAAGGTTAGTTTATATTTCTTTTCTTTTCTTTGCTCTACTTTTTTGAAGTAAAACTAAATGACCCTCCCTTATGTAAGGTTGTCAATGACATAAACATCCGATTGGAATCTTGTATACCACATCTTCAGCTCTGCTATCTTTAATCAAGGAATGAAACACTCATCTCATAATTTTTCAGACACTAAAAAAGGTGAAAATTTTTTACAGCTATATTACACTAAAGTTTGTCGTTCCCCACCTCCCCACCTGGGAATCTCTGTAGAATATGCATATTGTTTTCTTAATGATGTACTCATTCTGCCAATTACCATTATATTCGAATTAGTTTTAAATCTTATGAGCTGACTTTACAGCAATATATTTTCTATGGTAAGAATATTATAATATGTTTACACTCTTTAATTAATCATATTGCGCATTCTCTATTCTCCTTCTACTGCATCTAGTATTTACATCTGTACGTTTCATATAGTGGCATTAATTTAAGAGATGCTTGGTATACCGATTAACAAGCACAATATATACTGGTATGCTATCCAAAACAATATGCTCAGTTTATTTGATCGCTTCATTCTCTGACCACGATATCTTTATAGCAATTGATGAAGACCAAAGGCCTTCCAAGTCATGACAGTGATTCACAACAAGATGCTCGGCACGCTGATTAACAAGCACAATATATACTGGTATGCTACCCAAAACAATATATTCGGTTTATTTGATTGCTTCATTCTCTGACCACAATATTTTTATAGCAATCGATGAAGACCAAAGGTGCTATCCAAGTCATGACAGTGATCCATAACAAGATGCTTGGCACGCCGATTGACAAGCACAACGTATACTGGTATGCTATCCAAAATAATAAGCTCGGTTTATTTGATTGCTTCATTCTCTGACCACAATATTTTTATAGCAATCGGTGAAGACCAAAGGCCATCCAAGTCATAACAACATGTTGTTGGCATCGTTATAGATTGAGTAAAAGGTTTGTACCATATACGTTTTATAATATTAAATAGTATTTGCTTTTGGTGTTTCTATATTATTATTATATATATTTTAATATTATTTGAAATAAATCGAAATTATAATAAAAAATAAACCATTATTTCAAATAAATGGCAGTAAAAAAAGAATGGGTGCTAGTATATAAAGTAATATAAAAGAGAGGCTATAGTATATAAAGAAACGATTTTGGTTGGATAAAAAAATGGTAGCTGTGCCTATTCCTGCCTCATAACTACCCTTTTTTTTCGCACTAAAAAAACGGTAACAGCTACCGAAATCGCCTTATACAGAGTCTTTACTACCGTTTTTTTTGGTGGGAAAAAACGGTAGTAATGCTACCAAAACGGTAGTTAGCTACCGTTTTTTCCGCCGTAGTGTAGTATTCTGTTCTCCCCTGAAAACCTAAACTTTTCCCCTATTTATTTCTGGTTATATACATGGTTTTACCCCACAGTTTTTGTAGTGTGTCTAATGTTCTTACAAAATTATTATAAACGGATTACAAATTTCTGTAATTACAAACAGATGAATAATCATTTCAAATCATGCCTCATTTGTAAAGACAAGTCACTAGAGCTTGTTTCACCAAAATTAGGCACGACACCATTGTCGTGCCTGAATTAATGTCAGCCAATCAGGATGACAATTACACAGAGTTCTCTTTTGAGAACGATGACCGAATTGATTCCCTTTTGCTCTCTGAAGACCTAGAAGACATTAGTTATAACAAAAGTAGATTAGAAACCGAAACAGACATTTATGATGGCTGAGTGGGTTTAGAAAAGATATAAAAGAGGACAATATTTCATTGAATAAAAAGTATCTATCTTCTATCCTCTTTTTACTCTTTTATCCTCGTTTACGATTCCCAGTGGGTTTGACCAATATTGGCTGTGTTATAGCATTGGAAGAACAACCCAGATCCAAAACAACAATTGGTAGCTGAAGCAAGATCCTTCCCCTGAATTAATGAGCACTGCCGCTGAACAACAAGAGTTCACCGAGAAAGACCTGAGAAATTTTGAAGTTGAAGAGCGCGTACAAGCAAGGTTACCCGCAGAACATATCAAGACTTACCAAGCAATCCGTACCGTAAAGAGTATTCCCCAGGAATTAAGACTCAAGACCACTCCCAAGAGAGAAGAATTCTGGTCCAAGCAAGCAGAAGAAATCGCGAATAACCTATTGAAAAGAATGTCCACTTCCGACGGAAACAGCGAAATGGTGAAGATGATGGCCGAAGCATTCAAGCAAGCAATGCAGACGCAGACGCAGAAGGCAACGCCCAAGCCAACGTTGAAGCAACCCAATTGCTATTTTGGTGAACGCTCGGCCTCCATCCTAGATGGCTGGTTGTACTCCGTGGAACGCTATGCTTCCTATTATGGGATGTCTTCCGAAGACAAGTGCAGCTATGCTGTAAACCTCCTGAGGAGACAAGCCAGCACATGGTGGCAACGTCTCGAGATGCAAGACCGATGCCCAAAGGAATGGGAGGCGTTCAAATCACACATATCTGCCCAGTTCCATCCGTCCCACACCCAACTGTCTGCAAGAGACCGACTTGCAAGCCTGTTGCAAACCACCTCGGTAGAGACCTATGTGAACCTGTTCCGGGATATTCAGCTGGAAATTCCTACAATGAACGAAGATGAAGCCCAAGACCGGTTCATCCGTGGTCTCCAGCCTGACATCCATTTCCATGTCATTACCCTGCAACCCTTGGACTTGGATGATGCCGTCCGTATGGCACTGGCCTATGAGAGTGGCCGACAGACCAGTTTTCATGGCATGTATGCCGAACGACCTGTGGCCCAGCAATACTACCAGCCCAACGATGTGGTTCCCATGGACTTGGACGCCGTGGATGGTCGCCGTGGTTCCCACCAGAACCGCTCGTCCTCAAACCGCCAGTATAACAACCGCCCCGCACAGACCCGTTCCGAAGTGACTTGTCACTGGTGTGAGAAACGGGGTCACATCCGTCGAAACTGCAGAGAGCGCATTGAGGCGATCAGGAAGTTGGACGAGCAACATGGCCGGAAGAAGGATTTTCGGCAAACACAGCTGTAAAGGGAGGTCAGCTGTGTTCCTTGGATAAACCCTCCCATGAGGCTAGTAATTTAACTGAGCCCTCTGATATGATTAATAAAGAACCTGTTCTTCCCTATGTTGTTGTCCCACCTGAGACCCTTGTGTCTGTGCCTAATGAAGAAGATTGTGAATTTGCATTGGATCGGCGATTTTTGGAGGAACTAAATGCTGCTATTGATACGGACCTGCCTCTATATATGGCTACACACAATGGTCAATCAATTTCCGTTCTCATTGACAGTGGCGCAAGTGCCAACTATGTGTCCCCCCGCATTACTGATCAAATTAAGAACGTTGAACAAATCTCTGGACGCCCCGTAGAAACTGCTGGTGGTCATCTAACAACGATCAACCAGAAAGCCTCACTCCTGCTCTCTCTTAATGGTTACCAAGACACAATCGACGCATATGTGTTCCCGACAAAGTTTGACCTGATCCTCGGCCGTACTTGGTTGCAAAAGGCAAAGCCAGTACCAGATTGGCAACATGATCGATGGCATCTACAGCAAAATGGCCAAGAGTTTGTCCTTAGCCCCCAGAACACTCGCCCAGTCAAGCCACAATTGCACTATGTAATCTCCGCTAAGCAAACGCAGAAACTGGTCAAGAAGAATGAAGCTGAATGTTACCTAGTCCACTTTAAAGGTCAACCTGGCGAGCAATCTCCGGATGATAAGTGGAACGGTCTGGTTAAGGAGTTTGACGATGTGTTTCTGGAAGGTTTACCAGGATTGCCACCTGATCGTGATGTTCAGCATGTCATCAACACTGGAGAAGCCGAGCCAACCAGCAAGCCCCCTTCAAGATGAGTCCACGAGAGCTTGATGAACTGAAAAAGCAGCTCAAAGAACTTCTGGATCTCGGTCTGATTCGTCCTAGTTCATCTCCTTGGGGTGCCCCGATTCTGTTTGTCAAAAAGAAAGACGGTGCCATGCGTATGTGTGTTGATTACCGAGCCCTAAACAAAGTGACAATCCGTAACAACCACCCGCTGCCGCGAATCGATGAGTGTCTGGAACGACTTCGTGGTTCAAACCATTTCACTAGCTTGGACCTGAAAAGTGGTTACCACCAAGTCCGAATCCAACCATCCGATGTCCCTAAAACGGCTTTCAACACTCGTTATGGCCAGTATGAGTTCTTGGTTCTCCCGTTTGGTCTCACCAATGCCCCGCCTACATTTCAGCACTTGATGAACAATGTTCTTGGTGACTGCCTTGATGAATTTGCATTGGTGTATCTTGATGACATATTGATTTTCAGTAAGACTCCAGAGGACCATGAGAAGCACGTCCGACATGTCCTGAACCGGTTGAGAGAAGCGAAACTAGTGGCCAATCTCAAGAAGTGCGAATTTAATAAGCAAGAATTGGTATTCCTTGGTTTCCAAGTCTCGGCACTAGGTATTCTTCCCTCTCCGATAAAGTCAAAGCTGTGCAGAACTGGATCGCTCCTACAAATGTCCAAGAAGTTCGCCAGTTTATCGGTTTGGCCCAACACTATCGTCGGTTTATCCCTGGATTTGCTGGTATTGCTGCCCCGCTGACGGACCTCACCCGTGGTGTTGGTCCTAAACGACGACCTATTGTGTGGACTGATGAATGTCAAGCAAGTTTCGAGCTCCTCAAGGAAAAGCTCACAAGTGCTCCAGTCCTCCTTGCTCCAGACATGGATAAGCCTTTCCAAGTAGAAACTGATGCTTCAGATTTTGGTGTTGGTGCAGTGTTACTGCAACAGGATGAAACTGGTACCTGGAAACCGCTAGCCTTTGAATCCAAGAAGCTGTCCAAAGCTGAACGGTCATACCCGGCACAAGAACGTGAGCTCCTTGGTATACTCCATGCACTTCGTAGCTGGCGCTGTCTGATAGAAGGAAAGCCCTTTACTGTGTTTACAGATCACTTGCCTTTAAAGTACTTCCGAAGCCAAGTGAAGCCGACTCCCGCCTTGTCTGTTGGATCTCAGAACTGGAACTCTATGACCCCACAATCGAGTACAAACCGGGTAAAGATAACAATGTACCTGATGTCCTGTCCCGTATTGGTGGTCCCGAGAGTGAGGACATGGCTCCAGAGTCAATGGAACCCGATTACTTGTATGTATCCCAGATACCCGATGAATCCGACTGGCCGAAGCTGTACACACATCCAGAGGAAGAATGGCCTGAGGATTACAAGGAACTGCTGCAAAGACAAAGATCTCGTTTTGTGATACACGACCAAAAAGTATTCCGGCGTGTTAAGTTTGGTGATGGCTTCCGAGAAATCCGCTATGCGTTGTTTGCCCGCCGAGCCAATCTTGTTGATAACTTCCATAAGGGTTTTGGCCATGCTGGTGAAACAATGGTGTATGATCTGATAAAGAAACGTTGGTGGTGGCCAGGGATGCGCACGGATATTCAAGACTGGCTTGCAAAGTGCCCTCAGTGTCAGTTAGCCTCGAATGCTGAACGAAACATCCACCATGCACCAATGAAGCCGTTGGATGTGCCCCCTGCCTTTTCACGCTGGCATCTTGACTTCATTGGAGAGTTACCAACCACCATCAAGGGAAATCGCTGGATATTAGTTGCTGTGGACTATGCCACGAACTGGCCTATTGCCCGTGCTGTGCCCGATGCCACTGGAGAAGCTATTGCGAAGTTCCTGTATGAAGAGATCGTAATGCGTTTTGGTTGCCCAGATGAGATACTCACGGATCGTGGAGCGAACTTTATGTCCAAGATTCTCCTCCACTACACTGATCAGATTAAGGTACATCACAAGTTCACATCGGCCTTCCACCCAAGAACCAATGGTAAATGTGAGCGCCTGAATGGAATTCTCAAGCAAATGTTGCGAAAGTATGTTCACGGTGCCATTCATCGTTGGGATGAATATTTGGACACTGCTCTCTTGGCCTGTCGCATTCGCAAACATCGTACTACTGGTTTCAGCCCCTTCTTCCTCACGTATGGTCGTGAACCGCGCCTTCCTGGTGATCCTCTCCGACCCTTTATGAGTGGCGATCTACCAGATGATCCTCAAGTCCTTGCCAATGATGCCCTGACCTACTTACGTAACCTGCATAAAGCCTGCGAAGAAGCTGAGTCTCGTGTCCGAACCAACAGCCTACAAGACAAAGAGCGTTGGGATGCCGTTATGAAGCCTCACTCGTTTGCAATCGGCGCCCATGTCCTCATGCGCCACGAGAACAAGTTTGGGCTAGAATACAATTGGATGGGTCCCTATGTGGTCATTGACAAGAACCCGGATACCGATGTATACAAGCTGACAACTGTTGAAGGTGTCCCTTACACTTCATGGGTTCATGCAGATCGATTGAAACTGGCCAAGGTCTATGTGGTCTCCCAGACTTAGTTCCATCCTACTGCTTCCCGTGCTCAGACCCGTCGAGATTTACTTGCTGCTGCCTCTTCCCCCTTGGATGTCTCGGTCATTGATGATTCCTTAGTTGCTCGGGGACGATCAACAGTTTGGGGAGGGGATGATGTCGTGCCTGAATTAATGTCAGCCAATCAGGATGACAATTACACAGAGTTCTCTTTTGAGAACGACGACCGAATTGATTCCCTTTTGCTCTCTGAAGACCTAGAAGACATTAGTTATAACAAAAGTAGATTAGAAACCAAAACAGACATTTATGATGGCTGAGTGGGTTTAGAAAAGATATAAAAGAGGACAATATTTCATTGAATAAAAAGTATCTATCTTCTATCCTCTTTTTACTCTTTTATCCTCGTTTACGATTCCCAGTGGGTTTGACCAATATTGGCTGTGTTATAGCATTGGAAGAACAACCCAGATCCAAAACGACACCATCCCAGATCCAAAAACGACACAAAAACAAAATAATAGCTGAAGGAGGTTTCGATCCTCCGACCTTTGGGTTATGGGCCCAACGCGCTTCCTCTGCGCTATTCAGCTATACTCTTTTTTGACACGGTTGTGGTGGGGTGATCACCAGAACCCCAAATCTCGCCTTGGTCGGAAGGTGGAAGGCCGGCATGGAAAGCCTGGCCTAAATCACGGAGCACGTGACATTGGAAATTGGTGCCTTGGGTAGTTGAGAGGGTCGGTAAGCCTGTCGCATTTTCCCGCCAAACCTTATTCATGTACGCATGTACACAAAAAATTGCAAGTGATGTTTTTACCTCGTTCTTTGTACAAACTTGCGTTTACCCTTCTCACCTCAACCTTCTGTCAATATCTATCACATTTAAACAACTACTTCCTTACATTTCCTCTTTTGTCATTCGTTGGAAATCGCCAACCAACATCTTGTCTCTTTTATTTCTCTTTTCTCCTTCTCTGATTCGCGGATCCATACTATTCACATCTAGTTTTACTATTTTCCTTTCTTCTTATTTCTTCTTATCCAAATCTCTTATTATTATTTTACTATCCTCTCGTTTTTCCCAACAAATGACTCATTCATTATGTTGTGGTTTTTTCCTTATTTTATTTTCTCATATTTTTATTCAAAAGGATTGTCTATAAAAGACACCTTATTTTCAATCAATAAACAACATCTATTCTGTGATCAATTTTCTGTCTTGAAAGAAATCTTTGTTTCATTTATCTGAACATTCAATAATTGCCAGTATTTTGGGGCTAAGTTGAACTGTTAGTTTTTGTTTCGAATATTTCTATTTTCTTTGACCTTTGGTTATTCATACACACACAACCAAAACACACACGCGTCACTTTTGACACGTGTGTTGTAAAAAAGTTTGGTTTTGACTATAAAGCCGGACCAAGGGCCCGGAACAGGCCTAGGAGGGGTCGGAGGCCAGACCAGTCCGAAGAAAAGGTCCGAACCGAGTAGGATGGCCGATCCCCAAGTTTCTTTATTTTTCTTTCCTTTCAATTTTCTCGATTTTATTTTATCACACTTTATTATTTCCTTTTTTATACTCTTTCCTTTGTGAACCCTTTCTCACCTTCTTGCAGGATTGCACCATTCTGTACTTCTTTAGTTTATTTCTCCTACTTCTTTGTCTTACCCTTTTCTTGACTATTTTACAGTATATTTTTATTATAACTTTTCCTTTGGTCTTGATGGCATCATTTTATTATTTTATCATTTCATTTTTCGGTTATTCTTTTACTTATTTTCTTTGTCTATAAAAGACATTCTTTTCTAATGAATAAACAGGCACTACGGTGGAAAAAACGGTAGCTAACTACCGTTTTGGTAGCATTACTACCATTTTTTCCCACCAAAAAAAACGGTAGTAAAGACTCTGTATAAGGCGATTTTGGTAGCTGTTACCGTTTTTTTAGTGTGAAAAAAAAGGGTAGTTATGAGGCAGGAATAGGCATAGCTACCGTTTTTTTATCCAACCAAAATCATTTCTTTATATACTATAGCCTCTCTTTTATATTACTTTATATACTAGCACCCATTCTTTTTTTACTGCCATTTATTTGAAATAATGATTTATTTTTTATTATAATTTCGATTTATTTCAAATAATATTAAAATATATATAATAATAATATAGAAACATACCAAAAGCAAATACTATTTAATATTATAAAACGTATATGGTACAAACCTTTTACTCAATCTATACACGATGCCAACAACATGTTGTTATGACTTGGATGGCCTTTGGTCTTCACCGATTGCTATAAAAATATTGTGGTCAGAGAATGAAGCAATCAAATAAACCGAGCTTATTATTTTGGATAGCATACCAGTATACATTGTGCTTGTCAATCGGCGTGCCAAGCATCTTGTTATGGATCACTGTCATGACTTGGATAGCACCTTTGGTCTTCATTGATTGCTATAAAAATATTGTGGTCAGAGAATGAAGCAATCAAATAAACCGAATATATTGTTTTGGGTAGCATACCAGTATATATTGTGCTTGTTAATCAGCATGCCGAGCATCTTGTTGTGAATCACTGTCATGACTTGGAAGGCCTTTGGTCTTCATCAATTGCTATAAAGATATCGTGGTCAGAGAATGAAGTGATCAAATAAACTGAGCATATTGTTTTGGATAGCATACCAGTATATATTGTGCTTGTTAATTGGTATACCAAGCATCTCTTGAATTAATGCCACTATATGAAACGTACAGATGTAAATACTAGATGCAGTAGAAGGAGAATAGAGAATGCGCAATATGATTAATTAAAGAGTGTAAACATATTATAATATTCTTACCATAGAAAATATATTGCTGTAAAGTCAGCTCATAAGATTTAAAACTAATTCGAATATAATGGTAATTGGCAGAATGAGTACATCATTAAGAAAACAATATGCATATTCTACAGAGATTCCCAGGTGGGGAGGTGGGAAACAACAAACTTTAGTGTAATATAGCCGTAAAAAATTTTCACCTTTTTTTAGTGTCTGAAAAATTATGAGATGAGTGTTTCATTCCTTGATTAAAGATAGCAGAGCTGAAGATGTGGTATACAAGATTCCAATCGGATGTTTATGTCATTAACAACTTTACATAAGGGAGGGTCATTTAGTTTTACTTCAAAAAAGTAGAGCAAAGAAAAGAAAAGAAATACAAACTAACCTCGGCATAATACAGCTATAAAAAAATTTCATTTTTTTTGGTGCTTGAAAATGGGCGAGATGTGTGTTTCATTCCTAGATTAAAGACAACAGAGCTGAAGATGTGGTATACAAGATGCCAATCGGGCATTTATTAAGGTGGCAATCTTACGTGATGGAGAGTTATTCGATTTTATTTCAAAGGAGAGGACCAAAGCAAAGATAAAACAGCTAAAGGAAAAGAGGAAAAGAAAAAGTGCGCTAAAACATATACTAACAATATGAGAGAACCAATAAGAGCAGCCTAAAGAATATTAAAGACTTAGTCTGTTTCTCTTAGATGAAGGCTCATTGCTCATTCCTAGTGGTGTAAACCTATATCAAACAGTAGAAATATTATATTAATATTAAATTGAGAATAGATGAGCAACAAAAAAGCTCTAACTTATAGTACATCTGTCATGATTGGGGATTCAGCCTCGTCATCCGTTTGAAATACCTCATCTTCCGAAAGAAAAGAACTGCTTGCTCTTTCCTGCTATAACATAATAAAAATATTGTATTAATTATAATGTATATTCAAATGTTTGTTAATTAATAAACTTGCCTGGCTGTTCTCTGCTATTTTTCTCTTACAAGTCTGGTTTGCACTCTTAAAGGTGTCTTGAAGAAGATTCTTGGCACACCACATTCTTTTGCACTTGTAAATGTGGAGTGCTATTGTCCTAGCCGTGCCTCACTGGCCACAATCATTGATGACAGGTACGTTCACTGCAAAAGAAGGGTTGTATTAGCCAGAATTAGAGATTTTGAATTATTACGAATTTTTAAAAATGAATTCTAACTCCATCATTTTGATGATTTTTTAATGATGAGACCTAATTTCACATTTTATTTCATATATGAGCTCTAAATCGCAGATTTGACGCAAAATAGCACACATTTTAAATAACTTTGCAAAACAAATAAATAAAATTGGTACTATTTTTTTTCATTTTTATAAACTATATCAATTTTTACGATTCTTGCTTTTTTATTGATTTTATAGACAAAACATTCAATATATTTAAGATGAATCGATGTGTACATAATAATAATGACCAATATTTTAAAATAAAAAAATAATATTCAAGGATAATTAATAATTTCGGCACCATTAGTAATCCACCAATTTTTTTTGAATTTAACAGAGATTGGGTTTGTAATGCTTATAAATATTAAGGGAGATTGATTCAAAGCCCAGATATCAAAAGACAATGATGAATAAATGGTGTGTTTGATGGTAGGATTAATAATATATATCATCTCGCTCTGAAATATGATTCATATAAAAAAGAGCCAAATATAATACCTCTTGCTCATATAATCTTTATTATGAATAACATTAAAAACGAAACATACAACCTCCTGTGCAAATGTTCGGCCTGTATCAAATATACAGCCGATGGAATATTGCAGAATGCACAGACATTCATGCGCCATAAGAATTCTGATAATGTGTCAAGCATTGGTCCCAAGGATAGAGATGATTGTAAGTGAAATTGTATATCGTTATTCATAATCTAATAATGTTTGTTGTTAATTATTACAGGCAATGTCAGAAGCACAGTTGAAGAAGAGTCAGATATCATAATGCCTGATGTTTCTAATGAGTTTATTGATTGTAAGTGCGATATATTTTGGTTATCAATTACAGGTACTAACTTTTATTTTATTATAGATGAAGACAACTTTTCTATCATGTCAGTCGAAACTACTGGACAACAGATACCTTTCTTGAGAGAAGACGATGTTTTTGACGTTGAGGAGGAATCAGATGTTGAGTCATCACTCATTGCAGCTGACAATGAGGATTCCAATTCAAATGATGAATCTAGCGATGAAGATGAGACTGAGATTGATGGCGGCAATGGTTTTGAACAAATGATGGCTTCAAGTATGTATACATAAAATACAAACATATTTAATTGTATACAAGTTATTTATCATATACTTTCCTTTGTAGTTGGATCCCTGAAAATTCATGACATGTCCCAAACCAGCCAGTTCATGGCCATCTTTGGCGTTATCTTCCAAGCATTCTACTTGGTGCAAACGGGAGGATCAGCCATGCTCAAATTCTTCCGCCATCTTCTTGTTGCATTTGAGAAGGATGCTGACCTGCCTCTTACTGTCAATGCCTTGAAAGCAATGACCGGATTTGACGTAATGACCAAAGGCATTGTAAAGTACACCGTTTGCAACAAGTGCTTTGCAATCTACTCGCCAGACAATCATCAGCCAACATGCACGTTCAAGAAGTATTCCACCATACAAGCCCAAATTTGCAACAATCCTCTTTTCCACAATTCATCAGCCAGAGATCCTATTCCGTTCATGGTGTTCCCATACAATTTGCTCAAGAACACTTTGACACAGTATCTCTGTAAGCCTGGATTTGAGGACAAGATGTTGCAATGGAGATCAAGAGAGACCGTTGAGAACACCTTCCTTGACATATATGATGGTGCAATGTGGAATGAGTTGCTCGATGATAACGATATGCCATTTGTTGATGATAACTATTCTCTCATGTTGACATTGAACGTGGATTGGTTTCAGCCATTCGATGGGCGCACTCATGCCAGTGGTGCGTTGTATCTGTCAATCAACAACTTGCCCAGGGAAGAAAGGATGAAGCCAGAAAATATCATTCTTGTTGGTGTCATGCCAGGGCCAAAGGAAGCAAAGACTGATCAGATGAACAACTTTCTTGAACCTCTTGTTGACGAGTTGGTTGACTTCTACAGTGGAATGACAATCAAGACGGCCATGTTCCCTGGTGGTGTTCATGTTCGTGCTGCTCTCATGTGTGTTGCCTGCGATATACCAGCTGCAAGAAAAACCACGGGATTTACAGGGCATGCAAGCACCAACGCCTGTCACAAGTGTGCACGTCAATTTTCGGTGATCGATGGATCAAGCAAGATCAATTACTCTGGATTTGACGTTGATAATTGGACACCAAGAGAAAAGGCAACCAATGCTGTGCATGCCAAAATGTGGTTCAATGCAGAATCAGACATCGAGCAAGCAGAGTTGGAGAAGCACAATGGTACCCGGTATTCAGAATTGCACCACCTACATTACTTTGATCCTGTTTGGTGTACAATTGTGGATCCTATGCACAACTTGTTTCTTGGCACAGCCAAACGGATGGTCAACATTTGGAGAGACCTTGGTTATTTTCCCAGCACTACTCTTGCCCACATGCAACATCTGGCAGATTCCATTCTTGTTCCTCCTGGATATGCTGTATTGTCCAACAAAATTGCTTCTGGGTTCCCATATATGAAGGCAGACAAGTGGCGATCGTGGTGTCTTGTGTATTCGCTGGTTGTCCTGGAGAATGCTTTGCCAGAAACAGACTACAATAACTGGCTAGTATTCGTTGATGCATGTCGCCTATTGACAGGACCATCTGTCACGACCCAGAGTATAGACGAAGCACACCAGCTCCTTGGTGATTTTGGCAAAAAGTGCGAGATATTGTATGGAACTGTCAGTATCACGCCAAACATGCATCTGCATATGCACTTACATGAGTCCATGCTTGACTTTGGCCCTGTCTATGCATTCTGGTTGTATAGCTTTGAACGATACAATGGCAAGCTCAAGAACATCAAGACAAATCGCCGCAATGGATTCGAGGTCACTTTCATGAAGGTCTTCTTGGAAAAGGGATTCATCAGCAACTTTCTTCAGTTCTATTCTGCCAAACTTTCACCACCCATGGTAGAATTTCTCCAAGAAGTTGCTCAAATAGCACCGACGCCTGTCAGATCCTTGGTGAACTCTGAGTACGGCCACCCTCCACATCTTCAATTCAACCTCAACATGTTCCTCCAAGCTGCCACCAATCCATGGTTTAATGTCACTGGAAGTGAAGCCCTGCCATTGACCTTGTTGCCATTGAAATTGTCGCCTTTATCTATAATGACTGGCAATCATTATAAGTACTTGGTCAAATTTTATAACAAGGCTTACCAAGACACTGGCATTTCCTTCTGTGCCACGGATAGCATCCCACTTGGAGGGCATGTCTATATCAATGACCGGATTCGCAAGATGAAGAAGATTTCGTTGCTAGGACAAGAGTATTGGAGTGGTGAAAAGAAAAAGCGTGGTTCTTTTGTACAAGTCTTGTTTCTGGACAATTCGACAAGTAAATTTGTTGCATTTCCCGGCCAGATTGAGTATTTATTTACTCATGTTATCAAGATTGGTGGAATCGAAAGAGTTTCTACTTTTGCTTTCGTCAAATGGTTTCCGACGTATAATGCTGGCAGATATCAACCATTGATAAACCAAGGTCTGGAGCTGTGGGAGAAGGGGTTTTTAGAGGAGACCATTGAGTGTATTATTCCAGTACATCGTCTGCATTCTTGCTTTGCATTGACAACTCACAATCTCCAACAAGGGTCTCAAAAACGCCTAATTATTCCATTACCTAGAAAAGTCGTCACTTAATAAAAAAAATTGCGTTTTTGACCACAAACATCAGCCACGTAATGCTTATTTTTCTTGTTTTACTTTACTATCTGTTCTTTTATCAATACATTTTTAAGATTGATTAAAATATTAGATTGATATATACAAGTTACGTCCTTTAAAACAGATCTCAAAACAAATATTTATTTTCTCCAGCTCATTATGTGATAAGCCAAGTAGTTGTTTATTTAATACCCGATGATCAGCTATATTTTAAAGTTTATACTACATAATATACTAAAAATTTTCATTTAAATTCCAAGTTTATAAAGCCGATGAAAATATTTTATTTTGCTATTAAATATTTGTTTTGCAATAATTACGACTAAAATAAAATAACCATTAAAAATAATATTGTTTCTCACCATCTTGTCTTTCTTTATTTTTTATTGCAACAACAATACAAAAACGAGTAATGCCAACCCTACCACCATCATCTTCCAGCCCAACAACTTGTTTCAACTTATTCAATAAAGACCATTATATCAAGACAACCAAATACAAATTTTTTTTATTGCCATGTTGCAATCCACTTGGCAACACGCGCCTTCTGCTCTTTTGACAATTCAATGTGTCTACTTTCAACAGGACAAGAAGAAAAGTCAATGACCTTCATCTTCTTTTCCTTGCTCCTCTGGGCTTTCAACTCGCCCAAGTACTCCTCGACCTATATATCATAATCGAATTAATTAATTATATGAAGCACATCAAATTTGCCCAAACAATATCTTACCAAAGGATGTCTGTTACTGGGAGTATAAACGGTATACTCCCGTTGCTCATCATCAGACTCAATGTCGGACAACATCTCTTTGTCCAAGAGATCCTCGACGGTCTCTCCATACTTGGACTCCAAGTTTGCCTTGTCTGCCAAATGCAGCCTCTTGTAGGCTTCGAGGATCTATTTCAAAATCAAGTATTAGAAGTATGAAAACAAATATTATATTATACTAACTCTTGTTTTTCTCGTACGTCTACGAGAAGACTGGTTTCGCTTAGCTAACTTTTCTGGCGAGGTGTTAGCTCTGTTTAGCTTGTACGAGATGTGCCGTCTTGTTTTTCCTCTATGACTGCAGACGCAAGAGGCTGTCCTTCAGGCTGCTGGTGAATGTACATCCGGACCTTGTCTGCAATAGGCCGGTTGGATGAAGAGAGTGCCCCCTCATTCATTGTCAATGGTGTAGACACCAAGACATTCCTTGTCTCTGATCGTATGAGACGCTATATGACATAGGGTAAGTAATTCATCAATATAAAATTAATATTTATATATAGATATCCTACCGAGACCGATGGAAGTCGATACTTCATATACATCTGTGGTGGTGGAGCTTGATGGGGGAAACTTGGCTACTGTTGCCATTCGAGTTCTTGAGGGATTCCATCCCTTGATGGACCTGCTGCAACAGGACATGCGACTCATTCAGTCTTGTCTGAAGAGCCGACAGGTTTGACAACACTGTGCCGTCCTGTTCAGCGTTGTTGCTTGGAGCAGGAAGGATCGTCTGCATCACGGTTCCTGCTGGTCTAGTGCCACTAGTCTTACCAATCGACTTCTTGGTAGTCGACTTGTAGGTCTTTTTAGAGCTTGATAATATAAATTGAGACATTGAATACTAGAAAAATATATTAAAGTGTGAGGTTCATTGATTATGAATATCTATTTTTCAATAGATTTTGAAATATTCCGTAAATAATACATACATGAGAAAGTAATTAAAAGTAATTAAAAAATATACTTCTTTCTAAAGAGGTTTTATAGTATTTTGATCTTTGCTTACATTATGCTGTCAGGTATACTTAGTAATCTGCTTCAACTGGCTAATCCATTTAATTTGCTTGCACTGACTAATCCATTTGTAATATTTGGGCTCTGTTTCAAAAATACAAATCGTTTTATTAAGTGGGCTTATTAGTTCCATGTCACGTTTGGGACACTCAATATCGCCATTGATCTCTATTGGATTTTTGCTTTCAACCTTTGTTCGTTTCTTTTCTTTTCCTTTCCTTTACTTTTCGGCATGGTAAGCATCATTCTCTTTTAAATTTTTTTTTTACTCATCATGACCTTATATTTGTCCAGATATTCTTTTCTATATCCATACAAGGGCTGCTGGTTTATGTCAATAACTCTGGTATACTGGTAATGTTCTTTTTATTATCTCATTCAGTTTCCACAAGCTCATTGCTCTGCTTAGTAATTCACGGCCTCCCATTACAAACAAATACAGAGGAGCACTTTGCTGTATATTATGGTATGATGACACTCTTTTATATACTAGGCATGCTTTATTAACATTCGTTCTATTCATTAGAATTTTTCCGGTCATCTGGTATGTGCCGATTCCATGTCATCTGGTCAGTAATTGTGTCCGTTATACCCATTACCAAGTAAGTATACAACCTTTCAGCCCTTATATCACTTTACTAATCTATTATGTAATAGATGTAATCAAAATATTCTTCATCTGGTCGGCCATTGCGCCCATTACACTGATTACCAAGTAAGTATATAACCACTCAACGTTTATATTATTTTCCTGACATATTCTTAATAGATATTACCGAAATTTTCTATATCATTTATCAAAGTATTTAAGTTTTCTCGATATAAATACCAATGTAAGTATTGTTGTTTTATTCAAATTATTTTACAGTCTGCTAAAATAAACCCATGAAAATTATCTAGCCACCCTCTTTTTTTTCAAAAGAAAACAAACACCCTGTGGTAAAACCACCTTTAAATACTATTACAAATTGGCTTAACAAAAACTAAGTAACAAAATCCACTCAAGTAGATTTAAGTTACACTAATATCTAAAAGCCCTATTAACACCCAGTCAAGTATTTATACACAAATCCTACAACAGACAGAATTTTAGTTTCTCTTTTACTTTGAGAAATAAATATCAAGTAAAATTGACTTATCGTGTTTTAGTAATTTTGCTACACTTTTTTCAATTTCAATATTTCCCTTTTCAAAATATTATCAAAAGAGAAAAAATTCTGTCAAATGGTCAACCATTCTGAAAATATTTCTACCGCTGAAGCTACCCTCAATAACCAGGTAGCCCAACTATCAGTTACTGAGGATGTAGAGATGGCGGAATCAATTTTGTCCAACAAGACAGAATTGATGAAAGAGGACAACTCCTCTACAAAGGAGTTGACCGATGAGGAGAAGAAGAGCAAGTACAAACAAGACTCTCTTCGTCAATGCATCAGATCTACTGAGCAGGAGTTGGACAACATCCAATTGGAGATGATCAACATCGCCACAAGACCAGGACTACAGTCCAAGGAAGAGAGACTTGCTGAGGAGGATCTCCAACAGAGGACCGTTCTCTTAACCACGAGACTCAAGTTATTTCGGGCTTCTATGAAGGAGGAGGAAGAGAAGACCAACAGGCTGTTGGAAGATGATTCGCAACCCGGCGGATACAAAGGAGCAGGGAACTGCATGTACTCACTTAGGGACATACCCAAGTTCCAAATCCATGCCATGAACATGGTGTACTTTCCCGGTGAAATGGTTTACGAGGATGTGAACGCATTTGCCGTCGCCTACGAACTCTTTCTGAATCTATCAGGATTGGGTGGAAAAACAGGATGGAAGAAGCTATTAATCATGGTTTTTCATGCGACTTTCCACCATTGGGTGCAGGAAAAACTGTGTTTGGCTGAGTCATGGCAGGAAGCCAAGAAGATGATGGAGGAGAAATTTAACTCCAACATCGCCCGTGGCAAGAGCAGGCTCAGCATCCTGTTCATGTCAATCCGAGACGATGAATCGGTGGAGGTCTACTCCATGCGTTTCTTGAAGGAGGCTAACAAGGCCGGGTTCAACAGCGAGGACACGACCTTGGCTGAATTCTTTTGAAGAGTTTACCATCGTCATGGTACGATCCCATCTTCAATAACCTGAGCACAGGCAAGGAAGACGTAAGCTTTGTCAAGACGATTGACCAGGTCACCCAAGCCGCCAAAAGAGTTTCTGCCCCGCGTTACAACAAGGGAGACAAGAGGAAATTCTCGAGGGAATCAAACGACCTCTTCTGCAGTGCTCACGGAGGCTACACTGCAGATCACGATGAGGAGAATTGCAGTCAGGCCGAGCAAGGCAAGAGAGTGAGAAGGGAGCTGGTCTACCACGATGAGGCCAGGTCAAATGGCAACAAGCCAAGAAACCTGGGCTCGAAGAACCTTCCGTACCGAGCCACCTCCACAAACCAGAAACCACTAGTTTCTAACAAGACGGAGGACCGTAGATGCAAGTTCTGCAAAGGACCGTTCGCTCGGGGCCATACTTGCGAGGCATATTACGATGTGTTCCCAGAAAGAAGACCAGAAAACCTGGCAGCCGGAAGAAACGTCGCCATCAACATGGTGGCGTCTTCTGATGGATTGAACAAGAGCAAGTGGGCTCCGTACAACAACAACCACCACAACAATAACAACAACAGCAACAACAACTGCAACAACAACTGCAACAACAACCGCAACAACAACAGCGGCGGCGGAGTTGTGTACCCTGGCAGGAGCCAAATTCAAGACGCGATGAGCAATGCCATGAGCTCTGACCCCTTCGACAACGAAGATTGTAAGTTGGCTGAAATTAATGGAGAAACATATCCATCCAACAAATTGTTATTGACACCTATTGTCATAGAAGGAACCAAGCTCATGGCCATGTGCGATTCTGGTGCCGACACCACGTGTATTAACCAATACACATTTAATAAATATTTTGCGCACAAACAAATCTTTCCAGTGCAGGGTGTGATAAAAAACTTTGCACATGAAAGTAGCAATTACCCTGAGAGATTAGGTCAGACAGAATTACTGTCAGTAGTATATGGAGATGCTCCATTTCGCTGTACCCATCAATTTGAAGTCGTAAATTTCCCTAATCACATAGCAGCCCAAGCTGATATATTGTTGGGAACAGATATATTCGAAAAGTTGGATATCCGAATGACGGGAATTGCTTATCGTTACCCTAAAGAATTTGAAGAGAACTACTCAGAACCGCAAGATTTAAACTTTGATACAAATAATTATTATAATCCTGAGAACAGCGATTATGGAACTGAATCGGAAAGACAACAATTTTTCCAAGATATTTCGGTGGCCATACAGAAGAACGAAGATATCAAACCCGGTACATTCTGTAATGTACCTGCTTCAGAAGTACGTATTCCTATGAAGCAAGACGGAACAAATTGTTATATTAGACAATACCCCCTACCATATAAATACATGCCCGAAATACAAAAGCAGCTTAACGAATGGCTACAGAGTGGCTTGGTAGTACCAGCAGAACCAAGTGCCCGATATAACTCTCCGTTGTTAGTAATCCCTAAGAAAGGAGACGATGGTGCTTTAACAAAGCTGCGTATAGTACAGGACTTACGTCGGATAAATATCAACATATCAGATTCATACAAAGAGGACTATGCAGTCAACTGCATTCAAGATATTTTCCGAAAAGTTGCCAAACCAGGGATGGTGTTCTCAAAGTTGGACTTAAAAAATGCTTACCACTCATTTAAAGTCAAAGAATCCGATCAAGAAGTACTTTCTTTTACCTTTGAGAACAAAACATACAAATGGCAAGCTTGCTGCTTTGGCTTAAAAACTATTACAAGTTTATTTTGCAGAGTTATCAAGATAATTCTTGGGGATACTGAAGGTGTCGAATCCTACGTTGATGACTGTATTTTATTCAGTACCCCTGCACAACATGCTCAACTCGTACAAACCGTGATAAACAAGCTTACAGCTGCTAATCTAAAACTCAATGTACAAAAATGCAAATTTTTCCAAACTATAATCTTTACCTTGGGATTTGTTGTTGGCCCTGGTATTACCAAAATAGACTTTTGAAAACTATCGAATATTCAGGAATGGCCAATCTGTCGATCTGCAGAACAAGTCAGAAAACTCATGGGAACTATCACATTTATGAGAGACTATATTCCATTGAGCTCCAAACTAACTGCACCTTTGGATCAATTACGCTATGAACTTAATGTCAAAGAAAAATGGAATAACACACATACAGAATGCCTAGAAGCCATTAAGCAAGTTCTATTATCAAGTGCGGTATTACATGCCCCAGATATGAGTAAGAAGTTTTACATGCAAACCGATGCCTCGCTTTATGGCGTATCTGCTATTCTGTACCAAAAGGCGGAGGATGGGCGCACTAAGCATATTGCATTTATATCCAAATCTTTGAACAAACATCAAAGGTTATGGTCGACCAACCGTCGCGAAATCTACGCTATTATATTTGGGCTGGAAAGGTTTAGACCTTTATTGCTAGGCAACCCAAACCTAGAAATACGAACGGATCACTCAGCGCTAGTTTATTTATATTCTAGTAGCTATTTGTCCAGTAACCTCCAAAATTATGTCGATACTCTCAACGAATACGGGCGACTGAAAATCAGCTACGTCAAAGGAGTAGATAACACTCTACCCGATGCGCTGAGCCGGCTATACCCTCCGGTTGAAGAAGATGTGCAACAAAAGAAAGAGGAGGATCAAGTCATCCGTAAAATGCTAAAATATATTATGATAAAACGACAGAACATCGAACCCGATGTTACATCTAACTATGAAGTAAAGAAAAGAGGATCACACTTCACCAAACGTCAAATAGTACATAGCAAAGACAAAGACCTACATATCCTAGCCGTTAAACTCAACAATGAGCAATTCAAGGAAGCTACCTTAGATTATTTGATTCCACCTCTAGCTGACAGAAAGTCATTGGTGGAAGAAGCTCACAAAATGGGACACTTTGGCATAGAAGGCGTAGTACAATCACTACTAAGTGATAGTATGTATTGGTCATCAATGTATAAAGAATGCAAGGAAATCATATCAAACTGTATACCTTGTGCGCAACATACCATTGTAAAAAGAGGGTACAACCCCAAGAAAAGCATAGTGGCTTGGGATGTATTCGATCATATTGCAATGGATTTGACAGGACCTTTTGCAGTTACCGAAAACCAAAACCTATACATATTGGTAGTGGTCGATGTAGCAACTAGATACATTATTGCCAGACCATTACCCAACAAACAAAGTGACACTGTAGCCAAAGTCTTAACAGGGATATTTGGAGATTATGGTATTGCAATCGTAGGACGATTCATTCAATCGGATAATGGTAGGGAATTCAGGAACAGCCTGATGCAATCTATTACCCAGATTCTGGGTATCAAACATAAATTTTCGACTGCCTACTACCCACAAGGAAATGGAATTGCTGAAACTAGCGTCAAAATGATAACAAATACCTTGCGCAAATTATGTGGACAAGACTTCAGAAACTGGGATGACATACTACCTACAGCACAATTATGCTGCAATTTGAAGATCCATACCAGATCTGGTTCAAGCCCATTCTCACTCATGTTTGCGCGTAAGGTTAATAAACCTGGAGACTACTCTGCCAACGATACACAGCCATCTACAACCAAAGAATGTCTTACTGAAGAAGAAATACTTCAGCGAGCAGAAAAAATGTCAACAATAGTATTTCCTGCAATTAAGAAACGTACAATGCAACTCATCGAAGAATATGACAAGAAATTTAACAAGAAACATTACCTTATCGATATACCTTTGGGACAAACAGTCATGGTACGATTACCATCGAGAGATACAAAACTATCGCCACTATTCGAAGGTCCATTTGTAGTCGTTCGCAAAACGGAAAGTAACAACTATGTATTGCGCGATGAAACGAATGAGCTATTACATCGTGACTATACACCATCAGAACTAAAAGTGGTGAACATTGATGAAACTGCTATCGAAGATGAATATGTCGAAGTAGACGAAATACGAGACCATAAAGACGCAGGTCAATCTCGTCTATTTTTGGTCAAATGGAAAGGACTTGGAGAACGTGAAAATTCTTGGATTTCGGCTAGCGAATTTCGCTCACCGGAACCCATTCGCAAGTACTGGAAAAGACTGGAAGAACAAAAAAGCAAAGCAATGCTTGCTAAGGTCGCTACAGTCGTACAACCTGTTCGTAAAAGAGGGCGTCCAAGAAAAACCGATAGTGATGTACCAACTACCAATTCCAATGCTATAACAATCGGGACAAAACGCACACGGACAATGACTTTACCTACCACCGTCCAAAACCAACCTGTACGAAAGAGAGGACGACCTCGTAAACTCTAAAACTTTTATTTTTCACATTTTTTTTTTTTTTATCCAAGTCGGTTTTTTTTTTGTTTTGTTTTGTTTTTTTGGATTATTAGACTAACAAGTCGTTTCAATCATAATTGAACCTGGCTGGGGGGAGTGTGGTAAAACCACCTTTAAATACTATTACAAATTGGCTTAACAAAAACTAAGTAACAAAATCCACTCAAGTAGATTTAAGTTACACTAATATCTAAAAGCCCTATTAACACCCAGTCAAGTATTTATACACAAATCCTACAACAGACAGAATTTTAGTTTCTCTTTTACTTTGAGAAATAAATATCAAGTAAAATTGACTTATCGTGTTTTAGTAATTTTGCTACACACCCACGTAAGCAGTGCCGCAGCAAGTAACAAAGGAAGGTAGGGGGTCTAGTAGACCAGGGTAACCCATATATTCTCCGGATGAGTAAAAGAATACCCATCCAATTGAGAAAAGGGCAAGGCTAGCATATTAGGCAATAAAAGTAGGAGTGAGTAGAGATGAGAACGAATAGAAATCATTAGGAAAACTTTTTTTATCCAATAAAAACTATTATAAACTACATCTTTGGCCTGTATCTGCCATGAATTCATACCGAATTCATACTGAATCCTATGAGGACACTGCTTTAATATTGAAAAGAGCAACCTATATAAAGTAATTTAAAGAACTGAATCCTTTGGGGCTAGAAAATATGGGACGAAAAAAAAAGAAACCCCCCAATTTTCGTGACAAAAAAAAGCACAAAAAAAATAACCCACCTTTTGCTTTTTGCGCTTTGACGTTTCAGTATACTGATTGGAATCATTCAGACAACGAATCCTAAAAATTTAATATTGAAAAATTTGGCAAATATTATATCAAATCTTTATCATTCAGTCAAGAATTTTATAAATATCAGTATACTAAAATGGCCCTTCTTTTGCAGTGGTTGATTTTGTCATCATTGACCAAGAAGTGTCTTTGCTGCTATTGCTATTATTAGTCAAATAATCTCTTACCTACCCATGGAAAAAGTAATTAGAGTATACTCCAAGCTTATCACGTCAAACTTGAATGGTGGTAGAAATGCCAGTTTGCTTGTTGAGCGCTTTGCTGTTCATAGCTTTGTCAGTTCAGCAAACAGCTCTCAGAATTATCCTAGTACAAGTCAGCCGTCCACATATAATGAAGCAAGTTTCTTGGATTTTCCAGATGGTGTAAGTGCTGCCCAGCTATGGGAGCCATTCAACTGACATGCCAGCTTGAATGATGATGACTTGGAAGGTGTTAGCAGCCCTGTTGTCAAGAATACTTTGGCAAAGTACTATGTGCAAAACAGTGGTATGAACAGTATTGAACTTGATGACCCGACGATTGTTGTTGCTTCTCGTCTTTGGAAAAATTCAACCGTACATTCTTCATGTATGTACCGAAGAATAAAAAACGAGACCAGACGTGGCAATCATCATGTGATGTTCACTTGTCCATACAGAAAGTGAGTATTGGTATTAGTCAAAATACAAAATAGAGATCACTCGCATTTTTTATATTTTTATCTAGCTGTCGCAATATAACTATTCAAAGCTGGTTTGTTGGCACTGTGGAATTTTATTTTGAGCATAAAGAGGTTGATGGCACACCGCACTTTCTGGCATTTGTTGAAGTGATGAAAGAGCATGGTACAGCAGCCCATGACTCATCTGTGCCAATTGTAATACGGCGGTCACACAGCTCAAGTGGACAAACAACCCAGCCAAAATATGCTGTTAATGTGGATGACATTCAGCATCAAGTTGGGCTCATCCAGTACCCTCCGAGTAGTAATCAGTTCTTTATCATTGCACCATATTACGTGTTTAATGACAATCTGCGTGTGACCATGGGGAACCTTGCCACTTTATAAAAATTTTCTTTTTCTTTTTTCTTTCCTTATAAATATCAATACCAAATAAAATAAAATAAAATGGCTAATAATGTCAAAAACAAAAAAATTGTTTCAAAAAAACGGTAGCATAACTACCGTTTTGTTCACACAGGCGAAAAATTATTTTTCTCAAAAATGCGCAACATCTTTAACACCAAATAAAATGCTCATTTCAATAAACAAGGTTGTCTAAAAACTTACGAGCCCTTTCTATGGTACTACAACTACCTCATTGCCTGATGAAAAGACATTCCATGCGACTTTTATGAATCGGCATTGATGACATTACCTTTCAACCACAATCTGCGGAGATAAAGTGCTCTAAAATCATAAAAAACAGTAGTTATGCTACCGTTTTTGGCACAGCTACCGGTCCTTCCGCCGTAGTGTGGAGTATACTCCAAGCCTATCAGGTCGAGGTCAAAGGGCAGTAGAAACGCCAGTTTGCTTGTTGAGCACTTTGCTGTTCATAACTTTGTCAGTTCAGCAAACAGCTCTCAGAATTATCCTTATACAAGTCAGCCGTCCACATATAATGAAGCAAGTTTCTTAGATCTTCCAGATAGTGTAAGTGCTCCCCAGCTATGGGAGCCATTCAACTGACATGCCAGCTTGAATGATGATGATGTGGAAGGTGTCAGCAGCCCTGTTGTCAAGAATACTTTGGCAAAGTACTATGTGTGAAACAGTGTTATGAACAGTATTGAACTTGATGACCTAACAATTGTTGTTGCTTCTTGCACTGCAAAAAATAAAGAAATTCCAATAACGTAAAAGTGGCAATACTGTACTATAAAGCAATGTTTTAACATAGGGTGGTTTTTTTTCCGACTATGAGACAAGCTACCTTGTCAGCTATCTTGTTGACGTGCTATCTAGTAGTGGATTTTTGAAATAATGTGCCGCAGGTGAGGGCTGTTAGCACTTTCGGTGTACTGATCTGATCTGGAAAAACAAAAAGAAATATTTAAAAGAACGGTTCTATTTTGGTGCTGTATTTATGGACCTGGAAATATTGGTAGAATCATATATTCATGAAAATACATGGTCATGTATTTGTCGAAAATATTGAGCATACTCTTCATAAAAGCCAATTAAATGAATGGATTGAAAGCTTCTTTATTCTTCTTCACCAGTAATATATCACCCATTATTTGATTTCATGTTTATAATTGATTGGTAATGTTTTACGTTTTTATTTTTATTAGAAAGAATAAAATGTTTCTAGGTTTAGGGTCTACTATTACGCCTATTCCTATGCCTAGCCGTTTCTACCCGGTTGCTTGCTGCTATTTGGATGGAATATTTTTCTACATAAAAAATACCTGCAAAAATATGAATATCCAGTGATTTTTTGGGCTGCGGGAGTGTTCTGTAAAAGATAAAGAAGTGTTAATGATGTGGGGTACAAAGAGAAAATTTTTGTGTGACAAAAGATACTTACATTGCAAGAGATGGGCAAGAGTGGGCAAAGGGGACTTGAATTGTAAGGCTGGATGGGCTGTGTGGCAGGTTTTACTATAAAAAAGGGAATAAAAATTAATATGGGTGAAGAGAGTGATGATATATTTAATTTACATACCAGGAGTCAAATGGGTTATCAAAGTAGGGGGCATGGTGTGCAAAGGAAGCCCAAGTGAGTCTATAAAACACATAATAATAATTATTAATAAATAGTTTGAATAATATTTTAGATAAGTAAAAAGAGATTTATAAAGAATATTACCTTTATGATTACAATCACAAATGATGGAGGAGGCCGATGGCGTGAATAGAAAGGGCAGTCTACAATGGAATAGAGTCAGAAAGGGAACAAGTAGCATCTCCTTATTTTTCCTCGATCACTATCTGAATTTCGAGGAATAGTGGCTTTTTCAGAGGAGGCTTGGCTGAGTACCTAGTTATTTTTTCTCAATTTATTTTTTATATTTTTCTTTCTTGAATTATTTATTCAAAAATGTCCACCAACACCATTATCTATAACGTCTCAAACATTCAAAATGCTTTAATCAACTCCTCCATTGAAGGCATTAAGATGCTTCCTTTGAATACAACAATCTCAGTAAAAGCAAATGAATGGGAGCAGTGTCTTAGCCGAATGAATACACTGTGCTCAACAAAGTGGATAGTAAATAGAAAACTTATAAATCCAACCTTGGTCTTTGGAGAGACAAAGCAATGCCATCGTGCTGGAAAATACCAGTCTAAGCAACAAGTCTGTCTAGCACAAAAAGATACAAAGACATGTAGTTGTACGGCTGCTTTGAGAATCAAGCAGTTTAACAATACTTCGATTGTTACCTTTTGTATGACAAAAGATCATACCAACCATGTTCCTGGAGAGAGCCAGGAAATAAGAACCTTGCCTTTGCCTTCTGAGGCAATCAGAATTATTGAGGATCAGTTGAGAAGTGGAAGCAACTGTAGAAATACAAGGATATCCACACTTAGACAGATTGAAAACTGGGGTGTTGGTACCAGAAAGCCTAATTATGAAGAAATTTATAATAGAATGAGAAAGGTTCGTTAATAATAGCACATACAAGAGGTTAGATTTAATGATATTTATACAAAATATAGATGAAGACATTGCTCTATATGTTTGATTCAGATGAAAACACTTCAGTAGCAATCTGGTTAAATGAAAAGCTTCTTTCTCAGAGCTATACAGTTTTTACTGGAAACATTTCCCTGTACTCTAGTAATCAGAATCTGTTTGCTTTTGGGTTCCAATCACCCACACAAGTAACCATAATGAGCATGTGCCAGTCTTTTTGCCTCGACGCCACACATGGTATTTCATCAAGAAGTATGGAAGTCATGTATTCCTTGGTTACCAGACATCCACAAACTGGTAAAGGCTACCCTGTTGCATACATGGTGACAAATGACCAGACAGTTGGACCAATCAACCAATGGCTTGTGCATCTTTGTCAAAGCAGTAACTTTTCACCACTCAATATCACAATTGATTGCTGTATTGCTGAAGTCAATGAAATTAAAGCAGCATTACCTCAGACAACAATTCACTACTGTGAATTCCATGTTCTTCGTGCCTGGCAGAACAATTTGGATAGTAAGGTCAAGTTGGATGGCTCATATACAACACAACAGCTTGGATCATACAAAAGACAACTGAAGACTGATCTGAAAGACATACTTGTTGAGTCAGATGAAACAGTTTTTTTGACGAAAATTGCTGCTTTCAAACAAAATATCCAAAGTCAACCCAAATTTCTTCATTACTTTGAAAGAAAATGGACAGCCACTGAAGAATTGTTGAGGAGATGGGGACGCCCTTACGTTCACAAACAGCACCAGAGATATTTAACCAACAACTATATTGAATCGTGGCATAATCAGTTGAAGGTTATTTACTTTAATCGCGCCAGAATCAGAAGATTGGATCGCCTCATATTCATCTTGACCAATGATGTTGAGTTCTTCTATGAACAAGAGGTTGAGCGCTTACACTTCAACAATGGAAGAATGGGTCCTGTTGAGAACGAGCTCACAAAAAACTCCTTTGCTGCCTCCCAGATTCAAGATGACATACTCCCTTCTATGATCATAAACCCTTTGGGTGGGATTAGTAATAGTATGGATGATTCTAATAGTAAGTGGCAAATCCGGTCATTTTTGTCAGAGTCTATATGGTATACAATCATAATTTCGAGCAATTTGATCCAAAAATGTTCATGCCCAAGCTTTTTCCGTCGGCAAATACCATGCAAGCATATGTTTTTGCTGAAAAAATATAGTAAAGTTGCATTGGAATACATTGAACAGCAAGAACAAACCCGTATAAACTTGCAACAACAAAACCAGACGTCTGAAAGTACAGAAACTGCAGTAGACCAAGCAATTGAGACAAGTAGTGATGTGAATGATGATGAAGCCGACAATGTCAACTCTATCTTTCAGCGTGCTATAACTAGTTCAGCAATATGGCACCATCAACAAGAAGATTTGGAGACATTGAGAAGAATCCCAGGGGTAGATCTTGAAAAAGTAGAGATGATGACTAGATTGCTAATGGATGCAATGAAGCATTTTGATGATTTGAAAAATGCAAATCCTTCATACTTTAGAAATATAAATACCCAACAATAATAAAATCAATTCTATAATATAATAATAAAAACGTTTATTTTGAAAGAGGTATATGAATAAATATAAATAATAATATAAGAATTTGAAAAAGTAAACACTGTCACACGTTCCTATTATTCCTCGAAATTCAGATAGTGATCGAGGAAAAATAAGGAGATGCAACAAGTATGATTGAAAGAAAAAATTTTACCTGGTGCTGATGGCATCCTTACATAAGTTGTTTGGCCAATCTAAGAGAGAAAGTGAAAATAATTTTTATCATGATGACGGGACCAGTGAATGCGGCCAGTGAGTATTTGTCTAGATGGCCATTGTGGAAAGGATGAGTTGGAATGGGAGCGCACATCTATGAAAAAGAGGTTAATTTGTGTGTATAAAGAGGTATAAAAAATGTCTTACCAGAGAAAGGCGCCGATATTAAAAAAGCAAACAAAAGGAAAAATAAAGGGAACCAAAGAAAAAGGAGAGAGTCTGAAAATCTTTTCACCTTTGAAACATGCTGCGGAAGGTGTGATGGATTGAGCCCAAAAACAATATCAAGGCCGATTTGCATCTCAGTGCTTCAAGACAATGGATGAACATCTTTATAGTCATTCAAAATGCCTATATATAAAGGCCTTTTTGATAGTATTCAACCTCTCTTACCTTTACACCAACCCACACACACACACACTTACTTACTCACTCACCCAAACAGTTTTTGTATGTATATTATATTTATTTTTATTTCAATTGAACAAAAACTAATAATTATAATCGAAATATACTTTACCATATTCTAGAAAATGGTTAACCAAAGAAGATCGATTGCTCCTCATCCTGCTACTGCTGACATGGATCTGATATTGGAAAAGCTTGTTGCCATGGAGAACAAGATGACCATTATGGAAAGCGAGATGGTAACATCAAACGCCAGACTTGGTGTCATTATTGTAGGAAACCGTGAGACTATCACTGCCATTGATAATTTCGTTGAGGCTGCTCCTGCTGCTCCTGCTGCTCCTGTTGCTCCTGCTGCCTCCACCAGTGCAACTAGCAATGTTGTTGTGGCGGATCCCATTGCTTTGTCAAACCCCAGCAAGAGAGTTTCCACAGAGGTCTATGTAAGTATTATACTAAAGAGTAAAGACTATACTATCAGTTTGTTAACTTTTATATATTATTAGGCTGCGATCCACAAATTCATGTGGAATCCAAAGTTTCAGTCAACTGTCCCAGCAGAAGTAGAGGCCAACAACGATAAGCCCAGGTGGAACACCGATGTTCACTTCAACGTGACTCCCAACAAGGAGTTGGTTGATCAAATGCTCGTCTACCTGGGGCGTAAGTTTGCTGGCAACGGAATGAGGCAAAAGGATCTTTGTGAGAGGCTCCACAAGAATTTCATTAGTAGATGCCGAAAAGTGAGAGAGTCTCCTGCTGTGAGGGCTGCATTGAACAGACGTTCATGAAGATCTGGTCGTGCAAACGAAGTAAGTTGTTTGCAATATATTAAAAATCCATTAAACGCATATTAATAATAATATTTGTAGAACTATGCTCGTCATTTGGCAGCATATGACAATAACAGGGCTGAGATCAACCAGGAGATGGGTTGGAACTGCATAGGTGCACTCCAAAAGGGAGCAATGTCCAAGGGAGAATCAGATGACGAAGTCTCTGAAGCAGGAAGAAGACATGTGGTTTGCACAATTTGCCCAAGTTGGAGAAGCAATGAAGTGACACTGCAAAAAATATGTTACTGTACATATGTTCAAGGATGTTTAATTCTGAGTAAGATTTAAATCAAATTCCGGAATCTAATATAACTTGATTTTGTTAGCTATATAATATGTCTCATATGGAATGAGTGCAGGATTCTGAACCCATAATTCTCTATAGACGGACATACAGTTTCTTAACACAGCTGAATACTTTAACAACAACCAAACTTCATGTTTTTGCACTACGTTACATTTATCTATTGTTTTAAAAGCCAAAATACAATGGACTAAAATTAGATTTTGGGATGGAAGTATACTTGAATACGTTTTAAAAGAACATTATTGGACATTACAATCAATTATTTGGTTTCCAAGTATACTTGAATCCATTTTAAAATCGTTTTATTGGACATAATATTCTGGATAAATGATAAAATTTTTATTTGATAGAACAGAATAGAAGAATACTTCTTTTAAATATGTTGTGGCAAATGGTTTACCAAAAAATTTATTTCATAAAAATATTTTGTAAATACTATAATATCTATTGCAATATATCTCTGTCTATAATATGGATTACTATACAATTAATACTACAACATACCTTTTCATTAGATAATAGAATAATATAGATAGATACTTTACAATCATGACATATAAACCAATCGCACATTTTGATATCTATTAAAATAAAATTATATAATAAAAAATATGATTAATAATTTGATATCATTGTATAAATATATTTGAATATTTATCCACTTACCATTATTATAAAAATATCAGGGGGAATTATATAAAGATACTATATAGCATGATCTTGATATTAAATGTTAATAAAAAATAAATTTGTATAGAAATGCTACTTGCCAAGCAAATTATAATCTATGGGATTTCAGTATTTGATGACTATATTGCAATACTTAGATGACCTTACATAGATACTAAAAATAAAATGTGAGTAAGAAAATAAAGATATATTTCTTTAAGTAGACATACCATATGCTTATTATTTAAAAATCCCGTTATTGTAAACAAATAGTAAAATCTGTAATAGGGTAGTTAGCAAGTAAATAAAATCTTTATCAATTGATTTACCTTTTTATAATGAAAAGAGAACTAGTATGTGTATCTTTCATTATTAAATAAGCATCTACAATATTATAATTGTATTAGAGTAATGTAAAATATAATGTAAAATCACACACCATGACATACTACAAGTGCAAGTAATAAACAGAGAAAAAGAGAAAAATAAAAAAAATGAAAACAAAAATGTTTAAATAAAAATTATTTTCACCTCATAATTGAGGCAATTAAAATAATGCGGCCAAACTGGATTACAATATTTATTATGATATTAAACTTCCAAGATGTTCTTTGTATATAAAAAGTTTTTATTAAATAAGTCTTCTTTCTCTGCTCTCAAGTTACCAAGAATATTACTATCTCTTATATCTTATCATGTATGTAAACTATCCAAAAAATCAATATAAATTAATAAAAAAAAATTAATATTTCTATAAAGAAAATGCCATCCAACACTCCCAGAACTCCAGGACGCCAAACCCGAATGAATGCAGAGGCTACAGCCTCTCACCAGGTTCAGGCTGGTAGAATTGACAATCGTCAGATTGCTCAAAGAGTCCCACCTGTTGCCAATGAAGACCAGCAGTACGAGGCAATAATTGGCATGCTGAATGGTGTCAATAGCAACATGGTAGCTGTCAACAATAAGCTTGGCATGCTTATTGACAGTCAGGGCAAGACTCACCAGGCTGTAGGTGCATTGGCCAATGCCCATGCAAACAATGTGATTCAACAACAATTGGCTGTTCCAATTGCAATTGCTCCTTCCTCAGCCCCTCCAAACATGCTAGGTATTACTGGAATGGGTGATATTATCCTGGTAAGAGCCACTTGTTATATAATATAATATGACACTATTAAATAAATTATATTTAGGAATTGATCAGTGACAAGATGTGGAAGAAAGACTTCCCATCCAATGATCTATCTCTGATTGCTGAAAATGAAAGCAAAAAGAGGTGGAATAAGGATGAGCAGATCAACCACCCGGACAATGTTGCTGTCATCAACTACTTGAAAGAGTATATTCTTTCCCAGCCCCGTGCTGCTGGTTTTTGGCCTGGTATGGCAGTTGCCAAAATAAAAAATAACTACAAGACCTACCATCGGTATGCCAATATGACAATTGAGCAGGCAGAAGTCAAGAAGCGTAAAGGACGATCGAGCAGCCGTATTTCAGAGGTTTGTAATAGCAGGTTTATAATAATTAAATATTTTATTTGTCTTTTATGCTTATTTAAAAAAAAACTAGATCTGCTCTCGTCGTAAAGATTTTTATGAAAGTAACTGGAGACTTGTTGATGAGGAGATGGGTCGTGCTGCAGACAATTTTGGAGAAATGGCCTACAGCAATCTTCTTCAGAAGGAAGCAATGTCAGATGGTGAATCTGGGGATGAGGAGATTGCTGTTGGTTATACAGTACGTGTTTTGAAAGTTGCTCGTCCCAGCTGGCAAAGTGAGGAGGTAAATATCTTTTATAAAAGACAATATAATTTAGTATAAGAGGAAAAAACAAAACTAATAAAATAAACGTAGTTCAACAAACTCTTGGCAGTCATTGACCATATGACAAAAGAACGTGACTTGGGTAAATCCAAAATGAAGTCAAAGCCAAGAATGCCCCGATACCAAAGAACGGTCAAGGTTACTCCTGTTCCCAGTAACCTTGCATTGTCATTGCCACCCTGGGCCGTTAACAGTGAATAAATAATTTTTCACTATATCTCTATGCTTAATAACAACTGTTGAAGACTTAATTAATATGAAGATAAAGGTAGATATATTTAAAAATTAAAAATAGATTTTTTGGGCAAAGGAATTACAATTTTCTTGGTTTTATAGTCAAGTATGGCCACAGGCATGAGAATACGATGGATGGGCAACACGCTCTGAAAATCCAATGGTGAAAAAGTGTCCTGGTGAATTTCAGTACCTTCAAACTCTCTACTGATGTCAGAGGTGGTTTTGTACCATTTGACAAAAGCAAAGGTATGTTGGCTGTTGTGGCGCATGGGAGATGTTGTTGATATTGGACTAAAAGCATGTATAAAAATATATTGGATTTCTCCAACGTATGCATATACTGCATTTGTCCTGTTCTCCACAAACAATGCCTGAATATATGAGCCCCGTTTGTTGCCGTTGGAACCTTTGAACACCTGCCCAAGAATGTTGATTGACTTTAGCATCATGATCCAGTCATTTACAAATGCAGAGCTTGCCATGCTCTCTTTGCAACTCGAAATGTTCTTGTCATTGTACGCGACTTGATAGTATTCCACAAGACAATCATACTCTGACCTTGACATTGGTAACAAAGGTTTTGTTGCAAACGGAAATACAGACGGTGGCAGTGGCTCATTCCCTTTGATTGCCATTGATAGGTCTTGTGCGGCATTCAAGAACTCAGGAAGAGAAAACAAATGGTGTTGGTTTGCATGGTTTCCTTGTTTGCTATTAGGCTCTAATGATTTTCTGAATATATCAAGAAAGGTATGTGAATCAACAGATTGAAGAATATGCTGTGCAAAGTCGTCCTTATGCAATTCTTCCACAAACTTCTTCATATACGTCAACTCAAATCCATTTTTCTTGTTGGTGTGGAAGTTTTTGAGGATGCCATTATACCGCTCAAAACTGAAAAGCCAGTATCCATAGACGGGCCCAAAATCCTTGATCGTTTTTGATAGATGGAGATACAGATGCATGTTCGGTGACAACAAATCAGCATTGTAGATAGACTCACACCCTTGGCAAAAATCCTGGAGATATTGGTGTGCCATGCCAATTTCTTCTTGTGTGATACTAGGCTTTACCAGGAGTCGGCATGCATCAACAAAAAGGATCCAGTTCCTGAAATTCCTTTCTGGAAGGATACCCTTCAATGCCACGGGTGAGTATGCCAGGCACCATGACTTCCACTCGTCTGCCTTCATGAAGGGGAACCCCTTCCCAATCTTTGTCTTTAATGTCGTGTAGTCTGGCGGCAATACCATCTTTTCCACCATCTTCTGCATGGCAACAAGACTCTTATCATTGACTAGACCATCTGCAACCCATCTCTCCATCATCCTCTTGGCAGTGCCTAAGAAGAGATTGTGCATTGGATCAATGATTGTGCAGCGGACAACGTCAAAGTACTGGAGACGATGCAGTTCGGACCAGCGAACACCACTGGCAACTTCAAGGCGCTGCCTCTCAGCTTGAGTGGCTGCATTTCTCCAGACCTCAGCATCCTTATGATTATCATCTCTAGTGCGAAGGAGCCACTTTGAGGAATCAAATCCAGAATAATCAACGGAGCTTGTGCCAGCTAACCGAGTGAACCGACGATTACACTTATGACAAGCATTTGTACTCGTATGGGAGGTGAACCCACATACTTTCCTTGCGGCGGGAATGTCACATGCAACCAGAAAGAGAGCGGCACGGACAGTTGCACCAGATGGGCATTGGTAAGTTTTCATTCGAATTCCTTTGTAGAGATCCTCCAACTCATTGACCAGTGGTTTGAGATAGTGATTTATCTCTGAGGTTTTCGCTTCTCTGGGTCCAGGCATTAATCCAACAAGGATCACATTCTCTTTCTTGAATCTGATATCCCGTGGAAGATTGTTGATTGCAAGGTAGATGGCGCCACAAGAATATGTTACACCATCAAATGGTTGAAACCAGTCAATGTTCAATGTCAACATGAGAGATCGCTCACTGTCAACAAAGGGGGTTCCATTTACATCAGCCAATTTGTTCCACATTTTCCCATCATACACGTCAAACATCATGCCCTCTGCCTTTGGGCCACGATTCCATGAGTTGATCAAATCTTCAAATCCAGGGTGGTGGAAGAACTTCTGGAGAGAATTTTTGAGGGAATGGTAAACATATGTCTTTTTTGGGATTCTTGATACAGAACCAGACACAAAAAGTGGGTTGCCACACACAGAGTTTTTCCCAAACTTGTCAAAGATACAATGAGATGGAGCGGCCAAATCGTTCTCATATACTTTATGGCACTCAGAGCAAGAAATATACTTTGTGATACCATTTGTCAAAGTGTCCATACCAGCCAGCTTTTTGAGTCCAGGAACACTGACAGGAAGGCAGAATGGATCAAAAAACAATGCAAGGATCTTGTTCACAATGGTAATCAAGACGACTGCACCTTCATCAACAACATACAAAGATACAAAGAGTGCGATGTTGATCACAATGAAACAGTGAATGAAATTTAATTTCAAGATGGATTCTGAAGAATAATCTATTACAAGAAGTATTAATTTATGAGAGTTTGTTTAAGGGCCTGATATTGATTATTATTATACAAACCTTCATCTTCAAGTATCTCACAGTCACTGTTTTCATCATCTTCATCTTCTTCCTCAGAGCTATCATTACCAGGATCTTGTTCTTCAAACCCAAAGACAGAATCTGCCTCAGAAAAAGGTAGGCTTCTTGTCATCTCAGCTCTAGTTTCTTCAAAAGAGATTGGGCCTATAAAATCAAAATATTAGCCCTAAACAGCCAATGAAAAATAAATTATTCTTACCATTGCACTCATAATCAACTTCGGCTTCATATTGTTCACTCTGAGAAAGCTCTGCATTATCAATTGCAATGGAATCAAGTACATAACTGGTTGTCTCAGTTGCTTTATTACAAGATAATAAAATATAAACATTATTTTGCTGAATATTAGAAATTAAATTTTTTATCTTACATCTTTGGGCAACCAATTTGTTTTCATTATCTTTTTTCAAATGACGGTTGAAAGTTTGGAGAGACAACATATCATATCCACCTTCTTTATTTTTGCACATGGAGCATCTGCACTCCTTTTTAGTTCTTGAGTTGCGTGTGGGAGCCATTGTTAAATAAAATGTTTATAATTATGTTTAGCAGTAAAGAAAAGGAGTTCAAAGAATAGTTTATTACACTTTAATTGAGTTTGACTTTGACATCTAAAGGTACACAACGGTTTTTAGCCAATGGTGATGGCCAAACCATTATTGAAATGGATTTTATAAAAAAATATCTGAATTACAATTTTATCTTTTCTGGGACACAGAACTTCAACATACTGTACATATGTAAAGTAACACCATTTTTGCAGTGTGAGTTGTTGAGCTGATTATAAATAGTATATTGAATGACTGTAGATTACTGATGCACAATTGATAGTTTAACCGATTCATCCAAGTCGTTGACAGATTCGTTGATCTCCAACTTGGAGCAAATGCTCATCAAATGTTGTCAAGGGTTTATGCCAGAACTGTGGACGTGGAAGTCCCGACTAATTTTAATCCCAGTCTTCCTCAGTGGGCTCTTAGACATGGGCTTTAATAAAATATTTTTTTTTATCTATCCATCTCACTGGAAAAACGGCCCTGAATACACTGGTGGTATAGTAGCCCTGAACTGGTATGAAAGCTAGTCTATTTTTCAACTCCACAGTTTTCCTTTTTTTTTATTTCGAAAATATAATTTTACTACATCCTATTGGTTCAGATACAATGAGCATTAGAATATTACTTTTTATTATTATAAAAGTATAGCAAATAAAATACATGTAACACTCGTTTCCTTTTAATAATAATATTACAAACACAAACATCATGTCTTCTTCCAACAGTATTTACAACACCAAGTGCTATTGCACTGTATGCGGTGATAATGAAGAAGGATTCACCTATGTGACAAGAAGAACTGTCTAACATCATAACAAAAGAGCCAGAGTAGATGCAGTATTCACATCTTCAAGGGGTATTTTATTTAAAACAACAGAGTATACTTGTATATTAATATTATATTATAAATAAAGACTCTCAAAGAGAAATGATGGAAGTTGATTCTGAGTGTAAGAAATATATTTATTTAAATGTCAATGGTGTCTAACACACTATTATATTCTATATTTGTAGCTGTCATGACTTACCAACCTGGTCCCGTAGAAGAGGGCGGCCAAACAAATGTTCCTGTTTTGGAAATTGAGTCCATGCCTGCCAACGATGTCTCCATTGAGAATGACAATGATGACAATGAGATCTCGGTTGAGAATGACGATGGCGCCAGTGATGATGAAGATGTTGTTGAGCTTGAGCTTGAGGAGTTGGATGCCGAAGGTTTGTACATAATCATTGAATAAAAGAAAAAGCCTGAAAAATTGAGTATTAATATTTTCTCTTTTTTTTTACAATAGCCCCTTTTGAAGCCCCTGGTATGCCTGAGAACCCAGTTCACAAGTTTATCGCCATCTTCACAGTCCTTTTTACATCCCGCTACGTGGTCAACAAGGGTTCCATTGTCTTGATCGAGTTCATCAATGAGCTCTTGAAGATTTACGAGCAGGATTTCCAGCTTCCAACAAGTCTTCTTGGGCTCCAAAGAATGACTGGATTTTCCGAGATATCCAAGGGAATCCACAGATTTGTAGCATGCCAAGATTGCCATCAAATCTACGATGAATGCATGACAGTTCCTCCCACCTGTGTGTTCCAGAAGCTTGGATCCAACTCTGTCTGCGGGTGTAAGTTGGTGAAGGAGTCGTCTGTTGGTGCCTTGGCCCCAAAAAGGGTGTTTGTCTATCAATCCGTCAAGCATGCTATGAAGACACTCTTTCTTCGCCCTGGCTTTGAGGCCAGAATCAGACACTGGAACTCAGATCTCAAGATTCCACAGACAATGTGCGATGTCTATGACGGCGCCATGTGGAAGGACATCAAGGACATCAACGGCGCCCAGTTTACAGCGGATCCGCGCTCCCTCATGTTGGCTCTCAACATTGACTGGTTCCAACCTTTCGATGGTGTGGTGTACTCTTGTGGTGCCATTTATTTGGTCATCAATAATCTACCTCGGGAGGAGCGATTCAAGCCAGAAAACACCATCCTCGTTGGTCTTATGCCTGGACCAAAAGAGCCAAAGTCAGAGGAGATCAACCACTACCTGGAGCCATTGGTAGATGAGTTGAACGAGCTCTATGTTGGAATGAATATTCCAACATTTGAGAGGCCAACTGGTGCCAGTGTCCGTGCTGCACTAATGATGGTGGTGTGTGACATCCCAGCAGCAAGAAAGACCAGTGGATTCACCACCCACAACAGCACATGCGCATGCTACAAATGCAATCATCAGTTCTCTCGTCTGGAAGGCACGACCAGTGTAGATTTCCGCGGTTTCGAGTTTGCTGAGTGGAGGCTTGCGAGTGGTGCTGAAAACCGGGTGCATGCTGAGGTGTGGAAAAGTGCAAGTACATCCTCAGAAAGACATCAGCTGGAGGTCAAAAATGGTGTTCGATGGTCGCAGCTGCATCGTCTTGGATACTTTGATCTAGTACGTGGAACGATCATCGATCCCATGCACAATCTCTTTCTGGGCACGGCAAAAAGAATGGTGGAAAAGTGGACTGCCAGTGGTCTGATCGTAGACAGGGATCTTCGCGAGATGCAGAAGATAGCCGAGACCATGGTACTGCCTGTTGGCTACAGCATGCTGAAGACGAAGATTGGCAAGGGGTTCCCCAGGATGAAAGCTGATGAATGGAAGTCGTGGGTATTGGTGTACTCTCCGGTTTTGCTGAAGTACGTTCTTCCACCAGCAAACTTTGCCAACTGGATCGATTTCGTGGACGCATGTCATATTCTGGTCAAGCCAACAATAACGTATGATGATGTCGAGTCAGCTCACCTCCATCTCCAGCAATTCTGTCAATCGTGCGAAACGCTTTACCCTGCTACAATCCTCACCTGCAATATGCACCTGCACCTCCATCTTCGCGACACCGTTCATGATTTTGGACCCGTGTACGGTTATTGGCTCTTTGGGTTTGAGAGATTCAATGGCTTGTTAAAGAATATTAACACGAACAGAAGAGATGGGTTTGAGATGACCTATATGCAAAACTTCCTGGAAGATGCATACAAGAGTGACTATGTCAATGCCATTTTTCCCAATTCGAGCCAAGTCCTCTTTTCTCCTGTTCTCCAGAAACTCACGTCCACCACACCCACCATCCTCTCCTCTCCCTCTACAACCTACTGCACATTTGACTTGCAAGACTTTCTTCGACTCTCCAACGATGCAACAATTCTTGTCAAAGGCAATGAACCGCTCCCTCCGTCTGCATTTCCTCTCTTGACCAGTAAGCCTTCCTCAATAAGTGATGTCCACTATCCTTTTTTGTTGGAGTATTACAAGAAGCAGTATGACATTCCAGACCTAGTGGACTATCGTCATGCCTCCCTCTCGCCGTTTTTCGTTGATAATCAGATTGGCAAACTGAAATCAATTGATATTCTAGGCCAAACATATGTTGGCAAGAATAGTTCTGTCAGTCGTGGGTCTTTTGTCCAGGCACTGTTCCTTGGCAGATACGGCGACCATGCAAATGCGTATACTGGCCAAATCCAGTATATGTTTACTCATTCCTTCATGCCACCAACCAACCAGACAATCTGCTCAAGTCATGGAATCCAGCACACCGAGCATGTTTTTGCATTTGTCCGATGGCTTCCTCTGTCTTCAGATAGATCACGAGAAGACGATGGTGTGGACATTTGCCTGCCTGAATTTTCAGATGATGACTATCAGTGCATCCTGCCTGTTCATCGCATCTTGCTTGAGGTGGCCACTGCCAAATATACAAAGAACAATGAGACGACAACACTAGTCATTCCTCTGCCAAAAAAGCAATATGCTTAAATAAATAAATAAAAACATCTTTCCTCCAAGGCAAACAATTTTACCTTCTAAGTATGTTATTAAGACAAACTGTAACAATCAGCTTAAGAAGAGTTTTTTTTTTAATTTTTTAATTGTTTAATTTTTTATTCGTCATCTCTGACGGTCCACTGTGGTGGTGGGGGAGCATGCTGTCAGGGACTGGTTTGGTCACGACACTGTGGAAGCGTCTTTCCATCAGCTGTCGAGAATTGTTGCCCAAGTCGACACGGGCATACAAGTCAACCATTTCGAGGAAATGGTTGAACTAAAAGGACAATTAGTTTCTATTTATTATATTTCAAAAACAATAAACTTGGCTGGAAAACAATTTACCTCGTTGCTTCGCCAACTTGGGCGCTTGACGTGAACGATGCGCACACCTGGAGTCCCAGGTGTCTCATCACCAGACTCGCCATCAGACATTGCTCCTTTCTGAATGAGATTGGAGCAATCCCTACCCATTGCAGCATCAATGGCAGCCTTGTTCTTGGCATAGGTAAGGCCACGGCGTTTGAGGTGCTATAGATCAATTGGTATTAATATTACTCTTAAAACTAAGCTCTGATTAGAATATAAAACACAACTTACATCACCCTCACGAGAAGAGCGCCGTGTCTTTGCCTTTGCGGCATCCCTCTTGCTAGAAGTCTGGGACTCCAGGTGACACCGACTGCGGAAGTGGTTGTGAACCTTTTCACGGATGTCACTGTTTCGCAACCTGGGGTCCCGAGACCTTTGCACCAGGAAGGCCATTAGGTTGTCCACCAACTCTTTATTTGGACTGTCGTTGAAGAAGACCTTGGTGTTCCACCTGGGCTTCCTGTTGTTGGCCTCAATTTCGGCCTGGTCATTCGACCTGAACCTTGGCGTCCACATGTAGCCATGAATAAGTCTCTATTTTATAGCATTAAATTAGTGAATTATTATTACTCTGTTACTTACAATCACTTCCGTGAGGTCCTTTGGTTTTGGCTCAGGAAGAACATTGCCAGTAGTGCTGACAACTGGGGCCACAGCAACAGGAACCACTGGCCCAGCATTTGAAGGCTGACCAGTGTTGGTGTTGCCTCCAACATTGGTACCACTTTGGCCGTTCATGGTGGTATATGCTTGTTTGAGAAAGCCTACGTCGTTGCTTATTGTCAAGACAGTTTGCTTCATAGCAATTATCTCCTCCATCATCCGAGGATTCTCTGCATTGGGCTGAGGAGCGAGTGCGCGTCTGTTTGCCATTGTCTAAAGAATATTAAAATAGTCAGTGTCAATTATATTATACTGTGTCTGGATTTAATATAAATAATATTCTTTACTTGTAACTAAAAAGATAATAAGATGATGAGAACACAAAAGAGTGAGAAAGAACAAGTCAATTATACGAAAAGCATATTATATATTAATAGCCATATACATGGCTGTATCCAAAAAGACTTCTTGTAGACTATCAGAGTTGATATCGGCAATCAAAATTGTCCTTTATTAATTAACTAGTGAGTTGGTCTCTTTGGATAAAGAAAAAGACTTTGTAAAATCGGTTTTTATATATATATACTTTGGGTTTATTCTATAACACAATTAATATTACTATTCATTTAGCTTTAAATCTATTTGTCTATATATTTTATTCTGTTTAAATTATACAGGCTCTTTAACAATAAACATTATCCATCTATCCCGAAAACCTTATTCTTTAAACCAAACGATTCTTGATAGTGTTGATTACACAGCTTTTTTTTTTCACATTGATTCTGCGCCTTTATTGTAAGCCCAAGAAAATAATAAACAGCAGACTGAAACCTAGCAAAGCATATTAATCGCTCAGGATATATTTTGGATTCCATCCATTACACCTATTCTGTCTCTATTTCAAATTCGATGTGGGCCCTTGTAATTAATCTCTCTTTTTCTCTATATCCGCGCCAATTTACTTTTCTCTTTACACTCCCATAAACACAGGCTGATTCCGATGCATCCTTTCCACATTGCCCATCCAGGTTAACAATCATCAGTTAAACTCTCTGTAATCTTATAATTTATTCTGACTCTCTCTCTTTCTATCAATCTTATAGACCTCTTTGACTCACACATCTCATTATATTATACTGTCATCGGGACCATGGTAAAAAAGTCTTTTCAAATCAAAATTTTCCTTATCTGACTTTGTTTACTCTGCAATAGACCACCCCTGCCATTCACCCCATCTGCCTCTTCCATAATATATGGCTGCTATCATGATGGTAATGCCGTTTCTTGTTCTTTATACTTTTCTATAATATTATTTCCGTTTGCTCTTTTTATCTTATAGCCCTATTCCACCCGCATGGCCTATTATATAGCACCATCATCAGTGCCCAGGTAAAAAAAAACTTTTTTGTGTCAAAAAAAAAATTTTCTTTTCTAACGTTGCTTATTCTAATTTAGGCTATCACCATCACTGTCCACCCCATCTGCCTCTCTCATCATCTACGACTGGTTATCATAATGGTAATGCCATTTCTTGGCCATTATTCTTTTCCATAATATTATTCTGGCTATTTACTAATAATTTTTTATACTCTTAACAAGACACTATTATTGGCCGCCATATACCATCCCTCTACTATAATCACCAACTCTGTTTTTGGTATGTAAATAAATTTTTCTATCACTCAATTCACCCATATTAATTTATTTTATCCCATCTCTAGTCAATCCAATCATACAAGATGCCATGTCACACAATTCAGCCCCTCTTTGTCCATTCTTATCCAATCTTTGCAATGTAAGTATAATATCCCTCGCATCTTGAATAGCACCCGCACTCTTGAATATATATCGCTAATATAACTTTTATTATATCAGAACACTACCGCAACCACCTAAATTGCCGCCAGACCCTATTTTCAGGTATTGTTCAGTAGAGAAGCACCCGATCCAAGTAGTATCAAGTAGGCTGGTAGAAGCGGCAAGGATAGACCGTAATAGTATTAGAACTCGTGTATAGAACCATTCTATTCTTTCCAATAAACACAAATATAAACCATAAACAACCTAATAAGTACGGGATATAAAATAATTGAGAGTATATCACTGGTCGAGAGTAATAAAGAGGATACCAAAATCAATAAATAATGGGCTATCTACTGTAGGCAAAGTACCTTATACTACAGTTATGTGACTTCTCAAGGGTGTAGGCAAAGGAACCTCGCCATTCTATTTTTAATAGACTTATTGAATATAATAAAATTAAAACTGAGATTTGCATAGGTAATTCTGGTATTCACTTCAAGTTGACATATTAAGAATACTAACTCCCCTTACTAGCATCACCCCTAGTGGACTAAACACCAGTGTTTAGCGCGAAAATGCTCAGGCACCAAAGGTACCTTGTGCACTAGGCATTTGTTCACATAAACTCCAGTATATACCTTACCTTTGTCCAGGAATATACCTACCTATATACCAGTGTATATCAAATGGTTTTCCCAGTGCATTCCAATACATCCTGCCTGCATTGCTCCTCCAAACTAATCATAGTCAGTTAAATGTGCCGGTGCCATCTTGCAAATTATTCTGATTCTCTCTTTCTATTTTATAGACCTCTTCCACTTTCATAGCCTATTATATGATAACGTCATCAGTCCCAGTGTAAAAAAATATTTTCGTGTCAAACTTTTTTTTTCTCTAATGCTTCTTATTCTCCTATAGGCCGTCGCCATCAATCACCCTATACCCCATCTGCATCTTCTATCATCTACAACTGTCATCATAATGGTAATACTGTCTTTTAGCTTTTATACTTTTTTATATATTTATTCTAACTATCTCTTTTGATCTTATAGACCTCCTCTACTGGCATAGTCTATTATATGGTATCGTCATTGGTGCTATGGTAAAAAAAAATCTTTTTGTATCAAAAAAATAATAATTTTCTTTTCTAACGTTTCTTATTCTACAATAGGCCGCCGCCATCACTGTCTACCTCATCTGCCTCCCTCATCATCTACAACTGGTTATCATAATGGTAATGCCGTTTCTTGGTCTTTGTGCTTTTCAAAATATTATTCTGGCTATTTACTAATAATTTTTTATACTCTTAATAAGAAGCTATTGTTGGCCGCCATATACCATCCCTCTACTATAATTGCCAACTCTGCTTCTGGTATGTAAATTAATTATTTTATCACTCAATTCACCTGTAATAATTTATTTTACCCCATCTCTAGTCAACCTAATCATACAAGATGCCATGCCGCACAACTCAGCCCCTCTTTGTCCATTCTTGTCCATCCCTTACAATGTAAGTATAATATACCTCACATCTTGAATAGCACCCACACTTTTGAATATATGTCACTAATATAACTTTTATTATATCAGAACACTACCGCAACCACCCAAATTGCCATCGGACCTTATTTTCAGGTATTGTTCAGTAGAGAAGCACCCGATCCAAGTAGTATCAAGTAGGCTGGTAGAAGCGGCAAGGATAGACAGTAATAGTATTAGAACTCGTGTATAGAACCATTCTATTCTTTCCAATAAACACAAATATAAACCATAAACAACCTAATAAGTATGGGATATAAAATAATGGGGGAGCATTCAATGCTTGATTACACAGTAATAGCCTTCAAATATTGGTTAAAAATTAAGAAAGTCTTCAATCCACCTGAGTATAATCAGATTTTAATCATGTCAAGAGGTTCTTTTGCTTTCAACTTTCCTCTTATATAAAGAGTGTACAACAACAAAACTTGGTTTCAAATAGACTTTTATTCTGTACATCAGGTCAAATTAATGACCCGCTCATACTAACAACCCCTACTTGGTCAGCCCATGAAGTAAATACTTATGCAGAAACCAGGTCATAACTCATTGTGTAAAACTTGGCTTTGGCACATACAGAAACCCATACAGTGTATCTAATAAATCTTAATTTTACCCCTTAGTAACCGCACTTTTACACATGAGTATTCAGACCCATTTTTCCAGTGCTAATAAATATTAATATCATATAAAATAAAATAAAATGGCTAATAATATCAAAAACAAAAAATTGGTTTCAAAAAAATGGTAGTTATGCTACCGTTTTGTTCACACAGGCAAAAAATTATTTTTCTCAAAAATGCGCAACATCTTTAACACCAAATAAAATCCTCATTTCAATAAACAACGTTGTCTAAAAACTTACGAGCCCTTTCTATGGTACTACAACTACCTCATTGCCTGATGAAAAGACATTTCATGCGACTTTTATGATTCGGGATCGATGACATTACCTTTCAACCACAATCTGCAGAGATAAAGTGCTCTAAAATCATAAAAAACGGTAGTTATGCTACTGTTTTTGGCACAGCTACCAGTCTTTCTGCCGTAGTGTGAGCAGTGTGAGAGAAAGGACAGAGATATGAAGGGGCATAAATAAAATGAAGTGCTGATGTGTGAGAGGGTGTAAAGAGGTAGATAACAGGAAGAGAAAGATAAGTGCGCACAGACAGCAACGTGGGGAGAAGGGAAGGGAAGATAGATGACAAAAAATAGTGTACAATGGATAAATATGGAAATGGATAGGAGGGGTTTGAAATGAGAGTGAGGGTGACAATTTATGGAAAATCAAAGAAGTGTGGAAAAAGGGAGGTATGAGAAATAAGATGACTTGCAAACGGAGAAAGGTGATGTTGCCAAGTTGGTCAGGATGCTACGTCACACTTTCTAGCAGAGAAGGCCTTGGAAAAGGCACGTGAAATGGAGAGAAGTGGGCAAAGCTGGAAATCCTACAACACCTGTGTCAAAAAGTGATGCGTGTTGAGTTTGGTTGTGTAGCGTAAACTGGTCATGAAGGTTTACGGACAGTTAAACACTAGTTGATTTCACTCGGGACAATCAACGGACAGATAATACAAACAACAGACAACGGAACCAACAGTGAGACAGAGATCTTATAACTTTAACGGAAAACAGCCTTGTATTTCACTCAGGACAATACAAGCTCGAATTGGGTTCAAAAGAAAATAATCGGAAAACTGAATGAATTTTATTGATAGAGATATTGCTCTTCTTTTATACAAAACTATTGAATAGTTCTTCTTACTAATTATGTTATTCAAATGTCATTCCAATCATAGCTAAAGATAAAAGAGATTGTATGAACAAATCTGGAAAAGTGTCAATGAACAAGAAGTATAAAATATGGGGGGTAAGCTGGAAAGAATTATCGAAGTGTGAACAATGGAATGAGTAAAGGTAAAAATGTCAGAGTAAATTGAAGTGAGAGGAAATAATCTTTAAAGATAAAAAGGGAAAAAGAATTGAGACAATATTCTGGACAAGAAATCTGGAAATTGGGGATAACTTCAGGTCCCGCTAAAGTTCGGATGATGGTAGTAACGGTTAGTTGTGATGTAGCACTCTTTCTTGGTGGGCCCTTAGTGACGTCACGGAATTTCTGCTAGTTTTGTGGTGCAGCTGGAAAATCTACAACACCTGTGTCAAAAGAGTGTGCTTCCTTAGCGCAGTTGGCAGCGCGTTAGTCTCATAATCTGAAGGTCGCCAGTTCGATCCTGGCAGGGAGCAAAATGTTTTCCTTTTTTGCATTTTGTCTTTGTGTTGTCGTTCCTGATCTGGGATGGTCTGTCAGAGTTGACATAGCAAATAATAACCCAGATAATCAGGTACCCAATTGGTAATGCTTTTAACATATGTCTTCAATGTTATACCAATTGGTTCTCCTTTTTGTAAAACCAAGACATATTCTCATCACCTCTCATAAAGAGATAACCAATGTGTCTTGAGTAAAAAGTAATTAGTTTAGATAGTCACTGGAAAAATATATGCAAATCATGGAAATAACAGGTGTTGGTTATTGGGATATTATGTAACATAATAATGCTTGACAGCATAATATTATAGACACTACGGCGGAAAAAACGGTAGTAAAGACTCTGTATAAGGCGATTTCGGTAGCTGTTACCGTTTTTTTAGTGCAAAAAAAAAGGGTAGTTATGAGGCAGGAATAGGCACAGCTACCGTTTTTTTATCCAACCAAAATTGTTTCTTTATATACTATAGCCTCTCTTTTATATTACTTTATATACTAGCACCCATTCTTTTTTTACTGCCATTTATTTGAAATAATGGTTTATTTTTTATTATAATTTCGATTTATTTCAAATAATATTAAAATATATATACAGGGTCGGGTAACAAATTCTGCACTTTGAATCTCAGATTTTCATCTCTTTAGACACCTTTACACTTTGCTTTTCTTAATCTCTTAAATTCCATTAATAACTTTATCATCATGCCTAAAGTACAAAACACTCAACCCCACAGGACCTTGCAAAAGCTTTCAGATTTGAGAAAAGGAATCTTAATTGGGCTTAACATGGCCGGAATGAAAGTTGCCGACATTGCGAGACACGAAAACGTCCCACCTACTACAATCTCTCGTATTATTAAAAAATACAACGAAACTGGGTCTGTTGCTGACAAGAGCCGTTCAGGAAGACCAAAGCGACTTACTCCCAGAGAAGAAAGACATCTCATGTTCAACTTGAAGAGAGATCGTCATCAGACTTTGGGTGACATGGCTTGCACCATAAAGGAAGAGACGGGAAAATCTGTTTGTGCAAAGACTATTAGCACGACTTTACACAGAATGAATATTCATTCATGTGTAGCTCTCGCGAAGCCTCTCCTGACTAAGGAGCACATTGCAAAGCGCCGCACTTTTTACAATGCTGTAAAAAACTGGGATCAGCAATGGGAAAAGGTGATCTGGAGTGATGAGTCTAAGTTCTCTCTCTTCAAGAAGAATGGCCGTACCCATGTTTGGCGTGAGCCTAATGAGAAGTACCACCCTGACTGCCTTACTCCAAAAGTGCAAGGAAATGGAGGTTCAATCATGATCTGGGGGTGTATCTGGGCAGGAGAGGTTGGACCACTTGTTGTCTTGGATGGCAATATGAATGCCAAAAAGTATGTGAAGGTTTTGCAAGACTCTTTTTGCCTTTCTATGAGAGTCTTCCCCATGTTGAGGGTGGTGGCTACATTTACCAAGAAGACAATGCCACCTCCCATAAAGCAGCCATGTCAGAAAGGTGTAAAGAAGATCTTGGGCTGAAGGTCTTGGAGTGGCCACCAAACAGTCCTGACCTCAGCCCAATCGAAAACATCTGGAGTCTTTTGGATGACCTTTTGAGGATGAGGCCTCACAAGCCTACCACTCTGGACGAGTTGAAGGAGGCTTTACAAGAAAGCTGGAGAATGGTGACAGTAGATGTTTGTGAACGATACTGTCTCCACATGGATATCAGATTAGCTGCTTTGAAAGCAAATAAATTTATGCATATTCCATATTAAACATAACGCATTTTTTTACTATTGTAAACTTCATACATTGAAGATTAGTCTCTATGAATCTCATGGCTATATGTAGTCTTTACATTCTTTACTACACGATTAAAGATACAAGACTTTTATCTTCTTTTTTATCGGACATTAAAACCACCACAGTTTTTTACTGGACCCTGTAATAATAATATAGAAACATACCAAAAGCAAATACTATTTAATATTATAAAACGTATATGATACAAACCTTTTACTCAATCTATACACAATGCCAACAACATGTTCTTATGACTTGGATGGCCTTTGGTCTTCACCGATTGCTATAAAAATATTGTGGTCAGAGAATGAAGCAATCAAATAAACCGAGCTTATTATTTTGGATAGCATACCAGTATACGTTGTGCTTGTCAATTGGCGTGCCAAGCATCTTGTTATGGATCACTGTCATGACTTGGATAGCACCTTTGGTCTTCATCGATTGCTATAAAAATATTGTGGTCAGAGAATGAAGCAATCAAATAAACCGAATATATTGTTTTGGGTAGCATACCAGTATATATTGTGCTTGTTAATCAGCGTGCCGAGCATCTTGTTGTGAATCACTGTCATGACTTGGAAGGCCTTTGGTCTTCATCAATTGCTATAAAGATATCGTGGTCAGAGAATAAAGCGATCAAATAAACCGAGCGTATTGTTTTGGATAGCATACCAGTATATATTGTGCTTGTTAATCGGTATACCAAGCATCTCTTGAATTAATGCCACTATATGAAACGTACAGATGTAAATACTAGATGCAGTAGAAGGAGAATAGAGAATGCGCAATATGATTAATTAAAGAGTGTAAACATATTATAATATTCTTACCATAGAAAATATATTGCTGTAAAGTCAGCTCATAAGATTTAAAACTAATTCGAATATAATGGTAATTTGCAGAATGAGTACATCATTAAGAAAACAATATGCATATTCTACAGAGATTCCCAGGTGGGGAGGTGGGGAACGACAAACTTTAGTGTAATATAGCTGTAAAAAATTTTCACCTTTTTTTAGTGTCTGAAAAATTATGAGATGAGTGTTTCATTCCTTGATTAAAGATAGCAGAGCTGAAGATGTGGTATACAAGATTCCAATCGGATGTTTATGTCATTGACAACCTTACATAAGGGAGAGTCATTTAGTTTTACTTCAAAAAAGTAGAGCAAAGAAAAGAAAAGAAATATAAACTAACCTCGGCGTAATACAGCTATAAAAAAATTTCATTTTTTTTGGTGCTTGAAAAAGGGTGAGATGTGTGTTTCATTCCTAGATTAAAAACAACAGAGCTGAAGATGTGGTATACAAGATGCCAATCGGGCATTTATTAAGGTGGCAATCTTACGTGATGGAGAGTTATTCGATTTTATTTCAAAGGAGAGGACCAAAGCAAAGATAAAACAGCTAAAGGAAAAGAGGAAAAGAAAAAGTGCGCTAAAACATATACTAAAAATATGAGAGAACCAATAAGAGCAGCCTAAAGAATATTAAAGACTTAGTCTGTTTCTCTTAGATGAAGGCTCATTGCTCATTCCTAGTAGTGTAAACCTATATCAAACAGTAGAAATATTATATTAATATTAAATTGAGAATAGATGAGCAACAAAAAAGCTCTAACTTATAGTACATCTGTCATGATTGGGGATTCAGCCTCGTCATCCGTTTAAAATACCTCATCTTCCGTGTTGTAAATGAGTATTGATCACTGCTGAATCTGAGAGTAAGACTGAAGGATAAAATAATATCCTCAGCTATTCCAGTCAAACGGATCTGGCTTTATGAGATTATCCAATACACAGATCATCATACACATAATTGATTATTATTTATTATTATTATTGTTATCACCATAATATGGGATATACAGATATACACATATTTATCTAATGGCATCATCATATTCCATCTACATATTTCGTTGATTATATGAATACTTGATTGAGAGACTACAACTACAATGAATTAATAATTCTAAAAACATTACCCAAGTATCTGGGTCGGAATATTAAAATATTACCAATAGCATAAATGCTCTTCTTTACCAAAGCTCTCACTGGAAAAACTCCCAAATTTAGCATTGTATCAATGTGGCAAAAGGGTAGTGGAAATATAGAGCTTTTTTTCATCTCAGATATTTTTTTTACTTCAAATAAAAAGTGTAATTCTAATCCATCCTATTGGTTCGGGCAAAAGATTAAAAAACAATAGCTTTTTTTTCATCTATAAAATGACAGCAAATTAAAATATGTAGCACTTGTTTCCTTTTTTATCTCACAATCGAATCATATAAACAATGTCTTCTATTTCCGCTCTTAACAACACTGCCTGTTACTGCAACAAATGCAACAACAACCAGCAAGGATTCTCTATTGTATCCAAGCGCACTTCCCAGCGTCATGCCAAAAGAGCAAGATTTGAAGAAGTCTTGGATTTTGAAAACAGTATGTTATTTTCAATATTAATTTTATCTTTGCTGCGCAATAATAACCATTAGCCTTTAATTGAACTCAGGCACACAAAGTGCCGTGATGGACGTTGATGTTGAGGGTAAAAAATATTTATTTGAAAACCAGTACAGGGCAATAAACTAATGTATTCTATATTTGTAGCAATCCCGACCTCTCAATCCGAATCCATGGAAACGGATGGTCAGGTCGGCCTACCATTTTTGGATTCCGTCCCGATGTCTGACGATGATTCAGTTGACAATGAGGCCAATGGCGATGGCGCCGAAATCACCGATGACTCTGACAATGACAGCGATGATGAAGCCGATGATGAAGAGATTGAGGTCGAGGAGTTTGACAGTGAAGGTCAGTATAGAATAGCTACAATACAAAAGCAAGCAAAAATTGAGTGTTAATAATTTTCCTTTTTAAATAATAGACCCTTTTGCTACTCCTGGTATGCCCGAAAACCCAGTGCACAGGGCAATTGCCATTTTCGTTGTTCTGTTTGCATCCCGTTATGTGGTCGATAAGGGTGCTGTTGTCTTGATTGAGTTCATCAACAAACTCTTGACGATTTACGGACAGGACTTCCAATTGCCTTCAAGCCTTTCTGGTCTCCAAAGCATGACGGGTTTCACTGCCTTGACCAAGGGTGTAAAGAGATTCGTTGTGTGCCAGGATTGCCACACGGTTTATGAGGAAGCTGGGTCTGCTCCCCTTCAGTGCAGTTCCGCCAAGCTCGGTTCCGTTTCTCCATGTGGTTGCCAATTGATGAAGCAATCATCATCTGGTGCTTTAGTCCCAAAACGTCAATACAACTACCAGTCTGTCAAGCAGGCGTTGAGAGTCCTTTTCCTCCGCCCGGATTTCGAAAGCAAGATCAGACAATGGAACCAGGAGTTGAAGATCGTTGATACAATGTGCGACGTTTATGATGGTGCGATGTGGAAGGGGTTGAAGGACAAGAACGGCGTTCCCTTTGTTGAAGACTCGCGCTCACTCATGTTGACTCTCAACATTGATTGGTTTCAGCCATTCGATGGTATCAGCCATTCCTCTGGAGCAATTTACCTCGCAATCAACAATTTGCCTCGAGAGGATAGGTTCAAGGCAGAGAACGTGATTCTTGTTGGTCTGATGCCTGGGCCAAAAGAACCAAGATCAGAGGAGATTAACAACTACCTCAAGCCCTTGGTCGACGAGTTGGAGCAGCTGTATGTTGGAATGGCCATTCCAAGTTATGAAAACCCAAGTGGAGTAACTGTCCGTGCTGCACTCTTCATGGTTGCATGTGATATCCCTGCCGCCAGGAAAACCAGTGGATTCACGTCTCATAACAGTACCCATGCATGCTACAAATGCAGTCGTAGTTTCTCTCGCTTGGAAGGGACAAACAATGTCGATTTTCGTGGTTTTGATTTCTGTGCGTGGAGACTTGCAAATGGTGCTCAAAACCGGGTGCATGCTGAGGAGTGGAAGAGTGCAAGTACGCCCTCAGAAAGGCATCAGCTGGAGGTCGAAAATGGTGTTCGATGGTCGCAGTTGCATCGCCTTGGATACTTTGATCTAGTACGTGGAACGATCATTGATCCCATGCACAACCTATTCCTGGGAACGGCGAAGAGGATGGTCGAGACGTGGACTGCCAGTGGTCTGATCACAGACAACAATCTTCGTGAGATGCAGAGGGTGGCAGAGACCATGGTGTTGCCTGCGGATTACGCAGTGTTGAAGACGAAGATTGGGAAGGGATTTCCCCATATGAAGGCCGACGAGTGGAAATCCTGGGTGCTTGTTTACTCCCCTACTCTGTTGAAGACCGTTCTCCCTGCTGCCAAGTTCAAGAATTGGATTAGCTTTGTCAACGCCTGCCGCCTCTTGATAAAGCCAGCCATCACTTTTGACGAACTTGATGAAGCCCATAGTCACCTGGAGAAATTTGGTCAAGCCTGCGAACAACAATACCCACACACTGTCCTCACCTGCAATATGCACCTACACCTCCATCTTCGCGAGACCATTCGTGATTTTGGACCAGTGTACGGCTATTGGCTCTTTGGGTTTGAGAGATACAATGGGTTGTTGAAGAACATCGAGACAAACAGAAGAGACGGGTTCGAGTCAACATTTATGAAAACATTTGTCCAGAATTCGTACAAGGAGGACTATACGAATGCCATCCTCAAGTCATCAGTATCTGCTCCTTTCCTTCCTCTCTTAGCCAAACTTTCTTCGTTCTTTGCCACCTTGTCTCCACCTGCACCTGCACCTGCACCAACACGACGCCCATTCCGAATTCAAAATTTTGTGGATGCATCCCAAGATTCCGAATTCCCGATCAAGGGTAATGAGCCTCTTCCACCCTCTGCGTTTCCTCTCCAAGCTAGGCCAGCAACAGCAATGAGTGATGGCGACTATCCTCATTTGTTGGAGTATTATAAGGATACTTATGACATTTCTGAGCTGGAGAGCTATCAATACGCCACTTCTTCTTTGCTGTTTGTCGACAATCAGATAACAAAGATAAAGTCAATCAATCTTCTTGGGCAGATCTATCATGGTCACAATGGCTCTGGCAAGGGTGGATCATATATTCAAGCTTTGTTTGGCACTAGTACGGGTGAGAACCAGACTGCATATACTGGACAAATACAGTATATGTTTGTCCACAACTTTACGCCGCCTCTCTCTGCCTCTGTTCGTCCAAATCGCCAATCATATCAAAGTCAGCATGTTTTCGCCTTTGTGAGATGGTATGGTGTGTCCTATGATCGTTCGCGTGAGGATGAAGGTGTTGATATATGTTTGCCCGGCTTTTCTCCCCCAGTCATGAGTGCATCTTGCCAGTGCATCGCCTTCTTTTAGAAGTTGCGACTGCCACGCACACAAGCCGAAATGGCGTGAAGAGGATGCTGGTCATCCCTTTGCCCAAAAAGCTTTGCATATAATAAATAAATAAATATCTTTTCTCTTTCATAAAAAAAAACAAACAGAAATAGCATTGCCTTTATAAATGTTGTCAAAACGTAATGCGTGTCAAAAAAATAGATGGATAGATAAAAAAAATATTTTATTAAAGCCCATGTCTAAGAGCCCACTGAGGAAGACTGGGATTAAAATTAGTCGGGACTGCCACGTCCACAGTTCTGTCATAAACCCTTGACAACAACTGGTGGGAGTTTGCTCCAAGTTGGAGACCAACGAATCTGTCAACGACTTGGATGAATCGGTTAAACTATCAATTGCACATCAGTAATCAACAGCCATTAAATATATTATTTACAATCAACGCAACAACTCACTTCATTGCTTCTCCAACTTGGGCGAATGGTGCGAACCACACGTCTTCTTCCTGCTTCAGAGACTTCGTCATCTGATTCTCCCTCGGACATTGCTCCCTTTTGGAGTGCACCTATGCAGTTCCAACCCATCTCCTGGTTGATCTCAGCCCTGTTATTGTCATATGCTGCCAAACGACGAGCATAGTTCTACAAATATTATTATTAATATGTGTTTAATAGATTTTTAATATATTGCAAACAACTTACTTCGTTTGCACGACCAGATCTTCGTGAACGTCTGTTCAACGCAGCCCTCACAGCAGGAGACTCTCTCACTTTTCGGCATCTACTAATGAAATTCTTGTGGAGCCTCTCACGAAGATCCTTTTGCCTCATTCCGTCGCCAGCAAACTTGCGCCCCAGGTAGACGAGCATTCGATCAACCAACTCCTTGTTGGGAGTCACGTTGAAGTGAACATCGGTGTTCCACCTGGGCTTATCGTTGTTGGCCTCTACTTCTGCTGGGACAGTTGACCGAAACTTTGGATTCCACATGAATTTGTGGATCGCAGCCTAATAATATATAAAAGTTAACAAACTGATAGTATAGTCTTTGCTCTTTAGTATAATACTTACATAAACCTCTGTGGAAACTCTCTTGCTGGGGTTTGACAAAGCAATGGGATCCGTCACAACAACATTGCTAGTTGCACTGGTGGAGGCAACAGGAGCAGCAGGAGCAGCAGGAGCAGCAGGAGCAGCAGGAGCAGCCTCAACGAAATTATCAATGGCAGTGATAGTCTCACGGTTTCCTACAATAATGACACCAAGTCTGGAATCCATCGTTACAAGTCTGGCGTTTGATGTCACCATCTCGCCTTCCATAATGGTCATCTTGTTCTCCATGGCAACAAGCTTTTCCAATATCAGATCCATGTCAGCAGTAGCAGGACGAGGAGCAATTGTTCTTCTTTGGTTAACCATTTTCTAGAATATGGTAAAGTATATTTCGATTATAATTATTAGTTTTTGTTCAATTGAAATAAAAATAAATATAATATACGTACAAAAACTGTTTGAGTAGGTGGGTGAGTAAGTGTGTGTGTGTGTGGGTTGTTGTAAAAGTAAGAGAGGTTGAATACTATCAAAAAGGCCGTTATATATAGGCATTTTGAATGACTATAAAGATGTTCCTCTATTGTCTTGAAGCACTGAGATGCAAATCGGCCTTGATATTGTTTTTGGGCTCAATCCATCACACCTTCCGCAGCATGTTTCAAAGGTGAAAAAATTTTCAGATTCTCTCCTTTTTCTTTGGTTCCCTTTATTTTTCCTTTTGCTTGCTTTTTTGATATCGGCGCCTTTCTCTGGTAAGACATTTTTTATACCTCTTTATACACACAAATTAACCTCTTTTTCATAGATGTGCGCTCCCATTGCAACTCATCCTTTCCACAATGGCCATCTAGACAAATACTCACTGGCCGCATTCACTGGTACCATCATCTTGATAAAAATTATTTTCACTTCTCTCTCAGATTAGCCAAACAACTTATATAAGGATGCCATCGGCACCAGGTAAAAAATTTCTTTCAATCATACTTGTTCCCTCTCTGACTCTATTCCATTGTAGACTGCCCTGTCTATTCACGCCATCGGCCTCCTCCATCATTCGCGATTGTAATCATAAAGGTAATATTCTTTATAAATCTCTTTTTGCTTATTCAAAATATTATTCAGACTATTTATTAATAATTATTATTATGTGTTTTATAGGCTCCTTTGGTCTTTCTTTGCACACCATGCCCCCTACTTTGATAACCCATTTGGCTCCTGGTATGTAAATTAAATATATCATCACTCTGTTCACCCATATTAATTTTTATTCCCTTTTTTATAGTAAAACCCGCCACACAGCCCATCCAGCCTTACAATTCAAGTCCCCTTTGCCCACTCTTGCCCATCTCTTGCAATGTAAGTATCTTTTGTCACACAAAAATTTCCTCTTTGTATCCCATATCAATAACACTTCTTTATCTTTTACAGAACACTCCCGCAGCCCAAAAAATCGTTGGATATTCATATTTTTGCAGGTATTTTTTATGTAGAAAAATATTCCATCCAAATAGCAGCAAGCAACCGGGTAGAAACGGCTAGGCATAGGAATAGGCGTAATAGTAGACCCTGAACCTAGAAACATTCTATTCTTTCTAATAAAAATAAAAACGTAAAACATTACCAATCAATTATAAACGGGAAATCAAATAATGGGTGATATATTACTGGTGAAGAAGGATAAAGAAGCTTTCAATCCATTCATTTAATTGGCTTTCATGAAGAGTATGCTCAATATTTTCGATAAATACACGACCATGTATTTTCATGAATATATGATTCTCCCAATATTTCCAGGTCCATAAATACGGCACCAAAATAGAACCGTACTTTTAAATATTTCTTTTTGTTTTTCCAGATCAGATCAGTACACCGAAAGTGCTAACAGCCCTCACCTGCGGCACATTATTTCAAAAATCCACTACTAGATAGCACGTCAACGAGATAGCTGACAAGGTAGCTTGTCTCATAGTCGGAAAAAAAACCACCCTATGTTAAAACATCGCTTTATAGTACAGCATTGCCACTTTTACGTTATTAGAATTTCTTTATTTTTTGCAGTGTCTCTGGCTGATCTGACTGGAGAAGTATCATATCAATAGGTCTCTCTGGATCTTTCCAGAAAGACAATACTCCTGGAAGATGACTCATCGTGATAAATATTACCAAAGCATATACTGAATTATAAATCAGAAAACATATAAATATCAGTAGTTAGTTCTGTGTAGAAACATAAACCTTTTTCTTTGGAATAAACACCCTACACAAGTTCTCACGAATTCTTTCGTATCTTTCCAAGTTTATTTCTACCCACAACATTCCGAAAGAAAAGAACTGCTTGCTCTTTCCTGCTATAACATAATAAAAATATTGTATTAATTATAATGTATATTCAAATGTTTGTTAATTAATAAACTTGCCTGGCTGTTCTCTGCTATTTTTCTCTTACGAGTCTGGTTTGCACTCTTAAAGGTGTCTTGAAGAAGACTCTTGGCACACCACATTCTTTTGCACTTGTAAATGTGGAGTGCTATTGTCCTAGCCGTGCCTCACTGGCCACAATCATTGATGACAGGTACGTTGATTTTGTCATCATTGACCAAGAAGTGTCTTTGCTGCTGTTGCTATTATTAGTCAAATAATCTCTTACCTACCCATGGAAAAAGTAATTAGAGTATACTCCAAGCTTATCATGTCAAACTTGAAGGGCGGTAGAAATGCCAGTTTGCTTGTTGAGCACTTTGCTGTTCATAGCTTTGTCAGTTCAGCAAACAGCTCTCAGAATTATCCTAGTACAAGTCAGCCGTCCACATATAATGAAGCAAGTTTCTTAGATCTTCCAGATGGTGTAAGTGCTGCCCAGCTATGGGAGCCATTCAACTGACATGCCAGCTTGAATGATGATGACTTGGAAGGTGTCAGCAGCCCTGTTGTCAAGAATACTTTGGCAAAGTACTATGTGCGAAACAGTGGTATGAACAGTATTGAACTTGATGACCCGACGATTGTTGTTGCTTCTTGTCTTTGGAAAAATTCAACCATACATTCTTCATGTATGTACCGAAGAATAAAAAACGAGACCAGACGTGGCAATCATCATGTGATGTTCACCTGTCCATACAGAAAGTGAGTATTGGTATTAGTCAAAATACAAAATAGAGATCACTCGCATTTTTTATATTTTTATCTAGCCGTCGCAATATAACTATTCAAAGCTGGTTTGTTGGCACCGTGGAATTTTATTTTGAGCATAAAGAGGTTGATGGCACACCGCACTTTCTGGCATTCATTGAAGTGATGTAAGAGCATGGTACAGCAGCCCATGACTCATCTGTGCCAATCATAATACGGCGGTCACACAGCTCAACTGGACAAACAACCCAGCCAAAATATGCTGTTAATGTAGATGACATTCAGCATCAAGTTGGGCTCATCCAGTACCCTCCAAGTAGTAATCAGTTCTTTATCATTGCACCATATTACATGTTTAATGACAATCTGCGTGTGACCAGGGGTAATCTTGCCACTTTATAAAAATTTTCTTTTTCTTTTTTCTTTCCTTATAAATATCAATACCAAATAAAATAAAATGGCTAATAATGTCAAAAACAAAAAAATTGTTTCAAAAAAACAGTAGCATAACTACTGTTTTGTTCACACAGGCAAAAAATTATTTTTCTCAAAAATGCGCAACATCTTTAACACCAAATAAAATGCTCATTTCAATAAACAACATTGTCTAAAAACTTACGAGCCCTTTATATGGTACTACAACTACCTCATTGCCAAATGAAAAGACATTTCATGCAACTTTTATGAATCGGGATCAATGACATTACCTTTCAACCACAATCTGCAGAGATAAAGTGCTCTAAAATCATAAAAAATGGTAGTTATGCTACTGTTTTTGGCACATCTACCGGTCCTTCCGCCGTAGTGGCAGTAACATCATCCTGAGCATTAACCGCAGTACAATGTCTCTTCTTTTATTAAAATATCATATAATAGCTACTGCGGATAATGCGCAGTATTAGTTAGAAAACTATATAAGATAACCAAAGTCATAACAATAAAAAGTATCTTTTATCCTCTCTTTGATTTTACGTATACTCCTGTTTCCCCAGTGGGATTGACCTTTTGGCTTTGTTATAGTAAAAGGAAGACCATCCCAGATCAGGAATGACACATGACATTATTATTTGCTATATCAACGCTGACAAAAAATTGAGGGACGAGCGACTCGAACGCCCAACCTTCAGATCTGGAGTCTGACGCACTACCATTTGTGCTAGCCCCCCATATTCTTTTGAAACGTGTGTTGTGGGCAGGTTCGGTTTCGACCATGAAGCCGGACCAAGGGCCCGGAAAAGGCCTAGGAGGGGTCGGAGGCCGGACCAGTCCGAAGAAGAAGTCCGAGCCGAGTAAGGATGGCCGATCCCCAAGTTTCTTTATTTCTCTTTCTTTTCAATTTTTCTTTATTTTATTTTATCACATTTTATTATTTCCTTTTTATACTCTTTCCTTTTATATTTCCTTTGTGAATCCTTTCTCACTTTCTTGCAGGATTGCACCATTCTGTACTTCTTTAGTTTATTTCCCCTACTTCTTTGTCTTACCATTTTCTTTACTATGTTATAGTATTTTTTTTATTATATTTTTCCTTTGGCCTTGATGGCATCATTTTATTATTTTATTATTTCATTTTTCGGTTATTCTTTTAGTTATTTTCTTTGTCTATAAAAGACATTCTTTTCTAATGAATAAAGATCATCAGTCAGTTTTACGATCAATTTTACGGTTATTTTATTCTTTTGAGTTTAAGCTCTCGATCTCTGAAGAGCAGTTATATTTTGCCTGGTCATTTTGGGGATATTTCTGTTGAGTTTCGTTAGTCTTTTACTGGTTCTTTCATTGTTTCTTTTATATATTTTATTTGTCGCCCGTTCGGTTACCATACACAACCATACAAACACATCACGCGTCACTTTCGACTCGTGTGTTGTGAGCAGCTTGACTTTCAACTATGAAGCCGGACCAAGGGCCCGGAACAGGCTTAGGAGGGGTCGGAGGCCTGATCAGTCCAAAGAAGAAGTCTGAGCCGAGTAAGGATGGCCGATCCCTGAGTTTCTTTATTTCTCTTTCTTGTTAATTTTTCTTTATTTTATTTTATCACATTTTATTATTTCCTTTGTAAATCATTTCTCACTTTCTTGCAGGATTGCACCATTCTGTATTTCTTTAGTTTATTTCCCCTACTTCTTTGTCTTTGTTGTAAATGAGTATTGATCACTGCTGAATCTGAGAGTAAGACTGAAGGATAAAATAATATCCTCAGCTATTCCAGTTAAACGGATCTGCCTTTATGAGATTATCCAATACACAGATCATCATACATATAATTGATTATTATTTATTATTATTATCGTTATCACTATAATATGGGATATACAGATATACACATATTTATCTAATGACATCATTATATTCCATCTACATATTTCATTTATTATATGAATACTTGATTGAGAGACTACAACTACAATGAATTAATAATTCTAAAACATTACCCAAGTATCTGGGCCGGAATATTAAAATATTACCAATAGCATAAATGCTCTTCTTTACCAAAGCTCTCTGGCTGATCTGACTGGAGAAGTATCATATCAATAGGTCTCTCTGGATCTTTCCAGAAAGACAATACTCCTGGAAGATGACTCATCGTGATAAATATTACCAAAGCATATACTGAATTATAAATCAGAAAACATATAAATATCAGTAGTTAGTTCTGTGTAGAAAGATAACCTTTTTCTTTTGAATAAACACCCTACACAAGTTCTCACGAATTCTTTCGTATCTTTCCAAGTTTATTTCTACTCACAACAGTCTTACTCATTTCTTTACTATGTTATAGTATATTTTTATTATATTTTTTCTTTGGCCTTGATGACATCATTTTATTATTTTATTATTTCATTTTTGGTTATTCTTTTAGTTATTTTCTTTGTCTATAAAAGACATTCTTTTCCAATGAATAAACATCAGTCAGTTTTACAATCAATTTTACGGTTATTTTATTCTTTTGAGTTTAAGCTCTCGATCTCTGAAGAGCAGTTATATTTTGCCCGGTCATTTTGGGGATATTTCTGTTGAGTTTCGTTAGTCTTTTACTGGTTCTTTCATTTTTTCTTTTATATATTTTATTTGTCGCCCGTTCGGTTACCATACACAACCATACAAACACATCACGTGTCACTTTTGACACAAGTGTTGTAAAATGTTGGAGCAACGGCCACCAACCCTCAATTTACTAAGTGACTTCAAAGTTTTTACCTTGGGACAGTCGAAGACATCACCTTACACTAGAAAAACTCCCAAATTTAGCATTGTATCAATGTGGTAAAAGGGTAGTGGAAATATAGAGCATTTTTTCATCTCAGATATTTTTTTTTACTTCAAATAAAAAGTGTAATTCTAATCCATCCTATTGGTTCGGGCAAAGGATTAAAAAACAATAGCTTTTTTGTCATCTATAAATTGGCAGCAAATTAAAATATGTAGCACTTGTTTCCTTTTTTATCTCACAATCGAATCATATAAACAATGTCTTCTATTTCTGCTCTTAACAACACTGCCTGTTACTGCAACAAATGCAACAACAACCAGCAAGGATTCTCTATTGTATCCAAACGCACTTCCCAGTGTCATGCCAAAAGAGCAAGATTTGAAGAAGTCTTGGATTTTGAAAACAGTATGTTATTTTCAATATTAATTTTATCTTTGCTGCGCAATAATAACCATTAGCCTTTAATTGAACTCAGGCACACAAAGTGCCATGATGAACGTTGATGTTGAGGGTAAAAAATATTTATTTGAAAACCAGTACAGGGCAATAAACTAGTGTATTCTATATTTGTAGCAATCCCGACCTCTCAATCCGAATCCATGGAAACGGATGGTCAGGTCGGCCTACCATTTTTGGATTCCGTCCTGATGTCTGACGATGATTCAGTTGACAATGAGGCCAATGGCAATGGCGCCAAAATCACCGATGACTCTGACAATGACAGCGATGATGAAGCCGATGATGAAGAGATTGAGGAGTTTGACAGTGAAGGTCAGTATTGAATAGCTACAATACAAAAGCAAGCAAAAATTGAGTGTTAATAATTTTCCTTTTTAAATAATAGACCCTTTTGCTACTCCTAGTATGCCCGAAAACCCAGTGCACAGGGCAATTGCCATTTTTGTTGTTCTGTTTGCATCCCGTTATGTGGTCAATAAGGGTGCTGTTGTCTTGATTGAGTTCATCAACAAACTCTTGACAATTTACGGACAGGACTTCTAATTGCCTTCAAGCCTTTCTGGTCTCCAAAGCATGATGGGTTTCACTGCCTTGACCAAGGGTATAAAGAGATTCGTTGTGTGCCAGGATTGCCACACGGTTTATGAGGAAGCTGGGTCTGCTCCCCTTCAGTGCAGTTCTGCCAAGCTCGGTTCACGTTCTCCATGTGGTTGCCAATTGATGAAGCAATCATCATCTGATGCTTTAGTCCCAAAACGTCAATACAACTACCAGTCTGTCAAGCAGGCATTGAGAGTCCTTTTCCTCCGCCCGGATTTTGAAAGCAAGATCAGACAATGGAACCAGGAGTTGAAGATCATTGATACAATGTGCAACGTTTACAATGGTGCGATGTGGAAGGGGTTGAAGGACAAGAACAGTGTTCCCTTTGTTGAAGACTCGCGCTCACTCATGTTGACTCTCAACATTGATTGGTTTCAGCCATTCGATGGTATCAGCCATTCCTCTGGAGCAATTTACCTTGCAATCAACAATTTGCCTTGAGAGGATAGGTTCAAGGCAGAGAACGTGATTCTTGTTGGTCTGATGCCTGGGCCAAAAGAACCAAGATTAGATGAGATTAACAACTACTTCAAGCCCTTGGTCAACGAGTTGGAGCAGCTGTATGTTGGAATGGCCATTCCAAGTTATGAAAACCCAAGTGGAGTAACTGTCTGTGCTGCACTCTTCATGGTTGCATGTAATATCCCTGCCGCCAGGAAAACCAGTGGATTCACGTCTCATAACAGTACCCATGCATGCTACAAATGCAGTCGTAGTTTCTCTCGCTTGGAAGGGACAAACAATGTCAATTTTTGTGGTTTTGATTTCTGTGCGTGGAGACTTGCAAATGGTGCTCAAAACCGGGTGCATGCTGAGGAGTGGAAGAGTGCAAATATGCCCTCAGAAAGGCATCAGCTGGAGGTCGAAAATGGTGTTTGATGGTCGCAGTTGCATCGCCTTGGATACTTTGATCTAGTACGTGGAACGATCATTGATCCCATGCACAACCTATTCCTAGGAACGGCAAAGAGGATGGTCAAGACATGGACTGCCAGTGGTCTGATCACAGACAACAATCTTTGTGAGATGCAGAGGGTGGCAGAGACTATGGTGTTGCCTGCGGATTACACAGTGTTGAAGACAAAGATTGGGAAGGGATTTCCCCATATGAAGGCTGACGAGTGGAAATCCTGGGTGCTTGTTTACTCCCCTACTCTGTTGAAGACCATTCTCCCTGCTGCCAAGTTCAAGAATTGGATTAGCTTTGTCGACGCCTGCCACCTCTTGATAAAGCCAGCCATCACTTTTGACAAACTTGATGAAGCCCATAGTCACCTGGAGAAATTTGGTCAAGCCTGTGAACAACAATACCCACACACTGTCCTCACCTGCAATATGCACCTACACCTCCATCTTCGCGAGACCATTCGTGATTTTGGACCAGTGTACGGCTATTGGCTCTTTGGGTTTGAGAGATACAATGGGTTGTTGAAGAACATCGAGACAAACAGAAGAGACGGGTTCGAGTCAACATTTATGAAAACATTTGTCCAGAATTCATGCAAGGAGGACTATACGAATGCCATCCTCAAGTCATCAATATCTGCTCCTTTCCTTCCTCTCTTAGCCAAACTTTCTTCGTCCTTTGCCACCTTGTCTCCACCTGCACCTGCACCTGCACCAACACGACGCCCATTCCAAATTCAAAATTTTGTGGATGCCTCCCAAGATTCCAAATTCCCAATCAAGAGTAATGAGCCTCTCCCTCCCACAGCATTTCCTCTCCAAGCTAGGCCAGAAACAGCAATGAGTGATGGCAACTATCCTCATTTGTTAGAGTATTATAAGGATACTTATGACATTTCTGAGCTGGAGAGCTATCAATACGCCATTTCTTCTTTGCTGTTTGTCGACAATCAGATAACAAAGATAAAGTCAATCAATCTTCTTGGGCAGATCTATCATGATCACAATGGCTCTGGCAAGGGTGGATCATACATTCAAGCTTTGTTTGGCACTAGTACGGGTGAGAACCAGACTGCATATAATGGACAAATACAGTATATGTTTGTCCACAACTTTACGCCGCCTCTCTCTGCCTCTGTTCGTCCAAATCGCCAATCACTGGAAAAAGTATACGATTTTATGGTGGAGAAATATCTGTAGTATTAAAGTACCATCATCGATTTATTGTTATTTCAATCTATATTTCTCCACCATACAAATATGAATGATACTATAGGGAATGACGCCTGGTCTATCAGAGAAATAGGTCTTTAGTTCCGCTTGAAAAACCTTTGATACCCCCCAACTTTTCTGTTATTAAAGAGGTCTAGTTTATTTTATATTTTGTGTCGAGTAAGCCTATTATTTATTGTATTTTGTGCCATATAAAGCTAATCGCAATATCGCGATTTACAATCTATTCATATCCTTTACTTTTAACCTCAGTAACTCATCTCTTTAGGCTGAAAAGCAAAGGGAAATAGTGTCTTTAGACTGAAAAGCAAAGGGAAATAATGTCTTTAGACTGAAAAGCAAAGGGAAATAATGTCTTTTAGACTGAAAAGCACCGTATCATACGTTTACATACAAGCCTCATTTGTTGATTTTTAAAAAATAAATTGTTTTTTATTTATTTTTTATTTATTTAATATATATATTTCTAGATGAATGCTCTAATCATATAATAATAATATATATGCTATTTCTAGAGTATTGTTTGATATTTTGCATCTAGCAAGACCAACAAGTTCCTACCTGATAGATATTGGGTACTGTCTTGGAGAAGAATGGTGCTATTTAATAGTAATAGGAGCAAAGATTAATTAAATAATCGTAATGGATCAAATTATTTGCTGTTGTACTTACAATGTTGATATCGTGAGTAGATGGACTACTTGATAGATTCATGAGAATATCTCAGCATATTAGCTGTCAGTTGAGATTGTCTAAGAATTGTAAAGTTATTAGTATTCTAGATATTCATATATACTATATTATCAGCGGTTTTCTTACCTGTGTGATTGTTTGTTCAGGCATGCGGATGAGATTCTTAATATATCTAATAGAGAATAGAACATAGTTATATATGTATAAGTAAAGAGATATATATAATTTGTAATAATATAATAGCTTACTATGATGTTTGATTACAAGATTGAGTGACATGCAAAGCCGTGATGACTGGAGGCATCAAGTCATTAGTAAAGAGAAGCTTTGAGCAAATATTATTTTATGTTATTAAACTATGTAAAATGACCAAAGAGAAGAAGCTTGTTGATGATCTGTAAAGATAATGGCAAAATTATTAAGTAATTACATAAAATAATAAGAATAAAATAATTACCAGTATGTGTATAAGAGCAAGAGGCAAAAGAGAAAGAACAAAAAATAATTTGAGTTCCAAGGTGGTTTACCCCTAAAAAAAGTGCGGTCTCTAAAATCAATAATCCCAAAAACATAATATAATCGTCATTTTCATTTTACAGTTAGACGCTTTATTTAATCAATAAAAGACACTAATTAGTTTTAAGCAAGTCATTGTAAAATATGATTATATATTGTAGAATAAACATCAGTAACAGTTCATTATACTTCTTTACTTGTAAGAAACATTATAATATCATAAAGATAAAATATTAATAATTGTCATTTAAACATTTATTCATATAGAAAATGAACAACTTTGACATCTCCAAAATCTCTACCAGTAGTCCTATCTATGCATCTATTATGCGTAGTGCTATGGCTAATGTCCAGAACAGTGAACTTACCACTGCATCTACTTCGGCCACTGTAACAGCAGAAGAGACATCCAATTACCAGGATGATAATGAAATCCGTAGCTTGCTAAACTCGGCAAATATCAAGATGGATTCTCTTGAAAATCAAAACAAGACAATTGCAAGTGAAGTGAGTGATTGCAAGACGTCAATTTCGCAGCTTGAGAAGGTCATTGATAGACTTGTCACTGGCCAAATCAGCATCAAGGATATTTTGTCTGGTGGGAATACTCCTGCAAGAACGATTGCAGTGGCCAGTTTGGTACCTCGGGGTGAGGAACCCTATGTTGTTGGAAAGAGACATCCAAAGATCTCAGTAAGTCTTGACTAGACATAAAATCAATAAGAAGAGTATCTAAAACCAATTTATAGAAATTAATCAATGGCTATATCAAGCACCCAAACTTCACCAGTGACAACCCTGTCAAGATAATGGAGAATGATGCCAAGCAAGGGTGGTCCTTGACTAGCTACTACAACAGTAGCTATAACAATGCACTGGCCATAAGGCTGATCACCTACTTGGGAAGACAAGAGGCAGGAAAGGCGATCCCTTTGAATGATCTTGCCAAAATGGTAAAAAACCATTTTGTCAACCAGGTGCGCCAGCGCCAGCGAACCCCAGAGGCTGCAGACAGAAAAAGACTTGCATGCAGAAGACGACAGCGAACTGTTACGGTAAGTTTATATTTTAATCAATATAAAACTGTTATTTTCTTACACACTTAATATACAGATTCTTCGTCGCCAAATCAAGGCATACAACAAGTACAGAGACCAGATTGACAGAGAGATGGGCAGAAAAATTGCGACCATGCCCTCCAAAAGGAAACCATGTCTGAAGATGAGACTGATGGAGAAGATAAGGTAAAGGCCTTTCGCCCTAGCTGGAGAAGTGACGAGGTAATTATTTTAGCATAGTTTTTCATATTAAAATTCTATATCTTTTATTGATACACCTTATTATATTCAATAGCTCCAGACTTTTATAGATCTTGTTGATGATTTTGCTTCCCAGTCACTAAAGAAAAAGGGAAGCTCCATTTTGAAACGCGTCCGAGTAGTTCGTCAAAAGGATGTACCAAAGGATTTAGCAGTCCCATTGGCCGCGTGGACAATAAATAATGAATAAACTATCTATTTTATGTTTTATATTTTTTGGCTATCTTTTGCTGCAGATACTTTTGTGAGATAAGGATAGGTAAAGATATTTATTTTTAAGCATATATTTTTCTAAGAACAGGAGCAACAATCATCTTAACATTTCCTGTCTCAGTTGTATGCTCACCAATGGCAACCGACAGCAAGATTCGGTGCACTGGCAAGATATTTTGATAATCCCCTCGGGCAAAGGCAAACTCATTCAACTCTATCCCTTCATCACTTCTTGTGTTCAGACCAGATGACCTATACCATTTGACATAAGCAAAGGTATGATTGTCAGGTTGAAGAGTCTGGGGATTCACAAGCGAGTTGACAAACAAATACTGAATCTGACCAGTAAAGGCACTTATACCACGGTCATTGTTCTCTTGGAAGATTGCCTGTATATATGACCCGCAGCGAACTGCACCATTGCTCCCTTTGTATATCTGGCCAAGCAAGTTGATCGATGGGAACTTCTGGATCATATTGTTGACAAAGACATTGCCGAACGAAGCTTGCTGGTAACTGCGAAGAGAATCATCGTCATAGGAGTCTCTGTAGAACTCAAGAAGATGCTCATACTCTTCTTCTACCATTCGTTCATATTGCCCTAGGGAAAGTGGGAAGGCCGACGAAGGAAGAGGTTCATTGCCTTTGATGTTGACAGTACTGAACTGCGCGGAATCAAGAAAGATTTTTAGGTCAAACCTAGGAGAAGCAACTTGGAAATATGGGGCGGTGGTGACAGTGGTGGTTGCAGTGGACGCATGGACAATTGGAGCAGGAGGAGGAGTAAACTCGACGAGTTCAGAAAGCAATGCAATATACAATGCATTTCCAATTACGGCCATCATTCTACAAGCAATATCAACCTTGCAAGAGTCCTCAAGATATTTTCGCATGAACGTGGCCTCAAAGCCGTCTCTCTTGTTCGTCGTGTAGTTCTTCAGTACACCATTGTACCTCTCGAAGCTGAAAAGCCAATAGCCGTATACTGGCCCAAAGTTGACGATCGTCTCATGAAGATGCAGATGTAGATGCATGTTAGGTGAGATAAAATCTGCACCATACAAGTTCTGACATCCTTGTCCAAACAACTCCAAACAGAAATGGGCTTCGGCTAACTCGTCTTCTGATATGCTGGGCTTGGACAAGTATCGGCAGGCGTTGACGAAGCACATCCAATTGTCAAGATTGTCCCTTGGCAACCGGTCTTTCAAGAGGACAGGCGAGTATACCAGGCACCAGGACTTCCATTCGTCGGCCTTCATGAACGGGAAGTCCTTGCCAATCTTCTTCTTGAGGGTGCTCATATCTGGGGGAAGGACCATATTGTCAGCCTCTTGTTGCATATCGGCCAAGTCTCTGTTGGTGATCAGACCAGCTGATCTCCACTTCTCCATCACTCGCTTCGAGGTTCCCAAGAAGAGGTTATGCATCGGGTCAATGATGGTGCACTCGACTACATTAAAGTACTCAAGATTGTGGAGTTCCGACCAGCGGACTCCATTCTCCTTTTCCATCCTCTTTTGGCCTGCCTCACTCGATGCACGCTTCCAGGCCAGGGCATCACGACGATTATCTGCTTCGGTTCGAGGCACCCACTCGGAAAAGACAAAACCAGAATAATCAACACCGCCATTCCCTGGGAGATGGGAGAACTGGCAATTGCACTTGTGGCAGGCATTGGTGCTCATGTGGGACGTGAATCCGCATGTCTTGCGAGCAGCAGGAATGTCGCAGGCAACAAGGAAAAGAGCAGCACGGACAAGAGCACCAGAAGGACAGCGCATAGTAGGGATCACCACACCCACATACAAGGATTGGAGCTCGGCAACAAGAGGACGGAGGTAGTGATTGATCTCACTGGTCTTGGCTTCTTTTGGGCCAGGCATGAGGCCAACAAGAATGGTGTTCTCCTTCTTGTATCGTTCGTCTTGTGGCAAGTTGTTTATGGACATGTAGATTGCCCCACAAGAGTAAGTAACCCCATCAAAAGGTTGAAACCAATCGATGTTTAGAGTCAACATGATTGATCGTTCATGAGCCACGAATTGCTGACCATTGCTGTCTTCCAGATTGCTCCACTTGGCACCATCATAGACATCAAACATCATGCCTGCAACTTGCTGTCTATGTCTCCAGTGATTGATACTGCTTTCGAATCCAGGGCGACAGAAGAGAACGGACAAGGCAGAAATCAAGGAGTTGTACATATACACCTTCTTTGGCAGTGCTACGTTTCTCGAAGGCTTGAAGAGATCGGCGCCACATATACCGCCAGAAAGTCTTCTGAAGTTGCAGCACTGGGGAACACCATCAAACTCCATGTATGTCTTGTGGCACTCGCCACACACCACGTAGCGCTGGACACCTTTGCAGACTTGGTTGAACCCTGTCATGGAGGAAAGACCACTCAAACTCAATGGCAGACGGAATGATTTGCCAAAGTGCGCCAAAACCTCATTGAGGAACTTGATCAAAATTGCTCCTCCAGAGTTTACAACATATTTTGATATGAAAAAGGTGGCAAAGGCAGCAATGAAAGCATGGGTGTTATCCGCTGGCATGTTGGAGGATGAGAATTGTTCTATTTGGGTTTTGTATATTAATATATGATATCTATGTTTTTCTTGTACTTTTACTAACCTTCAAATTCTTCAGCTTCATATTCAGAGCCTTCCATTGTATCAAGCTCAATGATATCCTCATCTTCATTTTCAGCTATAAACAAAAATTGGTAACAGACACAGGTAAGTTTTCCATTGTTTTTTTTTGGAGCAAAAAAGTAAATATTCAAGTGGCTGCAATTTATTATGCAATTTGAATAAAATTTTATACTTACATTCAACATGAGCATCAACATCATGGACCTCGGCATCAATCTCCATGTTATTGTCATTCTCCATCTGAATTGCTTCAGCTGACAATGCTATATTTTTTAAAATGTTTAATTACACTTTGAAATGCAAACAAATTATATATATATTACTTACAAGAAGCTGTCTGCATAAAATGTCTGACAAGATTGTTATCAGCATGTCTTCGTGCTGTTTGGGCAGATACTGCTACAAATCCTTGGACATTGAGAGAGCAGACTGAGCACTGGCATTGAACTTCGTTATTGAAAGTGTTGTACATATTGTTTAAAGAGGTTATAGGATTGATATAAAGAAAAGTGGTTCAGGAACATAGTTTATTTTGCTTGTTTTATAGTTCAGGAACCATTTACATTACGTACATGCCGTTATTATAAATATTAACAAATTCACTTAATGATTGTATTTGGAAATTGACATTATTTCATTTTAAATATATGACTATATACCAAGTAGTTGTTTTGTATATACATCTTTTAATAATATGATATCATGTCTATTTCTCCAACTCTTCATTAACCAAAGTACATCGTCATTAAAATATACTTTAACTAAATATATATTTCAAGTAGTCTCAGCTGCGCACTCTTGCCCATATTTGATAATTTATTTTCAACATCCCCAAGAATATTAATTTCGCGACCTTCAAAAGACAGAGAAAATATCGTAGTTGAATAATCAACAAAAATAAAGACATATTCTAATGTCCATCCAATAGAACTACCAAATATTCTTAACGCCGTCTAAAGTGAGCAATCAAGAAAAGGGCTAATCCAAGACCTATACTCCCCTCGTTTCAATTGATGTATTCAGAGTTGAAATCGGGTATTTTTTGCAGTGTAAGAGAGAAGTAACTGATAATGTTTATTTGATGAAAATTTTGATCTCTTATATAGATTTATAAAATATTACTTAATGATGAATTTCTAGATTAATTTTTGTAAATGAGAATGAGCGTGCAAAAAATAGATGAGATAATAAAGATGTGTTGGGAGGAAGTATGAATGATAAGACAAGATAATGATATGAAGGTGCAATAAGTATGAAATGTAGTGTAAAATGGTAAATGCAATGAAGGACAATGAAATAAAAGAAATGCCGATGTGTGGGAAAATGACTTGAGATGTAGATAAAGGAAGATGGTGGTTGATGCGCACAGACATGGATATGGGGAAGGGAAGGGTGAGATGATGACAAAAAGGTGGGTACAAATGACAAATAAGGAAATGATGATGAGGGGTTTAAAGTGAGAGCGAGGGTGACAAATAAGGAAAATCAAAGGAGTGCGGAAGAAAGAGGAATATGTGAGAAGTAAAGTGATTTGCAATTGGGAAAAGGTGACGTTGCTAGTTGATCAGAAGGCTACGTCACACTTTTTGGCAGAGAGGGCTTTGGAAAGTCACGTGAATGGGTGAGAAGTGGCCAAAGCTGGAAATTCTACAATACCCGTGTCAAAAACTGATGCGTGTTGAGTTATGGTGTGTGGTGCAACAGGTCAGGATATATAAATAATATATATTGTATTCTTGTGATTTCGCTCAGGACAATCCAACAAGAAGAATTTGACAATCAGACAAGACTTGAAATAGATAAAGACAGTAAACAGGCAAACGGACAGGCAAACGGACAGGCAAATGGACAGGCAACGGACAGGCAATGGACAGGTAAATGGACAATGGACAAATGGACAAACAGACAAATGGACAAACAGACAAATGGACAAATGGACAAATAGACAAACAGACAAACAGACAAACAGACAAACAGACAAACAGACAAACAGACAAACAGACAAACAGACAAACAGACAAACAGACAAACAGACAAACAGACAAACAGACAAACAGACAAACAGACAAACAGACAAACAGACAAACAGACAAACAGACAAACGATGAGACAGTACTTGTAGATCCTAAAAGTGTGCAACTTAGTATTTCCTGCAGGACAATAGCTCAAGTTCAGGGATGATGTTCAAAAGAAATAGAGAGAAAACTGAATGTATTTTATTGAATGAAAAATGGAGCTCTTTTATACTAATTGACAACTGTGCACGTAGTGACAATCTAGATATAACTTATGCTGAATAATGATTATCCAGAAGGAAGTACAATTCTTCAGGCATAATCATAAAAGGGAATAATCAAAATGGAAACAAAAAGGAAACTAAACATCAAGAGAAAGAAATGCACTGTCAGGAAGTATACTAAAAGAGTAATATCAAGAAGTGGGAAGGGAACAAGTGCAATGCAAAGGGAAGCAAATGAAAAAAGAAATAAGTAAAAGAAATCAAAGGAAAGGAGGTATTCGATATCCGATGGAACTGTCGATGTAGGCAAGGAGTCAATCCGAAAGATCGGGTCGTGACTCTCATACTGTGCATAGGGCAACTGTCCCAAGGGAGAAAGTTTGACATCACTGGGTTTGCTGGTCAAAGCTGGACAATTCTACAACACCTGCGTCAAAACTGACGCATGTGTGTTTTGGTTGTGTGTGTATGAATAACCAAAGGTCAAAGAAAATAGAAATATTCGAAACAAAAACTAACAGTTCAACTTAGCCCCAAAATACTGGCAATTATTGAATGTTCAGATAAATGAAACAAAGATTTCTTTCAAGACAGAAAATTGATCACAGAATAGATGTTGTTTATTGATTGAAAATAAGGTGTCTTTTATAGACAATCCTTTTGAATAAAAATATGAGAAAATAAAATAAGGAAAAAACCACAACATAATGAATGAGTCATTTGTTGGGAAAAACAAGAGGATAGTAAAATAATAATATGAGATTTGAATAAGAAGAAATAAGAAGAAAGGAAAATAGTAAAACTAGATGTGAATAGTACGGATCCGCGAATCAGAGAAGGAGAAAAGAGAAATAAAAGAGACAAGATGTTGGTTGGCAATTTCCAATGAATGACAAAAGAGGAAATGTAAAGAAGTGGTTGTTTAAATGTGATAGATGTTGACAGAAGGTTGAGGTGAGAAGGGTAAACGCAAGTTTGTACAAAGAACGAGGTAAAAACATCACTTGCAATTTTTCGTGTACATGCGTACATGAATAAGGTTTGGCGGGAAAATGCGACAGGCTTACCGACCCTCTCAACTACCCAAGGCACCAATTTCTAATGTCACGTGCTCCGTGACTTAGGCCAGGCTTTCCATGCCGGCCTTCCACCTTCCGACCACGCAGACCGGACCAAGCTCCTGGGCCCTTTGGCCGGACTGGCCGGACTGGTCGGACCAAGGCGAGATTCGGGGTTCTGGCGATCACCTTACCACAACCGTGTCAAAATGACGCGTGATGTGTGTATACGGTTGTGTATAGTGACGAACGACGGCAAATAAATAAACAATAATAAAGATAAAGAAAATGACTAACGAAACTCAACAGTATATTCCCAAAAATGTAACCGGGCAAAATATCACTGCTCTTCAGAGATCAAAAAGTACAAATAAAATAAAATAGAACTGGTATTAAACCCAACGAAAGATATCCTTTATTGATTGAAAACTGAATGTCTTTTATAGACATTCAAAATTGAAAAAGAATAACCAAAAATAGTAAAATAAATGGATGGAATTGTGCCATTATAGTCAAGATAAAACAAAGAATAAAGAAATAAATGAATAAAATGATGCAATTCCAGACAAGTGTGGTAAAGTATAGTATAAAAATATTGTAAAAATAATAAAAGTAAAAATGGAAGAAGTACATTGTACAAAGACAATTGTTTAAAGAGGTGGAAAATGGTGCAATCCTGCAAGAAGGTGGCAAGGATTCACAAAAGAAATAGAAAAGGAAATAATATAAAAAAAGGAAATAAATAAATGTGATAAAATAAAAACGGAAAAAAACTGGGAAGAAAGAAAAATATAGAAACTCGGGGATCGCCCTGCCAACGTCACCTCACCGGAAACCCGCCCAACTCACTCGGCTCGGACTTCTTACTTGGACTTGTCTGGCCACCGACCCCTCCTACGTCTATGTCCGGGTCCTTGGTCCGGCTTCATGGTCGAAACCGAACCTGCCCACAACACACGTGTCAAAAATGACGCATGTTGAGTTTGTTGTGAGTGAAAACGAGTCAGAAAAATATAGTAAATTGAATACCTCACGTTGACAATAACGAGGGTGCAATAAAGAATGAATATAATGGGGGTAGAACCGCAATTCAAAGACAGCAAGAGGACAAAAGAAGAGAAAATGAAGAAATAGACAGAGATATATGAACCTCGCTCGGGACAGTTAGATATATTCTTGACAGCAACGGATACAAGGGATAGGAATACAAATAGAGAGAGAGAACTAGATAATTTTGCTCAGGACAATTAATCAAGTTGAGAGCAAGGTACTGGGAAGTTACAAAATCAGGAAAAAGGGAAAAGGATGAAAAGAAAAAATCAATCTTGGCACAAAGTATGTTTAGGAATTTCTATACAAGACAATTCACTAATTCAGGGATGGAAAATAAGAGAGAGATAACTGATGATGTTTATTGATTGAAATTTTGGTCTCTTATATAGACTTCGTAAAATGTTACTTAGTGATGAATGATGAATTGATTAATAATAAAATATAGGAATTGGGTGTGTGAATGAAAAATAGAACAGTATATGAGATAATGGATAAGGATAATAATGACTTTGGGGGGAGGGGTATGAGATGATAAGACAAAATAAGATATGATAGTATGAGAAAATGGGATATACAGTGAAGGTGATAGTATAAAAATGGAGGACAAATATGATAAGACAAAATGAGATATGAAAATGTGCGAAGACAATGTAAATATGAAGTATGAAGATATGGATAACAGTAATATGATAAAGTGACACTGCAAAAGAAGGGTTGTATTAGCCAGAATTAGAGATTTTGAATTATTACGAATTTTTAAAAATGAATTCTAACTCCATCATTTTGACAATTTTTTAATGATGAGACCTAATTTCGCATTTTATTTCATATATGAGCTCTAAATCGCATATTTGACGCAAAATAGCACACATTTTAATTGACTTTGCAAAATAAATAAATTAAATTGGCATTATTTTTTTTTCATTTTTATAAACTATATCAATTTTTACGATTATTGCTTTTTTATTGATTGTATAGACAAAACATTCAATATATTTAAGATGAATCAATGTGTACGTAATAATAATGACCAATATTTTAAAATAAAAAAATAATATTCAAGGATAATTAATAATTTCGGCACCATTAGTAATCCACCAATTTTTTTGAATGTAAGAGATTGGGTTTGTAATGCTTATAAATATTAAGGGAGATTGATTCAAAGCCCAGATATCAAAAGACGATGATGAATAAATGGTGTGTTTGATAATAGGATTAATAATATATATCGTCTCGCTCTGAAATACGATTCATATAAAAAAGAGCCAAATATAATACCTCTTGCTCATATAATCTTTATTATGAATAACATTAAAAACGAAACATACAACCTCCTGTGCAAATGTTCGGCCTGTACCAAATATACAGCCAATGGAATATTGCAGAATGCACAGACATTCATGCGCCATAAGAATTCTGATAATGTGTCAAGCATTGGTCCCAAGGATAGAGATGATTGTAAGTGAAATTGTATATCGTTATTCATAATCTAATAATGTTTGTTGTTAATTATTACAGCCAATGTCAGAAGCACAGTTGAAGAAGAGTCAGATATTATAATGCCTGATATTTCAAATGAGTTTATTGATTGTAAGTGCGATATATTTTGGTTATCAATTACAGGTACTAACTTTTATTTTATTATAGATGAAGACAGCTTTTCTATCATGTCAGTCAAAACTACTGGACAACAGATACCTTTCTTGAGAGAAGACGATGTTTTTGACGTTGAGGAGGAATCAGATGTTGAGTCATCACTCATTGCAGCTGACAATGAGGATTCCGATTCAAATGATGAATCTAGCAATGAAGATGAGACTGAGATTGATGGCGGCAATGGTTTTGAACAAATGATGGCTTCAAGTATGTATACATAAAATACAAACATATTTAATTGTATACAAGTTATTTATCATATACTTTCCTTTGTAGTTGGATCCTTGAAGATTCATAACATGTCCCAAACCAGCCAGTTCATGGCTATCTTTGGCGTTATCTTCCAAGCATTCTACTTGGTTCAAACGGGAGGATCGGCCATGCTCAAATTCTTTTACCATCTTCTTGTTGCCTTTGAGAAGGATGCTGACCTGCCACTTACTGTCAATGCCTTGAAAGCAATGACCGGATTTGACGTAATGACCAAAGGCATTGTAAAGTACACCGTTTGCAACAAGTGCTTTGCAATCTACTCGCCAGACAATCATCAGCCAACATGCACTTTCAAGAAATACTCCAGCACGCATACCCAAATTTGCAACAATCCAATTTTCACCGATCCATCTGCCAGAGATCCAATCCCATTCATGGTATTCCCATACAGCTCACTCAAGAATACTTTGACACAGTATCTCTGTAAGCCTGGATTTGAGGACAAGCTGTTCCAATGGAGATCAAGAGAGACCGTGGAGAACACCTTCCTTGACATATATGATGGTGCAATGTGGAATGAGTTGCTCGATGATAATGATATGCCATTTGTTGACGATGACTATTCCCTCATGTTGACATTGAACGTGGATTGGTTTCAGCCATTCGATGGGCGCACTCATGCCAGTGGTGCTTTATATCTGTCGATTAATAACTTGCCCAGAGAGGAAAGGATGAAGCCAGAAAACATCATTCTTGTTGGCGTCATGCCAGGGCCAAAGGAAGCAAAGACCAATCAGATGAACAACTTTCTTGAGCCTCTTGTTGACGAGTTGGTTGACTTTTACACTGGAATGACAATCAAGACGGCCATGTTCCCTGGTGGTGTTCGTGTTCGTGCTGCTCTCATGTGTGTTGCCTGCAATATACCAGCTGCAAGAAAAACCGCGGGATTTACAGGGCATGCAAGCACCAACGCTTGTCACAAGTGTGCACGTCAGTTTTCGGTGATCGATGGATCGAGCAAGATCGATTACTCTGGGTTTGACGTTGAGAATTGGACACCAAGAGAAAAGGCAGCCAATGCTGTGCATGCCGAAATGTGGTTCAATGCAGAATCAGACGTCGAACGGGCAGAGTTGGAGAAAAACAATGGTACCCGATATTCTGAATTGCATCGCCTACACTACTTTGATCCTGTCCGGTGTACGATCATAGATCCTATGCACAACTTGTTTCTTGGTACAGCCAAACGGATGATCAGCATTTGGAGAGACCTCGGTTATTTTCCCAGCACCACTCTTGCCCGCATGCAACATCTGGCAGATTCCATTCTTGTTCCTCCTGGATATGCTGTATTGTCCAACAAAATTGCTTCTGGGTTCCCATATATGAAGGCAGACAAGTGGCGATCGTGGTGTCTTGTGTATTCGCTGGTTGTCCTGGAGAATGCTTTGCCAGAAACAGACTACAATAACTGGCTAGTATTCGTTGATGCATGCCGTCTATTGACAGGACCATCTGTCACGACTCAGAGTATAGACGAGGCACACCAGCTCCTTGGCAATTTTGGTGAAAAGTGCGAGATTTTGTATGGAACTGTCAGCATCACACCAAACATGCATCTGCATATGCACTTACGTGAGTCCATGCTTGAATTTGGCCCTGTCTATGCATTCTGGTTGTATAGCTTTGAACGATACAATGGCAAGCTCAAGAATATCAAGACAAATCGCCGCAATGGATTCGAGGTCACTTTCATGAAGGTCTTCTTGGAAAAGGGATTCATCAGCAACTTTCTTCAGTTCTATTCTGCCAAACTTTCACCACCCATGGTAGAATTTCTCCAAGAAGTTGCTCAAATAGCACCGACGCCTGTAAGATCCTTGGTGAACTCTGAGTACGGCCACCCTCCATATATGCAATTCAATCTCAACATGTTCCTCCAAGCTGCCACCAATCCATGGTTTAATGTCACTGGAAGTGAAGCCCTGCCATTGACCTCGTTGCCATTGAAATTGTCGCCTTTATCTATAATGACTGGCAATCATTATAAGTACTTGGTCGAATTCTATAACAAGGCTTACCAAGACACTGGGGTTTCCTTCTGTGCCACGGATAGCATCCCACTTGGAGGGCATGTCTATATCAATGACCGGATTCACAAGATGAAGAAGATTTCGTTGCTAGGACAAGAGTATTGGAGTGGTGAAAAGAAAAAGCGCGGTTCTTTTGTACAAGTCTTGTTACTGGACAATTCGACAAGTGAATTCGTTGCATTTCCTGGCCAGATTGAGTATTTATTTACTCATGTTATCAAGATTGGTGGAATCGAAAGAGTTTCTACTTTTGCTTTCGTCAAATGGTTTCCGACGTATAATGCTGGCAGATATCAACCGTTGATCAACCAAGGTCTGGAGCTGTGGGAAAAGGGGTTTTTAGAGGAGACCATTGAGTGTATTATTCCAGTACATCGTCTGCATTCTTGCTTTGCATTGACAACTCACAATCTCCAACAAGGGTCTCAAAAACGCCTGATTATTCCATTACCTAGAAAAGTCGTCACTTAATAAAAAAAATTGCGTTTTTGACCACAAACATCAGCCACGTAATGCTTATTTTTCTTGTTTTACTTTACCATCTGTTATTTTATCAATACATTTTTAAGATTGATTAAAATATTAGATTGATATATACAAGTTTCATGTTCTTTAAAACAGATATCAAAACAAATATTTATTTTCTTCAGCTCATTATGCGATAAGCCAAGTAGCTGTTTATTTAATACCCGATAATCAGCTATATTTTAAAGTTTATACTACATAATATACTAAAAATTTTCATTTAAATTCCAAGTTTATAAAGCCGATGAAAATATTTTATTTTACTATTAAATATTTGTTTTGCAATAATTATGACTAAAATAAAATAACCATTAAAAATAATATTGTTTCTCACCATCTTGTCTTTCTTTATTTTTTAATGCTTCAACAATACAAAAACGAGTAATGCCAATCCTACCACCATCATCTTCTAGCCCAACAACTTGTTTCAACTTATTCAATAAAGACCATTATATCAAGACAACCAAATACAAATATTTTTATTGCCGTGTTGCAATCCACTTGGCAACACGCGCCTTCTGCTCTTTTGACAATTCAATATGTCTACTTTCAACAGGACAAGAAGAAAAGTCAATGACCTTCATCTTCTTTTCCTTGCTCCTCTGGGCTTTCAACTCGCCCAAGTACTCCTCGACCTATATCATAATCAAATTAATTAATTATATGAAGCACATCAAATTTGCCCGAACAATATCTTACCAAAGGATGTCTGTTACTGGGAGTATAAACGGTATACTCCCGTTGCTCATCATCAGACTCAATGTCAGACAACATCTCTTTGTCTAAGAGATCCTTGACTGTCTCTCCATACTTGGACTCCAAGTTCGCCCTGTCTGCCAAATGCAGCCTCTTGTAGGCGGCGAGGACCTATTTCAAAATCAAGTATTAGAAGTATGAAAACAAATATTATATTATACTAACTCTTGTTTTTCTCGTACGTCTACGAGAAGACTGGTTTCGCTTAGCTAACTTTTCTGGCGAGGTGTTAGCTCTGTTTAGCTTGTACGAGATATGCCGTCTTGTTTTTTCCTCTATGACTGCAGACGCAAGAGGCTGTCCTTCGGGCTGTTGATGGATATACATCCGGACCTTGTCTGCAATAGGCCGGTTGGATGAAGAGAGTGCCCCCTCATTCATTGTCAATGGTGTAGACACCAAGACATTCCTTGTCTCTGATCGTATGAGGCGCTATATGACATAGGGTAAGTAATTCATCAATATAAAATTAATATTTATATATAGATATCCTACCGAGACCGATGGAAGTCGATACTTCATATACATCTGTGGTGGTGGAGCTTGATAGGGGGAAACTTGGCTACTGTTGCCATTCGAGTTCTTGAGGGATTCCATCCCTTGATGGACCTGCTGTAACAGGACATGTGACTCATTCAGTCTTGTCTGAAGAGCCGACAGGTTTGACAACACTGCGCCGTCCTGTTCAGCGTTGTTGCTTGGAGCAGGAAGGATCGTCTGCATCACGGTTCCTGCTGGTCTAGTGCCACTAGTCTTACCAATCGACTTCTTGGTAGTCGACTTGTAGGTCTTTTTAGAGCTTGATGATATAAATTGAGACATTGAATACTAGAAAAATATATTAAAGTGTGAGGTTCGTTGATTATGAATATCTATTTTCCAATAGATTTTGAAATATTCCGTAAATAATACATACATGAGAAAGTAATTAAAAGTAATTAAAAAGTATACTTCTTTCTAAAGAGGTTTTATAGTATTTTGATCTTTGCTTACATTATGCTGTCAGGTATACTTAGTAATCTGCTTCAACTGGCTAATCCATTTAATTTGCTTGCACTGACTAATCCATTTGTAATATTTGGGCTCTGTTTCAAAAATACAAATCGTTTTATTAAGTGGGCTTATTAGTTCCACGTCACGTTCGGGACACTCAATATTGCCATTGATCTCTATTGGATTATTGCTTTCAATCTTTGTTCTTTTCTTTTCTTTTCCTTTCCTTTACTTTTCGGCATGGTAAGCATCATTCTCTTTTAAAAAATTTTTTTACTCATCATGACTTTATATTTGTCCAGATATTCTTTTCTATATCCATACAAGGGCTGCTGGTTTATGTCAATAACTCTGGTATACTGGTAATGTTCTTTTTTATTATCTCATTCAGTTTCCACAAGCTCATTGCTCTGCTTAGTAATTCACGGCCTCCCATTACAAACAAATACAGAGGAGCACTTTGCTGTATATTATGGTATGATGACACTCCTTTATACACTAGACATGCTTTATTAACATTCGTTCCATTCATTAGAATTTTTTCGGTCATCTGGTATGTGCTGATTCCATGTCATCTGGTCAGTAATTGTGTCCGCTATACCCATTACCAAGTAAGTATACAACCTTTCAGCCCTTATATTACTTTACTAATCTCTTATCTAATAGATGTAATCGAAATATTCTTCATCTGGTTGGCCATTGCGCCCATTGCGCCCATTACACTGATGACCAAGTAAGTATATAACCACTCAACGTTTATATTATTTTCCTGACATATTCTTCATAGATATTACCGAAATTTTTTATACCATTTATCAAAGTATTCAAGTTTTCTTGATATAAATACCAATGTAAGTATTGTTGTTCCATTCAAATTATTTTACAGTCTGCTAAAATACACCTATGAAAATTATCTAGCCACCCTTTTTTTTTCAAAAGAAAACAAACACCCACGTAAGCAGTGCCGCAGCAAGTAACAAAGGAAGGTAGGGGGGATCTAGTAGACCAGGGTAACCCATATATTCTCCGGATGAGTAAAAGAATACCCATCCAATTGAGAAAAGGGCAAGGCTAGCATATTAGGCAATAAAATTAGGAGGGAGTAGAAATGAGAACGAATAGAAAACATTAGAAAAGCTTTTTTTATCCAATAAAAACTATTATAAACTACATCTTTGGCCTGTATCTGCCATGAATTCATACCGAATTCATACTGAATCCTATGAGGACACTGCTTTAATATTGAAAAGAGCAACCTATATAAAGTAATTTAAAGAACTGAATCCTTCGGGGCTAGAAAATATGGGACGAAAAAAAAAAAAACCCCCCAATTTTCGTGACAAAAAAAAGCACAAAAAAAATAACCCACCTTTTGCTTTTTGCGCTTTGACGTTTCAGTATACTGATTGGAATCATTCAGACAATGAATCCTAAAAATTTAATATTAAAAAATTTGGCAAATTTTATATCAAATCTTTATCATTCAGTCAAGAATTTTATAAATATCAGTATACTAAAATGGCCCTTCTTTTGCAGTGTGAGCAGTGTGAGAGAAGGGACAGAGATATGAAGGGGTATGAATAAAATGAAGTGCCAATGTGTGAGAGGGTGTAAAGAGGTAGATAACATGAAGAGAAAGATAAGTGCGCACAGACAGCAATGTGGGGAGAAGGGAAAGGAAGATAGATGACAAAAATAGTGTAAAATGGATAAATATGGAAATGAATAGGAGGGGTTTGAAATGAGAGCGAGGGTGACACATATGGAAAATCAAAGAAGTGCAGAGAAAAGGGAGATATGAGAAATAAGATGACTTGCAAATGGAGAAAGGTGACGTTGCCAAGTTGATCAGGATGCTACGTCATGCTTTCTAGCAGGGAAGGCCTTGGAAAAGTCACGTGAAATGGAGAGAAGTGGGCAAAGCTAGAAATTCTACAACACCCGTGTCAAAAACATCTAAGGACTTATAGCTCAGCGGTAGAGCGTGGGATTGCAGATCCTAAGGTCCCGTGTTCAAATCACGGTGGGTCCTGCTTTTTAGTTATGTTTTGTTAGCATCTTGTCATGCTTAATTTTTGTCGGACATTATTTTTGTTGTTTTCATGTCAGAGTTGACATAGCGAATAATAACCCAGATAATCAGGTACCCAATTGGTAATGCTTTTAACATATGTCTTCAAGGTTATACCAATTGGTTCCCCTTTTTGTAAAACCAAGACATATTCTCATCGCCTCTCATAAAGAGATAACCAATGTGTCTTGAGTAAAAAGTAATTAGTTTAGATAGTTTCACTTATAAAATCTGTATAAATACTACAACGATTTGTATCAATAAAAAAGGATTCAATTCTCTATATTCCTATTTATCCTAAACGTCCTAGTTGGTGGTGATCTATTGCAAAACTCATCTAAGTCAAGCATTAGCAAGATACACCCAGTCGAGACTTGACATTGGATCTGGGTTGTTCTTCCAATGCTATAACACAGCCAATATTGGTCAAACCCACTGGGAATCGTAAACGAGGATAGAAGATAGATACTTTTTATTCAATGAAATATTGTCCTCTTTTATATCTTTTCTAAACCTACTCAGCCATCATAAATGTCTGTTTCGGTTTCTAATCTACTTTTGTTATAACTAATGTCTTCTAGGTCTTCAGAGAGCAAAAGGGAATCAATTTGGTCATCGTTCTCAAAAGAGAACTCTGTGTAATTGTCATCCTGATTGGCTGACATTAATTCAGGCACGACATTTTGATGAATCCGTAAAATCTGAGGATGATTAACCGCAGTATTTCTTTACGCGCAGTAACATTGTCCTGAGCATTAACCACAGTACAATGTCTCTTCTTTTATTAAAATATCATATAATAGCTACTGCGGATAATGCGCAGTATTAGTTAAAAAACTATATAAGATAACCAAAGTCATAACAATAAAAAGTATCTTTTATCCTCTCTTTGATTTTACGTATACTCCTGTTTCCCCAGTGGGATTGACCTTTTGGCTTTGTTATAGTAAAAGGAAGACCATCCCAGATCAGGAACGCCATTTTGGTGATACAAATTCTAGTGACTTGTCTTTACAAATGAAGCATGATTTGAAATGATTATTCATCTGTTTGTAATTTTAGAAATTGGTAATCAGTTTATAATAATTTTGTAAGAACATTAGACACCTCTTCAGTGTAGTCAAAGATGAATAATCATTTAGGAAACTATATAAGATATCCCAATTTAAAACAATAAAAATTATCTTTTATTAGAGACATTTGGGGATTCATAATTTTTAAAATTCTTATTTTGGTAGGATAAAATATGATCTTGACAAATATTAGTAATCCTTTTTAGTAAAATATTTAGCTAATGATATTTAAGAATAAAATAACTGCAATTTAAACAATATTATCTGAGAGTATAATTTACTTTATTTCTTTTGCTTTCTATTACTTTCTCTTTCACTTTTCACACTTCTTTTATATATAAAAATGTTTGGATATACAAGCAACTTATGCAATACCATCTACCAACTTAATGCAGAACGTCTTGATAACTACTCTGCCGAGACTGACATCCCTCATAGCAAGTTCCAAGATGCTGTAGAAGATTATGCACTACTTAACGAGTGAAGTATTCACCAACGTGCAGAGATCCAAACTTTGGGTGATGCTTCATGTATTGAATTCTTTCGATTCACCTACTCTCAGATGGAGTACATTGTCAATGCCATGGGAATGCCATCAACTGTCATATTACGCCAAGATACGACCCACCAATTCTCTTGGGATATACTGTCAGCATTGGCAATCACTCTTCGACAATTGTCATATCCTGGGCGGTATGCTGACCTTGAGCACTTCTTCAAGGTTAATCGCAGTACTTTATGTATGGTTTTCAACACAATGGTTGATCTTCTGCATGACAAGTATGCCAGGGGACTACACTTTACCAAGGATCACTTGCATCCATTCAACTTGAGGCGCTTCAGCAATGCCATTGCTGAAAAAGGGTCGCCATACACTGGCATTATTGGGTTCATTGATGGAACCCTAAATTCCATATGCAGACCAGGGGAAGACCAGGAGATCAACTATAATGGTCATAAGAGGGAACATGGTTTGAAGTTCCAGTCCATTGTGACTCCAGATGGAGTCATGGTGAGCATGTCTGGGCTGTTTGCTGGATCAATGCACAATCAGAGAATGCTTGAGACCAGTGGAATCATGGCTCAACTGGAACAGCAACTCTGTCATGCTGATAATGGTGATCACCATTATGCCATCTATGGTAATCCGGCATACAGAGCAAATGTATTGGTGGTCAAGCCATTCAGAAGAAGACCTGACATGACTTCTGAGGAGTGCCTCATCAATAATGCCATGTCAAAAGTTTGAGAGTGTGTTGAGTGGGAGTTTGGACATGTTGGTGCTTTCTTTGCTTATGTCAAGTTTAGAAATGGACAGCGTGTTGGGCAGAGCTGGGTAGGAAAGTTCTACCTCATTTCTACATTAATGAAGAACATTCATACTTGCATTAACAATGGAAATCAGACAAGCATGTTCTTTGGTATTGCACCTCCCCAATTGCATATATACCTAGACAGAATCACCACACAATAAAATTGATTTATAAATGTTTTTTTTTTAAAAAACGTTTACTACTGTGGATGGTAGAAAAAGGGATAAGATGTCCCAGAAGGTTGCTGGTAGGCAGAGGGATAGGGACTTCTGCTACTATTTTCTAGCTTTCCCAATCGTTCATTGACCACACAAAGCTCTTGCTTGGTCTTGCAAAGCTCTTGCTTGACCTCACGAAGCTCTTGCTTCATCTCAAGCATCACCTTCATCATTTTGTCGGCCAGCTTGTGCTGACAAGCTCTCTCCCTCTCATCTGCTTCCATTGCCAATGCAATGTCTTTCTCAAGAGATTCCCTGGGACTAAGCCTTTGATACATTGGAACTCTTTTAGTAGGAATCTCTTGAGAAGTGGAAGTACTGCCACTTGCATTGGATTGCTCACTATCCATCCATGCCTGTTGTGGTGATTGTGTGGGGACTCTAATAAGAGTCTCCTTCTTCTTCTTGATTATCCCTTGCAATGCTCCGACACTCATCATTACTTCCGCATCTCTCTTCCTAGCAATGCTCTGTGCTGCATCTTCATCATCCTTACTCTTCTTCAACTCTACAGCTGTCATCTACTATTCATAAGCAAATAAAATTTCAAATAAGCATATATAAGACTGTATATTAAAAAAGCATACCAATTGATCCAAGGAAAGAACTCGGTTTTCCAGAGTAGTTTTTGAATCATTGGTACCAGTATCCCCTCTTTCTTTTCTATCACTATGGCGGAAAGACTGGTAGCTGTGCCAAAAACGGTAGCATAACTACCGTTTTTTATGATTTTAGAGCACTTTATCTCCGCAGATTGTGGTTGAAAGGTAATGTCATTGATCCCGAATCATAAAAGTTGCATGGAATGTCTTTTCATCAGGCAATGAGGTAGTTGTAGTACCATAGAAAGGGCTTGTAAGTTTTTAGGCAACCTTGTTTATTGAAATGAGCATTTTATTTGGTGTTAAAGATGTTGCGCATTTTTGAGAAAAATAATTTTTCGCCTGTGTGAACAAAACGGTAGTTATGCTACCGTTTTTTTGAAACCGAATTTTTATTTTTGACATTATTAGCCATTTTATTTTATTTTATTTGGTATTGATATTTATAAGGAAAGAAAAAAGAAAAAGAAAATTTTTATAAAGTGGCAAGGTTCCCCATGGTCACACGCAGATTGTCATTAAACACGTAATATGGTGCAATGATAAAGAACTGATTACTACTCGGAGGGTACTGGATGAGCCCAACTTGATGCTGAATGTCATCCACATTAACAGCATATTTTGGCTGGGTTGTTTGTCCAGTTGAGCTGTGTGACCGCCGTATTACGATTGGCACAGATGAGTCATGGGCTGCTGTACCATGCTCTTTCATCACTTCAACAAATGCCAGAAAGTGCGGTGTGCCATCAACCTCTTTATGCTCAAAATAAAATTCCACGGTGCCAACAAACCAGCTTTGAATAGTTATATTGCGACGGCTAGATAAAAATATAAAAAATGTGAGTGATCTCTATTTTGTATTTTGAATAATACCAATACTCACTTTCTGTATGGACAGGTAAACATCACATGATGATTGCCACGTCTGGTCTCGTTTTTTATTCTTCGGTACATACATGAAGAATGTACGGTTGAATTTTTCCAAAGACAAGAAGCAACAACAATCGTTGGGTCATCAAGTTCAATACTGTTCATACCACTGTTTCGCACATAGTACTTTGCCAAAGTATTCTTGACAACAGGGCTGCTGACACCTTCCAAGTCATCATCATTCAAGCTGGCATGTCAGTTGAATGGCTCCCATAGCTGGGCAGCACTTACACCATCTAGAAGATCTAAGAAACTTGCTTCATTATATGTGGACGGCTGACTTGTACTAGGATAATTCTGAGAGCTGTTTGCTGAACTGACAAAGCTATGAACAGCAAAGTGCTCAACAAGCAAACTGGCATTTCTACCGCCCTTCAAGTTTGACGTGATAAGCTTGGAGTATACTCTAATTACTTTTTCCATGGGTAGGTAAGAGATTATTTGACTAATAATAGCAACAGCAGCAAAGACACTTCTTGGTCAATGATGACAAAATCAACGTACCTGTCATCAATGATTGTGGCCAGTGAGGCATGGCTAGGACAATAGCACTCCACATTTACAAGTGCAAAAGAATGTGGTGTGCCAAGAATCTTCTTCAAGACACCTTTAAGAGTGCAAACCAGACTTGTAAGAGAAAAATAGCAGAGAACAGCCAGGCAAGTTTATTAATTAACAAACATTTGAATATACATTATAATTAATACAATATTTTTATTATGTTATAGCAGGAAAGAGCAAGCAGTTCTTTTCTTTCGGAAGATGAGGTATTTCAAATGGATGACGAGGCTGAATCCCCAATCATGACAGATGTACTATAAGTTAGAGCTTTTTTGTTGCTCATCTATTCTCAATTTAATATTAATATAATATTTCTACTGTTTGATATAGGTTTACACCACTAGGAATGAGCAATGAGCCTTCATCTAAGAGAAACAGACTAAGTCTTTAATATTCTTTAGGCTGCTCTTATTGGTTCTCTCATATTTTTAGTATATGTTTTAGCGCACTTTTTCTTTTCCTCTTTTCCTTTAGCTGTTTTATCTTTGCTTTGGTCCTCTCCTTTGAAATAAAATCGAATAACTCTCCATCACGTAAGATTGCCACCTTAATAAATGCCCGATTGGCATCTTGTATACCACATCTTCAGCTCTGTTGTTTTTAATCTAGGAATGAAACACACATCTTGCCCTTTTTCAAGCACCAAAAAAAATGAAATTTTTTTATAGCTGTATTACGCCGAGGTTAGTTTATATTTCTTTTCTTTTCTTTGCTCTACTTTTTTGAAGTAAAACTAAATGACCCTCCCTTATGTAAGGTTGTCAATGACATAAACATCCAATTGGAATCTTGTATACCACATCTTCAGCTCTGCTATCTTTAATCAAGGAATGAAACACTCATCTCATAATTTTTCAGACACTAAAAAAAGGTGAAAATTTTTTACAGCTATATTACACTAAAGTTTGTCGTTCCCCACCTCCCCACCTGGGAATCTCTGTAGAATATGCATATTGTTTTCTTAATGATGTACTCATTCTGCCAACTACCATTATATTCGAATTAGTTTTAAATCTTATGAGCTGACTTTACAGCAATATATTTTCTATGGTAAGAATATTATAATATGTTTACACTCTTTAATTAATCATATTGCGCATTCTCTATTCTCCTTCTACTGCATCTAGTATTTACATCTGTACGTTTCATATAGTGGCATTAATTCAAGAGATGCTTGGTATACCGATTAACAAGCACAATATATACTGGTATGCTATCCAAAACAATATGCTTGGTTTATTTGATCGCTTCATTCTCTGACCACAATATCTTTATAGCAATTGATGAAGACCAAAGGCCTTCCAAGTCATGACAGTGATTCACAACAAGATGCTCGGCACGCTGATTAACAAGCACAATATATACTGGTATGCTACCCAAAACAATATATTCGGTTTATTTGATTGCTTCATTCTCTGACCACAATATTTTTATAGCAATCGGTGAAGACCAAAGGCCATCCAAGTCATAACAACATGTTGTTGGCATCGTGTATAGATTGAGTAAAAGGTTTGTACCATATACGTTTTATAATATTAAATAGTATTTGCTTTTGGTGTTTCTATATTATTATTATATATATTTTAATATTATTTGAAATAAATCGAAATTATAATAAAAAATAAACCATTATTTCAAATAAATGGCAGTAAAAAAAGAATGGGTGCTAGTATATAAAGTAATATAAAAGAGAGGCTATAGTATATAAAGAAACGATTTTGGTTGGATAAAAAAACGGTAGCTGTGCCTATTCCTGCCTCATAACTACCCTTTTTTTTCGCACTAAAAAAACGGTAACAGCTACCGAAATCGCCTTATACAGAGTCTTTACTACCATTTTTTCCGCCGTAGTGCAATCTTTACTTTGTATTTTGACTAATACCAATACTTACTTTTTATATGTACAAGTAAACATGATATGATGGTTACCGCGGCTGGTCTTGTTTTTCATTTTTCGATATATGGATGAAGAGTACACTGTAGAGTCTTTCCAAAGACGGGAAGCAACAACAATTGATGAGTCAGCGATCTCAGTGGTATATGTGGTGGTATTTCGGGTATAATATCTGAGCAACGCATTTCTCACAATGTTGCTGTTTATGTCTTCAATAGTATCATCAAGCAACTGGGTATTACGATGAAATGGTTCCCATAGCTGAGCACCACTTTCATCGTTGGGTATATTTATGAAACTTGATTCATTGTAGGTATGAGGATGAATGATGCTGGTATGGTTATGAAGATCGATGGCTGTATGGATATATCTGTGGATCGCAAATCGTTCTACGAGTAAGCTGGCATTTCGCCCGCCTTTGGACTTTGACCTAATGAGCTTGGAATAGACGCCAATAATCCTCTCCATCGATCTGGTAGAATAACTTCTTAGAGGGCCCTGGCGTCTTATTATATGGGGTATATGGATGAGATAATGCTGGACTGGTCGGAAGACACTACGAGATAGTGTCTTTTGATGAACTTGGTATAATAGGAATGCATGCCAGTCTTTGAAATGCCTATTGAAAAAAAAGGTAATAATAAATGTTAAATAAAAGTAATGATTCACTTTTGTTTGACATACCTCTCCATTTCGTCGATCAGGGTATATGTGAGGGACCATTGTAATGCAAGTGCACACCCTTTTACCAAGGACAAGATGGCAATTTTTGCAGCCCTGCTTGGTGAATAGGGGACGACAACTGTGGGTATAATGTAAAGGAGGAAATCGAGCCGATCTACTGCACGAGTGCCATTGATTTTCTGGAATATATTGTCAAAGCTGCCTTGGAATGAAACGGGTATAAACTGCCTAGAGTTGGAAATGCAGTTGCCAATGGTCTCCAAGTCAGATCTGGGTATATAAAAAGGGTAATTGTCTGCTGACTGGGTATTGTCTTCTTGGGTATAGTAAAAAATTTTGTCTTTAGATTGAGCGATGGATATAAGTTCAAAGAGGTGTTTGCCAATTCCTCTTGCAATTAAATGCAGTTCATCTAATACAAAAAATGATGAACCTGAAAATGTTGCGAGCTCGGTAAAGAGACTTGGCTGGTATATATTTTTGATCTATTATAAATAATTATTTAGTATAAAAAGAATGATTAATTGAATATTCATATACTTACAGGGTTGCTGGTATAAAAATGTTCAACAGGTCTTAGAGGAGCAGAGCTGTCGTCAAAGTATACTCCATGCCTTCTGTTATCTGCTGGTTTTCCCTTGGTCTCACAAATATGGCAACCAAACAGACTGCTACAGTAGGTGGAAAAAGGGTTTGCATATTCTATTAAAAAATATATATTTTGATAGTACTCTTTCAATTTTTAATATTTTCATATAAAACATTTTGTTTTATATGCATTATATATAAAACTACCAAATATAAAAATATCAACGGCTGAGAATGAATATTGATTTAATAAAACTCAGACAAATTTTTGAAAAGTATGCGAACCCTTGTTCCACTTTGGATAAATTAGTAGAAAATAAATTATTTCTCTATGACTTTTGCTTATAAATCGTTCAAAGTCACATATAATAGTCAAAATGTGTCATATAATCGGAATATAAAACAAAAACATATATAAATGACTAAGTTTTTCTTTTTATTTTCATATTATTCCTTGTTTCTTTTAAAATGAAAATTCTACCTCTTTCTCTCAGAATTTCTATCCAAAGTCAGCTTCAAAGTGGTGCCTCTGTCAAGAAAATTTCCAAGAACCTTTCTATCTCTGCTGGGACTGTATCCAAGTATAAAAAGAAGATGAAGATCACTGAAAAAATCTCTATTGGTGGCCGAATTGCAAAAATTTCACAAGTCAGAAGGCGCCTGTTAGTAAGACAATTTATAACTAGTGAAATACAAACTGCCAAAGAAGCACATATGAAATTGGATCAAGAAGGACTGCAGCTTGACTATTCTACTGTTTGCAAGACCCTGAAGGCACTTGGTTTCAGAGCAGCAATTAAAAAGAAGAAGCCAATGATATCAGAGAAAAATCAACAAGCAAGACTTAAATGGGCTTTAGAGCATTGACACTGGACTATTCATGATTGGAAACATGTTATATTCTCAGATGAGACCAAAATCAATATTTGGGGATCTGATGGAGTAAAATATCATTGGAAAAGGCCAGATGACCCACTACGAGACCATCATCTTGATTTAACTGTAAAACATGGAGGAGGCAGTTTGATGATGTGGGGATGTATGACTTATGAAGGCATTGGATATGGTTGTCACATACAAGAACTTATGACAAGGAAAGTTTACTGTGATATACTTGAAGATAACCTGAAAGAAACTATAGATTTCTATGGTTTTGATAAGCAAAATATCATTTTTCAGCATGATAATGACCCAAAACACACAGCCAAGACAACCAAACAGTACATCAGTGATATGAAATTGCAAGTACTCCCTTGGCCAGCCCAATCCCCAGACCTGAACCCAATTGAGCATCTTTGGCATCATTTAAAGTTGCAACTTTCTTTATACTCTTTGAAGGCTAAAGGAGTACATGAACTTTGGGAAAGATGTGATAAAGAATGGAACAATATCACGCAGGATATTTGTAAAAAGTATATAGATACAATGCCAGCAAGAGTTGAAGCAGTAATTAAGGCAAAAGGCAAAAATACTAAATATTAATAAAAGTGGCAAAAGGGTTCGCATGTAATAAAAATCTTTGTATTTATTTATCTCAATATGTTTTGAATCTCCGCTTATAAAATTTATAATAAATATACACCTAAAAATATCTTTCAAATACTTTTTGTTTTATGCTAATATGATGCATATTCATAGAGATATTATAAGAATAATAAATAATATATAAATATGCGAACCCTTTATCCACCTACTGTATGTGACCCAAGATGGGCCATGTCTGCAACTGCAGAGATGTCTCCAGACGCGAGCAGCAAGTGAACTTTCGATCGGCATATTTCAGCCCCATTGTGCTTTACAATGAGGCCATGAACTTTGAGGTCCTTTAGCTCATTTATGATGGGTATTAAAAATGAATCCAAATCAGATGGTTTTTTAGGACCAGGCAAAATGGCGAGTTGTATGAGGTATGGGGTGGTATATCTAAGCTTTTAATTAGTATTTTGTTTGTTTAAAATATTAATTACCTTATGGATGGATCGATGTTGAAAATGATTAAATGAATGATGGTATATGAGGCTTTGCCTTTTTTCTGGTTGACAAAACCATCGGTGTAAAGGCCCAAGGCAATGTCGTCGGGACTGGAGAACATGCCTTGTCTCATTAGCTGCTGATAGTTCTCACCATCAAAGATATCACTTATCTCGCCGGCACGTGATTCTCTGTTGGCTCTATGGTGGAGGAGCTCTCTGTTCTCAGAATTGGCAAGCATTTTTGTCAGAACATCCCCAATGGAGAGGATCTTCATTGTTCACTGGAAAAATATACGCAAATCATGGAAATAACAGGTGTTGGTTATTGGGATATTATGTAACATAATAATGCTTGACAGCATAATATTATAGAATACCTAGCTGACATAATATTGGATTTTTGCCCAAATGGTATTGATTACTTTGTCATTATGAAAGGGAGCTTAGGTACATTATCTGTGTGCGAACCTTAATTGAAAGCCAAGTATCTGTAAAATTACAAATATAGATTACTAAAAAACCCCATTTATAAACCACCTGGATTTGAGAGAGCTGTTATTTTTTCAATACTAGGTGGTTTCGGCTGCCTATTGATTCATTCTATTGGATCAATTGCTTCAACAACACCTGGTATTGATCGGATTTTTAAAAAAACACATTTGATATTGATTTTGTTTTGGTAGGATATAATAATTTTGTATATTTTATTATAATATTTTTATTTGTAAAAGCACTAGCAGTAATATAATCTCTTGATCTGGACTACATGGTCTTATTCTAATAATATGTCTAATGGTTCTTGCAGACCATATTTTATTTCCTACCTGAAGAACATGGATTCCGATTATATTTACCTGACCAAGTTTTATAGTCTAGTAATTGAGTAAAAGAGCACATTTTAGATTTTTTGTTATAGCATTTTATAGAGTTGAAAGGCAAGGTACTTACTTGGCAACCGGGTATTTCATTAAATGAAAGAAACAAGAGTATACTGATATAAACAAGCCAGTATATATTCATATGCTCGTAATAATGGATATATTTGGGCATGGATATACTATAATTGATATTAGAAAAATATTTTTAACAAGAGAAATAGTTGAAAATACATACCTTTGGCAGTTGAATAAATGGATATTTGGTTTACTAAGAGTATACAATGTAAACTGCAATCATGTTAGAGCAATGTCTTTTTTATAAATGAGAAAGTAAAGAAAGGAAGAAATACATACATGGGTGCAATAATAACTTTTTGATAAACATGGATTATAAAATGATATCATGGCAAGTCGCAGCTATTTGAAAATATTATGGTAAGAGACATGACCAACGTGTAAAGAATGTGATTGATAGTAATTACCTTTTGTATAAAAGAAATCTGATGTTTGGCACCCTATGTGTATATAATGTAAGGTGCGAGAATTTTAGGTGATATACTTACATAGTGTTAAAGAGCAGAAAAAGGGTAAAAGAATAAAAAATAAAAATTACGATTAAAATATCTATGCCCCCTGAAATACGCATGATCATTCTCTCTTGCTTTGAAATCGGAGAGTCATGTTAGTTATACATTGAAAGTGCCCAAGAAAAAGGTTTTGGTCTATATATTAATAAGAATTTGACTCCGTCTTGGTTTATAGACAAAGTATAATAGAGTCTCTTATATTCTTATTAATATCTACATATACTTCTTTACTCTTTCAATAACTCTAACCACCATCTTCTTTATCATGTAAGTTCATAATGGGCTATCAAAATATATTATATATGCTGATTTATTTATTGAATAATTAAGAAAATGGCACCAAGAATCAATACCGCCAGAAATGCATCTGCAAATGGATCAATGTCCAGACCATTGATTAATACTGTCAGCAATGGCCGTGTAGGACCTGTTCGTCCTTCTCTTGTTCCTAGACAAGATGTTGTTGGGGTTTCTAGAGAGGAATTTGATAACATAGTCAACCTCTTGTCCACCTTGGACAAAAAAATGACAACTATGTGCAATGATGTCGGCACACTCAAGGATAGTGGAAGCAAAATGATGACTTCCGTGGATGGTCTTGTCTTTGATGCAATGAAGAGACAAGAAGCTCCTCAGTTGGCCGGTCCACAGGCTATCCAGAGTAGTAATTTTGAGATCCAACTGCGAGATGTTGTTGGCAATAGCAGAAACCCAAAGATCTCAGTAAATATTAAAAGTAAACACTGCTTGAATCATTATTAATCAATATAAACTAGAAACTCATTTGTGATCGCCTCAGAAACATGAATCTCAACACTGATAATCCCCAAACAATAAGTGAGAATGATGTAAAGATGACTTGGGATGTCAGTGTTGGGTTGTCTGATGAGGTCAACAAGAATGTGGCAGATGACTTGTTGGTGTATCTGCGTGGCCAGAGTGAGTCTGCCTTTGTTCCAACAAAAGAATTATGTGGTATGATAGTAAACAACTATTACAACTGCATGGCCAACAGCAAGCTCTCACTGGAGGGCAAAGAAGCCAAAAAAAAGGCAAACAGAAGAGGCAATCGCAAGACAGACATAGGTGGCTCTATAAAAAATAAGAGAAACATAAATATATTTATCATTATATTTTTTAGCTCTTCAAGAGACGGAAGAGAACGTTTGCCAAACACAAGGCCGCCTCCATCGAAAAGTTTGGGAGAGACTACAGTGGCGTCTTTTATAGAGATGTCATGTCTGATGACGAAAGTGATACAGACACAACTGTAACAGTGCTTCGCCCAAGCTGGCGAAGTGATGAGGTAGCTATAACATATATTTCCACTTTTATTATATGTTTAACAAAGAAAATATTTGGATAGTTGAATGAGTTCTTTGACTTTCTCGATACTCTTGCAATAAGTGATTTGGGAAAGAGAGCAGGCCAGCTGAAGGCTTGCCATCACATAGTTGTATCAAAAGCAATTCCTCGTGGCTTAGTAGCCAAAATGCCCACGTGGACAAAACGTGAATAAACAATTACTTGCATCTCTCATTCCTATACTTTCATTAATATTGTTTTGAATACACAAGTATTGTATGTTTTATATAAGATAGTGAAAGATAATAATAATAATAATAAAAAAGAAAAAGAAAAAGAAAAAGAAGTCTAAGCATAAAGCTTTCTAGGCAAGGGAATGACAAGAACTTTGGCTGCACCACGACCAGAAATATGATTGCCTATCGCAATTGGCAAAAGGATGCAATGGACAGGCAAAATATTATCATAGTTGTACTTTTGAAAAGTTGGCTTATACAGCTCAATACCCTGGTTGATTCTTGGTTGATGGTAAGGGATTTCATACCACTCAACAAAAGCAAAAACATGCTGAGGATTCAGGTGCACAAGAAAGTTGGCTGGAGTAGGGGTTGGCAAAAAATTGTGAACAAAAAGATATTTAATACAACCAGCGTATATCTCCTCAGAATCACCGTTTTTCTCAATATACATTGCCTGGATATATGAACCTCTTCCGTTTGCCCCCTCGCTGCCTTTATAGACTTGTCCAAGAAGATTTATCAAGGTAAACTTCTGGATTCTGTCATTGACAAAGTTTGTGCTTCTAATGATGTTCTTTGCACTGCAAAAATCATCATCGGCATATTCCATCTTGTAATACTTCAGCAGGCATTCGTACTCAATTTTCCTCATTGTTGTTGGTGTTTTCAGGACCAATGGCAGGGCAGATGATGGAAGGGGCTCATTGCCAAACGTTTGCTTTGTTGGATCCATTGCTGATTCCAAAAAGGCAGGGAGAGAAAAAATCGACAGCCTATTTTGCTGAGGCGCAAACACAGTGGTGGGAGACAGTCTGTTGAACAGAGCAAGATGACTTGGGCTGGTGATAGTGGCAAGATGAGCTTGGTAAAAGTCACCTTTTGAACCACTTTGGACAAACTTATTCATGTACGTCTTCTCAAAACTGGCTTTATGATTGGTATTAAAGCCTTTGACAAGCCCATTGTAGCGTTCAAAGCTGAACAGCCAATATCCATAAATGGGCCCGAAATCTTGGATTGTCTCTTTCAAATGGAGGTGAAGGTGCATGTTTGGAGACAGGACGTCATGCTCGTACAATTCTTCACACCCACTGCAGAATCTCTCGAGACTATCATGAGCAAGCTCAACCTCTTCTTCACTGATTGTTGGCTTCGTCAATAATCGGCAGGCATCAACAAACTTGATCCAGTTGGCAAACAGATTATCTTCCAACCGTCCCTTCAGCACAACAGGCGAGTAAATCAAGCACCATGATTTCCATTCATCTGCCTTCATGAATGGAAATCCCTTTGCGATCTTGGTGGTGAGAGTGGCATATTCCATGGGCAATGTAATCGTGTTTGCCTCAACCTGCATCTCACAAAGGTCGTTATCATCAAGATGACCACACAGGATCCACTTTTCCATCATGCGCTTGGCCGTTCCAAGGAAGAGGTTGTGCATTGGGTCCACAATGGTTGCCCTGACTGGCTCAAAGTATGAAAGGCGGTGAAGCTCAGACCACCGCACTCCATTCTCAACTTCCAATTGCTTTCTCTCTGTCAAGCTTGCTGCGTTTTTCCACATGATGGCATGCTGGCGGTTCTCTTCTTTTGTGCGGCCAATCCACTCTGAAGAGTTGAATCCAGAATAGTCAACAATGGATGTGCCTTCAAAACGGAAAAAGTGCCGATTGCACTTATGGCATGCGTTTCTGCTGTTGTGAGAAGTGAATCCGCATGTCTTTCTTGCAGCAGGTATATCACATGCAACCATCAGCAGAGCAGCACAAACCAAAGCACCAGAACGACTATACGTATCAATACTGATACCAGTGTACAGATCCTTGAGCTCATCAACAAGGGGGCGCAGGTAGTTGTTGATCTCAGCAGTGCTTGCTTCTTTGGGACCTGGCATGAGCCCAATGAGAATCACATTCTCCATCTTATTACGTTCATCTCTTGGCAAATTGTTGATTGTAAGATATATCGCACCGCAAGAATAAGTTACCCCATCAAAAGGCTGGAACCAATTGATGTTGAGTGTTAACAGCAATGATCTTTCTTTGGCCACAAACTGCATGCCGTCCTCGTCCACAAACTCCTTCCACATCTTTCCATCATAAACATCAAACATGGTGCCAGGAACCTTTGGACCACAATTCCACATGTTTATGGCTGTTTCAAATGAAGGACGCTTGAAAAGCTTTGCCAAGGCAGTTTTCAGCAAGTTGTATACAAAAGTGCGCTTTGCAGTCAATCCATTACTAATTCCAGACTTGAACAGACTGTTTCCACATTCATTCTGGCGGCCAAGTTTCTTTCCAGTACAACAAGTAGGTACTTCACTATTGCTTTTATACAGAGTGTGACAATCACTGCATGCAACAAATGTTGACACACCACTTGTCATAGCACTGTATCCAGTCATCTTCTTTAAACCGGGGATACTTGTTGGGAGTCTGAAGCTTTCCCCATAGTGCTCCAAGATTGCGTTAATGAATGAAATTAATATCACGGCACCCTCATCAACAACAAAGGAAGAAATAAACATGACAAGAAAAATGACTATCAATCTATGCCATGGATCTTCAGGAAGATTGGCTGAATTCTCTGTGAGTATTAATGATAATTAAATATTAATATCTTTTATCCAAAGGCACTAGCAACACTTGTTTATTGCTGACCTTCACTCTGCTCGGCCTCTTCTTCCTTGGCATCTTCATCAGACGATTCATGCTCAGATGAATATTCTTCAATGAGCTCATCTGTTCCAAAAAGAAAATCTTCGGCCGAAAGAGGTAAGAACCCATCGGGATATTCCATGGATGACGGTACATCATTAGAGTAACTGTCATCTATTGAAACCGAGCATAAGTAAAGTGTATATTGAGTATAAAAAATAAAATACTATGTACATTCAATGTCCTCTTCAAATTCAATTGCTTCCATGTCCACATCAACACTGCTTTGATAGATGGGTAAGACTATTTAAAATATTATTAATATTACAGCCCACACTATATAATAGCCATTTTATTTACGATTGATATTTCTATCCAATTCTCTGTCTTTGTCACTCTGAGCATGACGCTTGGCAGTTCTTTTGGCAGTGATCATGTAGCCAGCAGGATTGCAAACGCATTTCGAGCATCGGCATTCAACTTCATTAGCATTGGGAATGGCAAACATTTTTTAGGGTTTATATCAAAAGAGAATATATAATAGCAGTAGTTTATTGCCCATTCCTTTATAGTTTTATTATTACTTTCAGGTACTCCGTAATCTATCTAACCAATAAGACATGCTTATATCTGTCAATGATACTAACCAAAGGATTTTCCCTGAGTTGCAATTTTTCATATACTGTTATTGATAATAACACCCCACAATTAATCATTGATTTAACACCATTTTTGCAGTGGTTGCAATAGGGACTTTGACAATACTGTCATTCAGCTTGTACCGTTGTTCACCACAGGCTGCACATTCAACTTGCTCATTGCCCAAGTTGTACAGCTTACAACCATTTGGGCACACATCATAGTCATGGCCCCGGATGTCAGACCTTGACTGGAGCATGTCATCAACAACATTGCCATGTCTAATCTTGGCTCCAGGTTCTAAAAAGAAAATGAATAATACAATTCATGTCAGTGATTGTTAAGTAAAATAACAGTAAGTAATATCATTTACCCAATATAATCTCATCGTGATCCTGAATAAGTGTGTTTGCGAACCTAACAATATCTCTGTAGGCTGCCCTGGTTATCTTATGCTGAACGACCAAGTGAGAGAGATGGATGCTTAATAGCTCGGCTTTGGTAAATGTGTTTGGCCCAATTTGGCCATTGTTGTAGACATGTGCTCTACCCTCAGTGGTATCGAAAGTACAGCCACATTTGTACGAAAGGTTTTCATCAGCTTCCATAATGTCTATAGAAAAGGTATGTATATTATTGAGTAAAAACTTGGCTAACAATGGACATAATTGTATTTTTATTATTACCTGAATTGCTCATGTATTCAATGTCATTGATATCATGTTCAACAACATCTTCCATTTCAACATCTTCGGAAATGTGTTGAACGGTGCTATTTGACACCACGATACTTCTGTGGAGCCTCTTGTGGTTTTAGAGTTGTTGGTAATTGACAGCGTCAAAACCACACTGAGTACACACATATGCTTGTGTGGGCAATCTGTCTCTCTGCTAGGTGGAGTTGGAAGAAGACATGTTGATAATAAGAGTAAATTGGTGGGTTGGGTAATGGTTTGAAGTATAAAAATACGAGAAGAATTGGATTCCAATAATCAGGTATGAAGAACACCTTTATACTCATAGAACTTTACACTAAACAGTTGTCTTGTTTTTTTTTCCAATTCTCCTGGTAATGATAATAATGACGATTACAATAGAAATATTTCTCATTCAATGGTTAAAACAATTATTGTTTAATAATGACGATACTAGGTAAGAGATTATTTGACTAGTAATAGCAATAGCAGCAAAGACATTTCTTGGTCAATGACTACAAAATCAACGTACCTGTCATCAATGAGTGTGGCTAGTGTGGCACGGCTAGGATAATGGCACTCCAGATTTTTAATAGTAAGATATTGTAGACATTCCTTATATGAATTTTAAACGTCATTAGAATCTGATCATTTACCAAATTAGGCACAAACGTCATTTTTATTGACAGCCTTAATTTGGATAAGACAATCTATCACTGTCATGACAGGTGCCTTGGTAATCCTAGCCATGTCTTGTAAGTCATAATATTATATCATATTTTCCAAGACACCGAAATAATAATAAATTTAAGTAGATATATAAATGTGCGAGCATGACATAAGGTACAATATTTATTATCCTCTTACAAATTCATCGTCAAAATATGTCTGATATGAACACTACACTCATCAACTCGGTCAGAAAAGTTGAGCGCGATGTTGCTGAAATAAAGCAAATGCTGCATACTCTTCAAGATCAGTTTAGCAAACAATTTGCTCCAATGATCAATGATGAAGAACTAAACACAATGTAACAGAGTATTGTGGAGCAAAGTGGTAAGATTTATTTATTTCTTAATTATATACAATCGTTTTATTAATATTTATATATATATATGCTTTTTTTGCTAGCTCTTGAACGGGTAACCGAGTCTGTAAAAAGGGCTCAATTGACTGAATATCCTGACCTGCTTGGAAAACGACTGATCGATACAAGTGGGGAGTTCAAAGGGAAGGATGATACCAAGCGATACAACATGCTTCTTCAAATGCTCCATCGTCAAGACTGGGAAGCACAGTGCAAAGAGATCCCAGAAGGACAAATTTTACCCCAATTCTTCCCTATGCCAGAATATGTGGTAACAACAAAGCGCCTACAGCTCAAGTCACTGGCTTGCTCCATCAAAAGCGATCTGATTGACAAGGACTTTCCTGTAACTACCAAGACATGGAAAAGTATTCCTGGGAGCCAGCAGGAATACTACATGTTGCTACTCGAAAGACGGGCAAGACAAATTGGCCTCCACATTTACAAGTGCAAAAGAATGTGGTGTGCCAAGAATCTTCTCCGAGACACCTTTAAGAGTGCAAACCAGACTCGTAAGAGAAAAATGGCAGAGAACAGCCAGGCAAGTTTATTAATTAGCAAACATTTGAACATGCATTATAATTAATATAATATTTTTATTATGTTATAGCAGGAAAGAGCAAGCAGTTCTTTTCTTTCGGAAGATGAGGTGTTTCAAACTGATGACAAGGCTGATTCACCAATCATGACAGATGTACTGTAAGTTAGAGCTTCTTTGTTGCTCATCTATTCTCAATCTAATATTAATATAATATTTCTACTATTTGATATAGGTTTACACCACTAGGAATAAGCAATGAGCCTTCATCAAAGAGAAACAGACTAGGGCTTTAATATTCTTTAGGCTGCTCTTATTGGTTCTCTCATATTTTTAGTATATGTTTTAGCGCACTTTTTCTTTTCCTCTTTTCCTTTACCTGTTTTATCATTGCTTTGGACCTCTCCTTTGAAATAAAATCAAATAACTCTCTATCACGTAAGATTGCCACCTTAATAAATGCCCGATTGGCATTTTGTATACCACATCTTCAGCTCTGTTGTTTTTAATCTAGGAATGAAACACACATCTCGCCCGTTTTCAAACACCAAAAAAAATGAAATTTTTTTTATAGAGCTGTATTATGCCGAGGTTAGTTTATATTTCTTTTCTTTGCTTTGCTCTACTTCTTTGAAGTAAAACTAAATGACCCTCCATTATGTAAGGTTGTCAATGGGATAAACATCCGATTGGAATCTTGTATACCACATCTTTAGCTCTCACTGGGAAAATGGTAAAAGTAGATCATGTGTAAAACTGTAAATAAATATGTGAAAAGTCGCGAATTTTCTATGGTAAAACACAGATATGACAGATAGGAGAACCTAGGTTCCTATCAGGTTGTAAGACTCGAAATAAACATGGTAAAAGTTGTGACAGCGAACGGAACAAAGGTTTGTTAGCATTTTTGACATGCTTAACTGACTTGATATACTCAATTGTTACATCCGACATTATGTTTTTGGTGTACAGGTATTGTGTTTACATCTTGAAAGGGCGATCTTATTGTTGTTTTTCATACGCTAATAGTGAGGGTTTATTATTGTTTACCCATTCAAACTGCCAGTATTGACCACTCTTTGAAACTCATTATTGTATAATCAAGCAATAATTACTCTTTCCATCATTTTATACCCCGTACTTAAAAGGTTTATGGTTTATATTTGTGTTTATTGGAAAGAATAGAATGGTTCTATACACAAGCTCTAATACTATTACTGTCTATCCTTGCCGCTTCTACCAGCCTATTTGATATTACTTGGATCGGATACTTCTCTACTGAACAATACCTGAAAATAGGGTCCGGCAGCAATTTGGGTGGTTGCAGTAGTATTCTGATATAATAAAAGTTATATTAGTGACATATATTCAAAAGTGCGGGTGCTATTCAAGATGCAAGGGATATTATACTTACATTGCAAGGATTGGATAAGAATGGGCAAAGAGGGGCAGAGTTGTGCGGCATGGCATCTTGTATGATTAGATTGACTAGAGATGGGATAAAATAAATTAATATGGGTGAATTGAGTGATAGAAAAATCGATTTACATACCAAAAACAGAGTTGGCGATTATAGTAGAGGGATGGTATATGGCGGCCAACAATAACTTTTTAAGAATATAGAAAAGTATTAGTAAATAGCCAGAATAATATTAGGGAAAAGCACAAAGACCAAGAAATGGCATTACCATTATGATAACCAGTCGTAGATGATGAAGGAGGCAGATGGGGTAGACAGTGATGGCGGCGGCCTATTGTAGAATAACAAACATTGAGAAAAAAGAAATTGGACACGAAAAGATTTTATTTACCCTGGCACTGATGATGGCACCATATAATAGGCTGTACAAGTGGAAGAGGTCTACAGGATAGAAAGAGACAATCAGAATAACTTGCAAGATGGCACCGGCACATGTAACTGATCATGATTAGTCTAGATGGGCAATGTAGAGAGAATGTATTGGGATGAGTATACATTTATAAAGAAGCCATTAATTTGTTAGTATAAAGAATGTCTTATTAGAAACCCACGTAGAGATAAAACAACAGAGATAAGAAGATAGAACAAAAAGAAAGAAAGAAATGATATTTAATTTCAAGCAGAGATCCAAAATTATTTTTTATTAATTTATACAGAGTATACAAAGGGTAATTAGGAATCTGTTTATTAAACTCATCTGTGTATATAAAGACCATCTATTTACAATTGAATCGACCCTCCTGCACTCGCAAACCAATTATTTTGTATGTAAAGAGTAGAGTCTATAATTTATAAATAGAATATAAAGCTAATTTTGAAAACATATGATATTCTATAGACCATGGCACCAAGATCCACTCCCACTTCTCGCTCAACCGATGAGCAACTCCAATTGTTGGAGACCTTGCGGGATATTCAAAACATCCTTGTCAGGGTAGATTCTCGCATTGGCACCAGCATCGAAGGCAACGCCAGTACTGTCGAGGCTATTGACAGTTTGGCTGAGTTGGTGGCTGCCAACAACAGTGCAGTTCCTGCCGCCGAGCTTGCTTCTGCCTTTGGTGAGGAGCTATTCACCATTGTTGGCCCTGCTCCTGGTCCTGTTGCCATCCCTGCCACTGGCCCAGCTCCCATCATCCCGGCTGTGGTGGAGTATAACCCTGGTGCCGCCACAGAAGCGTTTGTAAGTATTAATATTCTCAATAGCTTACCAATTCATTGGCTTATAAAAATTTAATAGCGACATATACGAGACTATCTGTGGAGGCCCAATTTCAGGTCAAACAACCCGGCTATGGTGCAAGCCAACAACAACAGGCCCAGGTGGAGAGCGGAGGTTCATTTCAATGAATCTCCCAACAAGGAGTTGGTTCTTGAACTCCTTGCCTACCTGGGCCCAACGTTCATCAACACTGGCTTGCGCCAAAGGGATCTTCGGGACAGTGTCTACCGGAACTTTTGCGGAAGGCGTCGCCAGGAGAGGGCGTCTCCTGAGGCATGGGTAGCCGCAAATGCTCGTGCCAGAAAAGCCGGCCGGGAAGCTGATGTATGTAATAGTATAGCATCTAAAAGACTTGAGATTGAAAAACAATATTAAACATATGTTTGATTAGCATTTCCATCGCCGTCGAATGGCATACCTCTCCAACAAGGATGCCATTGACAATGCGATAGGCAATGATTGCTCAGCACTCATCCAAAAGGCAGCAATGTCTGAGGGTGAGTCTGAGGATGAGTTTCCTGGAGTTCCTGGCCGGCGGATGATCTGCACAGTATGCCCAGGCTGGAGGAGCGATGAGGTAACATATTATTTAAATAAATTTTTTTATTGCTTTTGAATCATAAAATAATATTCTAATGAATGTATATTAGTTCAATCAGTTGATTGAGTTGTTGGACTCGTACTCGCTCCTTGGCTTGGGTGTCAACGTGCGCCAAATGCTCCCAAGAGTATTTGGCCGCGTTGCGGATTTAGCAGTCCCTGAGGGGCTTTCTTCCTCCCTTCCTCAATGGTCACTGAGACAATAAAACGTTTTCTTTTTCTCTTAATTTTCACCCTGTTTCACATATGCGCTATTTGGACTATATGTATATTTTACTTGGCTTTGTTTTGTTTTTTGCTTCTTTAAAAGAGAGAGAGAGAGAGAGAAAAGTTTTATTTGTATTTATGAATATATTTTTTGGCAGTGGAATGACCAGCATCCTTGCGTTGTTTTCAATTTTTAATTCGGCCGTAGCCACTTCCAAGAGAATCCTGTGCACTGGCAAGATGCTGTCGAACGTGTTTGGCGCAAAACCAGGGAGGCAGACGTCAACTTGCTCAACTGGTCTGAGATTGTCAGGATCTGGAACAAGCCAGTGGACGAATGCAAACACATGTTGCTTGTGGTGGAAATGAGGGCGGCTGTGGGAGGGGCTGGGAGGAGGAACGAAGTTGTGGGCGAACAGGTATTGGATTTCTCCTGTGTACGCGTTTGTCTTTCTACCCTCGAAATCCAGAAAAAGAGCTTGGATATATGACCCGCGACTGCCAGATCCACCTTTGCCCTTGTATGTCTGACCAAGAAGATCAATGGCCTTGATCTTTGTGATTCGGTCATTGACAAAGAATGGTGATGAAGATGCATGGAGGTAGTCAACAAGGTGCTCATTGTCATATGCTCTCTTGTAATATTCTAGGAGATGGGGATAGTCGATATCACCCATCTGTGTTGTTGCTGTTGCTGTTGGTAAAGGTAATGCTGACGGAGGGAGAGCTTCGTTACCCTTAATCGTAAGACTGACATCCAACGAGGCTTGCAGGAATGCGTCAAGATGGAAACGGCGTTGAGGTGCTGGTGCTGGGGCTGGGGCTACTATAAAAGTATTGGACAAGGAGGTGAGTTTTTTCAATAGTACTTTGAAGGGGACTTGGCTCTGACATGTAAGTCTTTGCACAAGATCACCCTTATACATATTTTCAGTAAAACTTTTTATGTATGTTGATTCAAACCCATCTCTCCTGTTTGTATCAACATTCTTCAACAACCCATTATATCGCTCGAACCCAAAGAGCCAATAACCATACACTGGTCCAAAATCACAAACAGTGTCGCGAAGATGGAGGTGTAGGTGCATGTTGCAGGTGAGGATGGTACTAGGGTATTGTTGTTCACACTCCTGACCGAACTTCTCCAGGTGACTATGGGCCTCATCAAGTTCGTCAAAAGTGATGGTAGGCTTGGTGAGGAGACGGCAGGCATCAACAAAGCTGATCCAATTCTTGAACTTTGTTCCAGAAAGAACAGGCCGCAGCAGAACAGGAGAGTAAATCAACACCCAGGACTTCCACTCGTCAGCTTTCATTCGGGGAAACCCCTTTCCAATCTTCGTCTTCAACATGGTATATCCCACAGGCAACACCATTGTCTCTGCCACCTTTTGCATCTGACAAAGATCCTGGTCTGTGATCAGACCACTGGCGGTCCATGTCTCGACCATCCTCTTGGCCGTACCCAGGAATAGGTTGTGCATGGGATCAATGATCGTTCCACGTACTAGATCAAAGTATCCAAGGCAGTGCAGCTGCGACCATCGAACACCATTTTTGACCTCCAGCTGGTGCCTTTCTGAGGGCGTACTTGCACTCTTCCACTCCTCAGCATGCACCCGGTTTTCTTCACCATTGGCAAGCCTCCACTTGACAAACTCGAACCCACAAAAGTCCACATGGCTTGTGCCTTCCAGACGGGAGAAACTGCGACTGCACTTATAGCATGCCCGAGTGCTGTTATGGGCTGTGAAGCCACTAGTCTTCCTGGCAGCAGGGATGTCGCAGGCGACCATCATCAAGGCAGCACGGACAACCACAGAAGAAGGGCACTCAAACGTTGGGATGGAAACACCAACGTACAGCTGGTTCAGGTCATTGACCAGTGGCTCCAGGTAGCTGTTTATCTCGTCTGATTTTGGCTCCTTCGGCCCAGGCATCAGGCCAACAAGGATGATATTCTTGGGCTTGAACCGCTCAGCCCTAGGAAGATTGTTTATTGCCAAGTAGATTGCTCCACAGGAATAAGTCACCCCATCGAATGGCTGAAACCAATCAATGTTCAATGTCAGCATCAATGAACATGGGTCAGCGACAAAGGAGACACCATCCTTATCCTTCAGGTCCTTCCACATGGCACCATCGTACACATCGCACATGGTGTCCATGACCTTAAGCTCTTTGTTCCAATGGCGGATATTGGCCTCAAAATCCGGGTGGAGGAAAAGGACACTCAACGCCTGCTTGACGGACTGATAGTGGAATTGGCGTCTTGGAACCAAAGTACCAGAAGAGGATGCCTTCATCAACTTGCACCCACAGGAAGAGCGGGAACCAACCTTGGATGAGTTACAGAACTCAGGAACAGACCCAGCTTCCTCGTACACCTTGTGGCAATCCTGGCACACAACAGATTTTTTTATTCCTTTGGTCAAGGCTGAGAAACCCGTCATCTTTTGGAGACCAGGAAGGCTAGAGGGCAATTGGAAATCCTGCTCGTAGATCTTCAAGAGCTCGTTGATGAACTTGATCAAGACAACAGCACCCTTGTTGACCACGTAGCGGGATGCAAACAGGACCACGAATATGGCAATGGACCTGTGCACTGGATTCTCTGGCATCTCGGGGGAGGAAAAGGGGTCTATTTTAAAATGATAATTATTAACACTCAATTTTTTCAGGTTCTTTTTTCTTTATTCAACACTCACCTTCACTGCTAAGATCCTCGACTTCAATCTCCTCGACGTCGTCACCATCACTGTCTTCGGCATTGCTCTCCTCTTCATTGTTGCTGTCATTGCCATTCACCTCATTGGCAGCTGAATCATCGCCATCCAGCATCAGCTCAGATTCCATGACGGGTGAGTGGGAAAAATCATTCTGTCTTTCCATAGAACCGGATTGATGGGTTGTGATAGCTACATATAGAATACAATAGCTTGTTACTATCTGCTGCTCTTCAAATAAATATTCCTTACGTTCAATATCAATCTCCACCATTTCTCTTTGTCTTTCTGTGTTTAATAAAAAACCGTGTTATTATACAAGGGCCAAAAAACAATACCAAAATCATCATACCCATCACAATTCTTTCAAGTTTGTCAATTCTTGCTCTCTTATTATGACGCTGAGAGGTTCTCTTTGTTACCAGACTGTAACCTTGGGCGTTACCATTGCATTTAGTGCAATAACAGGCCTTGTTGCGAAGTTGAGTAATAGAAGACATATTGTATGCTTTTGAATATTAAGATAATAAGGAAACAAGTGTTACATTTACTTTATTCTCAACAACTTTATAATCTTACAAATTGATATTCATATGTCTATTGTGTCTAAGCCAATAAGATAGAGTAAAGCTTTATCTTTAACCTGAATATGAAAAACTTTCTGAGATACAAAATCACTCCAGTTTTGCATAGGTTAAAAGGTTACTTCTTATCATTGTACCTCAGGACCGTTTTCCCAGTGTCTGCTATCTTTAATCAAGGAATGAAACACTCATCTCATATTTTTTCACACACTAAAAAAAGGTGAAATTTTTTTATAGCTATATTACGCCAAAGTTTGTTGTTCCCCACCTCCCCACCTGGGAATCTCTGTAGAATATACATATTGTTTTCTTAATGATGTACTTATTCTGCCAACTACTATTATATTTGAATAAGTTTTAAATCTTATGAGTTGACTTTACAGCAATATCTTTTTTATGGTAAGAATATTATAATATGTGCACACTCTTTAATTAATCATATTGCACATTCTCTATTCTCCTTCTACCGTATCTAGTATTTACATCTGTACGCTTCATATAGTGACATTAATTCAAGAGATGCTTGGCATGCCGATTAACAAGCACAATATATACTGGTATGCTATCCAAAACAATATGCTTGGTTTATTTGATTGCTTCATTCTCTGACCACAATATTCTTATAGCAATCAATGAAGACCAAAGGCTATCCAAGTCATAACAACATGTTGTTGGCATCGTGTATAGCTTGAGTAAAAGGTTTGTACCATATACGTTTTATAATATTAAATAGTATTTGCTTTTGGTATGTTTCAATATTATTATTATATATATTTTAATATTATTTGAAATAAATCAAAATTATAATAAAAAATAAATCATTATTTCAAATAAATGGCAGTAAAAAAAGAATGGGTGCTAGTGTATAAAGTAATATAAAAGAGAAGCTATAGTATATAAAGAAACGATTTTGGTTGGATAAAAAAATGGTAGCTGTGCCTATTCCTGCCTCATAACTACCCTTTTTTTTCGCACTAAAAAAACGGTAACAGCTACCAAAATTGCCTTATACAGAGTCTTTACTACCATTTTTTTGGTGGGAAAAAATGGTAGTAATGCTACCAAAATGGTAGTTAGCTACCGTTTTTTCTGCCGTAGTGTATGTTTCTCTTTGATTTGTTTTCTGGAGTCCCAAACAAAGTTTCTGATTGTAGATATACCAACTGGGTGGGTGCTGGGATTACTCTTGTTGACTTCGTCTTGAACCATATCCCATGCCTTGATCACTACGGCGAGAGGAGTGGGAACAGCTACCGAAACGGTAACATAACTGCCGTTTTTTCTGATTTTAGACTGCTTTTTCTCCGCAGATTGTGGTTGAAAGGTAATGTCATCGATCCCGATTCATAAAAGTCGCATGGAATCTCTTTTCCTCTGGCAATGAGGTAGTTGTAGTACCATAGAAAGGGCTCGTAAAATTTTAGGTAACGTTGTTTATCGAAATGAGCATTTTATTTGGTGTTGAAGATGTTGCGCATTCTTGAGAAAAATAATTTTTGTCCTGTGTGAACGAAACGGTAACATAACTACCGTTTTTTGAAACCGAATTTTTGTTTTTGACATTATTAGCTGCTTTATTTTATTTGGTGTCCGTATAATAATATAAAGAAGTATAGAGAGGGCATTATAAAGAATGAATTATAGAATAGAGAGGCTACTCATGGTGACGCGTCAATTATTCTTGAATATGTAGTACAGTGCAATAAAATAGAATTATTTCCGTCTGGTAGGTATTGATTGAGTCGTTGATGTTGGACGTCATCTACATTAACAACTGCAAATGTCGGTTGTAGTATATAGCCCGTTGTACAAAGTACGGGCTGCTACTTTATTTCTGCTACATACAAGTCATCGTTTGCAATGCCGTGCTCCTTCATGAGTTTTTTCTAAAGTAACAAAGTATTGACTAGAGTCTTAATCTCTATACTAAAAGTAGAGATGAACAATACTAATGAGCTGGTTTTCATTAGTTATATTGTGATTACTAGGTAAGCATGTACAAATAGCAAGTGATTCTTACTTTGTGTTTTTACTAATACTATATTTATTTTCTACAAGGACAAGGGGGTGTTGGGTGGTGATTGTTGGTGCTAATCTTGCCGATTGGGTATTTAAATGAAGAATGCAAAGTTGAATCCGTCCAATGATGGACATTAACAATGACAGTGGAAAAATCAACCTCCATAGCATTCAAATCAGTATGTCACAGGTAATAACTAAACAGAACTTCATTTATACTATTCTTATGCCATGTATAACATTAATATTTAAATAGAAAAATTGACTGAAAAGCTTACACAGTTGGTCACCACTTCTCCCATTAAAAATATCCCAAAAACGAGCTTTAGTATATGTATGTGGTTACAAAAGTTTAATATTATGATACATACTCATTGCTATATTGATATAGCCGCGAATTTCAAAGTATCTAATGAGCTTATCCAGTTTACTTATAATTCTCTCTATGAATTGAGTGGAACAGCTTTGTAATGGGCCTCGGCAATTTATTATATGAAAAAAGGTGTGTCAGGTAATTTTGAATAGTTTATAAGAGACCGAGATATAGTCTTGCTATAAACTTGTTGGGAAAGTAAGTTGCGCAGATTCTTAAAGTGTATCTTATGGAAAAGGTAATAATCGATTGTAACAACAATAAAATACTATACTATGATTTAACTTGTGTTTTTATTTTATCTGGCAACGCAAAAGTTATATTAAGATACAAGGGCCATTCCTTTGTTCACAATGTAAAGGATATGGTTATTATCCATGCTTGGCAAGTATCGGACAGCAAGCTATTTTATTAATATTTTTACCAAAAACCTTTGCAGTCAAATGAAGATTGATCAACCCAAAGGGACATTCAAAAGTCAATAGTTTGTTAAAGTGTTTGGTTTGTATATATTTTTCATTTATTATAAATGGATATTTGGTATAAAAAGGGATCTATTGGACAAATACCTTGATTAGCTTGGTAAGTTAGCAATTGATACAGGTGGTGGTCTCAAAGAAAAGAGTAAACTTCATTTACATAATATGCTTTATCATTAAGATCAAAAAATACGGCACAAGAGAACCCTAGAGAATAACCTTTGTTTTTGTTAATATTTTTCTCAAACCATCCTTTGACTATGAATCGCGGCATCAACTAAAAGCATGGTCTTATATTATCAAACACTATTTAATTGACGAGAACACTATCCTATGGCCATAAAATAATATAATGGTCTATCTCAGAATCAATATAAATATTATAGAATGCTGTGCACCAAAAGACTTGGAAAAGGCTTTACAATCAATAACCAAGCTCATAAATAAATAATAGAGAATAATAAAGTAAGTTGACTCTTTAATATATGTTTTGAATACACATTATAGTTAATACAATATTATTTATCACAATATAGCAGCAAAGTGCAAGTCGTTCTTTTCTTTTTTGAAGATGAGATGTTGCAACTTGGTGATGGCGTCGAATTAGCAATCATGACAGATGTGCAACGGGTGATTGCTTTGTTGATCATCTATTGCTAATCTAATGCCAATATAATATTTCTACTCTTTAATATAGCTCTATACCGCCAAAAACGAGTATTGTGTAAGTGCTAAGCAATAAAACAAGGGTTTAAGATTGTTCTTTTAGGCAACTCTTATTGGCCCCGTTGCATTTTTAGCATATGCTTAGTGTGCTTTCTTTTTCTTTTTCTTTTTGCTTCTCTTGTCTTGTCTTTGCAATGACTCTTTGAATTAAAACCAAATGAGCCTCCTTCATGTAAGATCGGCACGGTTATAAACACCTGATTGACATCCCGATTGAACCATCTTTAGCTCGATTACCTTTGATTTAGGAATGAAATGCAGCTCGCTCTTTTTTCCCCCAGAAACAAAAGAGCGAAAACTTTTATGGCTATATTACAATACGGTTTGTCCTTTTTACACTTGGCAATCTCTGTAAGATATACACTTTTCTTTTCTAATGAGCTGATTACTCTGTTTGCTACAATGAGATTCGAATCAGTTTTGAATCATATGATTTGAATATGCCAAAGTTGATTTTCTATGGTAAGACGATTGTCTAATAATTATATTATTCTTCAACTAATTTTTCAGTACATATTCTATTGACCTCCTATTACATATAGTGTTTATTTCTGGAGATCCCTTTCAGTATAATCATTCAAAACAAGAGGCATGATATAGTAATTGACAAGCATAATATATACTTGTAAGCAATACAAAATAATGTACTAGGTTTATATGATCGCTTCTTTTTCTAACCACAATGAATTTTTAGCAATTGATGAATGCTAAGGATCATCTAATGTATATCAACGTAGTATTATTATGCGTGTATAGCTTATAACAAAGGTTTGTACTATATATGTTTTATAATATTAAATAGCATTAGTTTTAAGTATTTTTCTATAATAATTGTGCGCAAAATACGGTATGAATTAAATCAAGACATTCTATAATAAAGAATAAACCATTCTTTCAAAAGAATGGTCGTAAAAGAATAGCAGAACCCATTATCAAATAGAGTACTATAAAAGAGAGGTTATAGTGTATAACGGAAGCATTTTTGGTTGGATAAAAAAACGGTAGTTATGTTACCAAAACGGTAGTTATCTGCCGTTTTTTTATTAGCAAAAACGGTAGCTACTACCAAACTCGCCTTACACAGGGTCATATCCACCGTTTTGCCCCACCAAACAAACGGTAGCAATGTTACCAAAACGGCAGATATCTACCGTATTTTTAGTGAAGAAAAACAGTAGTTATGTTACCAAAACGGTAGTTATCTGCCGATTTTTTATTAGCAAAAAACGGTAGCTACTACCAAACTCGCCTTACACAGGGTCATATCCACCGTTTTGCCCCACCAAACAAACGGTAGCAATGTTACCAAAACGGCAGATAACTACCGTTTTTTTAGTGAAGAAAAACGGTAGTTATGTGACCAAAACGGTAGTTATCTGCCGATTTTCGCCACTATAAAAATGGTAGCTACTACCAAATTCGCCTTACACAGGGTCATATCCACCGTTTTGCCCCACCAAAAAAACGGTAGTTATGTGACCAAAACGGTAGATAACTGCCGATTTCTTAGCCGTAGTGGATGATATTGCCTTGTAATTGCTCAAAAGGACGGTATTCAAGCATAGCTTCAATGCAAGCTAGCTTTCTTATATCATTGAGCTTTCCACGTTTTGCAGATGGCTCTAAACTTCCTTCAACAAATTGCAAGTTGTTGGGGTTGTTGTCAACTGATTTTCCAGACATTTGAGTAAATATGAAAAGATATATAAGTGTAAGAGTGAATAGAACAAGATAGAATAATATGAATGCCCTTTATAAATTTCAAATTTGTATTATATTCGGCGATATAAAAGCATGCTTATAATGTGGTTGATTGGTTTATTTTAAAAGCAAGTTAGTAAAAACGTTTTTAATATTATTAATAAAAACAGGCCAAAATTTTAATAATTCTGTGTAATATTTGTTTAAAAATTACTTTTATGGCTATTAAAAAGAATCCCCAAATGTCTCTATCCTCTCTCTTATTTTGAATACTCCTGTCAGAGTTGACATAGCGAATAATAACCCAGATAATCAGGTACCCAATTGGTAATGCTTTTAACATATGTCTTCAAGGTTATACTGATTGGTTCCCCTTTTTGTAAAACCAAGACATATTCTCATTGCCTCTCATAAAGAGATAACCAATGTGTCTTGAGTAAAAAGTAATTAGTTTAAATAGTTTCACTTATAAAATCTGTATAAATACTACAACGATTTGTATCAATAAAAAAGGCATTCAATTCTCTATATTCCTATTTATCCTAAACGTCCTAGTTGGTGGTGATCTATTGCAAAACTCATCTAAGTCAAGCATTAGCAAGATACACCCAGTCGAGACTTGACACTCCTGTGTATTAAAGCTTGACCAATTTGACTATGTTTACAGTGAATTGGAAGATAGCCTAGATCAGGAACGACAATAGCCTAGATCAGGAATGACATAAATAACAAAAACAAAAGCCCAACGGGGGGGGTCGAACCCCCAACCTTGAGATTAAGAGTCTCACGCTCTACCGATTGAGCTAGCCGGGCTTCACATATCATTGTATATTACCACAATTTATAGATTCCGTACGTTAAAATGCTGGCTAGGGTTAGGGTATAGGGTTAGGGAATGGTACTAGGGTATGGGCTGTGTTTAGGGAATAGGGTTAGGGTATAGGGTTAGGGAATGGTACTAGGGTATGGGCTGTGTTTAGGGAATAGGGTTAGGGTATAGGGTTAGGGAATGGTACTAGGGTATGGGCTGTGTTTAGGGAATAGGGTTAGGGTATAGGGTTAGGGAATGGTACTAGGGTATGGGCTGTGTTTAGGGAATAGGGTTAGGGTATAGGGTTAGGGAATGGTACTAGGGTATGGGCTGTGTTTAGGGAATAGGGTTAGGGTATAGGGTTAGGGAATGGTACTAGGGTATGGGCTGTGTTTAGGGAATAGGGTTAGGGTATAGGGTTAGGGAATGGTACTAGGGTATGGGCTGTGTTTAGGGAATAGGGTTAGGGTATAGGGTTAGGGAATGGTACTAGGGTATGGGCTGTGTTTAGGGAATAGGGTTAGGGTATAGGGTTAGGGAATGGTACTAGGGTATGGGCTGTGTTTAGGGAATAGGGTTAGGGTATAGGGTTAGGGAATGGTACTAGGGTATGGGCTGTGTTTAGGGAATAGGGTTAGGGTATAGGGTTAGGGAATGGTACTAGGGTATGGGCTGTGTTTAGGGAATAGGGTTAGGGTATAGGGTTAGGGAATGGTACTAGGGTATGGGCTGTGTTTAGGGAATAGGGTTAGGGTATAGGGTTAGGGAATGGTACTAGGGTATGGGCTGTGTTTAGGGAATAGGGTTAGGGTATAGGGTTAGGGAATGGTACTAGGGTATGGGCTGTGTTTAGGGAATAGGGTTAGGGTATAGGGTTAGGGAATGGTACTAGGGTATGGGCTGTGTTTAGGGAATAGGGTTAGGGTATAGGGTTAGGGAATGGTACTAGGGTATGGGCTGTGTTTAGGGAATAGGGTTAGGGTATAGGGTTAGGGAATGGTACTAGGGTATGGGCTGTGTTTAGGGAATAGGGTTAGGGTATAGGGTTAGGGAATGGTACTAGGGTATGGGCTGTGTTTAGGGAATAGGGTTAGGGTATAGGGTTAGGGAATGGTACTAGGGTATGGGCTGTGTTTAGGGAATAGGGTTAGGGTATAGGGTTAGGGAATGGTACTAGGGTATGGGCTGTGTTTAGGGAATAGGGTTAGGGTATAGGGTTAGGGAATGGTACTAGGGTATGGGCTGTGTTTAGGGAATAGGGTTAGGGTATAGGGTTAGGGAATGGTACTAGGGTATGGGCTGTGTTTAGGGAATAGGGTTAGGGTATAGGGTTAGGGAATGGTACTAGGGTATGGGCTGTGTTTAGGGAATAGGGTTAGGGTATAGGGTTAGGGAATGGTACTAGGGTATGGGCTGTGTTTAGGGAATAGGGTTAGGGTATAGGGTTAGGGAATGGTACTAGGGTATGGGCTGTGTTTAGGGAATAGGGTTAGGGTATAGGGTTAGGGAATGGTACTAGGGTATGGGCTGTGTTTAGGGAATAGGGTTAGGGTATAGGGTTAGGGAATGGTACTAGGGTATGGGCTGTGTTTAGGGAATAGGGTTAGGGTATAGGGTTAGGGAATGGTACTAGGGTATGGGCTGTGTTTAGGGAATAGGGTTAGGGTATAGGGTTAGGGAATGGTACTAGGGTATGGGCTGTGTTTAGGGAATAGGGTTAGGGTATAGGGTTAGGGAATGGTACTAGGGTATGGGCTGTGTTTAGGGAATAGGGTTAGGGTATAGGGTTAGGGAATGGTACTAGGGTATGGGCTGTGTTTAGGGAATAGGGTTAGGGTATAGGGTTAGGGAATGGTACTAGGGTATGGGCTGTGTTTAGGGAATAGGGTTAGGGTATAGGGTTAGGGAATGGTACTAGGGTATGGGCTGTGTTTAGGGAATAGGGTTAGGGTATAGGGTTAGGGAATGGTACTAGGGTATGGGCTGTGTTTAGGGAATAGGGTTAGGGTATAGGGTTAGGGAATGGTACTAGGGTATGGGCTGTGTTTAGGGAATAGGGTTAGGGTATAGGGTTAGGGAATGGTACTAGGGTATGGGCTGTGTTTAGGGAATAGGGTTAGGGTATAGGGTTAGGGAATGGTACTAGGGTATGGGCTGTGTTTAGGGAATAGGGTTAGGGTATAGGGTTAGGGAATGGTACTAGGGTATGGGCTGTGTTTAGGGAATAGGGTTAGGGTATAGGGTTAGGGAATGGTACTAGGGTATGGGCTGTGTTTAGGGAATAGGGTTAGGGTATAGGGTTAGGGAATGGTACTAGGGTATGGGCTGTGTTTAGGGAATAGGGTTAGGGTATAGGGTTAGGGAATGGTACTAGGGTATGGGCTGTGTTTAGGGAATAGGGTTAGGGTATAGGGTTAGGGAATGGTACTAGGGTATGGGCTGTGTTTAGGGAATAGGGTTAGGGTATAGGGTTAGGGAATGGTACTAGGGTATGGGCTGTGTTTAGGGAATAGGGTTAGGGTATAGGGTTAGGGAATGGTACTAGGGTATGGGCTGTGTTTAGGGAATAGGGTTAGGGTATAGGGTTAGGGAATGGTACTAGGGTATGGGCTGTGTTTAGGGAATAGGGTTAGGGTATAGGGTTAGGGAATGGTACTAGGGTATGGGCTGTGTTTAGGGAATAGGGTTAGGGTATAGGGTTAGGGAATGGTACTAGGGTATGGGCTGTGTTTAGGGAATAGGGTTAGGGTATAGGGTTAGGGAATGGTACTAGGGTATGGGCTGTGTTTAGGGAATAGGGTTAGGGTATAGGGTTAGGGAATGGTACTAGGGTATGGGCTGTGTTTAGGGAATAGGGTTAGGGTATAGGGTTAGGGAATGGTACTAGGGTATGGGCTGTGTTTAGGGAATAGGGTTAGGGTATAGGGTTAGGGAATGGTACTAGGGTATGGGCTGTGTTTAGGGAATAGGGTTAGGGTATAGGGTTAGGGAATGGTACTAGGGTATGGGCTGTGTTTAGGGAATAGGGTTAGGGTATAGGGTTAGGGAATGGTACTAGGGTATGGGCTGTGTTTAGGGAATAGGGTTAGGGTATAGGGTTAGGGAATGGTACTAGGGTATGGGCTGTGTTTAGGGAATAGGGTTAGGGTATAGGGTTAGGGAATGGTACTAGGGTATGGGCTGTGTTTAGGGAATAGGGTTAGGGTATAGGGTTAGGGAATGGTACTAGGGTATGGGCTGTGTTTAGGGAATAGGGTTAGGGTATAGGGTTAGGGAATGGTACTAGGGTATGGGCTGTGTTTAGGGAATAGGGTTAGGGTATAGGGTTAGGGAATGGTACTAGGGTATGGGCTGTGTTTAGGGAATAGGGTTAGGGTATAGGGTTAGGGAATGGTACTAGGGTATGGGCTGTGTTTAGGGAATAGGGTTAGGGTATAGGGTTAGGGAATGGTACTAGGGTATGGGCTGTGTTTAGGGAATAGGGTTAGGGTATAGGGTTAGGGAATGGGTACTAGGGTATGGGCATGTGTTTAGGGAATAGGGTTAGGGTATAGGGTTAGGGAATGGTACTAGGGTATGGGCTGTGTTTAGGGAATAGGGTTAGGGTATAGGGTTAGGGAATGGTACTAGGGTATGGGCTGTGTTTAGGGAATAGGGTTAGGGTATAGGGTTAGGGAATGGTACTAGGGTATGGGCTGTGTTTAGGGAATAGGGTTAGGGTATAGGGTTAGGGAATGGTACTAGGGTATGGGCTGTGTTTAGGGAATAGGGTTAGGGTATAGGGTTAGTGGAATGGTACTAGGGTATGGGCTGTGTTTAGGGAATAGGGTTAGGGTATAGGGTTAGGGAATGGTACTAGGGTATGGGCTGTGTTTAGGGAATAGGGTTAGGGTATAGGGTTAGGGAATGGTACTTAGGGTATGGGCTGTGTTTAGGGAATAGGTGTTAGGGTATAGGGTTAGGGAATGGTACTAGGGTATGGGCTGTGTTTAGGGAATAGGGTTAGGGTATAGGGTTAGGGAATGGTACTAGGGTATGGGCTGTGTTTAGGGAATAGGGTTAGGGTATAGGGTTAGGAATGGTACTAGGGTATGGGCTGTGTTTAGGGAATAGGGTTAGGGTATAGGGTTAGGGAATGGTACTAGGGTATGGGCTGTGTTTAGGGAATAGGGTTAGGGTATAGGGTTAGGGAATGGTACTAGGGTATGGGCTGTGTTTAGGGAATAGGGTTAGGGTATAGGGTTAGGGAATGGTACTAGGGTATGGGCTGTGTTTAGGGAATAGGGTTAGGGTATAGGGTTAGGGAATGGTACTAGGGTATGGGCTGTGTTTAGGGAATAGGGTTAGGGTATAGGGTTAGGGAATGGTACTAGGGTATGGGCTGTGTTTAGGGAATAGGGTTAGGGTATAGGGTTAGGGAATGGTACTAGGGTATGGGCTGTGTTTAGGGAATAGGGTTAGGGTATAGGGTTAGGGAATGGTACTAGGGTATGGGCTGTGTTTAGGGAATAGGGTTAGGGTATAGGGTTAGGGAATGGTACTAGGGTATGGGCTGTGTTTAGGGAATAGGGTTAGGGTATAGGGTTAGGGAATGGTACTAGGGTATGGGCTGTGTTTAGGGAATAGGGTTAGGGTATAGGGTTAGGGAATGGTACTAGGGTATGGGCTGTGTTTAGGGAATAGGGTTAGGGTATAGGGTTAGGGAATGGTACTAGGGTATGGGCTGTGTTTAGGGAATAGGGTTAGGGTATAGGGTTAGGGAATGGTACTAGGGTATGGGCTGTGTTTAGGGAATAGGGTTAGGGTATAGGGTTAGGGAATGGTACTAGGGTATGGGCTGTGTTTAGGGAATAGGGTTAGGGTATAGGGTTAGGGAATGGTACTAGGGTATGGGCTGTGTTTAGGGAATAGGGTTAGGGTATAGGGTTAGGGAATGGTACTAGGGTATGGGCTGTGTTTAGGGAATAGGGTTAGGGTATAGGGTTAGGGAATGGTACTAGGGTATGGGCTGTGTTTAGGGAATAGGGTTAGGGTATAGGGTTAGGGAATGGTACTAGGGTATGGGCTGTGTTTAGGGAATAGGGTTAGGGTATAGAAAATAGTAGTTAGGGAATGGTACTAGGGTATGGGCTGTGTTTAGGGGGAATAGGGTTAGGGTATAGGGTTAGGGAATGGTACTAGGGTATGGGCTGTGTTTAGGGAATAGGGTTAGGGTATAGGGTTAGGGAATGGTACTAGGGTATGGGCTGTGTTTAGGAATAGGGTTAGGGTATAGGGTTAGGGAATGGTACTAGGTAATGGGCTGGCTGTTTAGGGAATAGGGTTAGGGTATAGGGTTAGGGAATGGTACTAGGGTATGGGCTGTGTTTAGGGAATAGGGTTAGGGTATAGGGTTAGGGAATGGTACTAGGGTATAAGCTGTGTTTAGGGAATAGGGTTAGGGTATAGGGTTAGGGAATGGTACTAGGGTATGGGCTGTGTTTAGGGAATAGGGTTAGGGTATAGGGTTAGGGAATGGTAATTAGGTATGGGTTGTGTTTTAGGGAATAGGGTTAGGGTATAGGGTTAGGGAATGGTACTAGGGTATGGGCTGTGTTTAGGGAATAGGGTTAGGGGTATAGGGTTAGGGAATGGTACTAGGGTATGGGCTGTGTTTAGGGAATAGGGTTAGGGTATAGGGTTAGGGAATGGTACTAGGGTATGGGCTGTGTTTAGGGAATAGGGTTAGGGTATAGGGTTAGGGAATGGTACTAGGGTATAGGCTGTGTTTAGGGAATAGGGTTAGGGTATAGGGTTAGGGAATGTATACTTAGGTATGGTTTGTGTTTAGGGAATAGGGTTAGGGTATAGGGTTAGGGAATGGTACTAGGGTATGGGCTGTGTTTAGGGAATAGGGTTAGGGTATAGGGTTAGGGAATGGGTACTAGGGTATGGGCTGTGTTTAGGGAATAGGGTTAGGGTATAGGGTTAGGGAATGGTACTAGGGTATGGGCTGTGTTTAGGGAATAGGGTTATAGTATAGGGTTATGTGGAATGGTACTAGGCATGGGCTGTGTTTAGGGAATAGGGTTAGGGTATAGGGTTAGGGAATGGTACTAGGTATGGCTGCAGTTTATAATAGGTTATAGGCATAGGTTAGGGAATGAATGTTAGGTATAATATAAAACAGTAAATAGGTTGTGTATAGTAGAAATAACAGTATGGGGCTGTGTTTAGGGAATAGGGTTAGGGTATAGGGTTAGGGAATGGTACTAGGGTATAATGTGTTTAGGGAATAGGGTTAGGTATAGGGTTAGGGGAATGGTACTAGGTATGGGCCAAGTTTAGGAATAGAAGGTAGGGGTATAGGGTTTAGGGAATGGTACTATGTATACAAGCTTAGGGAATAGGTTGGGTATAGGGTTAGGGAATGGTACTAGGGTATGGGCTGTGTTTAGGGAATAGGGTTAGGGTATAGGGTTAGGGAATGGTACTGTGGCATGGGCTGTGTTTAGGGAATAGGGTTAGGGTATAGGGTTAGGGAATGGCACTAGGGTAAGGGCTGTGTTTAGGGAATAGGGTTAGGGTATAGGGTTAGGGAATGCGTACCAGGGTATGGGCTGTGTTTAGGGAACAGGGTTAGGGTATAGGGTTAGGGAATGGTACTAGGGTATGGGCTGGGTGCTGTGGAATAGGGTTAGGGCATAGGGTTAGGGGAATGGTACTAGGGTATGGGCTGTGTTTAGGGAATAGGGTTAGGGTATAGGGTTAGAAACGCAGTACTAGGGTATGGGCTGTGTTTAGGGAATAGGGTTAGGGTATAGGGTTAGGGAATGGTACTAGGGTATGGGCTGTGTTTAGGGAATAGGGTTAGGCATAGGGTTAGGGAATGGTACTAGGGTATGGGCTGTGTTTAGGGAATAGGGTTAGGGTATAGGTTGTGGGAAATGGTACTAGGCATGGGCTTGTGTTTAGGGAATAGGGTTAGGGTATAGGGTTAGGGAAATGGTACTAGGGTATGGGCTGTGTTTAGGGAATAGGGTTAGGGTATAGGGTTAGGGAATGGCAATTAGGGTATGGGCTGTGTTTAGGGAATAGGGTTAGGGTATAGGGTTAGGGAATGGTACTAGGGTATAATAATAAGAGGGGTAGGTATTAGGCAGGTTAGGAATGGCATACTAGGGTATGGGCTGTGTTTAGGAATAGGGTTAGGGTATAGGGTTAGGGAATGGTACTAGGGTATGGGCTGTGTTTAGGGGAATAGGGTTAGGGTATAGGGTTAGGGAATGGCAATTAGGGTATGGGCTGTGTTTAGGGAATAGGGTTAGGGTATAGGGTTAGGGAATGGTACTAGGGTATGGGCTGTGTTATGAATAGTTAGGGCATAGGTTAGGAATGGCAATTAGGGCATGTACTGTGTTTAGGAATAGGGTTAGGGTATAGGGTTAGGGGGAATGGTACTAGGGTATGGGCTGCAAGTTTAGGGAATAGGGTTAGGCATAGGGTTAGGGAATGGTACTAGGGTATGGGCTGTGTTTAGGGAATAGGGTTAGGGTATAGGGTTAGGGAATGGTACTAGGGTATGGGCTGTGTTTAGGGAATAGGGTTAGGGTGCATAGGGTTAGGGAATGGTACTAGGGTATGGGCCATGTTTAGGGAATAGGGTTAGGGCATAGGGTTAGGAAAATGGTACTAGGGTATGGGCTGTGTTTAGGGAATAGGGTTAGGGTATAGGGTTAGGGAACGGTACTAGGGTATGGGCTGTGTTTAGGGAATAGGGTTAGGGTATAGGGTTAGGGGAATGGTACTAGGGTATGGGCTGCGTTTAGGGAATAGGGTTAGGGTATAGGGTTAGGGAATGGTACTAGGGTATGGGCTGTGTTTAGGGAATAGGGTTAGGGGTATAGGGTTAGGGAATGGTACTAGGGTATGGGCTGTGTTTAGGGAATAGGGTTAGGGTATAGGGTTAGGGAATGGTACTAGGGTATGGGCTGTGTTTAGGGAATAGGGTTAGGGTATAGGGTTAGGGAATGGTACTAGGGTATGGGCTGTGTTTAGGGGAATAGGGTTAGGGTATAGGGTTAGGGAATATAATTTAGGTATGGGCTGTGTTTAGGGAATAGGGTTAGGGTATAGGGTTAGGGAATGGTACTAGGGGTATGGGCTGGTGTTTAGGGAATAGGGTTAGGTATAGGTTAGGAATGTATCAGGGCAGGCCAGTGTTTAGGGAATAGGTTAGGTATAGGGGTTAGGGAATGGTACTAGGGTATGGGCTGTGTTTAGGGAATAGGGTTAGGGTATAGGGTTAGGGAATGGTACTTAGGTATAATAGTGGCTGTGTTTAGGGAATAGGGTTAGGGTATAGGGTTAGGGAATGGCAATTAGGTATGGGCTGTGTTTAGGGAATAGGGGTTAGGGTATAGGGTTAGGGAATGGTACTCAGGGTATGGGCTGTGTTTAGGGAATAGGGTTAGGGTATGCTTAGGGAATGGTACTAGGGTATACAGTTTAGGAATAGGGGAGTAGGTAAGCTAGGGAATGGTACTAGGGTATGGGCTGTGCTTTAGGGAATAGGCTTAGGCATAGGGTTAGGGAATGGTACTAGGGTGTAATGGGCTGTGTTTAGGAATAGGGTTAGGGTATAGGGTTAGGGAAATGGGTACTAGGGTATGGGCTGTGTTTTAGGAATAGGGTTAGGGTATAGGTTAGGAATGGTACTAGGGTATGGGCTGTGTTTAGGAATAGGGTTAGGGTATAGGGTTAGGGAATGGTACTAGGGTATGGGCTGTGTTTAGGGAATAGGGTTAGGTATAGGGTTAGGGAATGGTACTAGGGTATGGGCTGCTTAGGGAATAGGGTTAGGGTATAGGGTTAGGGAATGGTAATAGGGTATGGGGCTGTGTTTAGGGAATAGGGTTAGGGTATAGGGTTAGGGAATGGTACTAGGTATGGGCTGTGCTTTAGGAATAGGGTTAGGGTATAGGGTTAGGGAATGGTACTTAGGGTATGGGTCATGTTTAGGGAATAGGTTAGGGTATAGGGTTAGGGAATGGTACTAGGGTATGGGCTGTGTTTAGGGAATAGGGTTAGGGTATAGGGTTAGGGAATGGTACTAGGGTATGGGCTGTGTTTAGGGAATAGGGTTAGGGTATAGGGTTAGGGGAATGGTATTTAGGGTATGGGCTGTGTTTAGGGAATAGGGTTAGGGTATAGGGCTAGGGGAATGGTGTCGTAAGTATGGGCTGTGTTTAGGGAATAGGGTTAGGGTGGTTAGGGTTAGGAATGAAACTAGGGCATGTTAGCCGTGTTTAGGGAACAGGGTTAGGCATAGGGCAGAAATGGTACTGGGGCATGGGCTGTGTTTAGGAATAGGTTAGGCATAGGGTTAGGTGGGAATGGTACTAGGTATGGCCAAGAGGAATAGGGCTAGGCAGAAAATAGGAAACGGCACTAGGCATGCACAAAGTGAGGGAATAGGGTTAGGGGCATAGGGTTTAGGAATAAGTACTAGGCATGGCCAGTTTAGGGGAATAGGGTTAGGGTATAGGTTAGGGAATGGCACTAGGTATGGGCTGTGTTTAGGGAATAGTAATAGGGTATAGGGTTAGGGAATGGCACTAGGGTATGGGCTGTGTTTAGGGAATAGGGTTAGGTATAGGGACAGGGAAATGGCAATTAGGTATGGGCTGTGTTTAGGGAATAGGTTAGGTATAGGGTTAGGGAATGGTACTAGGGTATGGGCTGTGTTTAGGGAATAGGGTTAGGGTATAGGGGTTAGGGGGAATGGTACTAGGGCATGGGCTGTGTTTAGGGAATAGGGTTAGGGTATAGGGTTAGGGAATGGTGTGGTACTAGGGTATGGGCTGTGTTTAGGGAATAGGGTTAGGGTATAGGGTTAGGGAATGGTACTAGGGTATGGGCTGTGTTTAGGGAATAGGGTTAGGGTATAGGGTTAGGGAATGGTACTAGGTATGGGCTGTGTTTAGGGAATAGGGTTAGGGTATAGGGTTAGGGAATGGTACTAGGGTATGGGGCTGTGTTTAGGGAATAGGGTTAGGTATAGGGTTAGGGAATGGTACTAGGGTATGGGCTGTGTTTAGGGAATAGGGTTAGGGTATAGGGTTAGGGAATGGTAACTAGGGTATGGGCTGTGTTTAGGGAATAGGGTTAGGGTATAGGGTTAGGGAATGGTACTATAGTATGGGCTGTGTTTAGGGAAT